>JAMAJV010000015.1:0-600000 GCA_023628835.1 Sordariomycetes sp. S4602
GTATGGAGTGGTGGAGCATTGATGGGGTGGTTTGTGCCTACTTTCGCCTTCCCGGCAAGCGAGCGGGTGCGGATATCGGGCTTTTCTTAGCAATTGAGCATTTCCGTCGCCATGGCATTTGCGTGCTCTCTGTTAAACACCGTGACCCTCAGCAGTGACACACGTCCCTAGATGTACTTTGCGAGGACAGAAACCTCCTGATACGAGGGAGGCGAGTACGTGTGAGATAAGCTGACACCTCGATTCTGTCGAAGGTCTGAATAACATTTCGCTCCCGAGTTCCTGGGGACCGTCACACCAGTCCCGGGGGAAGCATGCTCTCGTCCCTGTCTCAAGGAGATATCAGACTCCTGAGCAAGGGAGAGACACTCCTCGTTGGTTCCCGACGTATCGGATTGGGCTGCGTTGGGCTGCTGTCGATGAAGGAGGTGAACTGGGACCAGCCGAGGAACATGGCCCCGAACCAGCCCAACCATCCGCCTCCACTCGTTCACCTTGCAGGGGTCTGAACCAAGGCGACGACCTGCGGCGGAACATGCTGTACTTGTACCTGTGTCAAGGGGTCACCGATCCGTCACATGGCCCTGCATCCAATCGTGGTGCTCGGAAGCCGCAAAGTGTCAAGCTCTCTTACACGCGAGGTCAGTATACATAATGCCATCAGGGCACTGCTCAAGGACGGCAGCCTAACATTCGCGTCGCAGGATGCCGCGGCCCCGGCCGGTGCTGCTGATCCCGGGTCCCTTGGGATGGCCGCGACGCCATTTCGCCTCATTTCGCCTCACCTCGACGTGGGAACAAAGAGCGCTCGTTGGTGGATGACTCGTATTATCTTGATGGACGGAAGCCCTATCGCCGAAGCACCAAGAACGTGACTGTATGTAGTAATGTGACGGCTTCGAAATCACCCAAAAGTCTCACTTCGCTTGCAGCCTGAATGCGACGTCACAAGATGAGGCGAACCAAAGACCGGGGTGCCGGTCGCCGCCTCAAGCCAGATCCCCACAGCGTCACAGAATGCGACTGTGTTTGCTCGAGACGCCTCATGACATGGGCAACCAACAACACGGACAAGTTTGCCTGGACCTTACTCGGTAGGCGCCTTCCCCCCCCCTCTCTGCCCGTCATTTCCCGTGCCTTGCCGCCGTTCGCGACAAGGATCCCGAAGCCCGAGGTGTATCGCCGTTGAAAGCGGTCTCAGCTCGGGTTCAGCTCTCTGACTAGGGGGGGTCATGGATCTTCGGTTGTCGGCGGAGAGGATTTATGCACGCGCTGTGGAGCTTCTGCGAAGCGCGTGCATTCCTGACGTCGGGTCCCTGCAGGATCAGGATCTGGGCTGGGGATGGTTCCACTGGAGGCAATTTCCAGCCGGGGGGGGGGGGGGTCAAGGTCATTCCTTGGATCCGAGCTTTCCAAAGCAACAAATCTGGTGGGTGGGAACCGGGAGGGGGTTCGTGATATCACGTCGCATTGCCAAAAGGAACCTGAGTGGACGATGGTATCGAAGCAGTTGCTCTGTGAATCCTCCGTCGTCATCAATTCCCGCAGCGGGTGACGTTGTACGGCAGCGTGGAGAGCATGGTCACTTGCAGCTGAGCCAGGTGTGGAGGGCCATGGGTTGCCGCAACGGCCGGCAAAGGACACACCAAGCGGCTCTTCCCGTGAGGCCGGGCTTGCTTGCGTGGCTCGCGCTCCGGTCGACCCGGCAGGGATGGTCTCGGCCTGACTGAGAGTCTCGCGAGGTAACACTCGGTATTATACCGAGGACTCCGTTCTGCATAAGTTGCCCGCCCTCGTTTGGTATGGGTATGGGGGGATATTAACGGTGAACCGCGCTGGTGCGAGGAAAAAGTTTGTTGGACCCAGAAAACCGAGGCCCAGGGGACCAGGGTCAGCGGTCGAAATAGGACTGACACCGTGCTCGCCCCGTCCTGCAGGCGAGCTGCCGGCATGCGCCGCGGTGGTGGTGATGGAGGGTGGGTCGCAGGTTGGGCCGCAGCGGGGAACGGACATCAGGACAAGCCCGATACCACCCTCCACGTCCATTGTTCGACAGGGGATGATGCAAAACCTGTGGCCCCCTGTTCGTGATCCCTGTCGTCCAAACAAGTGACACCCCCACGCCGCCCTTTGATTCGCCGGCCGCCGAGGTGAGATTGTTCAGAAGGCACCAAATCATTTCGAGCGCCAGAGCGTGACACGGCGCCGGCGGGTGCGGATGTGGGCCCTTGTCCGCCAGCGGGGAGCTCTGGGGCAGGGAGGCGTTGGTGTCGCGGCGTGACCGAGTTGGCCTGCGAGGGGAGCAGGAGCAGCGTTCTCTGAGTGAATCCCCCAAAAATGACTCGTCACACCACCTCCTTCTGGCGTTTGGAGGCTCGCCCCCCAGCCGCTGCCTGAGATGTGATGAGCCGCGAAGATTGAGCACAATGAAACCGGCGCGCTCAATCCATCATGCCAAGTCATCTGTTTCTGGCTCGCGCGAGCTACCGAGCAGTGCTGAGATGTCGAGAACGTTCGTGCATTCCAAAAGCCCTGCAGGGCTTTGTGGATGTAAATCGAGGCCATCGGACGGCCTGGTGCTGCCCTCGTAAGAAGAAGCTTCTTCCAAGTGGGCTACGGGAGAAAGGAACATGAAGTGGGTGGATATACCACTCCAATCCAATGTCCACCGTCGCTCCGCGCCTCTGTCGTCGGCAACCTACTGAGTACACTATCAGAGGGAACCGAGCCGCGATGGAAGCGATCATAGTTCTCTCGCTAAGGTAGTCCCTTGTACAGGCCCTCTTCCCCTCTGATGCATCGTACTTTCCTCTGCATGCCTCTGACGTCTAACGAAGGGAAGTTGCAGCCGCGTCCGTGGCAGTTGGTAGATCGCTCTTGCACAGTACAATGTCCAGAAAGTTGCACCTGCGTTTACCAACGGAAGAGCTCGCTCCTCTGCACCTTCCCGTGCCGGTCTCATCAGCCCGAGCCGCCTTCCACGTCACTTACCATGGCATGTGCCGGTGACCAGTGAGGCACCAGAGCTTCAATCTCATTGATATCTGCACAAGTGCGTCGAGACCTGAATCTACGGGCAGTCGTGCTCATGGCGACACCGCTTCCCTCGGGGAATTTCTCTTGGGCGGCCCGGGCCGAGAACCGCCCGCTCGATTGTTGCACTTTCAAGCCCTCGCCATATTCCCACTCTCGTATCCGCTTTACATCTGTACCGAAGTCAGCGTAGTGCTATACTGCTTATCTGTCATGGCCGAGCTTCCATCCATCACGCAGGTTGCCACTCGGCATACCACTACCACACCCCCGAGAGCACCACGTCTCCGACGCAGACTCCCTTGGACTGGCGTGGAGTGGAAGGTTCCTCGCCGTCTCGGACATCCTCGGAATATGCACCTCTTCGAGTCATTCCTGTGCGTTGAGTTGTTCCGTGGCCACGTGGCATGGTATCGAGAATGAGACTGCTTCCAACCGCCCTACGAGGTAAGTGGGCGCCGAAGTCCAGACCGCCTTCTTCGCTTAATGGGACTCGGCCTGCCCCACCCACCCAGCGATGTACTGGCGTTGACGATCTCCACGAAGAAGGGTTACGTGGGAGTGGGATTCCGGGGAGACGCCCGGGCATCGCCCTCGGAGGAGCCCGTGGCACTTCCCCCCTGAAAACCAAGGCCGCAAGACTTCGCCCGTCGAGATCTTGCACTGACCGCGGGGTGCTCAAGGGATATCGCGTTGGCGCCGGTGCCACGGGCGGGGTCTCGAGCCCACCAGCAACGAGTCCGAGCTTGGGAATGACCCACCGCTGTGCATTGGAGCCTGGGGCAAGTCAAGGATTTTCCCATGCCACGAGCATGGATCGAACTCGTTCCAAGCCTCCGTTCAGAGCCGGGCAAGCCCGACCGAGATGTGGACTGGCAGGTGTTGGCCGCGAGGCGCCTTGTGTGCAGCCCATTCGCATCCATGTCCCACTGCTCGGCGTACGGAGCAAGCTCGCTGCACGCCACGACGTCATGAGTTAGAGACCCCCGCCGAGCTTGACATCGCTCTGCATAGAGGCACGGCGGCGGCTCCTCGCCCAACCCTGTGGTAACTTGGGCACTCTTGCATGTCATGTACGTCGTCTCAGGTGAGCACCACATGGTCCACATGGCGTTGAAATCCGGATGCGGACAACTACTTTACGGCCTCGTGCTTCTACCAAGCTCGCGTGCAGACGGATGAATGACGACCTTATACTACACAGCTATGCACGCGGGCATGCCGCACATTGCCTGCAGAGACCCAGTTTAAGAAGAGCCACCACCGCCTGAGGCTTTCAAACGCCTTGACTGTGGGAAGGCACGCTTCCCTGAGCCATTCGCGTACTACGTGCAGTACTATGAAGGCTTGGCCTTCTCCACCGGGGAAAGGCTCCCGGTGAATTTCAAGTTCTCCTCCCTTCCAGGGCTTCAGTTTGGTTGGTCACTGAGCCTGGCAGCCACAGAGAGGATGAGAGCCTATCCAACGCAACAGTCAATACAAGTACAAATTATGATTCGGTCACTCTTTGAACGTCCGGGGCTCGATGTACCAAGGAACATGTCCTTGGCGCAAAAGACTTGGTCACATCCTTTCACCAACCAGGGTCTGTTGCTGAACCGTTTCCCTTCCGCCTAATCCCTGCACGGATTGGTGGATTGGCGCTGATACGACCAAACCAGACCGTTTATGGGGGCCCTCGACTAGCGCGTGGAAGAACTGGTTTTCGATAAGTCACCGTTGCCCATTCACCCAGTACCCCGGCCACTCACCTGCGCTCAAGCTCGTCCATCAGCAAGCACGCGCAAGGTGCTGATTTTCTGTGAGCCAGGGTTTCCCCCTCATGGTATACTTGTACAAACCCACCTGCTAACCATACGGTGCCTGGATATACAAGTAGGACGACGTCTGGTAATGCACGCTTTTCTCGGTATTACTTGGTAAGTATTACCGAGCAGAAATAAAGCGTGAGCCTTTGACCTCGGAGGGAGCAGGGCTATCCCAGTGGCCATCGCCAGGCGTCTGCGGGCCGTCGCAGGAAGACCCACTGCAACTCCACCGAGATCCCCTGGCGACTGTCTTCTGTGCGAAGAACAATGGCAACTTCGGGGCTCCTTCCGGCGTGTGCCGCAGCCTGGCACGGTTTGGTGAGCATCTGGGTTCCCCACAGGCGATCCCGAGCTGTGCTTCCAAGTACCCCGTACTTCCTCAGTAATGCTTGTACTCCATCCTTACCTCATACAGTACCGGCCTATTCCAAAATCTTCCGTACGTGGTCTGGTTGGTCCCGGGCCACCTCCTGAAGGTCAAGTCTGCCAGGCACAGCCAGACCCCTGCTGGCTGGCATCTGATCCCTCGCGTACCATCTTTTCCAGCTCAATCTTCTCCAACTTTCCTTCCTCTAACCCATCTTTTTCTCAGCCGTGGAACTGTTGTGATGCCCGAGCATTCTCAACACATAGCTTGATCACCAGCAAGCGTCATATCACGACACTATTCACTTACACAGAGCCACTATCTATATCCGCCTAACCTCGACACACGCCCCCTCGCACTCGGACTCTTGGAGGGCCAGGCTCACCTGCAGTTAATCCCTGCCGACCACCGAGTCGCTGGGTCTCGTCCGCTTGACAGTTCACACCCGTCTGCAGCATCCAGCCATCTTTTGCCGCGCTTCTCCAACACCGCTTTTTCACCTCCTGCCAGCACGAACCATATGCAGCCTAACTTGTCCCATTCTGGTAATCGGCGCATTTCACCCCCAAAGACGACTTGACGAGACGGCGGTGTCGTTCTATGCGGTCTCCCAAGTCCCAAGTCTGACACGCTGCGGTTGCGACGCTGGAAGAAGGGCTTCCTCTCGCCGACTTACCACTCCTCGCATCCGATCTAACGCCCTCCTTGTTGCACGCCTTGGCTGATGGACGTGCTGCCTGCTTTAATTCCGCCGACTCCGCTCTACACCCCACGATTCAGGCTCGAGGCGTTTCCAAGCCCCGCCGAACATCTGGCTCTGCTGCCGAAGACTACAAGCGTATATGGTTGGTGTGGCTCAGTTCAGGTGTCGTCACCGCCCTTCTGCTTTTTGCGTGGCTATAATACGACCCATCGCTCGCCATCACCGCCACTCGCTTTGCTAAAACTCCAGCGGACTTGGTCTCTGTTTTCGTCAGCCCTTGCGAGATTTGCGTCCGACTTGCCTCGCCTTCTCTCCATTCGACAAAGCCGCCTGCTAGAGCCCCGTCAACCCCAAAACATTGCTCCCGGGCACCCCCCCCGATACTCTTGATTCGTTAGTCTGTTGGGCGACTACACTTTACCCTGCGGGAGCTCTCACACCTTTCTACCGCTACCCTGTGCGGAATCTGCCCCTTGCGTAAGACTGTAAAGGTGGGGGCTATCGAGTCCTCCACGCGGTCCGGGTTACGCCAAAGTGGCGATCACCGAGGAGCAGTGGAACTGTGACCAAACTCCGCAACGAGGTGCGGATGTTACGGCGAGACCAAGGTCTCCTGGAAGCGGCGGAACACATACGGCACCATCAACAACACAGCACGGCGCGCTCGGAGGGGGCCCACAATCGGCTCCCCTCCCTACAGGAGGCTTGTCAGCGCCGACACCCCATCCTCGAGGTCAATGCTTGCATCCTCCAAATTCGAAAAGCGCGGAGGACATTTCGATGTCACAGAGAGGCTCTGCGTCACTGCCCGTCTCTCGAGCCTCGTCCCAGTCTCCCCAGGCCGTGCCGCCCTCTTCCTCCATCCGCGCAGCCGTTCCGATACCACCAAGCACTCATGATGTACCCCACAACCCCGACCACAGTCCTCACAGGGTGGTCTCTGGAGATGGCAGCAGGTTGCGATCCCACGACGCCCATCGCGTGATGCTTAACCCTTTTGACTCCGGCGTGGAGGGTTCGAACCCACCCTCAGGCAACCCTAGATCAGGCTCCGAGCCGCCGCCCATTCCTTCTGGTCATGGGCGGGTGCTCTCCGGGCCTTCCGCGACAGCCACGCACTATCAACAGCAACAGCAACCTTCAACGCACGCGTACTACCACAGGCCCTCACTAGGCGTCAACGTTGCATCTCCCCAGTCCGAAAGGAGCCGACTTGGCGTCCCTGGCCTGGATCGAGCATCACCCACGGCTGCCAGCCCCCCGCCCGCTCTCAATAACCCTAGGACCGGTCCGGCCTCCCAGCCACCAAGAGCCCGAAGCATGCAAAACCCGATGTCGCGAGGAACGGAGGGATTCTACATCCCATCAACTCTACCCAGTCTTGCCGGCACTAAACGACACTTTGAGGGTGACACTGAACATGGGACAGCAAGTCCGCCGACACGGTCACTGCAACCTTTTTATTCGGGGCCTCAAGAGGCGCCTCCGACTTCACTCCCAGCGGCGAGCATGTTGCGGAATACTCCATCAAGGTCTTTCTCCCAGCCCGTTCACCCTGGAGGCTATCAACACAGCTCTCCAGTCCCACCAAGGGCTTGGCCACAACAACACCATCCGAGCCAGATCCAAGCAGGATGGGAACAAGGATCCGGATACGGAGCAAGTCCGCTTCCAGCAGTCCGCGAGTCGCAAGCGCTGGCTCCAGTGGCACGAGCCCCTCTCTCAGCACCTGGAACCCCAGGTGCTCCCGGATCAGGGCCGAGCAGACCCGAAGCGGGATGGATTCCCGTCGTGGTTGACACGACAAGCGGCTCGGGAGCACAGACCAAGAAACGCAAAAAGAATGCAGAGGCATCATCGCGGCACCGGAAAGGTAAACAGGCCGAGAGGCAGAAGCTGGAGCAGGAGGTGGAATATCTACGGCAGCAAGTTCGGGAAATACAGCAGGAGCGTGACGCTTACAAGCTGGAGGCTGAGGAGTGCAGACGGGAGCTTTATTTCTACAGGAGAGAGCGCGATAGGCTCCCAGAAGACTCAGCACGCCCCCATCAACAGGGGCCTCCGCCCAGCGCCCATGCCATGGCACAAGTCGGCTATCCCACGAGGCAGACCCCAGACGCGGCAGAGAGGGAGTCGGGGTCACGCCGACTTGATCGCACACCCGACATCGGGGGAGTGCCATACAGCCAGCGCTCGCAACAACAGCGACAAACGCCGACGCACGAGCCCCTTCAGCCCTCTGTGGGGTTTCCTTACGCGATGCCGTCGCCGCGCCCAGAGCTAGGGGGCTACACGATGCCGTTATCGCGGCCGGCGTCGGCCTCCTCTGCGGAGACTCTCCCTCCTCTGCGGAGTATCGGGGGCGCAGCACTGGAACCTGGCGCGCCGCAGGCGCAGAGGCAGCACTATGGGGGTCGTGCCCCGTATGAGACGGGCTTCCTTCACGCCCCTAGGGATCCCCCGAGAGAGCCGCCGAGAGAGCCTGAAGGGGGCTGGTCCCAGCGGTGAAGACGTCCCTCCACGCGTCTACTTCCGCGGATCGAGAAAATACCGGCGACGGCTGCCCTGGATCCTTACGAGCCCCGGTGGCCAGATGGGCCCAGAAATGGCATTCCTTTCTACACCCCGAAATCCCCGGAACTTTTTCATGGCCTTGTTCCCTTTGTCGTTTGGGATTCAGTTTGGATTTTGAAAGACTTGCATTTTGCGTGCTGTCCACACAGCTATGGAAAGGGATGACTTCACACTCTTTTTCTTGCCCTCTCTCTCTCTCTATTTTTTTCCCTTTTAACATTTGAAGCGAGCGGTTGCCAACCCCCCTCGGATCACAACGTTCCCCAAGGCTGTCTACAGTGGCCCTTTGCTTAAATGGCCTGCTGAAGTCTCCCGTGCCACGTATAGAAGAGGCCGGGAAAGCAAGCGAAACCAGGGGCTCTCGCGCCCGCAGGCGACAGTTGTCTTTAGCTGACGAGAATGCGGCGCCGGGAAGAAAGAGTGGGAAGCACTTTCGACCACACAGGAATTGGGCCAAACCGGCGACACCATGGAAGTGGTCGTGACGCCAGCAGGGTCTGGAGCGTCCACAAGAAACGGTGGCCTCTCCCTCGAACTCGTTCCCTAGTTTGGAGAAATCCAGCTTGCGGTTACTTTGACACGGCGGGATCGTTTGGTTCTCAGAGCTGGATGATTCCACAGATTGGGTCATTTGCTCTCTCCTTCCCCTCTCTTTTGTCGGGCGGCGAGCGGCTTGAGTCTACAAAGCATTGTGTTTTCCTCCGTTTTCCACTAGATTGCCAGATATCCCCCCTTTTGTTTTGCGGTTTCTGTATTGGAGCTATCAGATCTTGTACCTTTTACGTTGGGTTGCTTTTTCGTCCGTTTTGCATGCCAGGAGTGATCCGGGGATATTGTCTAGAGCAGGTTCTTGTGTGTTCTCCCACCAGAACTGGGGAAGCAGATTGGAAGACCCAACAGTTCTTGTCACATCTCATTTGTCATATTCTAGCATTTTCTGTTCATGTTGAATAGCCCCCTTCCATGATTGCTTTTCCTGGTTTGACTGCGTACATCACCTTCCTAATACCGTTCTTCGTTGGTTGTTCATCTCTCAGCTCCATCCACAGCAGCACCTGCCCCCCCTATTTAGTGTCGTTCCAGGAGTTTCCCGTTTCGGTCTCCAGATCGTCCCCCTCGAGTTTTGCTCTGCCGTTACCGGCCGGAGAGTTTGCATCACATACAAAGACCATACTTTGCTCAGGAACACAGAACTGGCGGTATGGCACACCTCTATATTTTTACTGCAAGCTTTTTCGGAAATTTACTTGGATTTATTGGATTTAGATGTGGTAGAAGATAGCCCCACGCAGCATAGCATCAGAATGAGACGCAGGTTCACTTGGCGGAATGACCCATGTTCCCCGGGCGTATAGCAGAAGAAGAGTAAGTTCATTCGCTAGAAGGAGAAGAGGGCGAGCCGCTTGGGAGGGAGTTGTGACGTCGAGCTGCCCACCGGCTGGCCCTCCCCACTCTTTGTCCCTTGTTTCGTTTATTTGCTTTTCTCGCCCACCGCAGGGGCTGTGAGAGTCGGTGAAGCGAGACAAGGCCTGGGAGGTCGGCACAGGCGTGGGGAGTTGGGCACCAACGCGGAGTCTTTTTCCTGTTTCATGCGGTAAGGTTCATATGCAGGATGGCCGGGGGCAGGGGGCGGCTGCGGATCGGGGTGACGGGCATGGGGGAGCACGGCGGTGTGGGCTGCAGGTTGCGTGCGTTGGTCCCGCTGGACTGGGTGGCGGTGTGGGTGCTTGGGGACGTGTTGGTGCATCCGGTAGGATGGGTGTGGGTGTGTGGGATCTGCGTCGGAGAGGGGGTAGACCAAGCGGGAAGGCCGTCCCGGATGGGCCAGACGGAGCAAAGGTTGAGCTCCGTTAGGGGTCCCTGCGCGCGGGTTTGGGACCGACGCATGTCCGTTTACTCGGTCCGTTCCGGCGGGTTGGGTGTCTTTACCTGGGGGCCATGTTGGATGGATTGGGCAGGCGGTGACGGGCCAGCCGAGCGGGAGCGGAGCCCCTTTCTGCCGGTTCGGGTCCGGCCTTGTCTTGCGATGCCACTCTCACTGCCAGCGGCTTCATGCATTCGAGCCAGGATTCAGCAGAGGGTGTCAATTCTTTAACACTCAGCCTCGTTTTTCGGAATCTGGGCACGGAGTGCGTGGTCAACCCCAAACCTGGTCCCTCGTTAGGATACAGTCATTCCTAGGCGCGACCCCAGCAGAGCTCCTCCAACTTGACGACGCCGGCCGCGATCTCTCACGCTCGGGGCAACATTGGATCATCCTCCCGTCTTAGAGGCTCCCGATAACACGTTTATTAGTACAGACTGCTGTTCCTCGTGTCGGTACCGCCCGGTCAGGGTGACAAGACGCCGGGATGACTCTCTTGCTCGGCTACTCCAGAGCGTCATGCTCCCGCGCCGCCACATGCGCATACCGAGCCGTGTTTCTGTTTCATAGCGCAGTAACAGCCCCCCGAGAGATATCCCAGCGACAGCGATACCACAGGGCCTACTCTACCACTGCGCCCGAGATCCAGCTCACGGCGCCCAATGGTAAAACCTGGGCGCAGCCTACAGGCCTCTTCGTCAACAATGAGTTCGTGCCCAGCAGCAACGGGCAGACATTAACCACCATAAATCCAACGTAGGGCAACCCCGTTACCCTCTTATAACCGCTACTGACCCAGCCTAGGACCGAGGAGCCCATCTGCTCCGTCCATGCCGCGACCCCTTCGGACATCTCGACAGCCGTGCGTGCCGCCCGCGAGGCATTCAAATCACCCTCCTGGTCGCGCCTCTCGGGAACCGAGCGCGGATCCCTCATGCACGGTCTAGCAGCGCTTGTGCACGACCAGGGCCCGCTCCTGGCCACGGTCGAGGCGCTCGACGTCGGAAAGCCATACCGCACTGCGCTGGAGTCCGACGTGGCGCGTTTCGCAGATATACTGCGGTACTATGCGGGATTCGGCGACAAGAACTTTGGACAGGTCGTTGATGTTGGGCCGGACAAGATGGCCTACACGATTATGGAGCCACTGGGAGTATGTGGGCAGATCATTCCGTGGAATTACCCGCTGGAGATGGTGGCATGGAAGATTGGGCCCGCGCTGGCATGCGGAAACACTGTCGTTCTGAAGCCGTCCGAGCTGACCCCGCTCTCGGCGTTATGTCTGGGCAGGCTGGTTGTTGAGGCCGGTTTCCCGCCTGGTGTAGTGAACATCGTGAACGGCCACGGCGCGGAGGCAGGCAACGCGCTCGTGGAGCACCCTGGCGTTGACAAAATTGCCTTCACAGGCAGCACAGCGACGGGGAAGGAGATCATGAGGCGCGCAGCGGGCACACTGAAAGACATCACGCTGGAGACGGGGGGCAAGTCGCCGCTGATAGTGTTTGAGGATGCGGATGTAAAGCAGGCAGCGCGGTGGGCGCACGCCGGGATCATGTCAAACTCGGGGCAGGTGTGCTCGGCCAACTCGCGGCTGCTAGCCCATCGGGCTGTCATGGACGAGTTTGTGAGGGAGTTCAGGGAGCAGGTAGAGGCCGTCTCGGTGATTGGCGACCCGTTTGAGGAGGGGACATTCCAGGGGCCGCAGGTTTCCAGGGGGCAGTACGAGAGGATACTAGGCTACTTCCGTTCTGGAGTGGACGAGGGGGCGACGCTCGCGATAGGGGGTAACCCCGCGACGGTTGGCTCTGGGAAGGGATACTTCGTCGAGCCCACACTGTTCACGGACGTCACGCCCGACATGCGCATCTGCCGCGAAGAGATCTTCGGCCCCTGCGCTGTAGCACTACCGTTCGACACGGAGGATGAAGCACAACAGCTCGCCAACGACTCGGTCTACGGGCTGGGGGCCATGGTTTTTACGAGGGATCTCGCAAGGGCGCACAGGGTTGCGAGAGGCGTGGAGGCAGGGATGGTGTTTGTGAACAGCTGCGACGACTCGGATGTGAGGACGGCGTTTGGGGGAGTGAAGCAGAGCGGCGTGGGAAGGGAGCTCGGGGAAGCGGGGCTGAGGGGATATTGCAGTGTCAAGACGGTGCATGTAAACTTGACGGGAGAGTAGGCGGGGAGGCTGCTTTATAGAGGGAGGGCGTCGTGGAGGTTATTGTGGTGGTCGGCGCGCAGGAAAGGACGGCGATGCTGGGGCGCAAGGAAGGGTCCATCCCTCGTACAGGGCGTTTCGGTGACCGGGACTCCCGGATTGCCCATCTGCAGTGTCTGCACAGAGACAAGGACGTTTGCTGAACAAATCGCCGAGTCGCGGCTGGCGTCGGTCGAAAGAAATGCCAGAGAGACACCTCGGAGCTTCAGCCTCAATCGGACGGGAGTCGGCGAGGGAGCTTGCCAATTCTGCCCTGCTGCCACCACCTGCCAACAGCTTCTGCTTGCACAGCCAATCAGCGGGCGGCCCACGCCCCGAGCTCGAGCTATGGCGATGCGCCATCTGGCCTCCACGATTTTTGCGGGCATTGCGCCTCGTCGACGTCACTCCACCTCTGGCACTAACCATCTCCTTCCTCCCTCCGGTTCACGCCACGGACACCGCTCGACCTCCCTCGCAAATCACGGCCATGATATACTAAGCTTACCAAGACACACGACCGACCTAAATCCAAGACCGAGCTAGAGAGAGAGAGAGAGAGAGAGAGAGAGAGAGAGAGAGAGAAACCATGGCGCCGCCGGTATTCCCCAGCGCCAAAGTTACGCTTTCGTATCCGCTTTACGCTTGCGACTTTGACCCGCACGATGCGAATAGGCTTGTGGTTGGAGGTGGAGGCGGTGCCGGACGCAGCGGCGTCGGGAACAAGATTGTGAGTGAACACCTTTCCCGTCCAGTTTTGCTTCCTCTCTTCACCCGGGCCTTGACAGGTTCAAGCTAACCAGCTAGACCGTCCTCAATTCTGCCTCCCCCTCCGATCTCACCCCTGCCGGCGAACTCGACCTCAGCCCCGACGAGGACTCAGTCACCTCTCTTGCAGTCTCCCACCTAAAGCGCGGCAAGAACCCTGTCGTCTACGCCGGGGTCAACTCCTCCCCCGCGGATCTCAAGGCCGGCAAGAACGAGCACCTCCGCGCCATCGCGATAGATCCCACCAAGACTCGCGCCGTGGGGAAGAGCGTGGGCAGCGTACACCTCTCCGAGACGTCGCGGACCGCACTGTTTGCTGCTACCCACCCGGAGGAGTACCAGCGCCTGCTGCGACTAGCGCCACCGTCTGCCTCGGGGACGCAGTTGGGCGTTGCGGCGTCGGGCCTAGGGAAGGACTATCAGATTGCGCTGTTCGAGACAAGCGCTTCCAGCTCTGTGCCGAAGGAGAAGGGACGACTGGACATTGGGAAGGAAGCCAATGACGTGGATGTCATTCAAACGGGAGACGACGCGTACCAGGTGGCATATTGTCATGATTACGAGCTGCACACCATGGATGTGCGCAAAGGAGTTGGCTCAGAGCCGACGCGGGTGTACGTGACGCCAGAGGACGTGGGCACGGGCACCCCCAGGGCGACCTTTAGGGCGATCCGGTACCTGACGCCTGGCTTCATACTCGCTATTGCGAACTTGCCGAGGCGGAAGGGCGTTGTTCTGCAGGCGCTGCGGCTGCCCTCGAAGCCCGAGGACAAGACGCGCGTGGCGATTTATAGGAGGCTCCCGAAGCACGTGGCGCAAGCGACGGCGCTCGCGAGCCAGAATCTGAGCCCGCCTACAATGAGAGGCGGGAAAGCCGACAGGACGCAATTTGTGATTGCGGTAGCGGGACATGACTCCAGCCTCTCGCTCTTCACACTCGAGCATAAATCCGCCGAGGGGCTGGATATGCTCTTCGACCTACTGCCCCTAACGACGCTGCGGGAGGTGCATCCTCTGCAGATCACGGGCCTATCGTTTTCGAAATTCGCACCGCCTAGTAAGGGTACCACGGCGAGAGCCCAGGCAGTCAAGCTGGCGAGTATCTCCATGGTGAACACCGTCGTCGTCCATGCGATCCCGCTGCGGAAGGAGTTGGACTCGCCGGTGCGGCCAAGGAAGAACGGCCCGCCGAGGAAGGCGAGGTACGTCGTTGCCGCCAAGTCGACACGGCCGTCAAGCCAGGGGCTCGTGGTAGCGTTGACGCTCATCGTCGCGATACTGGCGATTGCCGGACAGATTGTGCTGGAGGTCACGGGGAGGAGCCAGCCTGTTCTTGGGGCGACGCGGTATTGGAATCCATACGGCACGCTGAGGAACCCCGGAGATAAGTTTGTTGGCAAGGTCATGGAGAGCGTACCGGTTGAGCCGGTTGAGACTGTAGTTGTCGGCGGGCAAGCAGAAGGAACCGAGGCCGGCCGCGCTGGGGCGGAGGCTGGGGAAACGCTGGGGGAGAGGGGAGTTGAGGACGCGCCGGAGGAGGAGCCCAAGGGGACGCCGGCTGGGGATGACCAGGAGACGGAAGGAAAGGAGTAGGTTGTTTGGCACTGCGCTGGGATGGAATCGCGGCTCCGTGCATGCATGTATACGGCAGATCAGGAGTAGAAGACTCATGTATGTATGATTAAGAATGTATTCTAGGGCCCTGAAGAGAACTTGCCCCGAGTGTGTTAGTGGTCTTCAACCCGAATATCCCAACATGAAGTCCCGATTGTGCAGGGGCCCTGTTCTATTAATAGGCCACCCCTGCCAAGCTCCCCGCATTGCCAGAGCGCACCAAGCGCGCTGGGGCCACTGGGCGCAGCACCAGCTTACAGGCACCCCGCCTTCGCTGACGGCAGCTCCCAAACATGACACAACATGGAACATCAGGCAACAACCACCAACCGCGCAACCACCGTACAACCTGCCACCAGCAAACTCGATCACCCAAACAGCCCATCGCATGACTTTGGCCGTATATACCGCACAGAAATCGGTCTAAACGGCAGTTGACGTCTCGTCACAGCTTCGGCTGGCCCCCAGCTGGCCGCGGGGTTTCCGTGTCGGAGCATGGCATAACGCCGTCGCCATCTGGCCACTCTCCAACATGTATGGATACGCCAATATTTCTCACTCTGTGTCCGTCTTCCCTCTCGTCGCCAAAAGCTAACGCGCCCAGGATCGACCCCTCCCTCCGCATCCGCCGCGCCATCCACGCCAACGAGCCGCTCCTCGCGGCCCGCATCTTGCGCTCGCACCCGCACCTCATCCACAACCCCGACACCTCCGCCGCCGGCCTCTCCAACTCGAACCTGCATCTGGCTGCTAAACTAGGCCATGTGGATGTCTGCCGTGTGCTCGTCGCCCTCGGCCACGAAATCCCCTGCCCCGCGCTGAACGAGAACCAGCAGACGGCGTTGATGCTCGCTGCCGGCTGGGGCTCTGTCGAGACGGTCCTGTACCTGGCCGAGAGCGATCCCTCATGTATACCCCGGCGGGACGCAAGGGGCCGGGATGCCGTGATGGAGGCGAGTAGAGGGGGCCACGATACGGTGGTGCAGATACTTCTCACCTGGGACCCCGAGGGCGCAAGTAGCGCTGCGGCAAGAGCGGACGAGGACGGGAACACGGCGCTGCACTTTGCTAGCAGCAATGGGAATCTCCTCGTTCTGAGGACGCTTCTCGCTGCGGGCGCCGACCCGGCGAGGAGGAACGCGTGGGACTGGACCGCTATTAGCTACAGCGCGACAGTGGCGGCCGAGGTCTACCTCAAGGGTCTCGTGGCCGAGACGCAAAGGAAGAAGAGGGCGGGGGATGCTGCGGCGGGCAGGAAAGGCGTCAGGGTGGTCGGAGAGGAGTAGCGTGCTTTTGAATGGGTGTTTGACCCGTGTGTGATGGATATGACTGTTATGTCTTGGATGAGGAGTTGGCGTTGACGGCTTTGCTTTAATATACCCTTTCTACGCAGGGGTGAGCGCTCGGTCCCTTCTCTCCTAGTAATGGTTTCTAAGCATGTTCATTGAACTGGGAGCAGCCGGCATTCCGGCCATCGCCCCGGTCACTGGCAGGGTATCACATGCAATACCAGGACTCCACACCCCCTCACCCACGGTATCATGGCGCGAGGGGTGTCTCTTTTCGGAGACATCATTACCTACAGTACTTACTTCTTACTCTAACCCTACTCGTCAGGCAGCAGATACCTTACCTGTTGGCTAGCCACGTTGAGGTGCGGTATACCATTCACGCCCTCAGCTGCTAAGCTCTCACAGCTTGGATGACTGGAAAGTATGTTAGAATGACCCCTATTATCAACCACATACCATCTACAGTTTCGAAAACCCACTCCTTGTCAACTCATGAGGTCAGACGAGTCGGTGGGTAGCGCTTGTCACGGCAGAGCCTGGCTAACGCGTATAAGAGGTCTTCCCCCCACCTGAGATCCAAGCTTCGCAGCTTCTCTCTCACAAAGACCTTGCACAACCAGACCCCTTGCTCCAGGATCCTACTACAAGTTTCCAGGCCCCAGCCTCCGTCATACCCCCTTTTCCCGCTCTCCAGGAAGCTGCTCGCACACAACCCAGAGACTCGCCATGACGACGCGACCTCCCGGGGAGACACCGCGCTTCCACGTGCCGCCAACCTACGTCCACCGAAGCGAGCCTCTCCCCTACCCCGCCACCACTCTTGTCATCGCGCAACACCTCTTCGTGTCGCACTGCTGCCGCTACTGGGCGTGGCTCATCATCGGGACGTTCTACGATAGGCACGACAAGGCGATTTGGAGCTCCGAGGTCTTCCTAGCCATGAACCCTGAGGAGGAGGACTCCGACGACGAGAGTGACGAGGACTTAGGGGCGGAGTCTGGTGTGTACGGCGGCTCAGAAGACGAGTCGGGATCGGAGCGTGAGGTGGAGACGCTAGTCTCCGACTCTGATTCTGGTGGTGAGTCGCCCCTGGCGAGCGATGAAGGGCGTGGTGAGAGAGTGCGCGCGAGTGGTCATCAGGCCGCAAATAGAGGTGAGTCGCCGGCGTCCTGACGCGCTGTGCCCCGTCATACCCCCCCGGTCACCAGCGGCCCCCGTGAGCCGGCGCCCAGCGGCATCGATTCACGTCCAGCCTCTCGCGGGCTATTTAAAGGCCCGCGTCTCGCCCCCCAACCGCTGCTTCTCCCCTAGCGTACTCTTCCCACAGGCGTCTTTTCTCTCCTGGCTCTCAGTGCTCTGACTCTGGTCATGCAGAATATATCCCAACAGACACACATGCCGGCCCGAGAGTCGACTCTCAGACTTACACCCCAAGGTTTCCAACGCCCCAGTTTTCTCGCCAGCCGCGTGGGATACACTCCCCGCCGCAGTATTGGGACCCAGCGAGGCAAGGGCCCGTCCCCGGTCACTGGAACGCAGCCTTTGACCCATCTCTCGGGTGGGTCAGCTACTTTCAACCTCGCTCATACGAGTAGCTTTTCTCTTCTTTTCGAACATGTCCGGGAACAACCCGCTCCACGGCCGTGACGAAGGCCCCCGCATCCCCGGTCACTACTACGCCACGAACTACTACTATCCCGCCTGGGCCGCCACCTACCCCGCGAACAACACTCTTCCACCCGGTGCCCCTATCCCCCCGGGCACCATCTACGCCACCACGCAGCCCAATGGGGCGGCCAACTTCTACGCGCGCTCCCCGCACCCCTTGGCGCCCTCCGTCGATCCCTCCATCCCCGCGACGCAGCTCCAAAACACCGCGGGCGGAACCGGCTGCGAGCCGGGCTACAACTACTTCTTCTCGCCGAACCACACCAAGATCCACGTCTTCAAGACAGCCACCCCTCCCTGGCAGCTCCCCGCCGGCGCGCACGTCCCCTTCCACGCGGTGCATGTGCCCACGGGCACGACGCTGGCGGAGATCCTGAGGGGTTTCGGAGCGGATAACCCCTCCCCGAAGAAGAATCGGTGCTACGAGATCGTGCAGGGGGGTGGGGGCCGTTGGTATAAGGGGATAAGCTTTGGCGGGGATGAGAAGGATGTGGGGAAGAAGACGATTGGAGAGCTTGGTTGGGACGAGAGCCGGAACGGCCAGCCGGGGGGCAAGCCTGTTGTTTGCATTTACTTGACCAAGGATTAGGGGGCTAAGGGAGGTATCGGGAAGTGCCGCTTTGCTGAAGTTTTCTTCTGCCTTGCTATGCGTGTTTTGGTCTTTTGTTGATTGAACACTTGCTCTTGCCTTCGTTTAGATTTGTTAGGCCCCTCAGAGACGTTTATACGTGGTCATGGAAATCTCCACTCTGTCTGGTAGTTATAACACAGACTTTACTTACACCTCTTAACTCTCCGTGAAGAAATCGTGATACCTTTCATGTAAGTGGTTGGTTGTGCGACTTGCGTCGGGGAGACTGCTGTCTCCAGCACTCCGCAACAGAGACACTGGGCCAAGGTCATGGGTTAAACAGGTTCTTGACGTAATTACAAACTAAGGACCCTCTCCCTTCCTCTCATTACCCTCTCTCTGCTGGCGTTGACGCATGGTTTCCCCTCGTATCCCGAACTCCGGCCCTTGAAGGGCTGCCGTGACATGGACTCGTAAATGCCTTGGCCAGCCCCTCCGAAACGAAAACAAGTCAAAACAAAGTGAACAATGAGATAAGCACGTCCTATGTGCTGATGTCCTGGGAAATAACCACACTGAACCAGATCTGGGGAGTGTCGAGACCGCGAGCAACCGCGAGCAACCGCGATGACAACTCACACACGCCCACAGTCCGGATAAATCCGAAAGAAAACGCCGACGGTGAAACAAAGCCCGTTAGCGCTCGGAGATGGCCCTGCACCTTGTACCGTAAGTCCCGGTTTCCTCTCGTTGGAAGGAGAGCATGACTGTCGATTCAAGTGCGATACACGAAGGCCAAATGAAAGCTATCTAAGAAAAAAAAAGTCAGCATCCTCTCTACAACGAAGGACATACCACCGCCCGTGAGAACAACAAAGGGTTGGCCATCCGGACTTACATCGCGAAGGCGCAAGTGAGAAGCCCCAGGAGAAACCCAAGACACAGGGCCTTCCACCAGGAGAACTGCCCGTTACCCCCCAAGCCGGGCTGAGACTTCCAGCACTTGCATCCAGTGGCCTCTCTCATCTTCACCCAGCCCCGGCACACCTCCTTACGCGCATCGTCAAGCGCCGCCAGGGTCTCCTCCGCGGTCTTCGCGGCCTTGTCCGAGCCACGTAGAGCATCCCAGTCCATGAATGGGGACAGATACTCGGAGAAGGGCTTGTTTACGCGGGCAAGCGCGTTGCGGTACTGAGTGCGAGCCCGGTCGATGGTGTTGTGGTCTCTAAGGGCCTCAGCCCGGATCATCATGACGCGGTCGAAGGCGTCCTGGAAGCGCTCGCGCTGTTCCAGCGTGAAGTGGCCGTCATAGCTCCCCTTGATCGTCTCAGTGACGATATAGCCGCCCGAGTCGTCCCGGGCGCCGCGAGACGTCACAATGCAGCCGCGGTGCTTCTTCTCCAGGCGCCGGTCGGGCTTAGGGCGGCCATACATGCGGATGTGGAGTGCGCGGTCCGGGACCGAGGCGAGCATCTCGTGGCGCGTCATGCGCGGCACCCAGTCGATCTCGTGGCGTATGTCGAAGTTGGCGGGACTGGGGAGGAATTCGAAGTAGTCCCCGCCCGGAGACATGTGGCCGGGAATGCAAGAAGGGGGAACACCGTCGAAGGCGTCCTGGATGGCCTGAAGGAGGGCGATTGTCTCGGGCTGGAACTCCACACGAGCGCTGTTGGTCCGTTCCCGCGGGTCGAAGATAAGTTCGACGACGCCCGGGAGACTGTCCATCCACCGATCCGGGGTCAGGTTAAGCAGATCGTCGCAGTAATTCCAAATCTGCTTGTTGTAGTGATACCGCCCTATGGCGGTAAAGCCGGAGGGCGCGTGGCCCTCGTAGTGGGCATCCGGCCCCTCGTCGTAAGGGTCAGGCCCCCTTTCGTGCGGGTCCGCGACCCTGTCCATGATGTTGGGCACGGGGTATGCCTGCAGAGGCCCCGGGCCCGGCGGGCGGTAGAGCTCGGGCTTGAAGTAGCCCGTCCCGCCGCGTCGGAGGTCGGCCACGCCGTTGCATACGCCGCGCATGAGCCGGAGGGTGTGCGGCTCTAGGAAGCCGCAGACGGAGAACACGCTGTCATCGTGCGTATCCAGAACGCAATCAAGGTAGTCGGTCCACTCCTCCCTAGGCTTGCCCAGGAGATAGAAGCAGAGTTGCGATACGAAGGTGTTAAAGAGAAGCATGTCTCCTTCAATATCCCAGTCTGACTCGTCGCTGGTGCTGCTGTCGTCGGAGTCCCTGTTGTTCCCGCTGTCGGCGTCGTTTCCGCTTCCATGGCCAGCCACGCCATTGGGCCTGCTGTCATGGCCAACTTCATCCTCGGCGGTGTGCTCCTGGGGGGATTCGCCGACATGTTCGTCAGAGCTCTGCTTGTCTGACTCTGTCACGGTCTTGCTAGCCTCGTAAATGATATCCCGGGGAGGGCTAGGCAAGGGGCTACTTCCAGCCTCTTCCACTGTGGGCCTGGGAGGTGGATTGGCCCCATCGGGCATGGGGTTGATGGTGTCCATTGCGTACCTGTACGATATGCCGTGAGAGTCAGCTCATGCTAGGTGGGAATAACGCGATACGAGAACAAGACGAACAACACCATACAGGAAACAGCACAGCAGGTAAGCTGCAGAGACAGAAGGAGCAAAGTACAAAGGGAGGACTGCTTACCCTTTGCTATCAGTTGTTCTTCCAAACTCTTTTGCTTGTGAGAGTGTGTTGCTTGTGTTTAGAGTTGGAGGGTTTGAGTTGTAGGTTTGTGGACAGAGTGAGGGTTGTGGATTTGAAGGGGCATGCGTGAAATAGGGCAGGTCCTTGCCATGATCCAGTCAAGAAAGAGCTTGCAGAAAACGCAGAAACAAACATGGCTCAAGCATATCCGGTCCATGTCTGCTGGAGCAGGAGGTGGTGGAGCTGGTGTTAGTGAATCACGAGCATAGGGCAGCCTGGTCTACCTCTTTTATAGCCAAACACTGGTAGTTTCTGAGAGAACTGGTGGACCATGAGGTTGAATTAGAGCTTTATTTACGCATTTCAATAATGATGCCCCAATATGCTTGCCTTTTGGTTCATTGTTCACCTGTCACCACAGAGGTCACCCTGCACACTCCTTGTGGCCAGTCCAGGCCTTTCCTGGAATCCTGACTGCAGTGTTCTGGGGACGACCAGGACATCAACCCGACCCCAAACACCAAGAGACGAAATGGAACTGACCAATCTGCAGAATGATCCTCTGCAACGTTGGCGTTTGCAACGGGACAGCACAAGAGTCCAGGCTTGACCATTTTCAGCATACCTCCTGCTCAAAATTATGAAGCACAACACCAACACTACAGACAGGGAGGTACATCACACTAAGAACATGGAAAGAGTCAATTCAGACCTGGGGCGAGCGCTGAACACGGACGGAATGCCCGCTATGACCGAGATGCCTCTGATAACGGAGCAGAAGATATCATGGGGCAGCCATGGCGTCCGGGATCGTAACGATGTTGCTTCCATATCGTCTGGTCGATAATGCCATGGAGAAAGGAATAACAGTCCAAGTATAGCTCGTGGGATGGAAAACGTCTAAGCTGAGAAACCACATTGACTCGGCCCAGGCAGAAGCACGATATGTGTGATTTCACAGGTGAGGTTGTCGAGTCAGGTACCCACACTTAGTCATCACCGGGCGCACCGAACAGGTGCTGCACACCATTTATCCGTCTTGGGCAAGAGCAAGAGTGGTGGCACCACCACTAAACCGATGCTGCATCCAAATGCCGAGGTCTCTTCGCCCTGTGCTGCAATCAGCCCATACACGTGTTCCACATTGCAGCCAGCCCGCGAATCGTTAATGACGCTGCCCCGACGCACATGCCATCATATGCCCCGCGCGAGCGTTTCGCAGCACCGCGGGGTCGGATGCACCGGCCACCATCAGCATCAGTGAAGCTTCAAGCAGCCGCTCCCTTACTGTACAAGAACTCGGTGATCTTCCAATCCTGCCTGCTCTGGGCCGAGACCTCCAGAGCTGGCCGTGTGACTGTCGACCCCGCCATCTCGCTTTGCCCGGAGTGGCGGCTGGCCACTCGTCGCTGCAGACGGCGGGTGGTGTGACACGCCTCTAGCCTCTCGCCTCTCCGCCGCATCCGATCTCACTGACCGCCCTGACGTCGAGAGTCGCAGGATATGCAGGCGGGGTGGCCTGTGTGTTGGCGCTGCTACTCGGTTAGTCAGGGTCCAGGACTTGGCTCCCAAGCTTCGCGCCGTGCAGGGCTTTGATTCGCCGACGTGCCCGTCACGCTGCGGTGCCGGATGCGGAGTGGGAAGAGTCCAGAGCCGGGGCCATCTCAGCTTCCCGAATCGACCAATGGACGCATTCCACCCTCCGATCAACACATCGCTTCTCGAGCCGCATGACAGAACCACGGCAGGTGGATACTTTGTCAGTATTCGGAAGCGGGCGCGAAAAAAACTCGTCCGGGTCGACAAGTGTTTAATCTTGCTCATTGTGCCAAGAAAGAATTTTAATCCACTTTTTTTTGTTCGCATCTTGGTTCACCACCCTGTGAGCAAGAATTACGCTGGGTCCCTGCGGTGGGGATGAGAGGCGTTGGCAGGCGAGATCGAGGATGCCTGGGGCGATCGGAACGTGTTAGCGTGCGGATCCGTCCGGCGTGGGGCCCTCTCTCGCTGGCCCCGAGCCGGGACGCTGGGCTCGAGGGTCGATGATCGAGGGTTTTCGGACTCGGCGATTTTTCGGACTCGGTGATCTCTCCTCGTGCCGTACATAAGCGTTGGAAGCAGAAAATGAGCTTCTTCCATTTGATCCGAAAAAAAAGTTGGGCTGACTCTGCTCTCATGGCGCAGCTCGCAGCGGGCTTGGCACGCCATGAACCCAGCAAACACATGAACCCAGCTGGGAAAATCCGGGGCCCCCCCGGCCTCCGTTTCATTAAGACGGCCGCCGACACTCCCGGCCCGCACACGACACTCATTCTCCCCCCTGTCAAGGACAAACGAGAGGCCGATAATGATCGCCGGGCGAAACGCCAGCGACACGGCCGGAAGATGAGATCATGGCCAGAAATGGGTCGAGAAAAGGCCAAGAGGCACGCGACCAATGGGGTGCTCGCGTGCCGAGGTTCTCGTCGCCGTGGTGTCGGCATTGCGGCGCCTCCGCGCTGGTGGGCGGTGCGGTGGTCTGGACGCGGAGGAACTCGTGAGATTGCTGATGTGAGTATCCTGTCTTGCCAAAATTTCCACCTTCCTGCTCGTCTCGCATTGCTCGTTCAGCGAACTTTCAGAGCCAAGAAACACCAGGAGGGCTTGGGTCAGCCAGAGGGTCTTGGCATGGTCTTGTGCCCTCCTGCATCCGTGATATCCGGCAAGTACATGCACACCGGTTCCGGGGCAGGCCACCTGCAGAAGCCATGGCAAAGGTACTTATCCAGACGAAGTGGGTCGGCGCCAAGACTTCTTCGCCAAGAAGTGCCAAGACACAGCCCATTTACCAAGACCCAGGCCAAGTCTCTGGGCGGCAGCGATCTGACTCGACCAGGGGGATCCTCATTCGTTTCTCGCGTTCAGGCGCCCGCCCCAAGTCCTTTTCGCCACTCCCGTCCGCCCTGCTGGCCCCGCATTCCCCCGGCGTTTGGGCTTCACCGGGGGACGAAAAGAGGAAATTGCTTGGTAACTCGTCATGATGCGGAGATGGCGCCCCTGGGAGCGCCGGGAGCGGGAGAGATGGGCTGGGGCTGGAGGGTGCCTCGCGGCCTGGGTCTCGACGATGGCGGCATCTCATCTTACATTTGAGTTTGACGGCTGACAGGTGAATGGGATGGTTCGGGTTCGGGTCCAGGCTTGGCGGCGACGGCGGCGGCGGAGAAGGAAGATTCGGGCTCGTCGGCGATGACGGACCCCGCTGTGCGCCGTGGGAGCCTCCGTCACTTCAATGTCCATAGGTTGGGCACTGCTCGGTACAGTAATTACAGTGCAGGGATGCACTGTAATACATGCTCTCCAGGGCGCATTCGCAGGGCTGGGTTCGTGCCGGCAGGCCTGCCAGCGCATCGCCCTTCCCGCCCGGGCCACCCACAGCAGTGCAGCGTCGGTGTCACGCGAGCTGTACCTCACTAACTCGCGTGCGCGCCCGTCGGCCCCTGGTCCCCCGCCGCATGGTAGCACGGTACTCACGCGACCACCGCCAGGCCCAAGCACTCTCTCCCAACGGCTAAGCGCGTTTCCCCACCACACCCACCTCATTCCGTCCGCCTCCTCTCTCGCCCTCCCGGCCGACCAGGATTTCTGCGCTAGGGGCTCCGGGCTGGTCCAAAGTACCGAAGCTTCCGCAACCAGCGGGCTTGGCGCCACTGCGAACGCAGCTTTCTGCCTCCCCCAACGCTCTGCTTCTTCTCTCGTGGCCGGGCGAACCAACCCTGGCGGACTCGGACCGTGTGCTCTGTGAACGTGTTTGAAACGGACCCTTTATGTTTTCCTGTGCTATAGGGTCCGTCCGATCGTCCTGCACGGGCGAAACGAGCGACACGGAATAATCTCAGACGAAGACGAACCGGCCGATTCCAGATGTACAAGTAGTCCGGAGGGAAAATAGTGTTTCTAAGCGGCGCCTCCGAAGGAACAGCGCGCTGGCTTGGCAAATGCCTCGCAGTCTGGCGCCGCCCTTGACTGGTCCTGCGACGGTTGTTCCCCACCGAAACCCAGCTTGCGCTTGCTCTCGTTCATTTTGTCGGCTTGGCACTTGTTTTTCTCCCTCCGGCCTTTTCTCTCCTTGGCCGGCTCTTCCGCGTATTCCCACCCACCGCCTGCGCATTATTACTTCACACCCACCCTTCCCGCCCTTTCCACCCCCTCCTAATCCCAATCCCTTATCCCCAAATCCCAATCCCCGAAAAGTCAATCCTCTTCTCCTTCCCCCCGTCCGCCACCTGTGTGCACCACCCCCCCCAGAGCGCGGCGAACCTGGTCGATCCTCCGACCGACAGAAATTCTCCTTCGATCCCGACCAGAGGAAGCAGCAAGCAGCACTTCTTTCCCCCGACAACGTCCGTCGACACAGGACTCCGGTTGGCGGCGCAACGTTGATGGCATTGCCCTAAACCACCACGCCCCGTCGACATTGCCATCCCGCGCTTCGTATAGCTTAGGCAACCTCGCCGAGCCCGTTTCGACTTGAGACAACCGCTGTGCCTGACCTCGTTGCCCGGGCGTTCGCCACGCTACGTTCCTACCCCCTGGTCCAGGACGCCAAAGCTCGTGGGTGAAGGGGCCGGTGCATGGAGACGACGACAGACTAGGCGACCGACGAGGAGGAACCCGAGCACACATAACGGTACCAAATAGAGCATCACGATCTCCCGACCTCAGGCCGACCCGTATACGACCGTCGGGCGCGACCACCACGACCGCCGCCCGTCACTATGGATTTCGGTTCCTTTCTCCCCTCGAAGCAGAAGCTTCTCCCTCTCACTCTCTCCATCACCGCCGCTATCAACAACTTCGCCCACTGGAATCCCATCCCCCAGAAGTACCGCCCCGCCCCGCGCCGCACCACCCGCCTGCGGACAACCTTCCCCCGCGCCGACGACCTCACGCGCCTCAAGACCTCGTTCAGCGTGCTCGATTCTGTGCGCGCCCTCCAGCGGCACCGCTGGGGCCCTCTCGACCTCCAGTACGTCGCGCTGGCCTTCGTCGCGTTTCTGTCGCTGGCGCTGTCGCCGCCTGCCCCTCTCCTGAAGACCGCTGGCGTGCTGGGGGCGTTACTTCTGGCGTTGATGCCCGTGACGAGACAGGTCTTCTGGCCCGGCCTCACGATATGGGTGTATCTCCTCTACTTCTTTAGCAGTCGGTATGTTCTTGCCACGTCATGTCCTCCCCACGAATCCCGTGTTCTGACTTGAACCCCAAAGGTTCATCCCCACCGATGTCCGTCCGCACATCTGGGTCCGCGTCCTTCCCGCCCTCGAGAACGTTCTCTACGGCGCGAACCTCTCCAATATCCTCTCCGCTCACACCCACTCCGTTCTGGACCTTCTCGCCTGGCTCCCTTACGGCATCCTCCACTTCGCCCTCCCCGCCGTCGTCACCGTCAGCCTTTTCCTCTTCGCTGCGCCGGGCACCGCCCCCATCTTCGCCTGGTCCTTCGGCTGGATGAACGTCACCGGCGTCACCATCCAGCTCCTCTTCCCCTGTACACCACCGTGGTACGAGAACGAGCGCGGCCTCGCGCCGGCGGCGTACGGCATGCCGGGAAGCCCCGCGGGTCTCGCGCGCATCGACTCCATCTTCGGTTTCGACATGTACACGACTGCCTTCTCCACGGCACCCGTGCCTTTCGGCGCATTCCCTTCTATGCACTCAGGTAATGCCGTGCTGGAGGCCCTGGTGCTCAGCTACTGCTTCCCCCGCTTGAGGCCGCTCTGCGCAGGCTACGTGGCCTGGATCTGGTGGGCCACCATGTACCTCTCGCACCACTACGCCGTCGACCTCGTCGGCGGCGGCCTCCTCGCCGCGCTGGCCTTCTACGTCACCAAGGCGCGCTTCATGCCGCGCCCGCAGGTCGACAAGACGAACAGGTGGGAATACGAGTACGTCGAGATCGGGGACCGCGGGACGGTCTTCGACGAGGAGATCGCGTCGTATTCTCTCGGCCTCATGGCGGAGGACAGTGACGAGTGGACAGTAGGGAGCAGCTCTAGTAGCTGGAGCGGTAGCGGGAGCGGGAGCATTAGCCCCACGTTGAGCGAGGAGAGCCTCGCAGTCAGGAGAGGAGTGCTTGGGGAGGTGGATGGGAGGTTGTGGGAGGGAAGAGATGAGCTGAGGCAAGTCGGGGTCGTGGCTTAGATGTTTCTATCCCGGCCCTGCTAATGCCAATGGGCCACTCCTTCTTTTTTTTTTGTTCATTCTTCTTACCATGCCCTTGCTCTTGGGTAGATTGCATGATACCCCCTTCCTCTCGCTACCGAAACCACCTTTTTCTTCTCATCTTCTCACCACTACTTTTTTTTTTTACACTTTTCTGACAACCCCTTTTTTTCTTTCCTTATTTTTTTCCACCTCTGACCCAAAGACCTGGGCAGGGGTTTTTAATGAAGGCATCGCATGCATAGCAGAAGGCGCAGACGCATTTCGGGACATACGGGGAGCATTGGGAGAGGAACTCGGGAAGGGGGAGGTATCACTTTTTTTGAAGTGGAGGGACTTCCGAATGAGGAACGGGTCGAAGACAAGGAGATGAGACCAGGCGCGAGGAAGAACGGAATGAAAGGGAGGGAGTGTGGTAATTGGTGTAATAGAGACCGACGAACACTCGTTAGAGATAATAAAGTAATGCAAACAAATGACCTCAAGGACTATTTGAGCCTCTACTTCTCGTGTTGTATGAATGTTCCTGACGCCCTCGCAGCACTACGAAGTGCGTCCATAGATTGGCCATCAGCGAGGAAACCGCGCCCCCGAGGTCTCCGTGGCGCAGAACCTCCCGGGTCATTCCTCGAGTTTGCCGGAGCATCTCTGCTTGCTTGGCAGATATGAAGATCGGGATGACAGCAGTTCACAAAACCACCGGATACAGTCGAAAACAAGCTGTGTTGGGCCACAAGACGTCCATCAAAGTAACTATGCTCTGCTACTGTACACTACATCCCTGACAGACCGGAACACCTAGCTATTGTGTCGCCTTGTCCCTCCTCTCCCCTAGCGGCTTCCCCTCCCTTCCAGTCCTCGCATGCACTGCCATATCTCGCCCCCAGTTCCGTCCGCCGTAGACACAGCATCCCGCCAGCTAAACCGCCACCAACAGCAACCCCCTTGACATCTTCCACTCACCCATGGTATCCCTTCCGACATAGAGAAACATAATCATATTCTAATGACAAAAAGAACCGCGCGGGCACTTCAACCGTGTTTCTTGCCCGAGGGAGACTTCGTCTTGGAGAATTTGCCAGGCTTCGCTGGCTCCGGGGTACGAACCTACCGCATCCCCGGGACACTCGGCGGCGCAACGGGCGTAACCTTTACCTCCTCGGGCCTTGACCACGTAGACTCCTTCTTGGCGCTCTCCTTCTTGCCCTTCTTCTCGGACGCGGGGTCCCCCTCGTTTGACAGCCGGCGCTTCTTCTTACTTTTCTTGCTGGGCGTCTCCTGCGGCTGCGAGCTGGGGATTGAGGGCGGGGGAATGGGCGTAGAGGTACGCGGGGCCTCGTCCGTGGCGAATTTGACCTTCTGCTTCTTAGACGCCTTCGCGGGGGTATCCTCCTGAGCCTCCTCCGCAGCCTCTTCGGCCTTTGACTTCTTCGACTTCTTCTTTCGCTTCTCCGTCCCGGCCTCTGCCTGGCTGCTGCCCTGGGCCTTCGACTTGTCCTTCACCGCGGCTCCGCTCGATTCAGCCTCATCCACGGGAGAAGCCTTCCGCTTCTTAGAAGGCCTCTCGCTGGAGGGCTCGGACTGGGAGGATGGAACAACCTCCTTCTTATCCCTCTTCTTGTCTTTCTTCGGCTTCTCGGACGATCGCGGCTGGATCGTCGCGGGTGAATCCTCCAACGTGGGCGAAGCCCGGCTGACTCCGATGGGTAGATACCTAGTCCGTAGGCCCGCGGGTTGCACGGGCGCCTCCTTTGCGTGTCTGAGGCCCGACATGACCTGCGCGAGGGACGAGATGTCTGCATCGTGTCGCATGGTCTGAGTGACGGTTATGCCAGCGCAGCCAGCTAGCATTAGGTTAGCGACCAGTCCAAGAAGTGGCTAATTTGGGGTAAGAACCTACAAATAGTGTGGATGTTGCTTCCCTCCGACGCGACAGGATAAGTGAGCTTCGCGCCATTGGGCACGATGCTGTTTGTGTGGTTTTGCGAGGAAGTGAAGACCTTCTGGACTTCGAGGTTGAGGGGTGTGGTGGACGGGTGGGTGAGAAGCCACACGCGATCGCCCTTCGCGTTAGCCTCGCCCAATAGGCTGGCGATTTGGCCCAGGTTCTGCGCCTTCTGAAGCTTGAAGCCGCCATCCATGACCGACGGCGCGGGCTCGGGAGCGGTACGTTGGGCAGCCCTGAGGGGACCGGTGCCAGTAGACTTGGGAGTATTGCTCGAGCCCTGGCCGCTGGGCGGGGCGTCGTCCATCTCCTCGTCACTATCCTCTTCCTCATCATCAGAAGACTCGGTCGATGAGTTGGGAATTTCTTTAGCAGCTGCAACCCTAGCGCCGCCGTTCTCGGTTTCGGAATCAGACTCCTCGTCTGACGATGAGGTCGTGGCCCCATTCGTCGCTGCTTGGGTCGCTGCACGACTCTTCGCCTTTTCCCCCGGGATGTCATCGCCGGACTCGTCAGAGCTCTCAGATTCGGAATCAGAACTCTGCGATTCGAGCGCGGAGGTGGCCTTCTTGGCTCGTGTAGCAGTGCTCCCGGGTGCCTTTGACTCTTTCTCAGACGCAGTCGACTCCTCGTCGCTGCTGTCGCTGCTGCTCTCACTGGACTCTTCGTCGGACGAAGACGAGCCCTCGTCGCTTGATTCGCTCGCTGTCTTGGATTTAGAGCCGTTTACAGGAACCGGCTTCTTGCTTTTATCCGTGGAGCCATTTGCGCCCATATCGTACAGGGCTGTGGCATCGCGGGGCTTGGCCTTGCCCAATGCTCTGCCACTCATCGCGGAGGATTGAAGGGCGGGGATTGGAGATGGCTTGGTGGGGGAGTTTCCGGCTAAGGTCACCGCTTTGTGAAGCGGGTTGGAAGGAAGGCTTCGAAAGGGAGGGAGTTGAAAATGCCCTCGCGATTGGGTGTCCTTGCTCGAAGCGGAGGTGGGTAGCTTGGCAGGTGAGGGCGAGACGGAATACGGTTGTATCGGAGAGCTGGAGTTTTTGAGAATTCCCTTGACGGGCTTCGAGAGAGGTGTGTGGACTCGAGAAGGAGATTGGAACTGCGGGTCGGCGAGCTTTTCAAAAGGTGCCGGGAAACGACCCTTCGGTTCGCCGGGGCGCGTCTTCTCGTTGGGGTCTCGATGAACTGGCACGCGACCAGCGGGAGGCCGAGAGACGGAGCGTGATCTCTCGCGACTGTGACCGCCTCCAGTACGCGATTCGGAAGTAGGGCTATCGTGAAGAGTGAGTGAGTCTTGGCGGATAAGACGTTTGTAGCCGGATACCGACCGCGATCGTTTTTCTGAAGACATTTTTTTTTCTGATCGCGAAGTCAGAATCATGGATAGGATTTAGCCGGAGATTACCCAGTCCTTTTCAACGTGGGGCAAGGGGTGAGAATACACTGACCAAGTCGGCCTTGGGGCAGACCCAGGGCTTTATGTGTCACGAAGTTGAAAGAAAAGTGCCCTGGAGACCCAAGAGGTCGAATTCGCTGTACCTTGGTGTCGGGTGCAAACGCGGCTGCTTCCTGGAAGCTCTGCCCTCAGAGAAACCGGGAGGCCACAGGTGGGAGAGCCTGGGGCGTGTACCTAGTGCTGGCAGATGGCCGACTGTAAGGGACGGAGATGCAAACCAGGTCAGAAAAAAGAGGTAACCAGAGAGAAAACGGAGATCAAATGTGTATGGAACTAGGCAAAAAGATATGTGAATACTGAGAAAGGGAAATTCGAGGCTGAAAGGAACGAGAGGGAATTTGAACCTCGGAGCCCATTCAAGCGGCATGCGGAACCTCCAGTGTGTTGAGCAAAAGTGAGATCCGAAATAATGGCAATTTTCAACCTTGCTCCTTCCTTGCGTTGCTCAAGCATCCCAGCAGCACCTTCCTTCCAGCACCGGCCGGCCCGCTCTTGCCATTGGAATTTTATCACGCCCGCCTGCAAGTCGATATTGAGTACATGTACAGTATATACGCGGCACTTTGAGGTGGGCTTATTATCACCGAGTTTAGTCCTCCATCCGACGCCAAAGCCACTGGGTTCATCTCAATGGCGGATAGTCCCGCCCTCAGTGCATTTGCAGCGCGGAAGCGACTCCTGGCCCGAATCAGCGAGCCAAGGAGTACCGGCACTACTGAAGATGAAAATGGCGAAGACGCGGGCGCTGGCGCTGCTGGGGGCGGCCGCGGTTCCAGTGACTCTGCGGGTGGCGCCACCCGAAGCAAGCGTACGTCGGGCCGGAGGAAACGACAACGAGTCGATACAACCTCGGGAAAAGAACAGGGGCAAGAGGTTACTGTCCAGTCCGAAACCACGCCAGAAGCCACCCGCGGGCGGAAGAGTCGCTCCACGCCTAAGCTAGAGGCTACGGACGATCCGAGCCAGTCTCCAGTCGAGCCTCCTAGGGCTACCGCCCTCAAGTCTGAGACGGTCGTGGTCGAGAAAGCAGATTCGGGTGATCCTGTAGCCTCTGCCCTGGGGGAACCGGGCGCCAGTTCGGAGACGCTAGCGAGGTAAGAGGCCACTGCAAGCATGTCAATGGTCCCACCAAGACTGTTTATCCGGACTTGATATCATGGCTTCGGGATTACGAGCCGACGCTACGGTTATTACCATGTGAAAAACAGAACAACTCCTGTAACGGTTTGCTAATGCCTGGGTTTCGCTTTAGAAACCAGTTTGCGCCGGCGACACCTGCCAAGGAGCCACTATCAGGTCCCTTGCCCCCGTTCGTGACTAAAGAGATCATCCGAGATGGCATCACCATGAAGGGCAAGGGGGTGATAGAGTTACGTGTGGACCAAGTAGATGTAAGCTCGACCCCCTTTATTTCCAAATTCATAGCTGAACAGTGCCGGGTCTACAGCGGCTGCGGCTCCCGGTCGTCGGCCAGTACGGCGTGCGAGTGATCCGCGGAGAGGCTTCCATTGCGGGTGCCACGCTCCATCCATCGTCGGAAGTCACATGGATCCACTCCTCCCTCTGCTACTCTTCGCCTCTCCTGCGATGCCCCGATGCTTCAGTGCTAGAGCTTCACCCACACCCTGCTTCGGAAGGGCTGAGAGACCTTGGCCGTCTCTCGCCGCTGTTTAGAGGGATTTGGAACAGGGTAGGGCCAAAGCATGGTAGCGGAGCTTCAGCATATCAGATTGTATGTTGCCGTCAGGGCACCCCGGCGGCCATTCAAAGCAGGATCGAGCTAACCATTTCGATAGCTTTGTGGCCCGGAAGATCTCCCTAAGAAGTCGATCTTTCAACCTCTGTACTCTCCACCAGAATGGAACAAGAAGCTTTCCGAGTTGACAGATATGGTCAAGCTCGCCCCCGTCTTGGTCTGCGGGCCGAAGGGGTCTGGAAAGTCGACCTTCTCTAGATTCTTGACCAATCGTCTCCTTACACAAACTCAACCTCGGAAAAGCAAGACCAGAGAAACTCAACGCGGGGTTGTGTTGCTTGATCTAGACCCGGGCCAGCCGGAATTCTGTCCGGCTGGCATGGTCTCGCTTCTGCTTGTTCAGAAGCCCAATATCTCGCCGCCTTTTGCGCACCCGTGGCCCGACAACGAGTCTGTAACGTTCATCCGCTGCCACACTCTGGCATCGGTCACGCCGGGGTCGGATCCGGACCTGTTCATGGAGTGTGCACTCGATCTATACAGCCAATACCAGAAGGCTTGGAACGGGTATCCATTGGTCGTCAACTCACCTGGATGGATATTGGGCACGGGCTTGGATCTATTGGGCTCTGTGATTGCCCGCATGCGGCCCCGCGAGGTGGTCTACATGTCGGAGGACGGACCTGCAGAAACCGTTGACGGCCTTCAGTCCGCATGCAAAAGGACGTCATCCTTTTCCACACTGCCCTCACAACAGTCTGACTCGGGGGCGAGGAAGACCGCGGCGCAACTGCGTGCCATGCAAGCAATGGCGTACTTTCACTCTCGGGGGAAGGCAAAGACTAGCCACCTGTCCTGGAATTCCTCGCCTCTGTCAGCGGCATCGCCCTGGAAGGTGAAATACTCGGGGACGGGCCGAGGATTCGCGGGTGTCATGTGTTACGGTGACCAGCCAACCCCGGGACTCCTCGCTGAAGCCATTAACGGAATGGTGTTGGCAGCGGTTGAAATAGAGGACGAAAAGGCCCTTCGAAGAAGGGTACCCGAAGACACGTCGATGGACGTTGACGTAACCGAAAAACGGATGATCAACTCGTTGGAAGGATTAATACGTCGGACGCCCGAAGGCATACCCTACTTCGAGCAATGCGAAGGAGAGACGCTAGACCCGACATTCTCCCGCTCGATCGGACTCGTTCTTGTCCGGGCCGTGGACGTGGAGAATGCAGCGCTGCAGATCCTCACACCTATTCCGCGGTCGACGTTGCAGGAGATCCGACAGAACGGGAGACACGTGGTGCTCGTGCACGGGCAGTTCGACACACCAACGTGGGCGTACACCGAAGACCTCTATGAAAGGGAGTTCGGCGGGGGCGAAGACGAAGAGAATGAGAGCGACGATGAGATTTGTGCAGCGGCAGGGGTTAGCCGGCCGTGGGTGGAGGGCGTCGGCGAGGGCCGACGGAAGCAGGCTGGAGCTGGGACGTGGAGAGTAAGGCGAGATTTAGGGAAGCAGAATCGGGGAGGCTAGGGGCTGATGGCCTCTGACCAGGGAATTGCTCTTAATCTGTGTCGCTTGGGTCTGGTTTATGCTATGTTCCATGACACGCCGCTGGTGGCACCTGCAGGGCTCTATCGAACGTAACACAAAGGAGCTAGAAAGAGGCTTTGCTAGAGGAAGTACCGCGACGGATCGATTGGGCTCTGTTTAGTTGATCCTATCGATTTCCTGCCGTGTTCTAGGCTTGGCGCTATGGGCAATGCGGTGGTTAGAGTGTTTGTGGCGGAGGGGATTTTCGCAAGCCAGAAGTCCGAACGAGTTTATCTTCATATCTCGGTTCTGGGCAGGGCTGCGCCGGGATTGAATTCATGCGAGACACCTAATGGGGCTACTGGACGACTCGGTTGGGCACGGGCTGAGATGCCGTCACTAGCCCGGCCAAAGGTCCACCTCGAGAAGCACCAAACAGGAATCTCAAGGTCGAAACGCCGAAATGAGTTGCTCAGATCGGCGCCGATCGCCGACGGACAGCGGGACCCAGAACTCAAACCAGCCACTCAGAGCGGCCGGAATCAGCTGCAGGAGCGGGATGGCACGCGGCTTTTTACCTGCATTGGGCAATCCGGCGAAACACCAACCGCAGCCCGCGCTTTTGCTTCTCGTAATACACGCACTTGTATGACGGTAGAATTGAAGCATGTTCTTGTGTAAGTGTTTGTGCGAGGGGGAGGCGAAGGTTCGGGACATCCTGTCCCGATGCTCTCCTTTTCAGGGGTTTGCCGCTGGACCAGACTGGAGACACGACTGATCTTGTTGTTACCGACTAGACTATGCTGGAGCGCGGATGATTCTTCTCACTTGTTTATTTCCAAGCCGGCTCGGGATAATATGTGGAGGGCATTGCCTCGTACTTGTATGTACAGAGGAACAACGTGGGAGGAGAGGCCATCCGGGTGCTTTTTCCCGCCCCGCTGCACTTGCACGTTTTTTTCGGCGCGGCCCCACAGCGCTGACCACCACAGACTTGGAATCCTCGAGACCAACCCGCCCAAGAAGGCCTAGAGGCTTGAAGCGTTTAAAAAAAAAATGACAGCAGTGACCAATAAATTACATGGCGCCAACGGAGAAGGATTGGAAAGGTTAGTTGGCGTGGGCGCCGCGGGAAGGGCGCGGAGGCGAGGTGTCGTGGGGCTCCTTCCCAGAGTCTTGGCTCGGGGGGGCCATCAGGGTGCTCAGCTCTCCTTGCGCCTCCGGTTGGGCAGGAGAGGGGAGCACCTCCTTGGTGTCCACGGCGGCGCCATCCATGTACCTCGTCCTCCTTCGTTTCCCTCGAAATCCCTCTCTTCAGCATCTCAGCCGCCACGCCCTGTCCTCAGTCTCGTCGGATTAACAGATACATCTCCATCCGCCTGAGACCACCAGGGCTCTCTTGTTCGCGCAACACCAACTCGGCCCGTTTCTGAACACGTCTTGTGCCTCCGCCACCGTGCTTCCTTCGAACCAGAATCAAGAACCCGGATAGATCAGAGCGCGGGGGTTCATCGGCCTCGGCCTACGAAACAGGAAGGCTGGTCTCAATCCACCTCCACTACGAGAAGGGAAAAAGGACTCCTCGAGCCTCTCGCCCGCCTTGCCCTTGCCGCACCAACATCCATTCGTGGGGGTCTTCCTCTCGTTTACGTATTCTCCGTCTTAACGCCTTGTCCACTCTTCAAGCAAAGGGACCTGTGTGGCCCGGCTCTCCACCGTCTCCTCTCCATCAGGGTGCCCACGCCCCAGCGTCGCTGTTGGCCCACAGAAATCCTGCCTGGGCAAGTTTGTGCCGAGATACCGGTTGCAGAAGCGCTGCTTGCAGGGGTGATATTTCCTTGACATATATGAGACATCGGGGTCCCACGTTCTGCTTCACAACCTTCATATCCGTCTTCCAGAACGAAATAGAGTGGCCAATCCCGCACCGTCGATCGTCGCGCGCCGTTCCGTCTAAGAAGCGCATCTCACCCAACCCCGTCGCTATCTTATAGCCATGGCCTCCGTCAGAGCTGCGGGCCTGCTGGGCCTATTACTCCTCGGTCAGGGTGTACTCGGTGTGAACCCGGAGCCGTCCCCGACGGAGCACAACCATGTCCTCATCGCGAGGGCTTCAGCCGATGCCCCCGATATCACCGAGGTGACCGACTGTCATCCCCACGGCGACGCCCTGTGCGTACCTTCCCTCCCCCTCCCCCCGGATCACCGTGCTCCGGTGTGCGCTAAGCGCTAGCTGACCATTGAATAGGTACTGTGTAGCCGGAGAGGACGAGTTCGAGGTCGACTACTCAGTCACCAACACCGAGGATTACCCTGCCAGCTTCACGAGCTGCCATTCGCACGACAGCTCAATGTTCTGTGTCGACGAGGATGGCGAGGATGTTGCTGTCCTCGTCGAGGGCGAGGGTGGGCATGACGAGCATGACGAGGGTGATGAGGAGAGCCAAGGAGGCGAGCAGAACTGCCACTTCCACGCCGGCGTCGAGTAAGTTTTGGCATGAGGTCTCACTGGGCTGCGCGGCTGAAGGCGTACTAACCTGCGAAGGCACTGTGTCGGACCCGGCGAGTCGGAGTCGGGGTCGGAGGAGAGCGAGGGAAGCAGCGAGGCCTGCGCCAAGGTGGACCGCGAGTACAACGTGCCGCTGCGGGTCGGGCTCATATTCGCCGTGCTTGCTACCAGCGCTGTCGGTACGGAAACCCCTTACGCTTGACATAGATGCCACGACAGTTAACTAACTTTCACCAGGCGTCTTCGCTCCTATATTCCTCATGAAGTTCCTGCCGAACAAGTTGAATACCCTTCTCATAACTCTCAAGCAATTCGGGACCGGCATCATCGTCTCGACGGCCTTTGTCCACGTAAGACCTCGTTCCCCTCCAAAAGTAGTCAGACTCCCGGCTAACGCAACGCAGCTCTTCGTCCACGCGATGCTCATGTTCCAGAACAGCTGCATCGAAGGCATCGAGTACGAGGGCACCGCCGCCGCCATCTGCATGGCGGGCATCTTCATCTCCTTCCTTATCGAGTACTTCGGCCAGCGATACATGCGCTCCCGCATCGCCAAGGAGATTTCCAACTCGAACCCCGAGGGTATCTCGCTTGCTAAGCACAATGCGCGCATGGAGATGGTGAACATCAACGTCATGGAGGCGGGAATTATCTTCCACTCTATTAGTGAGTTCCCTTTCGTTTCTGCATCTTACATGTGCGGGTTGGATCGCCTCGGAGACTAACAAACCCGCAGTCATCGGTGTCACCCTCGTCGTCGCTGGTGATTCTTTCTTCATCACCCTATTCATCGTCATCGTCTTCCACCAGTTCTTCGAGGGCCTCGCCCTCGGCTCCCGTATCGCCGAGCTGGGAACCGGCAAGCACCACGCCCTCTCCAACATCGGCCACCACCACCACCACGCGGCCCCGGCCGACCCGAAGAGCGGTGACGAGTCCCCGTCGGTATCCGACGAAGAGAAGGCCGTAGCCCACGTGCCCATGTGGCACAAGTGCCTCCTCGCGGGTGCCTTTGCGCTTGTCACCCCCATCGGCATGGCGATTGGTACCGGCGTGCTCTCGAGTTACAACGGGAACGACCAGGCCACGGCCATTGCGATTGGGACGCTGGATGCCTTCTCGGCGGGTATCCTGGTGTGGGTTGGCGTCGTGGAAATGTGGGCTGGCGACTGGATGCACGGAGAAATGGCCAACGCGTCGCCGTTTGTTACGACCCTAGGGATCGTGGCGATGATGCTGGGCATGGCGCTCATGAGCTTGCTGGGCAAGTGGGCGTAAGGAGCCGTTTGGTTGGTTCTCTTCTTATTGTTATCGGATTAGGGCGCGGCATTTGGTTGGGATTTGGGACTGGGACAAGGGATATCATGACGGGTCTTTCATTCGGCAGTTTTGTTTCCAGGGAATTCATGATTCTTTTTTAAAAGGGAGGAATATACCTCGATTGGTAGATTGTGGAGGATATAGATCATGTACATACATAACGTGCGGGCGGAGGAATACCCACAAGTTTCAAGGTTCAACCATAGATGTCTCTGTCTATACTTGCATGCCTCCATTGCCCCTTCTCGACAGCTCGGCTCTCACAATAGTCTGCTTATCAAGTAAATCTCTTGCCTATAGGGCTTTTATAGGTGAGAGGAAACCAGCCTAAGCATTCCTTTTTCAATCCCTAGGGAGTTTGCAGGGAGGTTTGGATAAAGAAGGTCAACACAAAGAAGCAAGGCCGAGAGAGCTTGAGACGCACATTCCTACATTTAACTAAGCTCTGCTGTCTGCGTTTGAATAGTGAAATCGCCAATTCCTTTTCTTGTTAGTTCTCAAAACAGTAAGGTTATGATCACCCTAGGTAGCTCAAGGTCACAGTTGAGTATCTTGATACGCAAGCTGGGTTATTCACAACTCTAATGATGCCATTGGTGTTGGTACCTGAACTCCTAAACTCCTGATGTTGACTCCCAGACTCCTGAACTCCCGAACTCCCGATGTGAGCTCCCGAACTCCTGATGTGAGCTCCCGAACTCCTGATGTGAGCTCCCGAACTCCTGATGTGAGCTCCCAAACTCCATACCTCTCAAGCCAATACAGGCTGTGCACTCGACCTTATCACGAAGAGAGTGCAGTCACCAAGGGCCAGTGGACAAGATTCTCCGGGATTTTCAGCTCCCTCGAGTAGTCAACCAAGTCCTGAACGTGAGGGGGGTACCGCAGATGCATGCTCTGCTCCTCCCACCAAAATAGCTGAGCAGTTTCCATTTCCGACCTCGCCGTCCTTGTGAAAAACAAGCGGCGCCTTGGGAGAGGACCATAGGGCTTCCCCTCCCAAAAGATATGGCTCTCAACGTGAGGGTCCAAGTGCCAGGGCCCCAGCTCTCCGTACTCTCGAAAATGGTCAACATCGGCCGACGAGAGAGCCTCCTCTGCAAAGCCGAACGAGGAACGCCGCTTCCTCATGGACTCTTTTGGCGGCGGCAAGTCACAATCCTCCGGCAATCCCGGTCGGTACAGCTTTTGCAGCCTGGACGGGGCAAACACTTCAAGTGACGTCTTGGCGCCGTTCTCCCGTAGGATCTCGACAACCTCGTCCGGCTGCCGGATGAGTGCAAGATCCAAAGCGGTGAAGTCGAGGTGACTCAACACCCGATCAGGCCCATCGATGCGGCGCCAGACCCAGGTCCCCCAGTTCATGTCGCTGTGGCGGAGGAGGACACGAAGCACCCCAATGTCCACAGGGTCCTCGTGGCGCACAAGCCACCACAGCAGCGGTCGGTGTTGGATCCGGAATCCGTAGCGCCCTTTTCCATTGTAAATGTATCAGCGGAGGACCTTAGGAGCTCTGCCCCTGTGCGCCGCGAAGAAGAGGGGGTCCACAGTTGGCACGCCCGGATGCATGCGGCAATGGTCGTACCCAGAACTGAGGAGGCGCATGCAGGTGGGGCGAAACCATGCGAAACGTTGAATAATTTCGAGAATAATGCCTCCATTTAAAGTGAGACTTGTCAGAATTCGTTGCTCGTGGGCGATGATCTCGTGGATGGGGGTGGCGGAGAGGTGGCGGCGGTTGGGGCGGTGGAACGAGAGACTCATCGCGTTTGAGAACCCAACAAGATCTCCAAGTAGGTGCTGTGGGGTATCCACGGCAATTTGAGCGCAAACCTCAAAGTCCCCGTCTCTGAGCGCGTTGCAGAACTTGGCGATGTCGTACAGACGGTCCACTTCTCCCAAAGCCCACACAGCCTAGGGGTAGACGGAGTTTTGTATCCGGAAGGACAGTCTGAATCTTGTGAAGATCTGTCACTCATACTTTCGTCGAAATCTGCAGTTTCAGCCGCCATTGTTGTCTGGGTAAAAGGTGCGCGCAAGTAGGCAGGTGTTTTTGAGAAGGAATGTGTGCCAGAAAGGTGGTTGTATGTGTGTTGTGTGCATTGATGGTCTGGTGACTGACTGGTCAGAGAATTTACGAGGGAACGTGTATGGGAATAACATTAATTTTATATCCAGCCTTGCTGCTATATCCAGTTAGGGTTTATCAAGCTCCAGTGAACAGAAAGTCATACCATTTTTATCAAAGCTCCAGCAAGTTGCTAGTCATACCACGTGGACTGACCCCCATAGTGAGAACAAGTGTGTCTGGATCAACATTAAGTGAACAAAAGATGTTGTGATGACCTACTCTGATTTATACTGAAGTCACAGCAGAAGTAACTGCTGCCTTCTTATATCAACTGAGCTAAAATATAAAAAAAAATAAAAAAAAAATTGTGGTTGTGCTGTACAGTATGGTTCCCCCGAACTCTACAGCTTTGATATTCAATTTTTACGTCGAGCCGACATGGAGATACCTGCCTGGAAGAAAATAAGAGAAGCTTAAACAGTTGTTTGCTTACAGGGAGATTATTCCAAAGTCCTAGCGCGAGTGTTTGGAGGATCGGAAGTCGAGCGGGAGAGCCTCGGCCACCCCGCTCCGCTCCGCTCCGAGGGCCCACAAAACCGGCGCTGCTCGGATGCGGAGGCGCCCCACATGTCCCGATCAACTGGGCGAGGCGAAACATTGGCAACTCCAAGGAAACCCACGTGGACAGATCCAGTATGTTGAATATCCGGGAAAATGGTCGTCTTCCGAGACCCATTGAGGGGCCCCGCACGACATCCAGGGATGTTGCCGCCGGGGATTAGAATGCGGGGAACCAGGGCGCCGATATTAATTCCCCTGAAGACGCGGGCTGGCCCCGCAGGTAATAGGCAGATGCCGGCTCATTAGCGCCCTTGTTCCTGGCGGGGGATTTGCGAGCCATTATGAGCTTGTTGATCCTCGCGCAACTGCCGTGCTGTGTGTTGATATTAACGGGTGCTTGTGATGTAGCCGTGCTGACAGGAAGGAGGCCGCTCTGACGATCCAATTCAGGCACAATTACTCCAGATATGAATTTGTCCTCGTGGGCAAGAGAAAAGTACAGAAAAGGCACACATGTAACCCGGAATTGGGTCTTTTTGAGGACTTAGACGAGATTTGTGGGCCATATAAATGAGCTCGCGATCTGCTCTTGAGATGGACACTCCCAGGACCATCCTTGCCTTCCATCTCGACCCGCAAGTCAGACACGATGATGTCTCCAACCTCTGCCATTGGCCTCCGGGCCCTCCTCGCCGCGTCATTCCTGGGCCTCACGGCCGCTTTGCCCGCGCACGCACGGGGCGCCCTGGTTAAACGCCAGGATGAGGTCTATGAAGAATATGACTTTGTCGTTGTGGGCGCTGGTACCGCGGGCTTAACTGTGGCTGATCGTCTCAGCGAGGAAGGGAAATGTAAGCCTCCCAATAGGCGACAGAAACTTCCACACAGCTAGAGATCGCCTCCACTGACAACCCAGTCACCGTCCTCTGCATCGAGTACGGCTACCTTGACTCCTCCACCGCCATCACAACCGTCGGCCCTGGTCCGCGGGAAAACGAATACCCCTCCGGCTCGCGCTACTATAACATCACCTCCATCCCCCAGCCCGGCCTTGCGGACCAGTCGAGGCCCGCCATGGCCGGCGCCGTGGTGGGCGGTAGCTCGGCCGTCAACGGCATGTTCTTCGACCGAGGGTCTGCCGAGGATTATGACTCCTGGGTGAGCGTCGCGGGGGAGTGGGCAGGTGACTTTGAGGGCGAATGGGGATGGGAGAACATCCTGCCCTACTTCAAGAAGAGCGTCACGTTCCACCCACCGAGCGAGGAGATGGCGGAGGAGTACGGGATGACGGCGGACGTGGAGGCTGCGTATGGGGGGTCGACCCCTATCCACTCCAGCTACTCGCCGTACCAGTGGGGAGTCCAGCGTAAGCTCAGATTGTCCGCTTCCGTCGCCGTAAGCCGTTCGGCCGGAGAAGTCCGTGGCTAACAACGCGGGCTTTGCAGAGTATATCTGGGACGCCTTCAAGTCTGTCGACGGCGTCGAGTTCCCTGTCGAGGGCGCAGACGGCCATGCTGTCGGCGTCTTCTGGTGCCCTAACTCGATCGACCCTTCCACCCGCACGCGCTCCTACTCCAAGATCGGCCACTACGACACCGAGAGCGGCCCCGCCTACCGCGACAACTTCCACCTACTGACGGGCCACCGTGTCACGCAGGTTGTTCTTGAGGAAGGCGAGGACGGCGTCTGGGACGCCACGGGCGTGCTGTTCACGCCGCGCGACGGTGAAATGCCGAGCGATGGCGCGTGGACGGTCAAGGCCCGGAAGGAAGTGGTCGTGTCGGCCGGGGCGCTGCACTCGCCTCAGGTGCTCGAGAGGAGCGGGATTGGTGGGAAGGATGTTCTCGAGGCCGCGGGAGTTACGACCAAGATTGAGCTGCCCGGCGTAGGGTCGAACTTCCATGACCACCCGAACTACCCTATCAACTTCAGGTGTAAGTGTCTTTCTTAACCTCAAGAGCGCTGCTCGATATTATAGGAGCACCACTGACGAGCCGCAACTACAGGGCAAAAGGACGTGGGCCCAACCCCCGAAAACATGAACGAAGACGAGGACTTCGTGGCCCTTGCTAACGATCTCTGGGCAGCCAACCAGACGGGTCCGCACTCGTCCTACGTCAACAGCGGCGCCTTCCTCCCACTCTCCGTCCTCATGGAGAACCATACCGATATCGTCGATGAGATCCTCGCCCAGGATCCCGAGGAGCTGCTCCCAGCGGGCCTCGACCCTACCCTTTACGCCGGATACGCCGAGCAGCTCAAGGTCCTGGCGGCGCAGTACAATGGCTCCACCGCTGCCGTGCTCGAGGTGCCCTTCTCCGGCCGGGCGGGCTTTAGCGTTGTTAACCTGAAGGAGCTCTCGAGAGGGTCTGTGCACATCTCGCCCGAGGACGACGGTATTGACGAGCACGGCCGTGGAGACGCTGAGCCGATCGTCGACTACCGCGCGCTTTCGAACCCCATTGACAACCGCATCAACGCCATCTTCGTGTCCTTCCTCCGCCGCTTTATCGCCTCGGACGCCATGGTCGAGGCGCTCGACCCCGTCGAGACCACCCCGGGCGCGGAGGAGTACCCTGACAACAGCGAGGAGCTGGACGCGTGGCTGAGGCAGGTTCTGAGTCCTAGCACAGGACACCCCGTGGGGACGTGCTCTATGGCGCCGATTGAGCTTGGTGGTGTGGTGGGCGCGGACCTGACGGTCTATGGAACGAGGGGGCTCAGCGTTGCGGATAACTCGATCATTCCCATCATTCCGGGGACGCACACTAGCTCGACGGCGTATGCCGTTGGCGAGAAGGTGAGTTGAGGCCATTATCGAGAGGCGAGAGCAATGCTAACAGCCTGTAGGCGGCTGATCTGGTGAAGCGGAGGGCTGGATGGGACGATGTCGAGGCGGAAGCACCCGAAGACACGCCGGAAGACACTCCCGAGGTAACGCCTGAGGAGGAACCCGAGCCGGAGCCCGAACCAACCGAGACCTCTGAGCCCAGTGAGCCGGAAGAGCCAGTCCCGGAGGAACCTGAACCCGAGGACGAATCCTAGGCGATGCGAGCTAGTAGTCTGTGAAACGAAAACTTCCGTTCGTATGTATATATATTCCAAGGCGAGGACAAATTTGAATACGAGTCGGGGTTCGTTCTCTACCATCCGTGTGATGCAATAGCTGCCCGCACATGTTCTTCGCTACTAGATCAAGTAAGGGGTATTTGTAGAGACAGCTGGCGGTCTATTCGAAACTGCAATGAATTCTCCTTTGTCGCTCGTCCATAACGCCGCGCGATGCGTACCTAATTCCCAAAATCAAGTAACTTTAGAAATCCCACTCATCCCCTGCAAGCCTTACACGCTCCTCCTCCCACCTCGCCCCTTCTTCGTACCCCCCTCTTCCTTCTCCCCCAGTAGACGCGCATGTCTGAGCTGATGCAGCTTCACGTCAAGCGCGTGCAGCGGGTTGTACACCGTGTCGCAGAGCTTGCATTCCTTAAATGGCTGCTTTGTCGATAGGTTGAGCGTCGTCTGAATCGTGCGCCTGGGCTTTTTGGCGGCGGCGGCGGCGGCGGGGGAGGAACGGGGCTCGGAGTTTGCTGTCTTGAGGTAGAACGAGTAGGGCATGGTGTAGTTCGGGGCGGAGGCGTCTCGCCCTTCCGCATCGTCGTCGTGCCTCGTCGCTGTGCTCTCAGCTGCTTCCGTTTCTTGGCCGTCGTAGACCGGCCCCCGTGGGGCGGCCGTTGCGTCCCGCTGCGATCCATCCTTGCTTCTCGGCGATTCCGTGTCTTCCTCGCCTCCTTCATCCTTGGTGCTCGACCTTCTCCGCCGCTTAACGTTGTCGGATAGTTGCTGGCGTCTCTTCCTCTTCAAAAACTCGGCAGTGCTGTCACGCCCCCCACCTCGATCATCCGTCTCCAGCCCCCCCATTCCCTCCTGGCATTGTGCCTCATCGTCGTCCTTGTTTCCCGAAATTGGCAAAAGCGATGGCCGAAATTTCAACTTCCTAGGGCTCGTCCACCGCCTCGCGGGCGGCGACGAAGGTGGGGAGCCGGCCTCTCCCTGTCCACTAAAGACACCATCCGATGAAGGGTCAGAGGCGCGGGGCCCGGACGACACGCTGGCCGAGGAGAAAAAATAGCCCTCTATTGTGGATGGGGGCTTCTTCACGGCCTTCGCGGTATCACGGGCGGCGGCGGGCAGGGGCGGAAGACTATCGGTCGATTCGGTCCTCTGTCTTTTCACGGGGCGTTGCGAAGGGTTCGAGTTCGAGCCCGAGCTCTGCCGTTTGCTGTACGTCCTCGTCACACGCTTACTCGTGCCTTGGGCCGCCGTATCCATCTTAATTGTCCTCGGCGCGATGTCAACCTCGAGCGGCCTCCATTGCTTGGACCGGTGCCTCGTGTCGTCGTGCGGCTTCTTACTACGTCGCGTCAGCAGAGGACCTAGGGGAAGCTTGGAAGCCGGGCGCATGGGGAACGGACATGATGAACTCCGGGGAGCTTGGGGGCGCGTCGATGAGGGGCCTCATTGAGGCCGTTGGCGTCGCCGCACGGCCTAGGCGTCGTGCAAGCGGAGAGAGATGCTCTTCGTGGTGTTCTTCGCGCTAATTCATTCGCGGAGACTTGGAGAAAAGCCGGGTCTGGAACTGGGGTGCTTCTCCGTCTCGTATGATCGAAAAAAGTGTTGCTGAAGGAGACCGTATGATCGCTGTCGAGGGTTCGGATGAAAGAACAGCCTCACTTACTACTATCGCCGCCAAGGAAGAGTGGACGCGACAGGGATGCCACCAGGACCGAGCAATTGTTTGCTTGCCCCACTAACACGCGAAAAGACGCGTTGGGCGTGACGGATCGCGGGGTCACGTGCACCATGCCAATGGATCACCCTCCAACCACCCGGCAGGGCCGAGGGAAACGCCCGAGAGGCGTGAGAACGTGATAATGGTGTATCGTAGATACGAAGATTGGATTTACATGGTCCCCATCCGTTTCCGAGTCAACCTTATCCCATAGCACGCGTCGCTTGGGTCAAACTAGCGTCTGGGTGGCGGGCGTTGTGAACTCCAGGCCTTCTATTCGCATTAAGAGCTGCCGTCACGATGGCGGCTTATTCCTCCTTCTCAGATTCGCATTCTCCTCTCTCGCCTCTCCAACACTCGACCCTTCGCCGTCCACTGGCTTCTCTTCCTCTACCTTCTCTCCCGGGCCGCCAACAACCCACGTCCCCACAACTTCCCGAACATCGTCTTCCTTCTTCCCTCCGCCCTTGCCCTGCCTGACCCTCCCCACGAAGCCCGAAAAGATAACCACATCTGCAACGGCAACCAGGATCGACGCCCCTAGCGCCAGGAATACTCGCGCCGTGACGCTCCACCACCGAGAAGCAAACCACACCGCCGCCGCCGTCCCGAACACGCTCAGCAGTATGTTTAGCACGACCATAAGCTGTTGGTTGAGCTCCCTCGCCACGACCGCGATGCCATCGTCATCGGCGTTATCGGCCGGGTCTGCCGGTCTGTGTACGGCAGCGTAGGGGTCGAAGGAGGCGTTGGGCGGAAGGTGTGGGAGCTCGGGGGGGTTTAGCATGCGGTCGTAGGCGCGGGCTTCCTCTTCGCGGCGCAAGCGAGCCATCAGGGCTTTGTATTCGGCGGTCTGTTGGCCGTTAGCTGGGTGGTTGTCGCTGCGACGACGCGGCAAACCTACAGGCTCGGGCTTGGGGGGTGGCGGTGGGACGTAGACGCACGCCCCATGGAGGAGCTTCTCTAGCGAGTACTCCGCCTTGCCCCCATCCCGAAGATCCTTCCAGAGTTCGAGGATCTGGCTGTGCGAGACGGGCTTGCCGGGGGCCGGGGCGTCGAGGCTCGGTTCGTTATGCGCTCCTGTGGATTCGGACTCGGAAGACGCGGTCGCAAGCTCACCCCGGGTCTCTAAGCCTTCCACCAGTGAAGGTGTCATCGTGAGGAGGACCATTGTAGGTATGCTGTCCTCATTCTGTGATGAGGTGTTACCGAAGAGTTGAGGAACTAGGACATTTTATCACGGAACCTCTTTCTAGGCAGAAGAGCTGCTGTCAAAGGCTCCAAGCAACGAATATACTGTGGTCCCAGAGTGCTACAGGGTGCAGATGCTGGCAGCTGTAAGATGTAATAGGGGCCAATAAATTTCCTTATACAGCGACCTCGGCATATCTGGCAGGTGCCGCCAACTCGCGAAATCTCGGGAGCGAAAGCCAAAAAAATTACTCTGTAGCTTACTTTCCTACTTCACAACAGCTCATGCAAATCCCGTGAATGCAGCCAATTCACACGCCAATTGTCCTCCACGACACTCCCTGGCTGACGACGAGCCGCCACCGGACCTGAAAGGAACAAATCCACCCACGGAACCCGGTCCGGTCCCTCCGCGGAACCTAAGATGCCGCCCAACCCGCTCCTCCGGCGGCACCCGCGGCGCCTCAACGTCCAGGTCAGCTGCGCCTCACATCTCCAGAATGGCCTCACCACGAGGTTACCCCTCGCCGCCGCCGTCCAGAGCCAGAGGAATTACCACTCCCGGCGGAAATCCTCGGCGTGGGCGGCTGTCGCCTCGGTAGCCTCCAATGTGGTCTCCAACGCCACGAAACGCGCTGTCAACGGCCCCGCCGACCTCCCCATGCACCCTCTGAAGCTCCTCGCCAAGGAGCTCTCGACGAAGTTCCTGGCCCCTAGCATCAAGAAGCTGGTCGCCTCCCAAACACCCCAGCTCGACCGCGTGGCCAAGTACTACACCCAGTCCGAAGGCAAGTACGTGCGACCCCGTATCGTCCTCCTCATGTCGCGCGCCACCTCCCTCTGCCCCAAGTCGGCCTCCCCGCCCTCCTCCGACCCCTCCATCTCTATCGACCAGTCCATCTCGCCCGCTTCCGTTCTCTCGGACATCAACCCCTCCTCTTCTCCCGCTCGCCCCTCGTCCTCCATCCTCGCCTTCCAGCCCGAGTCCGAGCCCCTACCAGGCGTCAACCCCTCCCAGCGCCGCCTCGCCGAGATCACCGAGACGATCCACACCGCGTCCCTCCTCCACGACGACGTGATCGACCACTCCGAGTCCCGCCGCGGTAACCCCTCCGCGAACCTGCAGTTCGGCAACAAGATGGCCGTGCTGGGCGGTGACTTCCTCCTCGCGCGCGCCTCTGTCGCCCTCGCCCGCCTTCGCCACCCCGAGGTGGTCGAGCTTCTCGCGACGGTCATCGCGAACCTCGTCGAGGGCGAGTTCATGCAGCTGAAGAACACGGCGCTCGACGAGGCGAAGCCCGCCTGGAGCGAGGACGCGCTGACGTACTACCTGGAGAAGACGTATCTCAAGACCGCCAGCCTGATCTCCAAGTCGTGCCGTGCGTCCGCGATCCTGGGCGACGTGGATGGCCCAACCGTCGAGGCGGCCTACGCGTACGGAAAGAATCTGGGCCTAGCGTTCCAGCTGGTGGACGACATGCTGGACTACACCCGTAGCGAGGCCGATCTGGGGAAGCCGGCGGGGGCGGACCTCGAGCTAGGCCTCGCGACGGCGCCGCTTTTGTTCGCGTGGAAGGACGAGTCGGAGCTGGGGGCACTGGTGGGGAGGAAGTTTGCGGAGGAAGGGGATGCCGCGAGGGTGAGTTTTTCCCTACTTGTTCCCCGTGCTCAATGTCGCTCCATATAACGCGGGGGCGGGTGCAATATTGCTGTTGCAATTCGTACTGACGGTTTACAGGCCCGGGAACTAGTGCTCAAGTCGAACGGCATCGAGCAGACTCGCGCACTGGCCGAGTCCTACGCCAACAAGGCGGCGGCGGCCATCGCCGAGTTCCCCGAAAGCGAGGCGAAGGAGGGCCTCCTGCAAATGACGCGGGACGTCCTCAAGCGGAAGAAGTAATGTGTACGAATACGGAGCAGTTTGCTCGAACGCGAGACCAGAGTTGTGAGATGCGAATATACGCGAGGAGCGGGGGAGCAATTGTACAACCATGAGAGGGGTGCGTCATCGGTGCCAGGATCTTGGATGTGGGATCTGCGCTGGATGGTATGCAGGGAGGGCAACGGGAGGAATTGTACTACTATGCATCGTCACGTCGAAGGGATCTCTGTTCCACTTTCTGCTCATTCTGTCTAGTCATGCTCTTAGCAAGACTCAAGAGCAATGTTTTGGGATCTCGAGGGGAAGTTAGGTGGTCACCTGCTGTATAGATTATAGATGTTCGTATTAGACCCTGTACCACCAGTCTTCGTGCGTTTTGTTCGCCTGCTATGGAACCTTCTAATGCTGCTATATTTGAGTAGCGAGTGGACCGACAGTGCTGCCCGACGCACGTCGCAACAACCGACAATACATCTGGTTTGAACGGTGTAAGTCGAAACGCCAGGACCCAACCTACGCGCCACGGTGCCAGAGGACAGCAATGGGCACCCGGTCCAAACGCGCTAGGGTGCCTGAGAGACAGCACCGATCCCGAAGAGTTTGACACTCCGCCTCCGCCACCCTTTCAAGGGTCCACGCCAACAGGCCGTGAAGAGCCGTGCCGGACACTCCGAACTCAACCCAAACCCCGCCGAAGGCCCGAGACACTCCAGTCCATCCCGACGCTGCATTTTTGAGGTCCCGCGGAAATAGTCTGCATCTTTCTGCACCGTCGATCCTGTCCGCGTCCGCAGTCCTTACGTACAAGTTTCTTTCCATTACGAAATTCCAAAGGCCCTTGGGGAAGCCGGAATCCACACGGGTTTCGTCCATGCCCCCATAATTCCTACCCATCGGCCGGATCCGGCCCTCCATTTCCGTACACTTAACAGCCACAGACTCGGGGCGCAAGGGACGCTAGACCCTTATCTGTCGCCTCCGAGCCAACTCCGTGTTCCACAAGGCGTCCCTCCGTCCCCCTCATTCGCTCGCTGTTCCAGATTCTTCCAGTCTTCTGCGCTTCTCATTCGTCGCTTTGATAGAGGTGCCGTCTTCGTCCGGCTGGCGACCACCTGTCCGGCCGCAGTTCCTTCGTAGTCCCCGATAAGCAGACGCCTCCGGGATTTTCCCTTTGGAACGTATTACTCGATCCGAACTAATACCTTCACGGCCCTCCACCATTGTGGTCCTCTCGGGTCTAGACCGATAACACGATAGCGTCTTATCTCCTGAAACGAGCCCGATTCCCTTCCTTTCCCGCCCTTCACTCCCTTCTCAGGCCCCTTTCGGCAAGCCCGTCGGAGACACAACAGAGCGCGTGACTCGGGTGCTCACGTTTCCCAGAGCCGTTGGTCTCGGCAGACGGGCCCGTTCAGAAAGTGATGGGGTAAATTCGGGACCACCGCGGGCGGGGCCTGCATCGTGGAGGCGTATCGATCGAGTAATCCCGCCCCAGCGGATCGAGTAAGCCACCCCCGGAAAATGTCTTCGTAGCGTGCGCCCTGGTCCCACGGTGCCCACCTCTTCTCGTTTCTTATTTCTACCCTCTTTGACCTGCCATCCCGTGTCAAGAGTTCTCGCTTTCTCAACTCTTCTTTCGCTCCGACCCCTCCAAGCTCTTCTTCATACCCCTGTCTTCACCGCTCGCTATTACTTGACGCCCTTCGCGGAAGTCTTGACTCTTTCGATAGAGTAGCAGCACACCCACTTTCTTTCTGAGGAGGATCTTACCTGGTTCCAGCGGTATTCCCCCTTTCGTCCCAGTTATACCACCTGAGCAGTAGCATCACGACTCGTGTTCAGCCTCTCCCAACACATCCCAGCCCCACCGAGAGCCTCATCCCTCGTGATTTGGGCCATAGCCTCCTCCACGACACCTCAAATCCCTCCATAACGATCCCCGGACAACCATGCCTCACGAGATCGTCCTCGTCTCGAGCCGGGCGGTTCTCACCCTACCGGATGATTCCCTCCTCCTAACTCCGGCAACCCTAACAGTGTCCCCCCAGACGGGCAAAATCACATCCATCACTCGCGCCGTCCTCCCGCCTTCTTTATTCCCGCCGGACGCCCCTTACACCGACTACTCCCCACGCCTTCTCCTACCCGGCCTCGTCGATGCTCATGTGCATCTCAATGAGCCTGGTCGCACGGAATGGGAGGGCTTTGACACCGGGACCCGCGCTGCGGCGGTGGGCGGCGTCACAACCGTCGTCGACATGCCCCTGAACGCCATCCCGCCGACCACAACCATGGACGGGTTCCGGGCGAAGCTCGCGGCGGCGAAAGGCCAGTGCTGGGTCGACGTCGCCTTCTACGGCGGCGTGATTCCCGGAAACCAGGATGAGCTTCTGCCTCTGGTAGAGGCCGGCGTGAGAGGCTTCAAGTGCTTCTTGATCAATTCAGGGGTAAGTCAGCCAGCCATTCTCTGCGCTTCCATCGCATCGCGCGCCCAAAGTTGAATGAGGGGCAAGGAACTAACCAAAATGAAGGTCGAGGAGTTCCCCGCTGTGTCTGGAGAGGACATCGATATCGCCATGAGCGTCCTCAAGGACGCTCCCACCACGCTTATGTTCCATGCCGAGAAAGACTGCCACGCCCACTCGGTAGAAGAAGACCAGTTCTCCCTGACTCAGTCCACCAAATATAACGCATTCTTGGAGTCCCGCCCACCGAGCTTCGAAACTTCCGCCATCTCCGAGATTCTTTCCCGAGCACACCTCGCTCCTGGGCTGCAACTCCACATTGTCCATCTTTCAGCGACGGAATGCATCCCCATGCTGCGCGAGGCGCGCGCGGCCGGCGTTAAAATCACGGCGGAAACGTGCTTCCACTACCTCGAACTCAAGTCCGAGGACATCCCGGATGGAGACACAAGGCACAAGTGCTGCCCGCCCATCCGCGAGGGGAAGAACCAGGAAGCACTGTGGTCGGAGCTCACCAAGTCCGACTCCTGCATTCGGACTGTCGTGTCGGACCATTCCCCATGCACACCCGAGCTGAAGATCCTGCCGGCGCGACTTGCGCGGCCAGATGGCTTTGTGGACAGCGGGCTCAGTTCTCCCCAGATTCAGGGGGAGACACTTGCCTCTCTGAACGCGGAGACCGCCGCTCTGAAAATACCCCAGAACCTCGAGCCTCTTGGGAGCCCCGATTCCGGCATCGACATGCCGTCCCCAGGACTGAACGCGTCCGCAGGGCCGCCACTGAATTCTAGTTCGCGTATCGAGCTCCCAACGTCGAAACTACAGAAGCCCCTCGCGGCACTCGCGAGTCCCGATTCCGGGATCGGTATGACTCCGATGGAAACACCCAACCTTGAAAAAGTAGTTCCCGACCTCGGAAAGGTGGTTGAGGAACTGACGATGCCCGGCGACTTCATGGCCGCATGGGGCGGTATTGCCTCTGTTGGCCTTGGGCTTCCGATCCTCCATACGGCCTCCAAGTCGCGCGGTCTCGACATCCTTGATATCGTGCGGTTGTGCTGCCAGGCGACGGCAGAGCAAGTGGGGCTCTCGCACCGGAAAGGAGGTCTCAGGGTCGGGATGGACGCGGATATCTGCGTTTTCGATGACGCCGAGGAGTGGATGCTCACGCCGGGTGAGATGAAGTGGAAGAACAAGTGCTCGCCGTGGGAGGGCCGCAACTTCCATGGAAAAGTGAAGGAGACATGGGTCGGTGGTAGGAAGGTTTGGGATGGGAAGGAGATGATGGGCGGGCCTCTTGGCGAGCTGATCCTCGAGAAGAGGGTCGCCTAAGGGGACTTAAACAACGGCCCCATAAACTTGACCTCCAAGTTGTCGAGACGGGAAACTCGTCGTCAAAAGCGCCATTGGAGCAGGCTGGATCCTGTATCCGAACGACACACAAACGACGCGGTATGGCGCCGCACCCTGCTGGCCTTCGTCTCAGCAGCAGGACATTTCGAGGGAGGATGCTCAAACACATTGAAGGCGCGTAGCCAGCCTAGTGGCCGTGATGCGCGGGTTAAGGGCAGGACCATGATGGTCAATAATGATCGGAGAACGGTGGATCAAAGATACCTAAGTTTATAGCGATATAGCGAATCGCACTTGCAATCTTTCAATGCTCGTTTCCAGTTCGACTGAGGCAATCGTCCGGGGACGTCGAGTGCGAGGCAACGTTCGTCAACCCTTTCGCTCTGCTTGTAGATGCTGAATCGGTGAGACTCCCATCAGTGACATTGAGGTCGGAGGCCGGCTCTAGGAAACGGTCGCTCGGCTCAATAACCGCGTCTCCTGCATTCAGTCGGCCACTAGGATAAAAGAGCGGCATGTCGCGGTGTTGAGTTTCAAAGCGATGTCTCGGTTCTTGGGGGTTTCCGCGACGACGATTACTCGATGGATAGCCGAAATGGGTGTCGGGAGAAACGTTGCACCGTCCTCCTTGAAGACGGCAAGTGGTTCCCGTGACGTTTCGATGAGAAAGACCAATGAGAAGATTAGACGTGGAATTTCATCATCGCGGGGAAAGTGCCCATCGTGCAGGAAGATGCACTTCCATGTCCCATCGCTTTGATACATCAATACATGTACACTTGTGTTGTCTGGGTGGCGCTGTCAATTCTTGTTGCACCAGTCCTGCAGTTGGTGTCGGTGGCAAATGACAGCGGCTGCGCGCACAGGCGGATTATTGCAGCATATTTTACATCCAATCCAATTGATGCGACAATGACCTTAGGATGCGAACATGTCATCGCATCTACAGTATCTCCCGCACCCAAGAGTGAAAGTGAGAGAGTCGTCCTCGGTTTCCGCCAAAATCGATGCGGCGTCGTCATGCAATTGGAAATCCTTTTCGGGATATCTCCTCAGGACACAGCTGCAAATGGTTTCAAGAGAGAATATAAATGTGAATGCGGATCAAGAAGGTTGGCACTCGCTGGCAGAGAACCGCGGTGACCCGAAGCTGTTGTGGATGCCCACCGCGCCGGAGCCGGCGCGGACCCTTGTAGCCGGCTGTCCGTTTTAAGCCATCCGTTCAAGCGGGCCCGGAAAGCCGCGAGGAACCACGGCGAACAGCGAGAGGTTCAGTCCGGATCGCATGGAGTCCATATGAGGCGCATCGCTTGCCGAGCCTCGAATAGCGTGGCGTCTTCCTAGCAGCACTAACCATTGGAACTAAAACAACAGCAACCACCGAGTAGAGAAGGAATGCGCGGCTTAGTAACATGAAGTAATTGAAGATATCGCTCATCAGATTCCAGCGGTAGTACTGGTTTTTGTACTTAAATGACCGAGGCAGGGGTGCTCTCAGCTTCGCTTAGCCTACTAAGTAGTGCTCGGTACAGCCCGACCAGACCGGAGCCCGGGATGACGAATCGGTTGAAGCGGCCCCAGCCCTGAAATGCCGGGCCCTCGGGCGCAAGCGAAGCACAGGCTCATGGAACACCGCTTCGGCAGGGGCCGATGAGCGGGTCCTTTCGTGTTTCGTCCAAAGAAAAGCCAGGGATGGCCCTCGCGTGCGAAGCGACCCGGCGTCGTTAATCGCCGGGTGTGGGCCACGTGTGATGATGATGGGAGCGAACTGCGGCCCTGCACGGGACGCCCTGAGAACGGTGTGCAGGAATGCTAAAAATATAAGCGAGGGTCCCCTGCTCGCACGTTATCCGGGGAAGGGATCAACTGGGACAGGGTTGGCGGCAGCCACATCCTTTTAAACCCCTGCTCGCGCCTAGGATGGAAATTTTTGCGAAGCGAACGAGCAGAGCCTCTTCAATTGACTGGATAGCAGGGGACAGAATAGATCGTCTTGGAGGCCGATCGCAGGCCCAGATAGATATACCTGGAAAGGCGCAAGTGCAAAGCAGCATCTGCTAATTTGATACCGGACGCGTCAATCCATCCGACAAGTCTGGTAGGAGCAGTCGTAATGCCACACTATGCGGAATCACCTCGGCATGAAGGAACCGGGAACGTGCCATCACCTCGACCTGTGGGCGGTGCTGCATCACACGTCAGACAGCAGCAGGGTGCCGCCGGTTGCGATGTGGGCTCGGCAGACCTCCAATCGCGCGAGACACCTTCTCAACGACATAACAGCTGGGAATGGGAACGGTTGGTTCCGGCCTCGTTTGCTGCGTGTAAGCGAGGTCTTCGGATAATGTGGAGACGACAGGGATCGACCTGTGAATATGGATCCTGGACAAGGTCACTCTGTATGTACCCCGGGATGCCCCCACCTCCAAGTGTCCCACACGTTCCTTCCCCAGTGGCTGGCTCTTCCCAATTGCCAGTTCAATGATTCTCCCAAGTTGCACAGCGTCATGATTGAGTGCGGCCATCCTCACTTCGCTTCGCCTAGTCGCTCGGGCCAAGACCCGGGGCGCGGAGTCCCCTGGACTGGTACCTGACGGCTACCATGATCTGGGGAGAGGCGCTGCCTCGCGTCTCCCGTGTCGTATTGATGCGTCCACGGCCGTGGGATGGATATGACTCCACATGCAAGCTGCAGGCCGGGCGGGAGGAGGGTCCGTTGGCGGGTTCCAACCGGCCGGAGGAGCCATGGGCCGAGAAGCAATGATACCCACCGTCGCATCTCGGTTGGGTCAATCGCTGGCCGGTCGCATCCAGGGTAGCGGTGGAATGCTTGGTACAAGTACGCGGCCAGGACGGCCGGGGCACGCTACTTGTATGTGAGTCTAAAAGCCTTCCCTTTCTGCTACGAGGTAGTTTGGCCGGCGTGCAGGTTTTCATGTGCAATGCGCCTGACCCGGTGAGAGTTGGAGCCGTCTCGATTAGCTCGCTTTCTTTCCTCTGCGTGTCGACAGAAGTAGCTCGACACCATACGATCGAGTAACAAAGCGGAAGGTTAGACCGAGCAGCTCCGACCTTCGAGAAACCCACGCAACAAGCTTTGCACCCCGCAAGGCGATTCCCCTACCAAGAGGCACTTCTGCACCTTGCCCATTGCCATCTGTGTCGACATGGCGCTCTTGTGCTAGACTTTCTCCGATCTTACCGTGTTACCGCGCCCGCCATTCGATGGCTACCCGACCTTCCACAGAGGGCACCCGCCCCGTCAGCGGCGACGAGGTCGAATGCGACAAGCCCGACGCCCCAGGTTCATTAGCTACGACCGCCGGCGCCAACAAACTGCCTACAGTCGCCTACCCGCGCCATTCTCTCACCCATGGTAACCCCCTCTCGTTGGACGACGTACAGGCAGTCGATGTCCAGATCCGCGATCTCGAGGTCGTTGTCGACACCTCGCCATCATGGCTCGACCCGGCTACCTATCCCCAGCTGTTCAGGGAGTTGAGGAGCTCGGGAACCAAGAATCCCAAGACGAAGACGCTCCTACACTCCGTCAGCGCCTCGCTGGCACCGGGAACCCTGACAGCCATCATCGGAGGAAGCGGGTCCGGGAAGACCACTCTGCTGAACACCATGGCCGAGAGGATGGTCAGCCCTAGGCTAAGCGAAGCCGGCTCGACTACCTTCAACGGGGAGCCGGGGGTTCAATCGGCGAGACACGCCTACGTCATGCAGCAGGATGTGCTTTTGCCCTCGCTTACAGTGAGGGAGACGCTGAAGTATGCCGCCGACCTCCGCCTACCGCCTTCCACTACCGCCGCTCAGCGCCAGAAGGTAGTGGAAGAGGTCATACTGGAGCTCGGCCTGAAGGAGTGTGCAGACACGAGGGTGGGCAGCTCACAGCACAAGGGCTGCTCCGGTGGGGAGAAGAGACGGACCAGCATCGGTGTGCAGCTACTCGCCAACCCGTCAGTCCTCTTCCTCGACGAACCGACGACTGGGCTCGACGCCACGAGTGCCTTTCAGCTCGTGAAGACGCTCAAGAGCCTTGCTAATAAGGGGAGGACGGTCATCACGACTATACACCAGCCTCGCTCTGAGATTTGGGAGCTTTTTGACAATCTGGTCATCTTGACTAAAGGGAGTCCGGTGTATTCGGGTCCGATGAAGGAATGCATCCCCTGGTTTGACACCCAAGGGTTCAAGCTCCCGCCATTTGTTAACCCTGCTGAATTCGTTATCGACATGTCCGCTGTCGACAATCGGACCCCCGAGCTCGAGGAGGAAAGCAGAAATCGAGTTGAGGCCCTCAAAGTGGCATGGAATGCTGAGAGCCAGGCACGATACCTCAACCCTTCTTTGGAAATTGCGTCTCGACCCCGTCGGCGGAAACCCACCAGCGAAGCCGAGCATGCCTCCGCCCTTCGACAAGTCGTCGTCTTGACGGATCGTACGTTCAAGGTCACGTATCGAGACCCCATGGGCATGTTGGCCTCCATTCTCGAAGCCATACTCATGGGACTCGTCACGGGCTACATCTTCTTCGAGCTTGCCCGAGACGATTCGGGGATACGCTCTCGCCAAGGCGCCCTGTATACGGCAGCTGGTCTTCAGGGCTATCTGCTGCTCATTTTCGAGGTCTACCGACTGACCATTGACATCCCCACATTTGACCGCGAGCACAGCGAGGGCTGCGTCGATGTGCTGCCCTTCATACTCTCCCGCCGATTTGCCCGCCTTCTTACGGAAGACATCCCTGTCCCCTTCCTGTTCAGCGTGATATTCTACTTCATGGCTGGGTTCGACAGAGAGGTGGAGAAGTTCTTCATCTTCTTCGCCATTACGCTTCTCAACCACTACGTTTCGATGACCTGTGCAATGACCTGCGTGGCGGCGGTGCGCCACTTTCCTGGCGCGAGTCTGATTGCCAACCTGGTGTATACGCTCCAGAGTATGGCCTGTGGGATGTTCATCCAGGCGGATACCATTCCAGTCTATGTGCGGTGGCTGAAGTGGATCACCTATACGGTATGTTCCTTTGTCGGCGCCTCTGACGTTCATGTGAATGATGCTGATTTTCTGTCTGTCTAGTTTTACACCTTCGGTGCTTACTGTGGGAACGAGTTTCAAGGCAGTTTCTATGACTGTCCGTTTCCTGAGGGGAGAAACAACCCGGACTGCGCGCCATATACCGGGGAATACATTATGGACTCACTCAGCTTTCCAGGGGACTGGGTTGCGCGGCCGATAGTCATCCTGTTCTCTTTCGCTGTTGGATTACTCCTGCTGGCTGCGTTGCTACTTTATTTCTTGAAAGTCGAGATGACCATCGCGCGCGCACGAACCTCTGATACGGACTTGTCGGCCGGCAAGGAAAAGATGAAGGCCGCCTCTATAGCGGAGGTCCGCGCCATCGATGTTGGGCTGGACAGCTTTGCCCTTGACCTCGAGAAGCGAACGGCGTGGGGGAGGAAGCTGCCTAGGAAGACGATACTGCACCCGGTGAACTCGACGTTTCAGGCAGGGATGCTGAATGTGATTATGGGGCCCTCTGGAAGCGGCAAAACATCGCTACTCAACTCGATGGCACTGAGACTGCACAGCGGGATGGGGACGAAATACGTCCCGACCGGCAGGTTGACGTTCAACTCGGCCATACCCTCGTCTTCCGTGGTGCGGTCGGTGTGTTCGTACGTCTGCCAGGACGATGACGCCCTACTACCGTCTCTGACGGTACGCGAGACGTTGCGGTTTGCGGCCGGTCTGAGGCTTCCATCGTGGATGAGCAAGGATGAGAAGAACAGGCGTGCCGAGGAGGTCCTCCTCAAGATGGGTCTCAAGGACTGCGCGGATAATCTCGTTGGGAGCGAACTGATCAAGGGAATATCAGGAGGCGAAAAGCGACGCGTCTCGATTGCCGTTCAGGTCCTAACAGATCCCCGAATCCTCTTGCTTGACGAGCCGACTTCTGGCTTGGACGCATTCACGGCGAATTCGATCATGGAAGTGCTTCAGGGCTTAGCTGCCGAGGGAAGAACTCTCATTCTGACGATCCACCAGGCGCGGAGCGACCTGTTCAGGCATTTCGGTAACGTCCTCCTGCTGGCGAGGGGGGGCGAGTGTGCGTATACCGGGAAAGCGGAAGAAATGCTGGGCTACTTCCGGAGTCTCGGGTATGAGTGTCCGCAGCACACGAATCCAGCGGATTTCGTAATGGACCTCATTAGCGTTGATCTCCGGGGCGAAGGTAGGGAGAAAGAGAGCCGGGAGAAGGTTAAGGGGTTGACCGAGGCATGGAAGAGCATGGAGGGAAAAGTGCCCGAAGATCCGGCGCTACCAGACATGGAGGAGAAGGGCGAGGCCACGAAAGTAAACCAACCCCGGAGGCACGAAGAGCAACAGCCGACGGAAGCGACTACATCCCACGAGAAAGACGCCCTCTCCCGCGATGAAGACATCTCCGTCTCAAGAACGGTTTCCTCCGTTCCACGCCGCTCCCTCAACAAGGCTACACTTGCCACACCAGCAGAGCTTGGTTCACTCGTCACAAGGCGTGCCTCTTTTGTGGCCGCCTTCCCCATTCTACTCCACCGAGCAACCATCAATTTCCGCCGCCAGCCTCCTCTCCTCCTCGCGCGAACGATGCAGGTCGTCGCGCTCGGCGTCGTCTTCACACTCTTCTTCGCGCCGCTGGACAACGACTTCTTCTCGGTCCAGAACCGCATGGGTTTCGTTCAGGAGGTCGGGGCGTTCTACTTTGTTGGCATGCTTCAGAACGTGGCTGTGTACCCTGCGGAGAGGGACGTGTTCTACCGGGAGGACGATGACGGGGTGTACGGCGTCGAGGCTTTTCTCGCCGCATACACCATCCTGGAGGTTCCATTTGAGATTATCAGCTGCCTTGTGTTTGGGGTGCTGAGCGTTTTTGCGGTAGACCTCCCGCGGACGGTAGAGATGTACTTCGTCGCGACGTTCTCGTGCTTCGGGGTCGTGTCGTGCGGCGAGAGCCTCGGCGTCATGTTCAACACGCTCTTCTCACACACCGGCTTCGCGGTGAATCTCACCTCGATCTTCCTGTCTGTTGCGAACAGCATGGCGGGCATCCTGTCGACAGACATGCCAGACTTTTTAAAGGCGATGAATTATCTCTCGCCGATCCGATATGCGACACGAGCGCTGGCGCCTTTCTCGCTGAGGGGAGTGGAGTTCCGGTGTGATGCCGAACATATGGTGGGAGGGAGGTGTATTGTCGAGGATGGGCAGGATGCGTTGGAGCTTTATAACCTGGATGTCGATCCAGTGGCGAATATCGCGGCGTTGGCGGGCTGTGTGGTTGTTTATCGATTGCTTGCTTGGGGGCTGTTGAGGGTTGCAAGGACGAGGTTCACTGGGAGGGAAAAGGGGGACAAGGCTGCGAAGGGATGATATGGCAGATACGTCAGGGATAACGAAAGCAGGCCTTGAAACGCCTGGGTATAGATTTAGACATGGGAATATGTATTGTTTCTTGGGGTTTACATTCGTGGTCATAACGTATTAATGGCTTTGGAGGTGACGTGGGTGAGCAGCAGGTGCGATGGCGGCGACCCAAGTCGAAGCGATTCCGACTTTACCGCTATGATGTGGCGAAACCTCGGACAGGGCTTCAACTCCAAAATTCGGGTATTTAAGGACGCGGCTAGGAGGGATTCGCCTTTGATCCTAGCCGCTTTTGTCTCGAGAATCTTGGTTGGAGAGGAACATTTGGGGGTTTCTCTGGCGTTCGAGGCAGAGCGTGGGGCCGCAGAGAGGACAAGAGAGGATGTTCACGCATAAGAACTTTAAGAACTTCTGCTGTATTCTGGCAGGTCTCTTCCCATTGCGCTACGTCAGGGCCAGAGGAAAGAGAGTTTCCTAATCGGGAAGTGCTCCCTCTTGCCTGACGCTCCAGCCACACTGATATATCCCAGGGCATTTGGGACTGTATCACATATGCTGCTAGGAACCTGGTGGAGATAATGTGGCTACTGGAGCTTGTTTGGTCCTTTATGTTCGCAGTGCTTCCAGGAACATCTAGGCAGACGTCAACTACTTTTATAACGCGGTCTCTGTCTTGTCCTCCTTGCCTTTATTTCCTCGTCACTACACAACCATATCCAACATACCTCACCCGATACAAAACCCGGTCGCACATTTCACCTGTCTTGATCATAGATCTCAAGCATGAACCTTCAAGTTTGTAAGTATTATTCTGTTCTAATATTCTCTATGCAGTCCCTTGCTTTCCTGACCTGACAACAAGCGAGGCCTAGCCCTTTGGCGTGCTTTTACTTACGATTCTATCTGCTTTATAGGATTATTTCCAGACTACTACTTGTGCGTTTCTTTATTGTGCAGCTTTGTTGTCCACGAATATCTGTTGGTCTTTCTATCCATAAGGAACACCCTTAGTTCAGGCTCAGACCAAGGCTTCCAGCTATCTGCAGAAGAAGCCAATCACTTACGTTAAATGCCAGGTCATAGAGCTCCATACCATGCATGGGCGTCAGAGGGCCTCTTTTAGAGGCCGTGGAAACAATAGGCGACGACGAAGAGGCCAGCAGCAGGCAGCTACCCACTTGTTCGGGCATCAGGGTGTCCAGTCTAGCCCAGGGCAGCCTGTCGTTGGAGAGGGTCAAAGGGAGAGGGAACAGGGCAACTTGGCTAGTGTATGCCCAGGCTTCCTTTCCTTCTCATGAGAATTGGCTAACTTAGAAGAACAAGCAGGGGACACCCATGACCAGGACCACAAGCAGTGGTCAAAGGGACAATGCCAATGGATACCAGCCTGGGCCAGGCAGCTCCATGTCTGTCCAGGAGTTTTTGAATAAGTACCCAGATATCCCCCCCAGGCAGCTAGAGCAGCTTGCCCTCAACCCGGATTTTGCTCCTTTCACGCACCCAATTTCCGTTGGACCAACTGTTCCTGTGAGTTCTTGCCTATCCCTGTACTACTGACTCACCCGACTCGGACTCCCCGGGCCCCATCTTTGCTACCTTTCTGTTGTTTAGCTCATATCTAACGAATATAGGGCTTTCCAACGCTTCCCTTGATCCCAACTCCTCTAAACTTCGCGCCCCCGCCCATGGGTGGCGCTACTTCATCAACGGGTCGCGACAACTCAGGACCGGATAATGAGAAAGAAGCAGGAAACTGCGAGGCTGACGGGGGCAAGACCGATACCACATGCCAGGAGAATTATAGATCCTCTGCTATAAGCCCGACTTTGCAGCAGTACGCCCGTTCGGCGTTCGGGACTCCCTCGAGTCCCTTGGCGACAACTCAGACAACGGCAGAACAGCCGCGAAACGACACAGCCGCGCAAGAAGCTCAGAATCAGCTCGTTCAAAGCCAGCCAAACCAGGGTTTACCTCCACCGCTTGTCGGAGCCCCGGGCCCAGCGCCTCACTTCGTGTTCCCCGCCCAGATATACGGCGGCACCGGCGGCCCTTTCTTGCACCAAGCGCCTCCGTTCGGGCCGGGCTTCATGAACACAGTCCCGCCCGCTCCGGCCCAGCCATCGACTAGCCTTGTCCCCCAAAGCAGCATCCAGCCCGCCAATATCAGGGCAGTCACCGGACCTTCCATGTCCGGCCCTCCTCAAAGCTCACCGGAGATGCTGCGTCTGCCCTTTGAGGACAGTGATGGCGATGACGACTTTACGCCAACTTTTGGTCCGTCGCGAAAGGAGCTACTGAAGAGGAAGCAAGTCGCGGATCTGGTTGCTCGCCGAGACAGGGAAGCCGAGAAAGAAGAGGCAGAGGTGATCAGTCAACTCGAGGCTAGGAATGCTGCCGGAGTCGACCACGGCCGGGCTCAGGCTATTCCCCGAGAGCAAATCGGCGGCGGATCCGGATCTCACATTCAGCAGAACTTGCCGGCTCAGTCCCGGTTCTTTCCTGGAGGCCAAGTCGTCCACATCCAGCGGCCCGAGGTTGGGACTCTTGCCGCGCCGGAATTGACCGCGGAGCAGTTAGCCGGTGCTTTCGAGCTTATCAGGAAGATCACCGCGCAGGAGGAGCAAATCATCACCAATCCCCTCCCGCCCCCAAGCCTCCATGCCGGCACCATGCCTTCAGGACTCGGACCCGCCCTCCGGAAATGCCCAGGGCTGACGAACCTTGGGTATGTTGCGCCATTCTGGGCACTCGCCACGTGTCCCGCTTTCCTCGTTTGCGGACTTTGCTACAAGGGAGCCATTCAGGGAACGCCGCTCGCGACCGCGTTTGTCGAGACTGAGGCTATGGGAGGGCACTGTTAGCTACAGGCCCCCCGTCTCAAGCAGCTTTTCCGACTCGGTTCCAGGGCCGCAGATGTCATCACGGAGATGCGTGCCTACGTCTCCCGCAGGGCCACGATGCCCGAGTGTCCCGGTTCCAGAGCGGTTCACGGAAAGTGGTACGGCGCCCTCCGCGGCGAGCTGCCCGGACTTACCATCTGCGAGGCGTGCTACGAGGACAAGGTCGTGGGCACGTTCTACGCGCACAACTTTGGTCCCGTCAGCGTTGGCGCGTCACGGGTCTGCCACTTCAGCCACCCCTTCGTGGAAAGGGCCTACTCTCTACACTCAGTCGACGGCACCGCAAACTGGAGGGAGTTCGCAAAGGCAACGGAGATCTGGGACGAGTCTCCCACTTGCAGCGGAGCGTGTACGGCTTCGGGGAGGGCGTGGGTCTTCTCTCCTAAAACCCCGAGCTTTGCCATCTGCCAAACCCACTTCTTTGAGGAGATTGCGCACACTTCGTTGGCGCACGAGTTTAAGGTCCTCGAAGATGCCCGCGCTGCCCCTGCCGCCGAGTCGAAGATCACATGTAGCTTTGGAAGCAGCCCTGCCCTCGTTCACGCGTTCAGAGAAGCGCTAGATGTGCAAGACTTCAGCATCTTCACCAATGCTGTTGAACGCATCGCTTCACTGGCCCCATGCCCAGGGAGGAAGGCGCAGAACTCGGTGTGCTACGTTCTGAAGGAGTATCAGGGCCGTTTCGTGGTCTGTGAGACGTGCTTCTTCGGATACGTCCAACCCCTATCCCTCTCCTCCCTCTTCAGTGGGGACAGTCACCTTGGTCATGGGTTCAGCTGCTCACTGCACCACCAGACGCCCCACGCGCAGACAACCATCGGCAAGATCCTCGAAGTTTCCAATAAAGGCGCCTTGCAGCCTCTCACAGAACATCTAAACCTGGCATCCCATATTCCGCCCTGCCCTGGGGATGCCCCTGTGCACGACTGCCCTTGGTGGTCAATCCCTGGAAGCAGCCCACAGGTGACCATATGCCCAGCTTGTGCAATGACCATCGTGGCTGCCACTCCCTTTTGGGGGAAACTGGCTTCCAACCCGCCTGAGAATGGAGCAATGACTTGTGCGCTGGGTTGCAACAGTCTCCGGGCCAAGTTCTACAGCGCTCTCCGACCCGTCACTGGGGAGGAGTGGGCTGGCTGGCTAAGGGCCGCGAGCCAAAGGGGGGAGCGCCTGAAGCAGGTCTGGCCTCTAGTCAACGAGTACTGCAGGGTCATTGACGGTGTCTCCGAAACTATGAAGCAGCTAGGGGCGGTGGGAGACGCTACCAGCGCAGAGGATGCCCACGCAATCCGGGTTCTAGAGAAGGAGAAGCAAGAGACAGAGACACTCCTGCGCGCCGCGATGCGAGTGCTTAAGTGAAGCTTCGCCTGTTTTATCTTGTCTAGGATCAGGCACTTTGCGGATCACCACTGGGACTCTCCCCCATGCGTTACTCGCTCCTTCGACTTGTCGTGTCTCAACTTCGGCTGGGGAAGTCGATCGTCATCTTGCGCCCACGTGGCGGCATACGCGAGTGACCAGTTATCCGTTTCTTATCTCGGGTGTGGGAGTCTATGAACGGGGTAAAGGATGCAGGCTGGTGATATTGTTGTGGAGGGAAGGCAGGCATGGGGATACGGGGGAGAGAAAGGGGGGTTGGGAGTGAGATTTCGGGCTCGGATCCGGTTCCCAGGAGACTGTTCGGGTTGAGAGTTCTGATTTTTGAAGGGGAACGCTCGTCATACTCCCGCTGTAGGGACATGCATCCTACATAATTGGACTGACTATCAAGATACCGTAAACTCACCGTTGAGAAATCATCGTAGACTGTCTGGCAAGTTAACGCGGACTTGAGATCCCGAGCCGTGGCGTCAGAGGCCGCGTAGTCAAAGGCCCGCATCCGCTCTCCTCACGACCACCCTCGGATCAGCGGATATTCCTACAGAGTCCCTGAAATCTCCTCAACGACCCCTCTTCTCACACCACCTGGATCAGAACCTTCCCAGAGACCGACTTCATCTCGCCCACGCCCAGTCCATCCGGCCCGTTCCCGTGCCGCCGATCCCTTCCTTTCTCAACCCGCCCTGCGCTGGCCAGAACGATGGAGCCTTCGGCAAATGAGGATATGGAGGAAGATTGACCGGGCGCTGGGTCGGGAGGATCATGTGTGGTATGTGCAGCTCGCCGTGTTAGGTGGGTGAGTTGTATGCAGGGGCTCGGGCAAACAGGGCAGTAGGCTCGGTGACCGGCGGGATGTCTGTCTACTCGGTATCCCGAGCGACGTCGAGCAAGGGTCACGGTGCACTCGGTAAGATAGATCGTCGATCCAACCTAACGGAAACCGCCGCTGTTATCCATCAGATAAATCCGGGCGGGTCCACGTTGCACTCACTCTACTTCCTTTTTGTCTGGGTAGGGAAAACTGCCCTTCTCCTTCCCATCGGTCGGTAGGCCGTGGTGTCTAGCCTCCTGACAAAACCAAGGTGAGTGTCCCAGACACCACGAATGGAGGCCTCACACAGCGGCCAACCGACCCCACACCGGGTGAAAGACGTCGAGCCGACTGCCGATCTCTGCGGGGGCTCTGAGACACGCGCCGCATCTGGGCGCGATATCCGACCTCTCGAAGTTCCCCCCCGGCGTTCTTTCTCGGGGCCCTCACCGGCCGATCGACCTTCCGGGGGGGCCTTGCATGACGACGGTGATGGATGAGTAGCAAAAGCAAGTTCCAGCCCGAGGGCCCGAGGGATCTGCGGGGGGACGCCATTGGTGGTGGTTCAGCTTGACGAGTCAGCCTTCCGCAGGATCAAGATCAGTGCTGTTGGGAGGAATGACAAGTTATCCATGCTGGGTTGGCCGCCATCCACGCTTCTGCCAATGATGAAGAAGCTCGCCTTGACCGGGTTCTTCTCGGCTCTGAATCCCGGCGAAGCTGGCATCGAGCTGTCAGACCTTGGCGCGCCCGCAGGCCGCCCCCGCAAGCCCCTTGCTTTTCCCGGTCTCCGGATGCCGTCGCCCCACAGCCAACTACGCGTCTCTCTTCCTCGTCGACCCCGGCTGGCGTCAGCCGCACTGGCGCGCCTGCGAATCCAAAAATGTTCTCGTCCGCGGAGAAAAGAACTCCTGCGGGAGCTGAAAAAGAAAGCATGTGCCCATTTTCAGGGTAACAGTGGCAGTGGGAACAGGGCCCGCTTCAGATCGACCTAGAATTACGTTGAGTGGGTCCTCGTATTAGGGAAAAGGCTTGAGGGCCATTCCTTCACGAAAGACGGCCGAGACATGTCTGTTCCTTCGAGCTCTTCCAAGACACCAAAGAGCTCTGCAAAGCATGGCGTGTGGGGAGTCCTGCCCAACTCCACTGCGAGACGTCCGGGCTCGGACGCGAGCCAATGTCTCGCAACTGACTTCCTAGAAGAGAAGTAGAAAGTTCCAAGCCAAATCTCTTCTCACCCAGCTGTCTGTGGACAACCCCATAACGGCGAGACACTAAGGTCAAAGGCACGCCGGTGAGAGCTCCTGGATACTCCCGCCCCACCACCTCATCCACACACACACCCTCACGGACCACAGCGGCCCGCACATAACCCGGCACCAAACCACCGGGTCATCTCCATGAACCAGGGGCACTGGAGCACGAGAGAGCTAAAATTCTGGGGAAGAGTTGCATCCGGGGGAGAACGTGAACCGTATCTTCAACCAGGAGAAAAACCGCTCAAAGCCGGAGAGGGGGAAGCGGAGCGATGTGGTTGGTCCGGCGCCTGACCGGTGCGGGACCGGTGAGACGGGAGCCGGGGGTGGGCGCATGAGCCGTGCAGGCCCGCCGTGAGCAAGCACTGAGAAGGGGAGCTTTTTCCTGGGTGTCGGAGATACTGTTATCACCTCAGTGATAGGCAGGGGGATGCTGTTTTAAGAAGTACGAACCCGGTTTGGTGACCGACGGGTGCCGAGATGGTGGATCCCCGGATGCGCATCGGTGTGACGGTGACAGCCAGCTCCCAGGGTCCCTTCGTACGGCGGCGCGGGATCGTGTTAGTCAACCTGGCGACCTCCCGCCTTGCCCCTGTGGGACATGGCTTGTGATAATCTGCGGCATTAAGGGGCGGTGAAGCCCTTTTTCTTGTCGTTTGGCCTGGGCCCGCCAGGGCTTCGAGGGGGATAAGGATAGTCGAAGTCAAGGGGGTCCAGAAAGGCCTGGGTGGATGGTTGCCATAACTGACCTGCTCATATGCCTCAGATTCCTTGTCGTCCCGTCTGTGTGAGATTATCTGACCCTCAAAGCTCAAGATAATACCCGCACGACGGAGACAGGTGAAGACCACCTGGCCGAGCGGTGCCCTGGTCATCCATATCCCAGTCCGGCACGCTGGAGGTCCAAGCATGTCTAGGGCAACCCCACCCCTTGTTGTTTCTATTGCTATCACGAGTCTCGAAACATCCCGCTCTAGCCTGGCAGCGAGGTTATCAAATCTGGAGAATAAGGGGTGTTCGAACCTCACAAGACTCTCCCAATCTCGAACAATAAGGCCCCTGACGCTCTGAGCCAACAAGAAAACTACGGAACCTTGCACGCCAGCTTACCAGCAGCACAGGGACATCAGAGCCTGCCCACGAGCGACCCTCTTGCCCAGGCTGTGCAAATATTTCGGTGACAGGGGGCAGCCAGCATCCCAATAACAAGGCCAGAACGGGGCCCAAGCCGTGACACCCGTGACAAATTACTGCTTTGGTTATAGCGCTGTTCAACAAACAGGAATCCAGGAGCAGAATCCCCACGGAGCGACGCCTCATACTCCCGGGCAATCATCCCTGCACCTTCAGTTGTATGGGGCTGCGCCTCGACAAATGACCCCGTAACCGGATCAGCTTTGTTTGCTGGAGACACTCCAGATCCCCGATGACAGCACGGTGGAGGCAATGCATCAAGCGTCCCGTCGATCGAGGGTCGGATCGCGGAGAGAAAGTGACAGCCCAATTTCCTCTCTTGGTCTCGAGCAAGAGCAGGGTCTGGGCAATCTGTGCCATTACCGCTTCCCTGAGCCACATTCGATAGGAGAATGGATCCACTCACAATTCTGGCCTGGGTGCTCGACCTCCAGGACATTGCATCCACACCCACCAGAGCGCACTTCTGAGTGGGCAGCGTGCCAGCTGTGGCGGACTTCTCGCACGGCCCATGCCGTGACACAAGGTGTGCTGGCGGGGTCGCCGCGAGGGTCTCCTGTGGGTTCTGAGGTGCGGAAGAAGATGCGGGTGAGATTTCTTGGCGTGGGGGTCTAGCCACACTCGATGACTTCCCCGCTTTTCGCCCACCCTCAAAAGCCATCGAGGGACTGCGTGAACAAGGATTTGTCAAGGCCAACACCTCCTGGGGTTGCTCTTGTCGATCGCAAGTCTAACTAGAAACAGGGAAATAGAAGGATGTGCTCAGTTGTCTCGAACTCGGACTGGCAGCGGGCTCGAGGTTCGGCTCAGAGGGGCTCATGAGCACATCCCGCGATGTCTCGCCAGGATGCCCGGAGGAGAAAGACGCTCGGGCCCCGTGGACCAACCCGCCAAGGCCCAAATATGGTGGCAGATCGCTGTTCCGGGAGAAAATGGAGGAATATTTCGGTATACGAGTACGACCAAACACCTTCGTGGCATTCGCCGTTCCAGCGCCACTGGGAGAATGTCGAGCCCTGATATCGGCGAGGGCACCAGGCGCGGAATGGTTCCGTCCCCAGTTCGTGCCTGATCCGAAGAGCAGGATTCAAGGCCCAAGTGTCCAGCCCTCCGTGACGGAGCTGCGAACCGTCAGATCAACCACTGGCGCCGGTATACCGGGGACTGCGGCCACCGAGGAGTCTTGAGTCGGTGGTTGAGAGTCTCCTGTACTCCGCAGTCAAATTCCGGCGTCCTTACTCTAGACTGATACGGCTGAGAGGAGCAAGGGTGGGGCTGATCCGTCCCGAGTCCATCTTTCGAGACCTGCGCCTTGCGGGTAATATTACCCGCTGCAACACGCCGCTCTGTCATTGACCAATGACGTCGACAAATGCAAGGCGGACCGCTGTTCTTTAGCATTATTGCCCACCAATATGGGGCCAACACCAGTCCTCTGTGGTTCTGCTGTCATTGTTTCGTCCGTTGTAGAGACGGCCGCGGGTGGTTCCTCGAAATGTGCTGTGAAGCCGAACAAGCTCGAGCGAGGGTGCTTCGAGCCCAGCGGGAGGGAAACACTCGAGGCGTTGGGACAAGGACATGCGAGGTGAGATCGTCTCTCAGCTGAGGGGGAAAAAAGCAAGAAAATAGAATGTTCACGAGGCAAGGATGTGCGTAAGAGGGTTTGGGGGGCAGAACTCTTGACGAAGCTCCGGTAGCGTTCCTCGCAGGGTCCAGCGGCTTGTGCCCACTGTATTCGGTAAGGATCAAATGCTGCTCTTCATGTCCATGTGCCGTCAGAAACAGGGGCAGGGACTGTTGCTATCACAAACCCTGTCTTAAGCCCAGAGGAGGAGCGTGAAAAGCAGACATCGCGCCAGAGTGCCTGACGAGCGCGTTCCGTCTGCAACTTCAGAAGGCCAAGACACTGTGGGTACTGTACTTTTGGTGCGATGGTTGTGGGGGAAGGTGCCACCTGCGGACCCACAGCGGCTCCTGTCATTACGTCGTGGCTCCTTCTCCAGGGGGGTGCCGTGGCTTCCCTGCGCCACCCCTTCACGACTTCCGTCTCGCTGGTCGCTCTGGGCAGGAGCTTTGGCGCGCCGTTTCTAATCGGACGAGTTGGCTTGTACATATATACTTAGAGACTTCCATCGAGGACGCGACACCAGGCAGCGCTGGTTGCACAACAGCTCGTTCAGCTCGCCAGGCTTCAACACGAAGACCCTGAATCGCCAGACCAATGCATGAAGTGCACCGCTACTCCACAGACTCACCGGCTTCACCACGCTCCCTGCAGCTCGACCCCCGCAGCGACGAATGCCCACGGAGGCTCGTCCGTGCTCTTTGCTCCCTCGCCGGTTTGATCTCGCTGACCACACCACCCCGAGCCGGCCGACCCGCAGTTGAGATGTGACGGGATCAGGCGGTCCGCAGCAGATTGAGGTCCACCGATGCGCAGAGACAAGAAACGCAGAGCCAAAGACGTCTGCTGCTCAATGTCTTGGCTTAGGGAAACTGGTTGCATCGGGACCGCGGGGAAGCAAGGGCTTCAACCCCCCAGCCAACACGCATGAGTGGAGGGGCGTGCATACTGTTGATCGACTCATTTCACCACCCGCACGGCACATCGAGACCGTCTTGGCAGCGCGTCCCACTGCTTTCTCGCTCCAGGGTCCTTGGCTCTGTGGCCCACCCCTGATCCCGGTCTGGTCGGGACGATCCCTGGCTTTATTTAGGCTTGGCCCGCCCGGCCCCGCGGTGTTGACTGCTCTGCTGCGAGTGGGATGAGAGAATACTTGTATGCACGACATTCAGCCCCGCTTGGGTCTGGCCTTTCTGTTCTCGTTTCCCTTTCTCGCGGGAGCGTGAATGCGCTGGCTTGTTTTGACTCCTCTTCGCCCACCTTAACTCTCTCCACCTTCGTCCATCCCTCGCACATATTTGGCCGATTCCCGTCGCCAAACCTCTCCTGCCCCACCAAGCACTCTATCTACATCGCCCTTCCCTCGTCCTCTTGCGGGCGTTGCGAGTTCCACTGCAGAAGTCCGCATACTTCGTTTTCGACCGCACCTCTACCCGGCTTGCAAGCCACATGCAGGCCTGCCTTGCCTTTTGCACGCCGATTTGACCGCTTACGTCGAGGATCCCGACCTGTCGATATGCTTTCTCCTCGGACCATTTCATCTTCTGCGAATCGGTAACCGACCGTTTTGGGTTAGGTGTAAGGATACCTGCCTCAATCGAGGACACGCCCGCAAGCGATCTGTGATTTCTCGGAGCAGTGTCACATATCGGTCCGCGAGTCTGCCTACCCAGGTATAATGGACATTCAGCCTACGGAATTCTCGTGTGCTTCGACATTTTGAAGTTAGGATCCGGGACGTCCACCCCAGCCTGCGCGAACCTCTACGCGAGAGCGTACCCACCCAGTATATCCCACAACCCACTGCCATCCCTCGGGTGTTGGTGTGTTGATGTCACCTCTTCCGGTTGGCCCCCACCATCGACTTAACCGGTTCCAATATTACATCCAAGCCGGAACTCTCCCGGTGACACCGTCCGTCGCCTTACCGAACAACCCGCCCCCATACTGGTTGCCTTTGCCTACCTCCCCCCACAAGAACTGCCTCGGAGAACGCCCACCGTCCGCCTCGTTAGAATTGCTGCACCTTTTCTTGTGTCACCACGGCCCGCAACTGCTCTCGGGCCTTACTCCATCAGAGAACGGATACTATTCGCCCGCCCCCTCGTTGAAAGCACACACTACCCTGATACTCCGCTCGCGGGACGGCGTCTCGTTGGTGTCGTCTTTTGAGACTCAGACCAGTCTCTCGCCGCCGTAGACGTCTTGGAATTCCAATCCTATAGCTGCTCTCCGCCTTCTTTTCACCTACCGTAGTCCTCCCGCCTACCCTTCAGGCCCGGCACACGCAATGATGGCTCGCTCCACACCCCTCGCCATCCCACCGACAACCCGCGACCTCCTATGGTCCGACATCCGCGGCAATCCCTCCGATGACAACCTCTCGAGGCCCATGCGCCGCTCACCCTCCCCGATGTCGACATGGATCACCCAAACGTCTTCCGCCACGGTGCACCACACGGGGCAACTGTCACCCGTCAGTCCCGGCGTGGATCCTACCTCGTCATCAGCCTCCTCTATGGTCAACTCTGCTGCGTCAAGCTACACCGACACATGGTGTATGGACGGACTGGTGAGGGATGAGGCAGAGACGCCATGGACCGAGGATAGTGGGTTGATGCCCAAGGTGGAGGTTTTAGACGACGAGTTTGATCGTATGCTGGAGAGCGTGCCGCCTGTGGAAGGCATGGAGTTCGGAGCCGGAGATCACGACTTGGAAATGGGCGGGAAGGGGTTCGCCGCCGAGGACCGTGTTGGAGGGGTAATGGAGGACAAGGCGCAGAAGACAAAGAGGCCAAGGGGCCGCCCTAGGAAGCACCCACTCACGCCGGCCGTGAACGCGAATAAGTCGGCCAAGGGGAGATCGAAAACCGGGTGCATCACCTGCCGCAAGAGGAAGAAGAAGTGCGACGAGGCAAAGCCGAGATGTAGGTCGTTCCCTTGTCCCCACACTCTTTCCATCGAGGGCCGTGTTCTTATTTGAGCCAGGTATGAACTGTGAGAAGAATGCTGTGGTTTGTGAGGGCTACCACGAGAAGCAGATCTGGAAGAGTGGGAAGGAAAGGGCAGAGGAGGGTAAGAATCGGTCCCCAAACTCAGCCCACACCAGTATCTTACCGCTCGATAGCCCGCCTTCGCAGAGAAAGCCTTCCGAGTATCACCATGCCGCCTATCTTCCATGGCGTCGAAACACCGGAGGACAAGGTCTTCTGGCACCACTACTGCAACCATCTCAGCAATGTCCTTACTGTCGAAGGCGAGCACCGCAACGCCTTTAAGGATATTGTGCTGCGACTCGCGACACGTCACGAGGGACTCATGCATTCCGTCCTCAGTCTGAGTGCGGCGCACATCGACTACGAGACACCATATGGGATGAAGATCCTCCACGACGGCAGAAGCGGTGAGGGCGGAGGAGAGTTCACTATTGAGTCCTTACGCGCCAGGGCGGTCTTCCACCACGAGGCGGTAATGCGGTGTCTATCTGAGGACACGAGCCGCTCACAGGACAAGGACGACCCGGAGTACATGACGGTCCTCACAGCATGGTACGGACAGATGCTCTGTCTGTTGTTACGGACGATGGTGGAGGGGAATCCGAGGGGCGAACACAGGGTCCATCTACAGGCATACCGCAAGCTGATACGAGACTCGCCGCCCGACGATCCCGCATTCGTGGCGTTCATTACCGAGTTTTTCGAGTACCACATCTTTGCCGACGAGCTGCTCTCCCCTGTTACTGCAGAGGGCCGGATGACGGGCGGGGAGTACCCAACTGCATCCCTTCACCCACCGCGCCTCATCGGCGTTGCAGACGGGTTGTTCAGGTACATGAGCCAGATCGCGAGTATACGGGATACAATACGCGCGAACATACACGCCGGGGAAGATGAGATCGTCGACTACCCAAGCCTCTACCATGCGGCGGAGATCGACGCCCAGCTCCGGGATTGGACGCCCTGCTGGCCTGCCGGAGATAGCAGGTACCGCGTTGCGCTGCTATATAAGCAGGCAATGTGGGTGTATCTCTTCAGGACGATATACCCGCCGGGGAACGTGGCGCAAAGAGCCACAGGTGTCTCCGAGGGGAGAATAAGCGACCAGATGGGCCAGATGGGCCAGATGGACGCGTTCTCTTCTGAGTCCGAGTCTTCGGACGCCTCGCGGCGGCCATCCACCAACACAACGCCCTCGCCACCCTCATCCCCGCCCCCTATCCGAAGACCCGAACTCCAAGACCCAAGGATAACAACCACGGTCGACGAGTCCCTCTCCATCCTTGAAGACTTCAAGCCGTCCGACCCCGCGCAGCGCCTACTGCTCATACCCTGCCTCATACTTGGCACGGCGTGCTTCGGGCCGGAGCAGCAGGAGAGGGTGAGAAGAGCTGTGCGGAGCGTTAGGGGGTTTACGGGGCTCAGGAACTGCGATCTGGTGTCTGAGGTGCTGGAGGAGGTGTGGGGGCTTATGGCGAGTGGGGAATGGGGGAGGGTTTGGGACTGGGAGGAGGTTGCGAGGAGAATGGGGGTCGACTTTCTGTGCGCATAGACGCTGGTGTATGAGCGTGCTATAGGGTGATTGGGCATTGGCTGAGGGACCGACGCATATGTCCTCAGAAAAAGGGGCAAGGACTGGAGGGTTTCCTATGTCTGCATTGCATGGCTTGTGTGTATTATTGCTGCTATACCCATTGTCTTCGCTCAATTCAGGATCTCGGTTGCGTTGGGGTATCTTACCAATCTAACCCGTGTGACCATGCTCGTGGGTGCCTCCGGGCAGCATTAATTCGTCCCACTTGCAGGACCGGAACGAAAGTGGAGTGAAGACGTGGCGGTCGAGCTGTTATCAAAAACGAGTGGTCGAGGACGACCGTTGTTCTTTCCGGAAACTCGACAGGGAGAGTTGATAGTCGGACCGAGGCGAGAAGAGGGCCGAATAACACCGAAGAGTGACATGGTGAGATTTGGGAGAGGGTCTTTGCGTTTTTGCTTTGGCATTGCGAAAGTGGCCGGAGGTGAGCCCGGAACATGGTTGGCGCAATATAGGGCACATGAATCTCGCTCGGCCCTACGAAATAGGCTCATGAGGCGGTTAGGGCCAAGACAAGCGTGAAACTGATAGCTTTATCGGCGGGCACGAAAACCGGGCGTCCCACCTGGGCGAGCCCACTTCAACGTCGGTCAATTGCACAGCCACATGGCCCGACAACAGCAGCAGCAGGACGGGCCTTGCCCTCCCATCGTCTTTTCCTACTCCAGGCTTCGCCCCTGGTGGCTCCGCGGGCACAGCCCCAACGCAGAAAGCCCGATGGCCGCCATGCAGGCCGGCATGATTGACCTCGATCGTCCCCACGCGGGTCCGTGGGCTGAAGACCCCAGGCTCGACATCTCCAGATCCACACAGCCCCATTCATGACCAGGGGGTTGCGGGTGCTGGGAACGCGAGCCGGCTGCGGGTGCCGGAGTACGTGTTCTTGTGTCTCCCTGCGCCGAGGGCGCGTGCACTCCGGTGCGAAGAGAAATGAACGCTCTGCATTGTGGCAATATTCCAGAGCGCGAGTGGTGGGGGTGCTGTCGCTTGCACTCGTGCAGGGCGTTGGCTCGAATCCGGGTTATTCATTGGCTCTGTGAGGTCGGGTCCCTCATCTTGCCCCTTTCGCACAACCGCCCGGGCTCGAAGTTAGACCGACAGGGGAATTGTTGGCAGAGAACCGGCGTCTACCATTGTCCCGACTGGAGCCCGTGCTCGGCGGTTCCTGCCGTTCTGGCTTTCAATGACAGACAATTGCCTCGTGCGATCTTGTAGAGAAGACGGAAGGAAGGACCGCTGGCGTTACTGCTCGGTACCTACTCGGGAAACCGCCCACCAACAGGTACAGTACCACGGCACTAAGACATTTAGTCTGGGTGAAGCCCTCTATCACTTACTCCTTCCCGAGCCCACCTGGTGACGTCGACTGGAGAAGGACCTGTCAACCTGCTAACCCCACCAACCCCGCCAACCCTAGACGATGTCGACATGGAAGGCGCCATTGATTCCATTCTCCCAGCTCAGGGTCCGACCATCACCGGCAACGAACAAGGGAGCCCCCGTTTGCCTCGGGTCGATCTGCCATCTGCGCGTCACGTTGCATTGGAATCCCCGCCGCCTCCTGGACATGGATTGGCCGCCTGATCTGCCAAGCTGAAGCCTGGGCCATCGCGGAACCTGGGATGAGCAGGCCCGCCCTGTCCCGGTAAGAACAGAGGCGCTAATTATTCGGTACGTTGTACCTTAATGTTGTAGCACGGGGGCTGTGGCGCCCCCACACCAAGCCCCAGGCCTCATGTGGCAGGCAGCCTTCTCATTCCACATACCGAGAACTCGGCAAGTCCATGTTCAACGTACAAGCCCGGTCCTGTGGGTGGCAACAAGGCGCGGTGGACGAATGCGACCGTGGCGGACAATCCCGTCTCTATCATTTCTATTATCAATCCAGAACGGGCGCGAACCTGGAAAGGCTCCTGGTGCTCTCCAATCGACTCCCGGCGGTGACACCTCCCGAAGACGATGACCTCGTCAACCATGCCGAGCGAGCTGAGAGCCTGCCCAGGCTCCGCACCGGGGCCTTGAAAGCGAGGCGGACGTCTCATATCAGCGACACGCGGTTTGCATTCCCCGAACCTACCTTGGCCACAACCACCCACACCGGCTTCCCGATTTGGCTGCCCTTCTCCCCGTCGCATCGCTCCCCTTCCTCGCCCAGCCTGGTGGGTTCCGCCCAGGAGCGATGGCCGCCTTCCCTCCGGACTTTTCGGTCATGGCTGATCGCGAGAATTCGCCGCTTGCCCGGCTGGAAGGCCGGGCATTCCGAGCAGAGACTTCGCGAGGTACATACACCGGGAGATGATCTCTCCAGCTCGCGATTGGTGGCATGCGCATGAGGCAGGATAAGATTTCCGCCTTTGGATTCCAGGCATCCAAGCCGAGTCCGCCTTGTGCGTTCGAGGCTCGCATCCCGCTTCGCCCCCGGGCTATTCCCTCAGTCCTTTCCCCGAGCTACTGGACGAGAGTGCTCGACGGCGAAGGGCCAATCGAGCGCCTTGAAGGTTGGCCACGCACACCCGTGTGCTCACATTGTAGGGCCGTCGTGCCAGTTTACCGTGTATTCTTATAATGGCGTATACCAATGAGGCTACTGGTGGCATGTTCTCTCCTGCGAATATTTCTCCCTCTTTCCCTACGTCTACTTCAGCCCATCTCGGTGTCCCTTCCCCGTCTCCTCTCTCATACTCTAACCAAGAGCTCTTTCTTATTCCTCCACCACAGACCACGAGCTCTGGACGCCATCCTTTCCCTGTGTGCGTCCCATTTGCCGTTCCCCATGGCAGTCCTCGGCGTTCACGGGGAGCCCTCTTTACCGAGGGCTCGCGAAGCAAGAGACCTGAAGACATTGCTGCGCTCTGCTAGATCGAAGGTCCGTAGCCGATTACTACCCTCCCGCTCCACCAAGTCAGTCAAGTCGCCCGCTGCCGCTACCGCTTTCTCGACGACACCTGCTCCCGCCGCTCATACCCATCACGCCTATAACCACGCCCCATATTCTACCCTTTCGCCGCAGTCCACAAGTGCCAGCGATGCAACAACTATCCAACCTCCAGTTTCTGTTTCTCCCAATTCAAAGGAAGTCAACATCAGAGACTCTGGAGTCGCGTTTTGGCCTGATTATTCCTCCATCCCGCGCAATAGCACCAAGCACACCCTGGCTATTCGCGAAAAGTACATCTACCCCGAACGGACACGGCCATGCCTCGATGCGCTTTCCTCTCGTCCCCCGGACCGGACTGGCGCCAAAACACCCGCTGTTGTTGCTGTCCGGTCCTCGGACCAATCTAAGTGCTCAGCTAGAACCTCGACCCGACTCTCACCTACTGTCTTGCAACTCTTTCTGAACAGTGCAATGGAATCGATGAAGGCCGCCCTGCACCTCCATCGAGGATGCAGCGAGGAGTCTTATAGCACCAAGGGAGTGCTCTATTACTCTGAAGTTCTAGCTGCGCTTCGCATATTATCGAAGTACCTCAGAGCTTACAGTGGGACGGGCAACTGCAGCAAGTCTTTGGGTGTTTACAATGTTTTTGCTGAGGACTCCCTTTCCCGACGGCTCGTGCTCCCTGGACTGCTGGATCCAACCGACTCCGTCCTTACCAGAGACCCCGGCTTCCCTACACCCTTTGCGTGCAGCGAAGCATCGAATATTCCTGTTGGCACCACGCTCTATGAAGAGCATGGAACGAACCAAGGCAAGCGCCCCGCCTCTAGCGAGCGTTCCGCGTCGAACAGCCAAAAGAAATCACGGACAAGTCGGAATGGGCCAGGAGAAGAGCAGCCTCGGGGGGGCGGTGGAAAGGGAGGGCGGAACCCCCCTGGCGAGGGGGAAGAGAACAATGACGGCAACGACCGAGGAACAGAACCGGTCCCGATGGAGCACCTTGGAGACGAGGGCCGGTTGACTTTCGCTTGCCCTTTCTACAAACACGATCCCATCGCTCAACGTATCTGCCTATTCCGGCACGTTTCCACCAAGACGAACTATGTCAAACAGCACTTGCGCCGCCATCACCTTCCGCCGAAGCATTGCCCAATATGCGGCCAGAAGTTCAAAACGGAAAGCGACAAGAACGCCCATATCCGGCACAATACGTGCGAGCAGCAGGAGTTCCAGCACCCCGGGCTGACAGAATACCAGCAGGAGCAGATCGACAAGATTCCCCGGAGTGCGCAACCAGAAGAGCGATGGTACAGGATATGGGACATAATCTTCCCCGGAGAACCGCGCCCTGCATCGCCGTATATCAGGGACCCGTGGATCGAGGTTGTCGAGACTCATACCGCCTTGTGGGCTGAGCGAGGAGGCCCAGACCGAGTGCTAGAGAGAGAGGGTGTTGTTCTGTCGAGGCCCGGCCACGTCGCGCAAAGCCAGAGCAGCTCAAACTCAAATGCCGGGGTGTGGCAGGCCTTCAGGGCCGATATGATCTCGAGCGCCGAGAACTTCATCTATGATGGAGCCGAGCCGGCATATCCCGCCGCCAGCCAGCAGGTCGAGCAGAAATCACTCAGCGAATCGTTTTCCAGCTACGACATGGTACCGCAGGACAGCAACACGGCACCTCCACTGGGCCAGGCTAGCACCCCGAGCATACGTGTTCCCACGCGCGCGGTTGACTATCCCAGCACCTCACGTACTCACCCGCCTACTATCGACTCTGGTATCAGCATCCCAATGTCCACTACGAGTTCGGCCAGTAATCATAAAAGGCCTTACAGCACAATAAGCGGTGGAGCTCAAGTTGGCCGACGCCACCCGGCACGCCCACAGCAGCCCGTCACACCTCACCTTTTTCCGCCTCGGGACCCCCAACTTCCTGCGACGTGGCCAGACGGTATGCAAGGAAGCCTGGCGACAGACGCGTCGTACGGAATGCTTATGCCAGAAGCGTACGACCCAGTCCAATCTCTAGATCCGGCCTTGCTGGAGCAATCCCCGAATCGGGCGATGTCTATGGATCGGTCTCTTAGCCACAACTCTCTCCCGGAGCAGAAGCTTCGTATGATGAGATCCCGTATGGCATTCGACGGAGCGCAGGGAGGTGTGGCTAGGCCGAGAGTTGGCTTCCAAGGCCCACCTGGATTCTATGGGAATGCTCAAAGCCAGGGGACAATGCAAAGAGACAGACGGGCTGTACAGAGGGCTGGGCGGGCTCCGGTGGAATTTGGTAACGGCCTTGAAAACAATCAGATGCTGAGCGAGCTCCAAGGAGGCCTTGCGTTCTCCCCGGTCGTTGGAAGCGTGGGAGGGACTCAAAGCAGCACCCAGGGGCTTGGACAGACCCAAGGTGGCTTTAGGGGCGGCTTTGGAAGCGGCGAGATGCTTTCCGATTCTCCGAGAGCCCGGACAGGATGGGGAAACAGCCAGGGCCCGAGCCAAGGTGGGATAGGAAGTAACCACCAGCTAGGTGGACAGAACCAGCCGACCGGTGAGGACATCTTCGGCGCAGGGGTGACGCCGAGCAACGCCCAAGGGACTTGGGGAAATATCGAGGGCCAGGGCCATGGCCAGGACCAGGGACAGGTGGGAGCGAATGGGACGGGCATTGGACAGGGCCCAGCGGGTGACGGATACATCTTTGACTTCACGTACCAATACGAAGATCCGCCCGTTTGAGGGACAAGGATCGGGGTCGCATCGCTCTCGGGGGACTCACAGGCCCTCGTGGACGCCAGGCGCGGACGAAAGCCGTTCAGGGTAACGGCCGTTTGCATGCTTTCCGGGAGGCTCTCTGTTTGCAGGGCGGCTTTGTTAGTTGGATTTGGTTCTCATTTTTGCGCATTAACCCCCACTGAGTGGCCTCGGTCTTTTGGTTCCAAAGGGCGAGGAGCACGGTCAGGGGCAGAATTTCGGTGTTCGGGCTTATTATAGTCGTTCTTTAGGGCCGCACTGGCCTCAGCTCATGTTACGAGACCGTTTGGGATGAACGACCTGGGGTACTGGGTAAGGGATGATTTAAATGATACGATTTGAATGATACAATGTGAATTTCTTTAAAACATTGTAAACCGAGATCGAGATGGGAACCATAAAAGTATGGCAAGAGATGAGCGATCCTCAGTTGCTCGGACTCGACCCCGACGAAGGCGGAGGTGGCGTGGAAAATAAAAATCGATCCACAGCCCCATTACTTCTTATTTTCCAGAAATGGTGGCTACTTTATTCAATATTGGTGTCAGGCTCTTGTAACCCAGGACGAAGATGCGACGAATCTCGTGGCGCTTACACCGCTGCTTGAGGTGATAACGGAAGTCTCCGGCCGCAGGTAACAGTTGATCACAAATAACACTGTAAAGGTGGCCACCTTTATGCAGCTGACAGCACATGTCAATATCCCGACCACTCAACGCGTGACGGAAGGGCGCGTCACTGTCATTTCGCGGCGCGAGCTGCAACGAGCTTTCCCACCTCCCCGCAGATGCCTGGCAAGAATTTCCCAACCTCAAGCCAATCCATAATCCTCTGATCCAAACCGACTTTGACAGAATTTCGGGAAATTGGACCTCATCCCTCTCTTTCTCCATACGCACCCTCGTCATATCCATTCCTCTTGGGGTTCTACATCCTCCGACGAGCTCGAGCTCCAGGCGCGCTCTCCACCACAACCTTCACTTTCCAGATTACTTGCGGTTCGCGTGGCTGAGGGGATCCTCCGAGAAAGAAAGATGGGTATCAAAAATCTGGGCTCCATTATCAAGGAGCACGCTCCCGACGCGATCAAGGAGGGTGAGATCAAGAACCACTTTGGGAGGAAAGTGGCCATTGTACGTTGCCGGCCCGTCTACCTTCTACTCTGCTCCAGCACCAGCTAATCCTCTTGATATAGGATGCGTAAGACCTCGACTCTACCTCAACCAGCGTCATCCCCCTACTGACACACCCCAGCTCTATGAGCATCTATAGCTTCCTCATCGCCGTCCGCAGCGAGGGCCAACAACTCACCGATGAATCGGGCCAGACGACCTCCCACCTGATGGGCATGTTCTATCGTACGCTCCGCATGGTCGACAACGGCATAAAGCCCCTATTCGTCTTCGACGGCGCGCCGCCCAAGCTCAAGTCCGGCGAGCTCGCCAAACGCTTCCAGCGCAAGCAGGAGGCACAAGAGGGCCTGGAGGAGGCCAAGGAGACCGGAACGGCCGAGGACGTGGAGAAGTTCGCGCGCCGCACCGTGAGGGTGACGCGCGAGCACAACGCCGAGTGCCAGCGGCTGTTGAAGCTCATGGGCGTGCCGTATATCGTGGCGCCGACGGAGGCCGAGGCGCAGTGTGCGGTTTTGGCACGGGCGGGTAAGGTGTATGCAGCTGCAAGCGAAGATATGGACACTCTTTGTTTCGAATCGCCTATCCTGTTGAGGCATCTCACATTTAGTGAGCAGCGCAAGGAGCCGATCCAGGAGATTCTTCTGGGAAAGGTCCTCGAGGGGTTGGACATGGACCGGAAGACGGTGAGTTCCCCTCTTGTGTCTCACAACCCCCTCCTTCACTTGAGGGTAGTACGTGCACAAAATTTAACATGTCCAGTTTGTCGACTTCTGCATCCTTCTCGGCTGCGATTACCTTGATCCCATCCCCAAGGTCGGGCCCAACACGGCTCTGAAGCTTATCCGCGAGCACGGCTCTCTCGAGGCGGTGGTGGACTTCATCGAGAAGGACCCCAAGGGGCGCTACAAGATCCCCGACGACTGGCCCTTCCAGGACGCGCGCGACCTTTTCTTCGAACCCGACGTCCGCGGCGCCGACGACCCGCTCTGCGAATTTACGTGGGATAAGCCCGACATGGACGGGCTCGTGCAGTTCCTGGTCACGGAGAAGGGCTTCTCGGAGGATAGGGTACGAGCTGGTGGCAAGAGGCTGGAGAAGAATCTGAAGAGCGCGCAGCAAGGGAGGCTGGATGGGTTCTTCAAGGTTATCCCGAAGACGGAGGAGGAAAGGGCGGCGCTGAAGAGGAAGAACGACGAGAAGAATGAGGAGAAGCGGAAGAAGGCCAAGGAGGAGAAGAAGGAGAAGGCCAAGGGCAAGGCAAAGCCCAGGGGGGGTTCTTAAAACGGCATATGTGTGTGTGTGTGTGTGTGTGTGTGTGTGTGTGTGTGTACAAAAGGCTGCGTTATTAGGGATGGTAACCGTGGAGTTTGGCGCTGGGCAGGGTCAAGTTCGCCCACAGGGCGGCGAATGAGGTTGTTACTGTATTTAATTCTTCCTGTCTAAGCTGACACGACGGCGCGGGGGATGAACAGACAGATACAGACCCCCACAACTCTGATGTGAATAAGCCTCGTGGAGGGTTCTGCGCTGTGCTTGTTGCTTCATCACTTCTCGCGGACCCAGGCCGACTCGCGGTCATGGCGCCGCATACCTCGGCCCGGACTACAAACTTACATGCATGGACCGGAGATCTGGGCGCCGTTCAGTAGGAGGAAATGAGCATACCGAGTACTTGAACGCTTTTGGCAAAACGGCCGCACGAACATGAAATTATAATCTCCCACGCGGGGCGCACCAAAGCTGATGGCAGTCCCGAGGTTCCAGTCTTTCCGTTCGTGCTGTGCCTATTTTTCCGGGCGCTATTGGTGCGTGGGGATTTGGCGCAGAAATTGGACCTCGGGTCATTGAGCTGACCAGGGTGACGTCAACATTTCCCGCCCATCCTCGGAACTTCCTTTGCCCCCGCGCAAAGCTTCCCCGGTATTAGCTTTCGCTTTTCCCACGCGGCCCCACGTTTCGGCGGGCGGCCTGCGGCGGGTCGCTCCAGCATGTGAGGAGCCCACCAGCCAATGAGAGGGCGTTGATTACATCTGGCACCTGGCAGGGATGCGTCAGCTGACGGCTGTTTTGGGGGGCCACAGGCTGGGGAAGCACTGAGCGGGCGCTGAAGGTCAAGCTCGGCATACCTAAATTGGGTGGGCGCGGTCGAGGGCGGCAGAGCATGTGATTGTTAGCCCGAACCGGGGAAATGCTGCGTTGCCGACTGGAGATGTGGGTTCATAAATGGCACCAGCGAACGCTCATCGGCCTCTGCGCCCATTTTCTTGACCCTTCTCGTCTGTCTTTTCACCTCCCGCGATAACTCTCCCTCCTACTACCCCTTTCGTATATTTACTACACGGCATCTCTTTCAGTGTATAGTTTATTCCCACATTGAGTTTCGAAGCGCAGCGAGAGGACCAGCCGCATCGCAACCATGTCCAAGACCTTCACCACGGCGGACGTCGCCGCCCACAAGACGGCGCAGGACCTGTACATCATCGTCGACGGCGATGTCTACGACCTGACCAAGTTCCAGGAGGACCACCCTGGTTCGTTTACCCCCCTCCGCCCTGCCCTCGCTCGTTGCCGGCGGCTTTCGCAATGCTGTGCTCTCTGCGCTGCCGCCAGCTCCGCCCCACCCTAAAATGAGCCGAGGTAAACGGGAGCTAACCAGCCGACCACCGAACAGGCGGCAAGAAGATCCTCCAGCGCGTCGGCGGAAAGGACGCCTCCAAGATGTTCTGGAAGTATCACAATGAGGGCGTCCTGAAGAAGTACAAGCCCAGGCTGCAGGTCGGCTCGCTCGACTCCAAGCCCAAGCCCGCGGAGCCCGCGCCCGCCCCCAAGCCTGCGCCCAAGCCCGAGCCTAAGAAGGCCGAGCCCGCGAAGGACGCCTCCAGTGCCCCCGCTCCCGAGGCGCAGGAGCCCTATGGCGCGCTCATTCCGTTCGCGGACCCTAGCTGGTACCAGGGTGTGAGTTGCAACCCCCCCAACAGATCCCCTCTGGCCGTGCCAAGTGACGAGGACACCCACGCTAACACTCTCCGCGCCAGTACCACTCGCCCTACTTCAACGAGAGCCACGCCGCCCTCCGTGCCGAGGTGCGTGAGTGGATCGACAACGAGATCGAGCCCAATGTCACCGAGTGGGACGAGAAGAAGGATGTCCCCGCCTCCGTTTACAAGGAGATGGGCCGGCGCGGCTACCTCGCCGGCCTTCTGGGTGTGCACTACCCCACGCAGTACACCGATAACCGCATCGCTAGCGTGGCGCCCGAGAAGTGGGACCTCTTCCACGAGATGCTCCTGACCGACGAGCTCTCGCGCGCCGGCTCGGGTGGCTTCGTGTGGAACGTCATCGGCGGCCTGGGCATCGGCTGTCCGCCGCTCGTCAAGTTCGGCAAGAAGCCCCTCGTCGACCGCATCCTGCCGGGCATCCTTAACGGCGACAAGCGCATCTGCCTCGCCATTACCGAGCCGGACGCGGGCAGCGATGTCGCGAACCTGGGGTGCGAGGCGAAGCTGAGCGAGGACGGCAAGCACTACATCGTCAACGGCGAGAAGAAGTGGATCACCAACGGCATTTGGTCCGACTACTTCACCACTGCCGTGAGGACCAGCGGGGATGGCATGAACGGTGTGAGCCTGCTGCTCATTGAGCGCGAGATGGGCGGCGTGAGCACGCGCAGGATGGACTGCCAGGGCGTGTGGTCCTCGGGCACCACGTACATCACGTTCGAGGACGTCAAGGTGCCGGTCGAGAACCTGCTCGGCAAGGAGAACCGGGGCTTCAAGGGTGAGTGTTTACACGTTCCGATCACCACATCATGTTCATGTTCCATAAGACTAACACGAGCGCAGTCATCATGACCAACTTCAACCACGAGCGCATTGGCATCATCATCCAGTGCCTCCGCTTTTCGCGCGTCTGCTACGAGGAGTCGGTCAAGTACGCCTCCAAGCGCCGCACCTTCGGCAAGAAGCTCATCGAGCACCCCGTCATCCGTCTCAAGCTGGCCCACATGGCGCGGCAGATCGAGGCGTCCTACGCGTGGCTCGAGAACCTCATCTTCCAGTGCCAGTGCATGGGTGAGACGGAGGCCATGCTGAAGCTCGGCGGCGCCATCGCCGGCCTCAAGGCGCAGAGCACCGTCACGTTCGAGTTCTGCGCGCGCGAGGCGAGCCAGATCTTCGGCGGCCTGAGCTACTCTCGCGGCGGCCAGGGCGGCAAGGTGGAGAGGCTGTACAGGGACGTGAGGGCGTACGCGATCCCCGGTGGTAGCGAGGAGATCATGCTCGACCTGAGCATAAGGCAGAGCATGAAGGTCCACGAGGTGCTGGGAATGAAGCTGTAAGATTGAGGCGGCACGTTTTCTTTTGTTTCAGATGTGTTTGTATTAGAGTCAACCGGCCAGGTATAAATGGAGATTCTTTTGGTTGTTAATGTGAGGGTGACTTCCAACGTGAGGGTGACTTCCAACGTGAGGGTGACTTCCAACGTGAGAGGGACTTCCCAACATGAGAGGGACTTCCATCGTTGCCAGGTCTATTAAATGTGAGACCAGGTTGAAAAAATACTGACACCCTTGCTGGGAAGTCATGGATCGATCGGTTGTGTTGCAGGCGCAAGCACCTCGCTGTTGCCTGATTCAGCGAGGCAGGAAGATCCCGGCGCTTGGCTTGCAAGTATTACGTCACCTCCCGTCCCACCTTCCCCGGATTGCCTCGGGGTCACAGTCACTGGCCCGCCCCTTCCACCCCGCCTTTAAAGTACACTGACTGCAACTCACCGCAGCGCAGTGACAACAACCCACCTTCCATACCCAAACGAGGGGCCATATTATTGTACCTCCATTCTTCGCTGCGCACCACCTTTTTCTGTGTCTCCTTTTTGAACCCTTTGTCAAATCGTAACTTTCCACTTTCCGCAAGCTCGTGATTTCTTGAGAACACGGAATTTCATCTAGGATTCCCCTGCTCCTGATTGAATCTTGCCATCGACCTCCCACTTATCGCGACGAGACAGGCGAACATCGTACGAGTTTCTTACCCGACTACAATTCGCGATTCAACGCCGGTTCTTTCAAAGGCCGCACCCGACTCGACGAGTGTTTGGCGCCGCTGTCTCTTTTTTACTTGGGACAATCCAGTTCCATTCATTCCAGGATCGAATCTCGCAACCAGCCAGCAACCAGCAGCATCCATCAAACAAACAATCGCATTGAAGACGCGTGTGAACAACGAGCAAACTTGCACAATGTCGCAACCGCAGCCCCAAGCGCAGGCGCAGCAGCACCCTATCCTCATCAACCTCCCTCCGCCCTCGCCCTCCCCGGAGACCCCCGAAATGCCGTAAGTCTCCCCTCCAGGAATTGACCTCTGGCGGCCAAACTAACACTCTGCAGCGGCACCCCCACCAGCACGACAACCTCGCTCTCCGCACTTTCCACAACCGCCATAAAGGATGGCCATAGGGGCCACCTACCCCCTCACACTCTCCCGCCCCACACGCCCCTCTCTCTCGAAGCTGAGCGTGCCGAGCGCATCTCGCGCCTCGCCGGCCTCGAGCGCGTTTCCATGCGGAACCCCAATAACCCGAGTCCGTCCCCCGCGCACGCCCAAGCTGGGACTCCCTCCTACTTCGATGCGCAGGGGCAGCCCGTTGGAATCACCAAGATGAGCACCGTCGGCACTGCGAGCGCTACCGGCAGCTACTCCGGCGACGATGATGGGCGGACTACGACCGTTGACGAGGACGGCCTGAGTCTTGGGACCCGCGAAGTAGGCTCCGTGGTATCGCATGGAGATACATCCCACGGTGATGCAAGCCACGTGGGCGAGCTGGCCTCGCACGAAGGCGACGACAGGAGTGACGACGCGAGCCTCGTCGGCTTCGGCGAGGGCGCAGGGAGCACCATCTCCGGCCCGATATACAGGCGTCACGGTATAGAGCGTACGTCGAGTGGCCTAAGTGAGAGGGGCAGCGAGACGCCCATCAGCAACACCGCGGTGCAGGAGAGGAGGGCTGCACGGATGACGAACGGAGTGGCGGTTGATGAGGGGGATGAGGGGTTCGTTGATACAACCACTCGAGAGCCCGTAGCTATCTCGCCGCGGAGGGAGAGGAGGATGGCGTAGTGGGCGAGAGGGCCTGGCAGGCTTCCAAGATGGGGCAGCGAAACGCGGGAGTGTATGTTACGAAGTTTCACGGGAGTTACGACTAGGAAATATGTGACCAACCAGGGGATATTAGATTTGGGGTTTGGGCGGAAGGAAGACAGGTCGGGCTGGGTCGGACCTGTATTTTAGGGATCATCATTACGCCTGCTACGATGTCGTTTATGCTCAAACTCCACGTTCTCGATGGCTCGATGTCTCATGGAACCATTGTGAGTTCTCACCCAAATCAAACACAGGTAAGAACGGCCAGAGAAAAAGAAATTCATTGCGCGCTATGTCATAAATCGTCCACTGTTCCCCAGCATGTATTTACCAACAGATGGAAAGTACCCAATATGAATACGAAGGCCCAAGGGAAGACTCGAGAGAGGAGAAGAAAGGCTGGACAAAGCGGAAAACAGAAGTGAGAAACCAAGAGGAAAACGACAAAGACAATCCCATTATCCCGCCCCATCGAAGCCAGACAGAACCCGCACTCGGGCCACCGACACGGAAAGAAAGGAACCTACCGTTAAACATGCGGAGACGAGTGTCCCCAGCCCACCAGATCAAGGGACCGGTGGCATCCCAGCGAAAGACGCGTCCTTTTCAGACGTTTCACATGAACGTATAAAACGTGTCCAGTCCCGCCTTGCAGACGGCGACCGAGAGGCACGGCGAGCCCCGGGCGACCAGGCGCCGCGCCGCCGCCTAGGCGGAGCTCCGGGGTCCGGGTCCGTCCCTTGGAACGGGAACCCGGCGCCCAGCATTGAGACGCTGGCGCTTGAGAGGAGCCCGTTCAGGAGGCCCCCTCCCCCTCGTGGCAGGCGGGGCGGGACGGTGCCCCGTTGCACAAACTCCCACTTCTCCTCCTCGTAGATCTCGTCGACCATGCTCTCAAGCACAAGGGCATACAGCGCCGCAAGCCCGCGCTCTTCGTCCCTTACTTCCCAGCCCAGCATCCCCCTCTCCTTCAGAAACCCGGAGACCACAACCTGCCCCTTGTCTTCCCAGAACTCACGCACAAGGCTTATGAGCGCGTCCTCACCCTCCGGGTACGGACTTGGGGGAGGCTCGCCCGGGAAGAGTATGTCCCAGATGTCCTGCCATTGTTCCTCCCGCGAGCCCGGAATCTTGTCTTTCCTCGCGAGCTTGGTTTTCTGGTCCTCCGACACACCTTCAAGGACTGATCGCTGGCGCAGCTCGCAGGATCGCCGGACAATGTGCGCATTCGTCTCGGAGGCCGTCTCGAACTGGTCGTAGCAGACGGGGCAGTGGTGTGGCAGGCGGTGGGCACGCCAGAGATGAAGCTTCACGTCACGCGGCCGGCGGAGGACCGCGCGCTTAAGGCAGGTGCTGTGCCGGTCCGGATTGCGGGCGCGAAAGGGACACGCAAAGTACAGGGTATCAGACGGGGAGGCGGTCTTCTGCCAGCTTGTGAACTCCGAGCGAGCGACCTTGGTTAGCTCGCCGGCCACAGCGAGGAACGGGTGGCCCTCTTCGAGGACGGGGGGCGGCCCTGCCGCAGTGTTGTCAGAGACCGAGAGGTCCTCCTGACTGCTCGCCGATCCGCAACTGGCGTGGCTGCGAGCATATTGTATAGCCGTGATATCCGATCCTGATTGGGAAGGGAAGGCGAATGGCCTGGTCCTGGTCCTGGTCCTGGCCCGCTTGTCCTCGCGGTCAGCTAGGGCGTTGGGTGGGAGCGAGCGCTTCTGGCTCGCATTGAGCATGGGGGACATCGAAGCGTAAGACTTCGAGGCGCACGAGATAACGTATGTGTCCGAGGACTCGGTGATGCTCCGGTTCCCGCGGCGTCGCGCAAGCGCCACGGGGTGTGTTGGTCCTCTAAGTGGAAGACTGGCCGTAAGGGCGGGCTGCCCCGGGGTCTTCTCTGCAGGCGGAAGCGTGAGCTGGCCATTGGCGAACGTCGGGCTTTGAAGTGCGTTGGAGATTTCGCGGGAAGCCGGCCCATCCAGGTCTCTCATGGCGGTGATGCTCGTAGTCGAAGAGTTGCCTGGCTCCGTTGATATCGTGGCGTTGGTGGCAGGCCTCACGTAGTAGTCATTGTACCGGAATAAGACCAGAGCGGTCTTGCGCTGCGGCACATGGGTCCCAAGGTCGAGGAGTAGGATCCTTTGATTATGGCTGGGATAAGATATGAATGGTGCTGTAACTGACAAGCCCTTGCTGGTGCTCTGGATCTCGCCCGCAAAGGAGGGTGGAGTCGTCCACTCCGGGGGACAGTTGATGAAGCGGACGAACTCCTTGGGGGAGCTCGCAAACAACCCGCAAAACAGTCGCTTGTCGCCAGGTTGCGCTTCCCATGCGAGGACCGACATGTCGCGTGTATCCTTCAGGATTTCGTCCTGGAGGCGCTTGAAGGACTCAGTCCCCTCCCCGTAGATGGTCTGCATGTGGACCCCGAATATCCCCAGAAGTGAATATGCCCTGTCCTCCACACGTCGGGCCTTGCGTGTCGCGGCCCACGACATGCGCTTAGCGACAGATATTCGGGAGATGAGGGAGCTGTCGTGGAGGACATCCTTAGAGATGTGTGTGATGTGTGATATAATGTTAACAAGGGGAGGCGAGGTCTTGGTGCCGCGAAAGTTCCAGCCTTCGTCGTAGAAACGGACCGAAGGTGGTGCCAAAAGCTCCGGGAGGGTCCAGGCGCGCATCCACCACTGGCATCCCCGCCACGAAGCCTCATCATCGGGGGTTCCGGAGGGTAGATCAGCGAGATACACTAGGCATGTGCTCGCCTCTCGGAGCCACCGGAAGGAAGAATTGATGGCCTCGCTCACCTCTGCCGTCGACGAACTGTTGACGCAGATGCATTCGATCCAGAGATACTCGTACCCGAGCTTATGGGCGGCATCGCAGGCACGGCGGACGAGTACGGAGCGGGTTTCGGAGAGGGCGTGTTCAGGATCGGTGGCGAGGTCCGAGTAGCTGAGGTGACGGCCCGGCTCCCAGGTGTGGGACAGAACGGCGTACCGGGGCCGCGTCTCCGGGTCGTAGAACGCTTCCAGGTCCAGGGTCCGAGTGCGGAGGAGTCTCATGCCGAACACATATGGAGATACCGAGATGCCAAGACATGTAAGTTGGAAGTTTGTATTCCCGCTCTTCGATTGCCACCAGGGAAAAGGTCCACAACAAACAGTATCACAGGGGTATTTGATGACATGTAGCTACCAGTCCTGGAATAGTATTCTGTAAGTTCTCCAGGTAGGCTGGTCTTTGAGGGGAAAATGAAGCCTTAAGTGGTAGTCCGCACCCGCGCCGGCGTGTGCATGTGGTGCACATTTGTGCGCAACAAATTCCGGAAACAACGCGACTGGCCAATCCGCGAGCAGCGTCATGCCGTGCAACGCCCGATGACAGGCTACGAAAACAGAGCCTGTCCAATGCACGGGTCAGCCGCAGGCTCTTTCGCACCTGAGTATTGGATGGTTACCTATTTGAGCCCCGATGCGATGGATCAGGCAGGGCAAGCCTCGCAGTCTTGCCTCGCCTGCACCAGCGTCTTCCGACGGTCTCCGACGTGCCCGGACATGGCGTCGAAATATTTTGCTTGTTCTTGATTGATCCGACCGCCCATGTTTCCTCTCTCGGGGATGGCCGGAATCCGTGGTGTTCTCGGGGTGATGTTTCCCCTGAGCACTGGTGGTGTCGAGGACAGGGCACAGCTTGTTCACAGACAAAGACGAGTGGATCCTTTGCGCCATCACACGAACTTGCGTCAGTTGGCACATGTATTCAACCAAGGTATAAATTGCCAATTGGGTGCAAACAGCACCTCCATCGTGACTGCCTTACAGGCGCTGAGCACTGCCCTGTCTGCTGATGTTGCAGGACCCACTCCTACTCCATGCTGGCAAGAAGGAGCCATCGGGTAAGTCAGGCATCCTATCTATCGAATCGGGGGCAGTAACGGCAGGAATGAATGCCCAAGGCTGAGGACCCTTGCCAGAGAGGCAAGTGCCCCCTCAGTCCCTTCCTTCATACACAAACATGCCAGTCTACCTCTCATGCACGTGGGTATAATGTGCGTTATTAAATCCTCCAGCATTCTTGCCAGTTCTTCCTATTTTCGTTCAATAATCCGAGTAGAGTGTACATATGCTTCTTCGGGTCTTCGCACTTTGTCCCTCCCCCCTTTCTGCGCCGACCTTCCCCCTTTGGGGCTGTTCTGCTAGGGCTCCAAATCCTCCGGCGAGGGATATTAACGTATAAGCCACCGCCCAATTTATACCTCGCTATCAGCCCATGTCAGTGTCTCGTCCAATGCGTTCTCTCTTGCACACATTTTGATCTTACAGCGAATCAGATGGCAAGCTCCAGCGCAGGGATGGTTCCCCGATCCCGGCCCAGTGCAGAACGCCAGAACACCAGCCCAACCAGATCCTGGAGGACGGCGTTCACCAATCTGGAGAGGGCTGTGTCGTCACATACTTGGCTGAAAAGCCCCTCTCGTGCCGTTCCCATGTCTCTGAGGAACTGCTCTGTGATCCCCTTCCCCTTCGCCTTCCAGAACCCCGTCACAAGCGCGATCTTCCAGGACAAACCATTGGACAGGAATGGATCCAGGGCAGCTGGTGGCCTCCCGAACAGCAGGTCCCGGATCCTTCTCCACTGCGCCGGCTTGGAGTAGCCCTTGCATTCGGATGAGAGGAGGGTCTTCTGCTCTGGGGTCATGCCGTCAAACCGAACCACGTCCCTCTTTTCACAGGACCGTTTCATGATGTGGATATCCCTTTCAGATCCTACCGAGAAGACCGTATAGCAAACGGGACAGTAGTATGGTTGTGAGTGGTGGCGCCAGAGATGCTGTTTGACTCCCCGGATGGTGGTCATTGAGGTATCTGCAAGACAGGGCCAGTATCTCGCGGGGTTCTTGCGGAAGAAAGGACACGCGAATAGAGGCGTCCATTTCTCGAAGGTCTCTCTTTGGATGGACTGATATGATTGCGCAAATCTGGTCTGGGCGTGCTGGACTACCGACTCCTTAAGCCCCCAGAGCCGGTGGTCCGGATCCACATGGAGACGGTCCTCTTCCGGTTGATCGATCCCATCGAGAAGCGGGCCATTAGAGTTCTCTGACGTGTCGTCTTCCGCTGTTTCCGGGCAAGGCATAATCGCAGGGTCTTCTCGTTCCAGGGGGCCCATTCCGGGGACAGGCCGTGTGTTTCGGATGTCCCATCCCTCTCGGGGCCTCAACTCATGCGCGAAAAGAGATGGGATAACGCTCTCTTGGAATCCCGTGGGTTGTTCCTCGGAAAACTTACCCGTGGCGTCTAGAAGGAGCGCTTCTTGGAGTAGGTCTCTATACCGGCATTCAACATCGAGACGACGCCCTGGAGATATCAAACGCGAATCCCCCCGGAGGCGTCCTGGAATTTGACGGCAGTATATCTGGGCCGGGCTCCTTTGTGTGGGAATTCCAGGTCCACGGGTCCAAGACATCCGGGGTCTGGCAGTGACTGATGTTGGCCGTTGCCTGCGGGTCACTCTTGGCCAGGGGCGAGTCCGGACGGGAGGGCAGGCCGCCCAGTCGTCTGGTGCAAGTTCCCGGCCCGAGTTCTGCGTGGTGTCAGCCAGGCCAGCAGTGGGCCAAGGGAAGAGGTCGGGTGGGGCGCGCAATTGAGATCGCAGAGTCTGCGCGAGAACAGCGCCATCGAGCGGGACTTGCATGGTGTTGGAACTCGGGTTGCAATCGTGTAAGTGTTGGGGTGATTACTCCAAGGGACGAAACAACACGCTCAGTAAACTTTAGAAGCAGGAGCTTATATTTATATCCTACTTTGACCTTACAGTGGCCATGAAAAGTGGCGCCCACGACGGAAGGCAGAAGCGAGCCTCGTCGTGTGATGGGTTGCTGTTGGTGGTCTTGTGTGCCTGCTCTGTTTGAGAAGCCGCCCAAGCTTTATTGTCTGAGTCATCTGAACCTCGTAAGTCCTCCTCGGTTTCCGAGCACATCAGTGCCCTCAAACAACATAGGCAGCTCGGGACTGTTTGAGGCAAGTATTCCACCCCCGGCAGACCCTTCATGCGCCCCAGAAGCGCTCTGAAAACCCCCGGATGCAGGATTTGAGGGGGGGCATGCCGTGTAACGTGGTTGGTTGGCGAGCGGGAAGCTGGCATCCGAATGCACAACTGCGCACCGCTCAGCCCTACCACTTACATCATTTACATCACTTACACCGGTGACTCTGGCGTAATGAGCCGGCAAAAGCGTACCCTATGAGTGGTTTCGCCCCATGGTGTGCGGCCGAAGCCCCTTAGGGACTTTTACTATCATTTCTATTTTTACTTCAGTTCGGGTTTCTTTGCTTGCGGAATAGAGACTGGGCTTGAGGCGAAGAGGAGCATGACTCGCGTCCATTCCTCTGGGCTTACGCAGGGCCGCGCAGCCGCTTGACTGCCTAATGGCGTTCTCATCTATTTGTGCTCAGATGCCGCACAACCCACTCTACTGCGGGAATGTCTCTTGAGTTTGTTTGTGTATGGGTGGCTTGCGCGTAGATGGCCAACCGGGATTCTCGGGTACTGAACAGGTGTGCGCGGCAGGCTTGTATTGACACACATGCCCATTAGTAGCTGTACGATGCGCTCCGCTCGTAATGTGGCTTTACGAATGTTGTGTTTGTGGTGTGAGCATGTTATGGGTCTGCTGATTCCAAGTAGCGGCTTCTCTTGCCTCGTGGTTATCCGAAGGATAGGGTGTCGTCGACCCATCCGATGCCGAACTCCGAAGGAGAAGTCCATTCCCCAAATAATTATCTAGTCTTCCCCGTATCCTGGTGTGCCTTAGTTTGTGTCATCTGCATGTTGGTGTAGAAAAATGAGTATAAGATACGGCACACTTCATGATCCCAGGAAGACCCCAACATCCGCCCTACGGAGGGAGGTATGCGAGATCGGCGACCGCGTAACACTGGGTGGACGTACCGCTCTCGAGCGAAGGCTTTGTGTGAAGGATATAAGTGATCAGCAGACCGCTCGGACGCCGCAATAACACCGGGCCTGACCCCGGAAACCCGAGAGCCCAAGAGGGAAGAGTCCAGCTCCCCCGACGACGCCACCCCCATCAGCTCATGCGGGCCGAACCCCCAATACGGGAACTTACGAAGGAAAGCACAGGGGTGTTCGGAAATAGGCAGATGGGGACGTCCCGGGGAAGCCTCGGGAGCCTTGTGGCGGAATATGCCGAATATGCCTCAGTCCCAGACGACTTTGGGGGCCAGCTCTTCTCCCCCAGCTGAACATTGTTTCCCCTGGCCTTCTCTCAAAGCCCAGGCCTCATGACCCCCGAGGTAGTCTCTCGACAGGGAGTAGAAGAACTAGTAGGCAAGTCTTTTTTGACAATTGGATATCAGTGTGGATACCAGTAGACTTACACCAGATGGAGATAGTCGCGAGAAAACGGCCACCGCGCTGAAGAGCCCTCACGATTGATTGTACGCTTCCTATAACTACTTTCTCTCTACTCCCTCCTCTGAGAAGGCGCCATCAGTGTAGCTCACTCGGCAGGGGCACGTAGTAAGATTCATCGTGCCTAGCTCCACGGAAAATCGTGGACCTCGCTCCATCTCCCTTTGGCGCACCAGGTGCCGGAAGAGTCGAAAGGCACGGCGGTACGGATCGGCTGGGGATCACCCATGGGAGCTAGAAGACGCGAGACAAACCCTTTGGGCAATAAATACCGCAAACACACAACAGTTCGTCAGAGCTCGCGGCCTCCGCCTTGAGAGATCAAGCCACACTCAAGACGACGCTCAAGGGTTAGATTTCGGACCCGCCAATCCTAGTTGTTGCCACAACGTCAAGAAGCCAAACATGGAGTAGCATTCCAAGTCACAATGTGAGGAAAGCGACATGTGCCCAGCATCTCTCAACGCCCGTTGTGGCCGCTGTCTATTGAGTACAAACGAACGTACTTCTACCGCTCTGCTTCCTCTCTTCTCGGACCTTTGCTTTTCCGTACCCCCCTACGCCGTCCTCTTGCTCATGTTGCCCTAGGTAAGAAAGAACTGTAAATGACAGATGTTGGCCTGTAAAAGAAAACCTGCGCCTTGACCGTTCCACCCAATGCTTTCCTTTCCGTAACGCCGAATCAATGTGACCTCGTTCCCCATAGCCCTCGAACCTCGAAAAATGGCGGGAAAAAAAGAAGATAAAAGAGGGGGCGAGGACCTCTCGCCCTAGATGCAAAATTTCCGATCGAGAACCCTCAACGCCCTCGCATCCTCCGTCATCCCCTTATCTGAGCAACCCGCTCTGGGCGAACCCCCGCCATTGCCCTCTCCAACGGGATGTAGCAGAAGCGCCGACAAGCTCGGCTTGTTCGACGCCGTGCTAGGCGTGGATGTCGCGTACGAGGTCGTCCCCGACGCCGCATCTGAGTGCGCGCTCCGAGGTGGTGAGACGCTCAGGTTGCGCAGCGGTGGAGTGGTGTTCGGCAGGTTGGTCACGGCCTGCGCCGCCGCCGCCTGTAGGTGCTGGACACGAGGGGAGTCCACGGGCCGGGAGGCGTACGGCGCGTGTGCGTACTGCGGCGTGTGCGGCGGAGGCTGGGAGTGGTGAGGAGTCATAGGCGAGGGGTACTGCGGCTGCGAGGGAGTAGGAGGCTGTTGGTGGAGGAGCATCGCTGGCGGTGGTAACCTATTCGAGCCGGGCGGGTAGGGGGTGGGGTAGCTGCCCGCCGGGTGTGCCTGCTGATGGTGCTCGCTCGGGTGCGGAGGCGGAGGCGGCGGCGGCGGCGGCGCGGTGGAATAGTGCGTTCCCGCGTGGCCGTTCGAGTACGGGGGCGTCGTGACAGGCGAGAGCGGCCACGAGTAGCCTTGGTGGTGCTTCGCGGGGTGCGGCGGGTACTGGTGATGCATCACCTGCTGAACAGGCTGCGGTTGCGGTTGCGGCATGATGTACTGGCCCGTGGTCATTGCGGCCCTGGCGAGCGCCGGAGCCGCGGCACTCGAGTCGCTCCAGCTCGACTCTGGGTAGAGCCCCTTAGCGGGGATGAGGTGCCGCAGCTGGGGGTCTGTGGATGGCTGGGGTAGTTCGTTCGACTGGCTATGGGATTTGGTGAAGTATGAGATGAGGTGGAGGTGCTGTCCCGCCGACGTCGTGATGCTGAAGGACTGCTTCATGAGCCCGTCCGCCTTGTACCTGTAGCCGTCCGGCTCGCCATCGTCATGGTCCTCGTCGCTGCCGCGACCCGACTCCGGCGTTTTGCCCGCGCCCTTGCGCGAGCTTCCGAAGCCGCCACCACGCTTGCCCTCCATCTCGCGATAGGTGAGAAAGCTACCCGATACGCGGCTCGCGCTCCACGACTTGCCGTCTGTCCACCGCCGCATGCCTGCTTCCCTCTCATCCCAGACGAAGACGGATCCGGACCGGATCGACTGCCGCTCCTTCTCCGACAACCTCCTCTGAACGCGCGGGAAGATGCCGAGCCGGCACGCCTCAAAGAGCTTGATGGCGTCGGCAGGTGTTCGTACGAGTCCGTAATAAGTTTCCATGGCTGATTCCGAGCTCCAGACCCAAGGTTCTGGCTGTGCTGACCGGGAGCTCAAGGGCGCTCTCATAAAGATGAGCGGTTCCGAGAGAGATGTGTGTGAATGTTTCCGTCGAGTTTTCAAGGACGAGGACCGCCTCGATATCCTTTTTAACCAAATTCCCTCCTTCTCTTAGACTTGCCCGCAACGCATCGAATGGTGCGGGGAGGTATCCACGAAGTTCCGGAAGGCGAGGCGGTCTGGTGCTGATACAAGCCTCTAGACCCTTTTCCTCCTGCTTGCTACCTGTCGATGTGCCGGCAGGTCGAGTCGAGCGCCAAGAATCTCGAAGGTCGTCGAATGTGAGACGTCTCGAGGGTGATGTGAAGAGGGGGGGAGGGAGATCGCTGTCGTGAAAATGGGAAGGGGGTATAAGAGGAGATAACCGTGCGGAAGATCCCTGGTCGCTCAATAAGGATCTGAGGAATTAGTTAAATGTGCATAATAACTCATGGGCTATGTCTGGAAGAGGCCACGCAGTGGGGACTTGGGTGTGGAGCGGCGTGCCCGGTGGGGAGCCGGCTTGAAGACGGACTGGGTTAAAGATTCAAACTCGCGCAAAGTTCCACAGGGCCAAGAAGACAGGGGGCATGGATGGAAGAAGGTTAATACTTGTAGACTAACCGACATGTGGACCGATGTGGGGAGGAGGGACGAGGCAAGGAAGGGGTATTATTGTCTGCCATTCCTGCTGTACGGGGTACTTGCCCGGGCGTGGCGGAAACGGGGTGTGGAAAGACTGACGAGAGGCGGCTTTGGGCGGGCGTGGCAGCATTACCAGCTCCCCCCTGGCGTACAGAGTACTCGGAGAATCCTGATACACACTGCGCAAGCTCGTCCCCACCACCGCTTTCGGCCCCACACTGCGGTCCCACCGCCCAGGATGGGGCTCGGAGGGAAGGTGTGGTGGGAACAGGCGGTGGCGGTGGGGTGTGAGAGACAGAAGTTCAGGGACTAAGCCAAGAGCAGGGGAGGGGTGGCCGAGGTGAGGTGGAACCCATGGCACCATCCACACCTTGGCACATGGCGTGGAGCGCGAGTGGTCAAGGGCGATAGCTTTGTCGCAAAAGCGACCAGGCGGGACAGCCAGGCGGAGGCAAGGTATCATCCAGCGTTGAGAACGGGCCCAAGGGGCGGTTTCTTTCAACGGGCGGCGACCCACTGGGGTCGAGAAGAGGCTCGACTAAAATTGCCTTGTTTGCCGGCACTGGGGCTCTGTGCGCGCGCAGAGGCACATGCATAAAGGATCGCTGCCCTGTCCCAACTCCAGATGCAGATGGACTTGACTCAAAGATGCGAGGACGATCCCCCGTGGCAAGTTTCGAAGCGATCGTCATCCCAGAGCGATGACACAAACAAGGGAAACGACGGGTGCAAGTGGCCGCATAGGAGAGGAACAGAACCAACGATAAGACACAACGTGAAGCACAAGGCCGCGAAGTGCGTGGCCCCGCGGCCGACTGGAACTCGCCGAGAGCAGGAATTGACGATGCTGCAACATACCTGGACGTGCGCAAGAGCATCGGATGCCCACCAACGCTGGGTTTGGAGCAGGAGAAACACTCAGTGCGTTTCAGACTCGGCCGGTGTCGAGGGAAATGAAGGCGCGTAAACAGCTGAGAGTGGGAATAGGTTTCGGGGAGATATAGGTTAGAGAACAGTAGGCTCGGGAATGAAGAACGAAATCTGACGTTGAGCTTGTTGCGAGTGTGGTATTGGTGTCGAAGATGGCGCCCAAGGCTCGAGGATAAGTGGGCTGCAATTTCGATTAAGGTTGGTGCGATCGGCGAGATTGGTTCTTCGCGTCGGCGAGCGCTCTTGTATACCAGCCTGCCGTCGGAGTATCGATCTTGTGGAGTCAGCCAACGGACCGGGCACCATGTCGAGCGTGAATGGGTAGTCGCGCGCGCCGTCTCGACTCTTTACTTGTATATCCGGTCGGGTTGTGCAGCCGCTGGAACGTGACAGAGTGGTGCATGCCAAGATGGGACGATGTGGTTTCCCTCCTTTGGGGTTTCCGCCCCGTTCACGGGCCCGGTGCCTCGCTAATTAGTCGAGATCCGCTGTGCGTCGGCAAGATGGGTCCGAGAGAAGGCCGGACAGGGGAGACCCCCCGGCTCTGCACGATGTGACGGGTGGGCCGGTACCATGAATGGCAGTACGGGATGAGCCGCTCAACAGAGGGCTGCTGGTCCTCGCGGGAACCTGTGGCGCTTCGAGGTCGCGATAATTAGCGTGGGCAGGCAGCAACGATGGCATGCGTCCTGCTCTGCTTCCTGCCTGGGCGAGACGGCAGAGGCTCGATGTATGTACACAGTCGCGTGAGAGCAGCACCCGTGGATTCGCGGCGGCCGACCTGCCAGATACCGAACTGCGAATCAAGGGCCGGTGGGAATCTGCTTCGTGCACAGCCGAGCGATGTGTGTTACCCTCTCTGTGGAACAAGGTGTCAACGGAGGGGACCTGATCGGACGGCTGTCAGTTGCCGTGAATCGTGCAGAGGCGGGCAGACCGGCGGCTAGGATGGAGAGGGGGGCTGCCTTGCGCCGTACCCAATATTTCAGCGTTACTAGATGCCTGCAGGCCGTGGCCGATTATGGAGAACCGGAATTCGGGGCGCTGGAACGGCATAGCATGGGCAGAAGACGTGAGTGCAAGATATCGCGTGATCGTTCGTTAGCTTTGCCAACGAAGGGACGGCAAGGGCAGGGCTCCTTCCTGCCCCAACATACAGGAAATTGCCAGTTTACACGAAGGGATGTCGAAGCGTACGGTGGGCGGAAGCTCTTCCCCCCCCAAATTTCCGCAGGTAAGAGCACTGGATGCGATGCCGCCCTATTCTTACAGATAGCTCTCGGGAGCTCCTCCCCGCAGGGGTTCTCACCGTTCCCAGGAAAGAGCTGCCCGCTCCGCCGCTGATGCCTAATACTTGGAGCTGGCAGCAGGGTACATGTGTTCGAAAAATTTAGGCGTGGGTGAAACATGCTTTTCTTTAGATGCGCATCCAAAAATACGTTCCAATCTCGATTGGGTCGAGTGTCCGCGAAGCTTTTCGATGAAGAAGGTTCATGCGGAAAAGGGTGGCCGGCCCGCCATGTGTGCCCTCCACGAGAAGACGCGCAATGGAAGGGCTGGTGGGGGCCAAGAGGCTCTGGTTGGCTGTCCTTGTCGTCTCCCCAAAGTATGCTTATTATTGACTTGCGCCGCTGGCGTCATGGCGCAGCAGTAGCGTACTCGCTTGTGTTGCGGGAAGTGTCGGGGGCGGCTCGGAAATGGGCTGCGTTGCTTCTGCAGGGCGCTACACGCCCAACATGAACACTACATCTTATGTGTGGGGAGAGGGGATATTTGGGGGTGCCGGTACATCAGCGAGTCGTCAGCGGTGTCTCCCGCGCTATTTCGGCGTTGGCATGGCTGCGCCGGCGCCTGTGCTGCAACTGTGGCACAGCGCGGACCACCGCACCTGATATGTCGGAGGCATCAATTGCTTTTCGGCAGCTGCACCCCGCGCGGATCGGCCATGGCGCTGAAGCTTCTTCTAGAATCCCGACGCCACAGCCATCCCGGGCGCTAGCAGCGTTGCTTCTTCCGAGAATGCTCATACTGGATTTTCTTCTTGTTCTTTTTCGTTGCTTGTTCGGGAATCACATGCTTCGCCATGGCTCGCTCATCATGACGATCCTCCCGTCGGAGGCTTGTCAACGCCCGAACCGATCCAAGCCATGCGCTGCCAAAAAGCGCCCCTGATACTCGACACCCGTGCAAGCGTCCCACAAACGCAGGCTCACAAGACCAAGGTGCTCCCATCATAACATCAGATGTCTCGTCTCCCCCCAAGATAACGCCCCACACCCAACCTTGTGCTCCCGCCGCTCCTGGACCCCAACCGCTTCCGGCTCGTCTCCCCAACCCTTTTTGAGAGAGGGGGCCCAATTCGGCAAGTGGCCTGTCTCCGGAAGCGGAAAGGCTGGGTGAAATCCTGTCTCGAAAGACGGCAGGTTTTGTGTATCGCGACTTGTGTGATGACGGTTTCCTTGTTGGTCTAGTCAGAGGCAGTTTTCGTTCTAGTGAGGTGGCACAGGAGGGAGCACAGAGGTATTACATGTCTTGAAGCAGCATACTCCACGTGAACAGGCGAGGCAGGCATTGCTGGACCGCAGAGTCTTGGCATCTGCTCTACAAGTATACCCAATATGATTGTACAACTAGTGGTTCGTCCCGAACAGCTGATATCCAGCGCCAATGCTCTTCCTACTCGTCCCGGCTCTCAATTCCAGACTCGAGGAGAAATTATGTCGCACCACAACACGTCCAAACCAATGGCCTCCCACCACAAAAGCAACGATACACAAGGCCACTGGCAGAGGGCATCACTAGCCAACGTCAGGATAGCCGCATGGCTCTGTGGCACGCCTGAAGGTTTCAGTCGTGTAGCCTGGCAGAGCCCGCTCGCGAATCGGGTGGCGCCGCCGCAATTGTGATCCGTCTAGGCTTCAATTTTGTGCCCGTCAGAGGGGATGGAGTACCTGCCGAGCCAGCACCAAGCCCTAGCTCTGAGGCGTTTGGCGGCCGCCAGATTTGGCCTCCGAGCGCTCCTTAAAATTTGCTATCTTCTCGGAAGAGTCCCTTGACTCTCGCCGCCGGATGCGGGCCCATTATCAACGGGGCTAACACCAGCCATCTCCCATCCGCCACTCGATCGGCGCGGGACATGCCTATGGACCCCGGTGGACATGTGCCACTTAAAACGTCTTCTGCCCGACCACGTCGAGGGATGGGACGGGCGACCCGCAAATTTGAATACCCCGTCGGGCAAAGACTACAAACCCATGGAGTTTCCAGCCGGCCGTCCACGAGGGTTGAGAGAATAGACCGTGGAAGAACAGCCACCATGTCTCGTGGAACAGTCACACAAGTGACCCAACAACCGACGTCGCCGTTTGCAGTTCCCAGGGGCGCACGGGGATGGCAAGAAACGTCGTGTGTCCGAGGCTGGCTTTCCTGTTTCGTGCGTCCCCCTGTATCACGTCCTTCTGCTCTGGGCCATGGGCCTGCCTGATTAGGCGAGGGCAAATGACTCCCATGTACTTGTATTGGCGTGTTACGAGGCGGGTTTCGAGGGAGAGATGTGTGCCCCGGATGGCAGCAGGTGTTTCGTTTGCCTGTGTTAACCTTGTGATGCGGTGTCTTGTGGGTCTTGGACATTACTCGGTAGGAGGCGTGGACTTCGTGAGTGGCTTGGCGACGGTTTCCTCGAGCGGAAAGCCGGTTTGGCAGGGCTTGGCTCCGTTCGAACGGGGCTCTCCTTTTTTAGTTACCACCCACAATATCCCATGGTTACAGAAAGATGAGCCCCCACAAGACCCTGCCTTGTCTTTATTGGCGAACCTCATTTGGCTGTTTAGCCTTCCGAGGAGCGCCCCGGGTCAGACGGACGCCGTCAGCACCGGCGCCACCATGCCGTCTTCGAGGCTTCGGCCTCTTCGGGGCGTGGGAGCATAACAGCCTCTTTGCAAGTATGGGGTAGACGAGGGCCAGAATTATGCCGCTGCACGGTGGACGATCGTTTCCGGGTTAGACGTTTTAATATTTATACTTTCTGCCGTCGAAATTTTCCGAGATAATAATACGACCTGCGTCTCGGCCGCGCACGTCCGCCAGTTCGCGCAAGGACAAGGGAAAAACTGATAGCAGGCAAGGCGTCAACCGGGAACGGGCAAGTTGCGGGCACTGAAACAAGGAAACTTGACAGCGCCCTTCCACTGTGGGGAAAGCGGAGGTTTCCCCAACAGGGTAATGCTGGCGACGCGCCCTGCTGTTGGCCAGCTCTGCCGATCAGGGCCAAGAACGTTGCCCACCTGCGATGCAGGCGAGGCCCTTTTGTTCGATAAAGTTTGTGGGGTCCTGATACGACGTACTGGTAATCAAAAAAGGCCTTTCCCGCGAACGCCCCGATGGTGCTTTCCCGGTCTTGGCGTGTGGGCCTCATGTCGGGTAGGGGATGCGCCGATCCCTGGGCACCGGCAAAGGGGTGCCGGCCCGGACAAGAGAGCGGGCCCTGGGTGATCATCGTCCTTCATGTTCTTTCCTTCCATTGACCGACCCAGCATGCCCAGGAATAGGCTCATGGCTCAACGAAAGAGTCGAGACTTGACGTCTCATGCCGTCATTTCTTCAAGACCGGAGGAACACTCCGGAAGCCACCTCATTTCCGAAGGGACAGCAGCGCGTGGGGGAGACGGCCAGGGTGGCTGAGCGCGGAAGCCAAGCTTTTTTTAGGGCACGCTCAAGATGCGCCATGCGACGATCTTCTCCCCTCGATGACACCTTGGCCCACATGTCTTACATGACTGTGGGGTCTCTCGGTGTTGACGACGGCCCCGAGAGGCAGTGGACGGGAGTGGGGACTTGTGGGGACGTCAATCCTTCCCTCACTGTCTTCGGGGCGAAAGGCCGAGGGACATTTGTGCTCGGGTTGCCCTGTACAGCCTGTTCACGATATGTGATGCTCAGCCCTGGTGAAAAGGGGAAGGCGGTGATGATGTCCGCGGTGATGACGTCCAAACCAGAGATTAATCTTGACCCCAGTGCAGCTACGAGATAGTGTTATCTGAGAGTAAGGGGGTTTCCCCTTGACGGCGTTGAGCACTCTCATCACGCGTGGTCTCCACGGCCGCCCAAGCATATTTTGTGGGCTCCCTCTCGGTTTCCATCCCCGTCCGCGACGGGGCCATATATTGACGCCTCCTCGGCTTGCCTTTGAGTACGAGATAAGTAAGATTTCCCCGAACACCCGAAGTGGGATTACCGCAGCGCTTAGAAAATGGGCGTGAGCAATGCGGAGGTTCGTGGCTCAGGGGCCCGGGAGCGAGGCTGGAAAAAGAGCACCCACTCTCCGAACCCTGTTCCCAAGACTGGAGCATCCCATGCGCGATCCGGGCCTGGGGCGTCAGGGCCAAACCCACGATGCATGGCTCGTGCAAAGCGCAGGGCGTTGTTCTCCCGCCCGACGTTACGCATAAGCTGACGCAGCGTGGCGCCGAGATCCGCCCTTGGCCTTTCTGGCCACAGAGGCCGGAGCGCGGGCCTCCCCCCAACTTTACGGAGGACCGAGGGCGCAATGGATGGCGTAGATAACACAGCGAGTAGTCGCAGGATCGTTCGATGGCAGTTCCGTTTGGCCGGCGAACTTGTTTCGCCCCGGACCTGGTGTCACGCCAAGGCCCCTCCCGGCCCGGGAACACGTCCCGCGCTGCAACTCTAATCCCGTCGAAGGGAACAGCTGTCTCGCAAATGAGGCTGAACGTCAGGGAGAAGGCGATATGCTGCGTGGAGAGGCTACTTCATTAATATCTACTTTCGTCAAACAGATTACTGAAGCATATGCGCGACGTCTCGAAGGCGAGGCAATATCCACCAAGAGCCCCCATCATTGGTGACGTGTGGGCCTCGCGGAGTTCGCGCTCGGGGATATAATCTATCGCGGGAGGAGCGGCACGGGGATGTCGGTCTGGGGGCGGAAAATCGGTCTTCCGAGACGAGGCAAGATCGTCGAGCCCATCTCGCACCGGGAGGCACAAACGGCACCGGGCTCCATGTCGACGACAAAGAGCCCCTCGTCACGTTGCCCCGAAACAGCCACTCCCCCCCTGCCGTCCGATGAAAGCGCGCCAACAGCGCCGCCGCGCTGGGTAGCCCGTGCCCAGGGCTGGCGTTTCGCACAGGCATTCAAGGGCCCTTTCCGTCGGCCGGTGGGGGGAGGGGCGGCGGGGGCAACCCAGGAAATTCTCGACGGGCAAGAATAAGCGAAAAAGAGCGGAAGGGACGGGAAGGCGGGAGCCACCAAGGGTCCGGGATTTCCATCGACCTCCCCAAAAGAACCCTTGCAAGTGGATTAAGCTTTTTTGGCAAGCTCGCAGGGGAGGGGCGTGTGCTAGTCGGACTTGGCACTCAAGTTCTCGGCCGGGAGAGAGATGAGAGAGACGAAGAGCGAGGGAAATTGTGGGTGGGTGTGGTGCTGTGTATGTGTACAGACGAAGGTGTGGTGCTGGGTGTGGTCAAGTGTGGGTGGGGCAGTGGGGCCAGTGCGGAGGAAGGGGCTTCCTTGCTGTGTCAGACGAGCGCCTGGCTTCCGTGACGAGGAAGGTGCCAAGCTGGTCCTGGCGGAAAACCCGTCCGAGTCGGCAGGGAATCCCGTCTCAGCCCTCAATACCATTCCTCGTGCGTGTATTACTGTTGGCTAGCCAGAGGAACCAACCCCAAGGCCCAATCTCCACTGGCGCTCGCAAGGCGCAAAGCATGCCGAATAAGGTACCTCGCACCTCGCTGGTCGCCATAAAAAGCTTACTTGGAATAGGGACGGCAGGGGCGGAGCAGAATGACGTAACGGCCGTCGACCCCGACTCGCCCAAGTGGAGCTGTGTGCCGAACTGCCGGCCACTCCACTTCTCATTACCTCGCAGCGGCGGGAAGGTTCGCAGCCCCATCCTGCCAGTATTTGAGATGGGAGGAATCCCCTACGAGGTACTCGGTACTGTTCAGGGAAATCATTGCCGCCCTCGTGCTCTTGGCGAGCTCGCAATCTTCTGTGCGAGCCCCAGTTCCCGGTGGGGAGTGAACAGGGGCCTCTGCCCAAGGGCGCGCCGTCGGATCCGATTCCCACCTGCCTCGTGGCCTCGGGAAGGACCCACCTGTTGTTTGTGGTGGCTCCCGCCGTGATGCGATCCTCCAGGCTCCGCTCTGTTGGAACTTCTGCTCGCCGAGTCGCAAGCCGGGCAACAGGGCCTGGCACGCCGGGTTTCAAAGTGGCGCGCGGTCTTTTTCTGTGTGCCGTCTCGGGGTACAGACAGAAAAGCTGGCGTGCCATCCCGATGGGGTGCCAGGAGCCCCCCATCGCGGCTCTCCAAGTACAGTATGTCGTGTACGTTTGTTGCAGTCACAGGGTCACGGAGAGTTTTAGCGCGTGGGGCCGCCGTGGGTCTTGCAACAAGCAGGACGTGCTTATTTACCGAGTACGAGGTGCAATGTTCTCCCCTTTGGCTTGGCACACTCCCCTTACCCCCTGCAACAGCCGCCCGCGCTCGTTCGGGTCGGATAGGGAGCCATGACGTGGGCCATCTCCCGACTGCCCCCAACAGCTCACTCTGCCCACCATGGTAATGCGAGGAGACCGAGGCCTCCACTTCCCGCGCTTCCCTCCCTTTTCTTGCCTCGTATGTGCAGTACGTACTTGTGTATTGAAATCCCTGCCCACGCTCGCGCTGGCGTTCACGCCCCCTCCCTCTCGCCCTCGCCTCTTGGAGGATTATACCCCTGCATGGTACTTGGCGACGCGGCGGTCGGTTAAATTATTACTCGCTCGCGAAATTAAGCTTAAGCTGTGGTATCCGAGTCTTGTCCCGACTTCCTACAGGGGGCGCGACAGTTTCCCACGGGCCAGGATCTGGTATCTGGTACGTCGGGAGGCGTTCAGGGCGGCGCCGCCATGCCAGTCGGCCCGGGATCGGCAAAAGCGGCGGCTTCACGCCTGTGGTGCTGCTGGGTGACGACCTCGATATGGCGGCTGAGCACCCGATAGAGTGATTCTTATGACGATCTTCGTCGCTGGGCGTTATTGGTGGTGCCCTGGGAATGGGCGATGAGGAGACGGCGTGCGGGGGTACTTTTGCTGGACGTGGTATGCGGCGTTGAACCGGCATGCCTGGCCCAACAGCGCTCTCCTCGAATGTGCGGGCGGGCATGCGAACCCTAAGTACAGGTTTTCGCAAGAGAGGGATCCAACGCCGAGCCCCGAGCCCCGACCACCGACTTCGACGTCGACCCCTTGTCGTGTGCGCCGTGGCACGGGGGTACCAATACCAAAGTTCCAGGATGAGCTTATTCGCCTTTCAGGCGACAGCCTTTCCGCTTACGGGTTGTGGCGTTTTTCGGCAATCTTTTTCGGCAAGGGCGCTGCGAGACGGGCCACATGGTCTCCGCGCGGTGGAGGCCCGTCCTTGCAGCGACGCGAGCACCTTGACCCGTGGAAAGGGAGTACGAGCATGGAAGGCGGGCGTCCAGATTGCGCGAGAAGAAGCACTCGGGAAAATGACGAGACAGGCATCGTGTACTACAAACAGGCGAGGAGACAGGTCCCAGTCCCAGCCACATCCCGCGGCCGAGGAAAGGAGAATGTGCGCCCCGGAAGACCCGGCAGGCCCAGCTCGAGAGGCGGGCCCGCCGTCCCACTAACTCAAAAGCCCATCGCAGAAAAGCAAGATTGGGCTGCCTCTCTCACACGCCCCTCTCGCCCACCCCTCCCCTGATTTAAGTTTAAAATGCGGCGCTGTGGAGTGTGGACGCCGCCGTCAGACGGTGGTTTTCACTCGCACCTCGTACGAGGTACCAGGACGAGGGTAAAGGATCACCCCCCGATCAGCCAGCTTCGCTTGTTCTCTACTTGATGGGGAAGGGCCTCGAGGCACGGCGGCAGGGTTTTCTTTTTGGGGGAACGGTGGCGGGATGATCAGAGGAAGGGGCTGTCCTTTTGCCAGATGACGCGTCTCTCCGGGATCTGCGGCTCGATTCGGCAGCGGATGCAGAGCCAAGAGGAGGGGAGGACACCTGTTCCATTGATGTCGCAGTTCCGCGCCGCTGCCGTGAAGAACGCCCAGGCTGATGGCCGAACAGGGCGGGCTTTTTGGACACCCCCCGAGGCAGGGGAGCAGCTGACTCGCGGATCAGGACGATCGTTGCCAGCTTCGGAGGGAGCGTCGTTGGCGAGGCGGTCCTCGGGCCCGCTGTTTGGTTGCACGCGACTGCGGATAAGAAGGCTGGACGGACGTCAGCACCTCCCGAGCACCACTGAGTATTACTTTGGAGCGCGTGAGCCAAGCTGGATTACGCTTAATTTTAGTCCGATTTTGGACTCACGTTACTGGGCGCGGAGAGATGCCAAGTGCAGGTAGCAATAAAACTCACAAAGACCGGCCCATACGCTACTGGTCTGGGGCTGGAAATACCGCCCGTGTCTCTGGCACAGCAGCATCCATACTTGCTTGTAATACTTGCTTGTGCGGAGTATAGGACCAGACTCCGAGAGTGCCCAGCGGCGGGCAGGCCAACCTCGGCCCCATTGAAAAGCCTCAGCCCTGATTTATAATAGCAGTCCACCTTGGCGCGCCAGTCACAATACGCTAATTCGCAAGTGACGTTTATAGGGGGTGGAAGAAAAAAATGCCTCGCCGGTTGCAGCCACCAGCGAGCCCCACGCCTTGCATTGTGGCGCCGCAAGCTGTCCAGCGTTTCTGGAAGAATTTAAGTTGTTCTTTCGGGGCATCGAGGCGCCCCGGTCGAAACGCCACCCCCACCGCTTTCCGTTCCGTCATACCCGGTGGCTCGGGCGGACTTGAAACAGACTTCACAGCTTGCCTGTCAAGGGGGCTCTCGCTGGCAGGAGCCCATAGGTGGGAATTCCGTCGCCCGCATTTCTGCTCTGACAGCTGCAGGGACTGCGACCCTCAGAGGCCTCGCCGAAATAATACCTGGATGTGCGGCCAGGCGAGCGGCTCCTCCGCAGAGTGGGACGCTTGCGCATGCCAAGCCCCCACGGGCAAGGTCGGCACGCAAGAAAAAGGGAAAAAGGCCTCGTTAAGCTTACTTGGCGCCCACGCTTGCGGCTTGGCTTAGCGCTTGATCTGCTTGTCTGGCCCCCAGAAGTCCCCCAAGCTCCACAGTAAAACCTCGCTGTAGTGGGGAACAGCGGGCGAAACTGCGAATTGGCACCGGCTGTCCAGGCCACACGTTTCCCTCGAATTGGCAGTTGTAAAAGCACGCCCCCTCGTGTTACCAGTACGTCGCAGAGCTCCGGGAAGCAAGACCCCACCACAACCCACATCGCAAGAGAGGCATTTCTGGAGGGGGTAGGTCGGCATCGAAGAGCCGCAAGTCTGCGGAGAAGCTCCTCCTTTTGCCGGGGTTTACTCGGGTTTGTGGGGAAAGGGGAAGCCGCGCGAGATGCCGCCGGATCCGATGGCCTGGGCTGGTCTGCCGTCTTCAAGTTCTCTCGTGTTTGCGAGATGAGGTGGGTTTTGCCGGTCAAGCCAGGGGCAGGTACGATGTCGAGTCTGGGCCTCTTCTCAACATGACGCACTGGTGCCATACGGGCGTGACTACCGCATCTCTTGTAGCATGCGTACTTGTACTTCCTCCCCATGATTGCCATGCTACCCCTACCGGTCTCGTTTGACGTGCCAGCGCCGTATCATACCGGTCTGGACCTCGAGCAAGGGCCACATGCTCCATCGTTATCGGACCAAAGTGCCGCTTCCCGATATCCCTGCGCAGCTCATTCATGCCCTCCGACCTTTCGTGGTTCATTCCTATCTCAGAAGATGCGGCTAGGGGCCCGTAACAGGAACAGAGCAACTCTTAGCGGCCGAGTTTCCGACCAGTGGGCGAGCGGGTTTCAAAGTGCTCTGCTCTTGCTCTGACACCTTCTCGAAGCATATGCCGAGTGTTACACGATCGGCGGATGCGCGTCGGTCAGCGGGGATGGCAGGGGATGAGAAAGGACGACGTTTGAGAATAGAAGGGGAACTTATGATTTTCATTGTCAAAGTGTATATCCTCGCAAGCGCACATATCGGCATCAATGGAGAACAGCGCTCTCGGATCCCCGCGTTTATTGCCCAGATTCCCGCGGCCTTAACAATCGGCATATGGTTTCTTATAGCGGACCATCAGCTCGATCGTCTATTTGAGCGCTTCCGCCCCGGGCCGGCTTCTCGAAGGACCTTTTGGCTCTTCTCCCGCTCGCTTCAACGGAAGCCCTTATTGATTTTTGCCTAAAAGGAGTGGGTTCGGGGGGGTACAGGCCGGAGAGCGGCTTATATATACAAACTGCTATGACGCCGCGCCTGTTCGCGAGGCATGCCGGGGACTTTTTGAGCACTCGGGCTTGCCTGCAGCTGCAAAACCGGGGTGACGGACGACGTTTGCTATGTGTGGCCTGTCCTCGTGCCGTGTGTGCATGTGCTTTCTGCGCCACGAGGTCTAGTAACTCCACGAAGACGGCCTTTGCGCGAGAATGTTGAACGGGGAAGACTTTCCTAAAAGGTCCTCCTCGGTTTTGGCGACATTGATCACTGTCGCGTCTGATTTCCAGCAGACAAGGGCGTGGGTGGTGGCCCTTTGCCCATTAGTTTGCTGGAGGTCAACTCGCAAGGCCCAGAGCGCTGCCGACGCTTATCGAGAGCAGAAGCTCCTCAACACCGGTGGAAGGCTCCATCCTGTCTATCATCTAATAATATGCTACTGGGACTACCCAGAGACAGTAGCCGTGTGGTTCCTCTGGATGACTTGAGGGAGAAATAACTGGGTTGCGGTCATCTGAAAGTGCTGGCGGAATTGCTCGCCAACCTTGGGGGGCAAGAAAATGGTTTATGTCATTCACTAAGCCCAGTATCTATCATATCTCTCTAGGAGCTGCCAGATACAGTGAATAATGGTCAAGGAATATGAAGTGCCCTTCTCTTTTCCTCGGCACAACCCTCTCAAAACGCGTCTCGGCCGCGAGGTATCTTCAATGGCAGATACACGTGCCAAGCTCCGAATCACCACAGTTATAGACGAGGAGTATTACCACTGAGCCTTTGCTAAGCATATATAAAAAATACATCTTCTCTTTTGGCATGTAGATCTGGCACAGCAATAGCCCCCGAGGTGCAACACCACTCTGGTGTGCTGCGTGAAGTCGTCGCCGTGTCCTGTGGGAACCCATGACCCGAGGGAGTAAGAAAGGTCCGAGAGGAGAATAGAAACGCGCCTCCTGCGGACGGAGCGTGGGTCCCACATGATGCTACAACGGGAACTCACCTACGATTCCGGACTTTGGGGGCGACTGTTCGGGGAACGCGACTTCTTCCCTGACGCCGTGGGCTTGCCAACCTTATCCGACCATAAGGCCCGCTCAGTTTGAGTATTCTACAAGCTAGGGCGGTTTGACAGCCGTTCTACGTACGAACGCGCACTTAGATGGGGGGCACGTTGGCGTGCCCCATGCGTTTCCGTGGGATAGGAGGCAGTTTCGTCTCCCAGGCGGTTCCCTCGGGACCTATCTTATCATGTGTATTCTGGCTCTCCATGACGAGTCCAACGGAAGGGAGAGGGGGCAACGTTACCCATTCGTAGTTCTTCTACTAAAAAGCTTGTGAGACCTTCCAGCTCTCGGTTCATCGGTCCCGCCTCTCGTTCACTCTGTACTGTCCTTCCTGGCCATCAGTGTATGTCCTCCCCCAGCATCGACATTCGCGCCCTCACCAGCCATCCTTCGGTTGTTCACAGCCAAAGAACGATTTGACCGCCCTCGGTGTTCGGTAACACGCGCATACTCCACCCAAGGCCACACAAACTAGGCTCCCAAGCATACTTACCCATGGCATGATCACCGTGAAGACCGAGCGCGGTGGCAGGCCAGTATACACACGAATCCCAGTTACTCTTCTTGAGAGTCATCGTACCGTGCGGGAGGGAAGGACGGTCATCTCGCCCGTCTTACACGAGGGGCGCGCAACTTCGCCTCCCCGCCAAGAGCGAGAAGCTTTGCCCAACGGATCTAGACCGCCAGCAGTCCAAGACAGATACGCCTCACGCGCCTCACCCGTCTTGGGAGCGACCCCTCCCCCGGATTTAACAACGTAACACTACACCTCGCTACCTCCGCGCCACTCAGATCACGGGGCGTTGACAAGCCAGCCGAGTACGGGGCGTGGGCAGAGTGGCTTTGCGCCACCCTGTTCACTCGGTAGAAGGCCATTCGTGTGTTCCGGTTGGGGGAAGCAACTGTCGCACAGGAGTGTCTCCGGTTCCAAAGACGGGAAGCGTGGATTCTTCTGTCCAGGATAGGCAGAGGTTAACGAGGGGCTTGGGTTTCCCGTCGGGTGCACCCATCCTTAATACCTCCCAGGTCCGGGGCGTTTGGCCACAGGAGAGTGGACGGAGCGACGAGAACGGCCGGGGTGACAGCTCAGACCGGGTGTATCCTGAGAACAAGCTTGACCAGAGTGCCCCAAGCAACACAAAACGAACAAGGACAGCCACCATCGAACTCACGGGAGTGTTGGGGGCAGAACCAAGAACGCCAGGAGTAAAACAGTTGTCCCAGCCCCGACACCGAGCCGAGACGTGGTGTAACCGTAATATATAATACAATTGTTGAAAACTCCAGGATCCACAGTATAGTTACAAACATGGGAGGAAGCCCGCTCAACAATCACATCGGCCCCACCACCGTGGGAACGCCACCACGTCCTTGACGCTCTGCGCACCGACTAGGTACGCCAGTAGCCTGTCGAACCCTATACCGAAGCCCCCGTGTGGCGGCGACCCCCAGCGGCGCAGGTCGACGTACCAGTCCAGGTTACTCGTGCTGCGGCCCGGCTTCGCGCTCGGCGCGGGCAAGCCGTTGCGACTCATGGCGGCAAGCAGGGGCTCAAGGCGATGCTCGCGCATGGAGCCGCCGGCGATTTCGCATACGTCCGGCACGAGGAGGTCGAAGCAGTCGACAGTGGGTCCCGTCTGCTCGGCGCCGGCCTCCCCGCCGCGCCCGTCCGACTCAAGCATGTAGAAGGCCTTGATGTCTCGGGGATAGTGGGTGACGAAGACGGGCGTCCGGAACCCCGGGTTTGCGGCCTCGGACACGGCCGCCGCGAGCCAGCGCTCGTGCTCGGCCTGGAGACCCGCGCCCCAGGTGGGCTTGTGCTCGAATTGCACCGGGGCGGCCTGCAGGAGGGAGATTGCCTCGGTGTACGAGATGCGGGGCCAATGAGGTGATGAGGACCCTAGGCCGTCCCAACGCGCCTGGAGCTGCTCGCCTGGTCCTATCAGGGACTCGGAGTCGCCCGCGACTCGCTTCGACGCGGCAAGGATGTCTTGCGCGGCATGGGAGGTCTGCGAGAGGGAGGTGACGAGGTGGCGGATCATATCCTCCGCCAGGTCCATCACGACATTCATGTCCTCCACAAAGGTCATTTCCGCCTCAAGCATATAAAACTCTGCCATGTGGCGCGATGTGTCGCTCTTCTCGGCGCGGAAGGTGGGAGATAGGGTCCACACATTACCGAGGGACTGGGAGAGAGCCTCGAGGTGGAGCTGCCCAGAAACAGTGAGGTACTTCGAGGAGCGGAAGAAAGGGTCGGCTCGCTCTTTGGGTTTCTCGCCCACGGCTGGCTTGGGCTTTCCCGCCGTGAGGGCGAAGACCTCGCCGGCCCCCTCGCAATCCGAGGACGTAATGAGCGGTGGATGCGTCTGGGTGAACGCCCTTGCGGAGAAGAAGTTGTTGAGAATAGTGATGGCTTCAGATCGGAGGCGTAATAGGGCCGAGTTCAGAGGTAGCCTCGAGCGGAGGTGGGGCAGGGTTCGGAGGAACTCGAGGGTCTGATACTTGTTCTGGATGGGGTAGTTCTGATTCGCCGGGGTCAGCACCGATCAAGCGAGGTGGGAGAAGATTGGGCTCTTTGGCTCGTGGTAAATCACGCATGCGGAGCTTGACGAGGGTGAGAGGTAGGGCTGTGGGGGTGGGACGAAGGTGAGATGGATCTTACCCCCGGGTCAGACGGGCCTAGAACCTCGACCTCGTTTACCTTGAGCTCGTGGCTCTGGAACTGCTCGCGCTTATCGGATGGGACCCAGGACCCGCGGAGACGGACAGCGGTACCGACTCTAAGTCTGGAGAGCGGGGACCCCAAAGAGGGGTAGCCAGTCAGTACGGAGCGTAGCCGAGACAGGGGGCGGGCTCTGAAGGAGCGCGGACGGTGGCTCCTCACTCGTTTGATAAAGATCTCGGGACGATGGCCTGGAGGTGCTTCACACATGATCCATCGCCTATGTTTAGAAACTGGTCTGACTTCAGCTTCCGCGCTGAGCGGATGTAGCCGTGGACGACGGCGTCGTCGAGTCTGCGGTCTGGCTCGGTGCGGAGGAACTCGGCCACTGTCCGGGGCGATTGATGAGTAGCGAAGGGCCGACGTGCGGCTGTAGTTCGTATTCGCGTCCGTGGCGGTATCCGCAGCTCCGGCCGTAGAAACGGCGTGGGCCGGGCGAGCTGGGAGGCGGCCGGGGGAAGTCTGGGAGGCATATCGACGAGGAGGGCGAGGAGCACGGGCGCGGGGCTGAAGCGGGGTCGAGGTCGGACGGTTCCAAGTACTATGACACTGGGCGCCGTGGCATACGGAACATGGCTGGGGCTGTCGAAGCTTGAATATGCGTCAATGTGGACGGCGATGGCGGCTGACTTGAGTCAAATCCACTGTCGCGACGCAGCGCGCTTGCCCAGAAATTATTTGAGCGATAAGCTGATAAGGGAGCGAGGTAGCTTGGTGGCCAGCTGGGGTAGAAGTGCCCGACGGGAATGGCCTGGGTATTATTACGTAATCCATTCGGGTCCGGTACGGGAGCTCGGTGGGGCCGGGCGCGGCACTCCGCTGTCCGTGTCGCCTGCCTCATCCCGCAACGGGGCCGGAGGCTCCTTCCTCCCCAACACCTCGTATGATCCCGCCTGAACGCCGGCATGTGAAAGTCTCCCAAGCCACAACTACAATTTCTCAGTCTCATTGAACATGAGGTGTTTCTTCCCGCTCCTCCACCTCTCTCTTCACGTCTCCCACCGGCCTCATCTCGCCTGCCGACCTCACCGCATTCTTTCCGTGCCCCTACCCGAGTCACGTCCAATCACATGTGTCCTGCGCGATCGTTCCCATCCAATTGCTTAAATCTGGTGCGACGCATCCCGGGAACCGGGCACTTGTGCTCGCGTCTTCATCGATCTTGTGCCACCTCGATGCGCAGCTCCCTCGACGCCGGTGGATCCCTTCCGGCCGCCTGTCTCTCGCGGCGGGCAGCATTTTGCATCAGGATGCACGTCGGGCAAGCTTGATCTGGGTGAGACCCGCAGTGTCATCCCGTCGCGGTCGCCATTCCGTCCCGTCCGGACCATTTTGCCTGCCTGCACGCTGCAGCTCCGATCGCGACGGCTGACGGCGTCACGCGCAATGCGCCAGGGGACATGGCGGGCGCGGTTTGCCTGACGAGGTGCCCGCAGCTCGCCACTTCAAACGGGGCGCTTGCCTCGAATGCGCCCGTCTGCAGCGGTGGGCGGACTCGGCGACTCGGTCGTAGCAAACAGCGCCCGTCGGGACCTGCACGATGCCTGCAGGCCCAGATTGGCTCGCCGCCCCGCATTGTTTGTCCCATGTCAACCTTCGTCTTCCATTCCAGAATGCGCATTCCTGCCCTTGTCACCAGGTCACGGGCTCGGAGTCTGGCTGGCTCTCTCTTCCCAAAAGAACACCCGCCTTTCCGCGGACTGGTGTTTTCGCTGCTGCTCGCTCAATCGTCCATTGGCTGGCTTCGTATCCCTGCGTCGGGAATCGCCTGCCTGCCCACCGCCAACCACCGCTCCGCAACCCTCGTTTGTGCCCATGTGCGGCTGTGACAATTGCTACCCCGTCTATGGGTCGTCGCCGGATCAGAGCTCGCTAATCTCAGACTGCTGGGATTGACAGCGTCCTTTCGACTGGCTTTCCCGTCCTAGGCTCATGCTTCTGCGTTCCACCACTCAAGATTACCCCCGATCCCATTGTCTGGGATGTGTGCGTAGCCGCGTAGCTCAAGATCTGTGTAATTGCGAGATCTGCGGCCAGCCACAGGAGAGAAGGATGAGCGAAGACAGGATGAGCCTAACGTGATCACGATTGCGCAGTCCCGGGTTTCTCACTGCGCCTTGCCCCTGCCTTCCGCCATGACCATGTCGACGCACACAGATGCCCGGCTTTTTTTGCGCCCGGGGATCAACTCAGATCCCGTGGCTTGCCCGTGGCTTCGCTGTTTGTCTTCTTGGCGATCGGATGTCTTGGGCCACGCGAAGAAACTAAGATTTGACCGGGGTGCGCGTCCCGCAGCACAAACGACGAAAACAGAACCAGCGAACAAGGCCGTTTCCCGCAACCGCCCAAGGGGGCGATCCCGTCGTATATCTGCCATGGAAAGTGTCTTTTCTTACTTTTACTGACGCGAGTTGCCGCCCGGTTCTGTTCTAGACACCGGCTACGGACCCGAGCACCTTTCAATATTGGTCACACACGGCCATTTCTCACCTGCTCGGGTCTCTCGCTTCAAACGAGGGAGAGCCAAAGCAACTCGGCCGTTAAGGGACCTTCGTACTCGAGATGTCCCGTTTCCCGTTTACGGCTGCGGCCTGTGATATCCAGCACGAGGTTTCTCCTGGGTATAAATAGAAGCCGGGAAGACGGCATTCCGTTGCCTTGTTCTCCGTCGAGACGTATTACCATACCCATCATATCCTCTTCTCATCACTTTACATATATCTCCGGCCCCCCTCGTCATTTACCTTTTTGGTGATAGTCGTGTTGAAACACAAAGGCCTTCGTGATCCAGACCACCACCCAAAGCCTCTTGAACCTTCGCGTTTTTCCTACAATGGCCCCTTCTACCTCCAAATCCTCCAAGTCCTCCAAACCCAAGGCATCCGAGGTGGCGGCCGAGACCAAGAAGTACTATATCCCGCTCATACGCAAGGACTACGCTTCGTCCTGGCCCACCATGTCCTACCTATACCACCAACCCCTCCAGCAACTCACCGTCCCGCACCCTCCAGGGGACTTGGGGCCACCCACCTTCCACGTCACCTGTGGTGACCCCGTCGACTTCGCCTTGCACATGGCGGCGACCGAAACCGCCCGGACAGGCCGCGAGGTCCGCGTGCCCTTCGTCTGTGCCGCCAATGAGAAGCGGCCCGGTGGTGATTGGGAGACGGGCGTGGTAGGCTACGAGGAGCGCCTCTGCCGACGGAGCACCCTCTCTGCTGCTCTGTCTATCCCCGGGCCTGGCTCCTCCGTGACCTCCAACTATCCGATCCCATGCGAGGGCGGCGTCATGTCCAACTATGTCGTCGTCTTCCGCGGTCTGCACGACCGGTACGAGCGGCTCGACGAGGAGCAGTGGGCCGCCGTTCCCGTGGTGTCCGTGGTGCCCGCGCGCTGGCCCAAGCTGAGCCACAGCGGCACCAAGTACTCCTTCGAGCAGGAGCGCGACCTCGTCAAGGTGAAACTGCGCGCGGCCCTGCGCATCTGCCTCTACAACAACTACCGCTACGTCGTGGTGGGCGACTGGGGTCTGGGCAATGGGTGCCGCAACCCCCCGCAGGAGATGGCCGAGCTGTGGCGGGAGGTCTTCCTGTACGACCCGGAACTGCGCGGCCAGTTTTTTTTCGCGGCATTCGTGTTCGAGGACGAGAGGCAGAGCACCACGCGGTTCATCCTCGAAGACATCTCCAAGAAGAGCAAGGGGAGCAGCTCGAAGAGCAAGGATTCCGGATCTAAGAGCAAGGGGAAGAGCGGGTCGAGTTCCGGCTCCAGTTCAAGCTCGAGCTCGAGCTTTGGAGATGCAGTGACGGATTATGAGATTTTCCGGAGTGTGTTTGATGAGAGGGAGGTGAACAAGCTTCGGAGCACGCAAGACCCACGGTACAATCTGGGGACGATCACGTCTTAGTTGTGTTGCCGGTGGTGATACTCTCCCCTTTGGCTTTTCCATTGCAGGAGGGCGGACGGTCGGATCGATTCCCCTGATTCTCTATTGTTCTTCCTTCTACGTTGTCTTACTGTTGCCCTTGTCCCAAGCATGTCCAAATCTGGCCGATGTAAATCCTTTCATTTCTCCCTTCAATACTCTGAGCTTTTTTTTCTGGTTAATACGGGCTGGTCTGGGAAACGGCGGTGCTTGTTTAGACGCGGAGATGGTCGCCGGTCTTTCAGGTCAGGGAAAAGGGGCAGGCTATTTCGGGTGGTGCGGGCGTTCGGGTATTGCTTGTAGTGTAGCTAGCTGTGTATTGACGGTCGATATGCCTTCTTACCCGATGCAGCCGCCTTCGTGATCGTTTCTAGAGGCGCAGGAATGCCAGGAGATGCGGCTGGTGACCGTTCATAGACCCGAGAGGCGGCGGTTCACACCGCTCGAATCCCAGGCGCGCGTAGCGGACGTATCTGGGCCAATGGCGAGTCTGTCTTGGCCCCTTGGAACGCCATCGGGTAATGAGATCAGGGACGCGTTCCGAAGGAGAGTACTTCCTTCGGAATCTTCAAGCAGCCTAAGCATTGGATCCCACATGCCCTCTGCATCCGAACGCCCGCCCATGAATCCCGGGCGCAGAGCATTCTCGCAATGCCCTCGTCGAAGACGGCGGTAGACAGGGACTCGGAGAGAAAGGCGCACAAAGGGCATGAACCAGCGCCCGTAGACAACAATTAGGCTACACGTGGCCTGCCAAAGGGGAAAGAATAGGATTCCATTGCGAGAATCGTCGAGATGCCATGCACTCTCTAACACTTCCACTATAACACCCCTTTCTCGAATTCCATGCTCATCGTTTTTGTCCAGCTCTGCCTCCCGCCTTCGCTTACCAGTAATTCGGCCTCAGCCCTGAAAAAGCCCCCTTCTCCGCCTTGTCAACCGCCTTCCTCTGTCCCGAAAGCTATGCACCCATTAGTACCCGCACACTCGATCCCTACGGATCCCCGCTTATCATGGGGAACTCACCTCGAGCTGCACAGCCCTGTGGACGTGCACCAACCAATCGACGTAGCTCTGCGCCTCGTTGTTCCGATCCTCGACGAGCTGCCTCGCAAACTCGAACTCCGCCCCGTCAATCCCCTGCCGTGCCAGCTGCACGCAGGCTGACTTGCTCCCCCTCTGCCCCTTGAAGAACTCGAGTATGTTGCGTACCTGGCAGTTCAAGTGTGTCTCTAGGACGGGTAACGTGCTGGTGTACGCGTCCAGACTCTGCAAGGTCTTGAAGTCTGGTCCGAATAGGTCCGAGATCAGATCGGGGCTCGTCTGAGCGTGGAACCAGATCAGGATCCCCTGCCCATTGTCAACCAGGTACACACCACCCGTCTCGATCTTCGAAAAGCTGGCCCTGAGCGACGGCGGGATTTGTAGCTCCCCGGTCTCCGGGCCCACAAAGCCGTCGCCAGCCTCGAGGTTGTGAATCGGGATGATGCGCGGATAGAGGTACAGCGAGAGCTCCAGGGGCCCCATCGTTTGCAACATGCGTAGCTCCTGTACCCTCCTATCCGATGTCTCATTACCACCCTTGAACGCGCGGCATTTGATGAGGCCCAACATGAACATCGCAAACTCCTTTAACCTCTCAGGAAGAATCAGCTGCCCGGGAGGTGTCCCAGCGGGCGCGAAGTTTTTGCGGTGGGAGGCCAGGATGTCGATAGTGCGCTCCGTCAGCCAGTTGCGCGTGTCGCGGAAGTTGTTTGACGTCGAGGCCAGTCGCGTGACTGCTTCTCTCGCGAGGATGTTGTACACAGCATCCTGGTCCACGAATTTGAGGCAGTCCCGCGCGTTTTCGCTCACACTGGCAATAACGTTGGAGCAGCGCACACGGCGCTGGCCGTCGGCGGTAGTGTACAGGAGAGCAGACTGGAAGTGGGCGTCAAGCTTGGGGTCGAGCTTGCCATCGTAGCCGAACGTGGCACTGATGGCCTTGTCAGCGTCTATCACCCCGATCTCAAGATCCGCGCCAAAGGTGTGCTGCATGAAGCTGCCGTGGTAGGCCGAGACTTGGAGACCCGTCGAGCAGCGGACCTTCATAAGCGCCTGGTAACCCGTCTCGCGGGTGACGGCGTGCTGGATCTCCGCCGCGAGCCTGGCGTTGTCGCGACCACCGATGAAGTTCGGATAGTAGAAGGTCTCGCCGCCGGTGGAGGACGAGACGTGGCCTGCCGTTGTCAGTTTGGGGTTGCGAAAGAGAGCGGGTGGAAAAGCTCACCTATTGTTGCCACATCCAGGTAGCCTCCAGAAGGAGCAGCGAGGAAGAAGTCGACACCAACGCCGGAAGCAACCATGCGCTCGCCGAGCTTCGTCCAGCTGGGGTGCTCTGTGGTGAGGAGCTTCTTGTCCACTTCGCCGCCAATGTGCTTCCCGTCGTCCCGCAGGAACAGGCGGCCAGGACCCCAAGTCGGGAGCGCCGAGGCTGAGCAAATCATCTTGCCACCAGTAGCCTCCATACCGGCGAGGGCCGCGCTCAGAGCGGGAAGCAGCGCCGGCTCTGGGTTCTTGACGGTAGAGAACATCATAGGGAGCCTCGTGAGAAGAGACGTAATTACGGACCTGTCGTCGTCAGTACACCATTAGCAAGTTACAAGGGTGGGGGGACATACTTGGACTCGACCGGATCAACGAAAAGCCCTTCGCTGAGGGGCACGAATGGATCTTCGATATCCGGCATTATCATCATTTGAGCTTGCTCCAGGTTTGACTGAATCGGGTTTTAGCAAATTGGACCCCATCTTATTCGGCGTAGAACTTACCTTGACATTGTAAAAGTGGATGTCCTTGTCAAACGTAGCGAACCCAACCTTTGCGCCCTGCGGTATTTGACGCTTCGGCTCACCGTCCTCGTCCTCTGCTGCCTCCCCTCCGTACAACGCAGAGAGTATACCCTCGCAGAATGCCTCGAGGAACCCCTTGTTGTACGACTCCTGCGTGACATCAATCAGGAACAACCACCGCATGCCAACGGGCTCCCTGGTCCAATACTCCTTGGGCACCACGAACTCGACCGTCCCACGCGTGAGCTCCGGCCGCTGGTCCCGGTCGACCCTCACGCCGGCGGGGGTCGTCGCACAGAAGTATTCTGGGGGGGTCTCGTTGGGGTACGAGCACAGATTGCACACGAACTTATTGCCCCCTGACTGGAACATCATAAAGGGGTTGATGTAGGCACGACACCTCCGGCACCGCGGGGGCCCAGTAGCGCCAAAGTCTAGCACGGGCACGGGAAGCTCGCCGCCGGTCTGGGGGGCGAGCGGCTGCAGGACGAGACCGAGGGGCAGGGAGGTAGTATTGAGACCGTCAGAGGTCGCGGGAAGGTTGTTTACGGTCAGGCGCGCAAACTTGGGCGAGGCGTTCCCCTGGTCGAAGGCGCGGTAGAAGATGGATGCGGGCGGGGGAACGTGCTTCTCGAAGGTCGGGTACATGTTCTTGAGGAAGTATTGCTGCGTCGCGTCACGCATAACGGGAACGCTAGGCAGTTCATCGGCGGACACAGTCGGGGGCCCGGAAGATGAGCCGAAGCCCGAGCCGGACACGGGGACCGCCGTGCCGGGGCCTTCCATCGGGGGCGCGAAGCCGGGGGTGGTCGGCGTCGGGAATTGGCTCTGGGGGCTTTGGGCGGGGCCGAGGTTGGGGCTGAACTGGGCTGCGGAATTCTGTGCGGGACTAAGAAGCTGAGGGCCACCTGGAGCAGCGGCGCCCTGGGCATAGGCCCCCGCAGGGGCGACGGGTGCTGCCGGGACAGCACCAAAAGCCTGAGCAGCGGTCGGCGGGGCCTCGACGTTGTGGTACGCGTGGCGGTCCTTCTTCTTCTTCCTGACAGAGTGCACGCCGCCTCCCACGGCCATGCCGCTCATCTGGGCCGCGAGGGCCTCATCCTGAGAAGCTCCTGGCTGCTGCGGGGCGCCGTAACCTAATGGCTGCTGGGGCTGGAGCGGGGGTTGCCCGATGGGAGCGGGGGCCGGCGCGCCGTAGTACGGCTGCTGGGGGTGCTGAGCTGGAGCTCCGTAGGGCGCGCCCTGTTGGTACTGCTGCTGGGCAACAGGCGGGTTGAACTGGGGCGGCGCGGGCTGAGTGGTTCGGTTGGGGTCGTTCGGGTCGATCTGCTCGCCCTGGCCGAGGGCGTGGTACATGGAGTAGTCGGCCATTGCGTGGAGAGGCGTTGGTCGTGTTCGCTATGTAGCGTGCGCAGCTCGAGAAGGATCTGGGGGCGGCGGGCACGGGCTGCAGAACCGCGAATGTGTCAGTGGCGAGACGTGGCCGGATGTCTGCCGCGGGCATCGTTAATCGAGGCCACTGGAGGCGGGAGCAGCGATGGATATGGCACCGTGGGGAAGGCGGCGGACTGGCTGTGACTCACCTACGTCTGGAAGGAATTCATAAAGCTACCGGTGTATCATGGCCGTATGCAGAGGGCGTCACGGAGAATCGGGGAGCTCCTGCTGAGGTTCGTGTTCCCCATTGGGAATTTTGGTCAAGGTCGGAATGCCAGGTGTCTCCCGATGCAGGGGTATGCGGTGTGGGGACGTGTGGCGTCTGTGGCTGACAGGTACCGCAGTGGCTGGTGAGCTGCCAGCTCCGATTACATAACCGGGATTTGCCTGCAAGCTTGGCCGGGGTGATGATGCGCTGCGCGACGAGAAACGCGGCGCTGAATTTGAGTGTTCATTCCTGAGCGCCAGACCGCGATGCCGAATCCGTGACCACCAGCTGCCGTCATTCCACACAGCGCCTTTTTCATCCAGCATCTAATTCGCACCCGCTGATGGTCGCTTAAATCCCCGCCTGATTTGTGCACTTCCCCCATGGGCTTCTGAGCCCATCGCGAGAACCCGCCCTCGTGCCATCAGCCACCATGTTCACCTTTTCTCCGCTGCAGGGCGCCCTGTCGCAGTCCGCCGCGACCCAGTCCCTTCTCGAGCTCGATGGCGGCGTAAAAGTGCTCGTCGGCCTCGGCTGGGACGAGTCCTTCGATGTCGACAAGCTAAAGGAGCTCGAGAAGTGCGCTTCTCCCCTTCGCTGCCCCGTCTGAATTCCTTTGCGCCGGCTGCTAATGTTCTCCCCCAGACAGGTCCAAGGCCAGGCCATCTCGCTCATCCTCCTCACCCATGCCACCGTCGGCCACCTCGCAGCCTTCGCATACTGCTGCAAGAACTTCCCGCGCTTCACCAACATCCCCGTCTACGCCACACGACCCGTCTCGGACCTCGGTCGTGCTCTCCTCCAGGACCTCTATGAGTCCACGCCCCTCGCCGCCACGACGATAAGCGAGGACGTCCTTACCGAGACCGCGTTCACCCCCGCGCAGAAGGCTACCGCCGCCCAGAAGCTACTCCTCCAGGCCCCGACGTCGCAGGAGCTCGCGCGCTACTTCTCGCTCATCCAACCGCTCAAGTACTCCCAGCCCCACCAGCCGCTGCCGACCCCGGGCACGCCGCCTCTCAACGGCCTTACGATTACCGCCTATAATTCGGGCAGGACACTTGGTGGAACCATGTGGCATATTCAGCACGGCCTTGAGTCCATCGTGTACGCGGTTGATTGGAATCTGGCGAGGGAGAATGTCTTCTCCGGTGCCTCGTGGCTGGGTGGGGCGGGCGGCGGCGGCGCAGAGGTCATCGAGCAGCTTCGGAAACCCACGGCCTTAATATGTAGCACCCGCGGCGCAGAGAGGACGATACAGGGCGGCGGCCGTGTGAAGCGCGACGAGCAGCTGATCGCCACGGTCAAAGCCTGTGTCAGCCGCGGTGGCACAGCCCTCATCCCCGTAGACTCGAGCGCCCGCGTTCTCGAGCTGGCATACATCCTCGAGCACGCTTGGCGCAAGGACGCTCGCGAGCGCGGGTCCCTTATGTCTGCGAAGTTATACCTTGCTGGCCGCAGTATGAGCAGCACCATCCGCTACGCCCGGACCATGCTTGAGTGGATGGACGACAACATCAACCGCGAGTTCGAGGCCGTGCAGGACAACCTGCGGCGTGCGAACGGGGACGAGCGCGGCAAGGACGGCGGGCCCTTCGACCTCAAGTACGCCAAGATCGTCGAGCGACGCGCCCAGATCCAGAAGCTCCTTGCGCAAAACACCGACAACGTGCAAACCTCTGGACGTGTCATCCTCGCCAGCGACACGTCGCTCGAGTGGGGATTTTCCAAAGACCTACTCAAGGGACTAGCGAGGGATTCCCGGAATATGCTGATTCTTACGGAGAAGCCGCCGGTGCTGGCCGACAGGCCGACGCTAGCGGCAACGGTTTACGACTGGTGGAACGAGCGGAGAGACGGCGTCTCGACAGAGCAGGTCGACGGCGAGGACCTGGAATTCGTTTATGGCGGCGGCCGCGAGCTCGAACTCGAGGAGGCCACGCGACAAGCTCTGGAGGGCGACGAGCTGGCCCTCTACCAACAGTACCTCGCTCAACGCAAACTTCAGGAGAATGTCCAGGGCGGCGGCGCAGGCACAATGGAGCCCGCCGCTGACGCCGTCTCGGAATCCTCCGAGTCCGACCTTGAGTCCGAGGAATCCGACTCGGAGCAGCAAGGCCGCGTGCTCAACATCTCAGCGACGATGGGGCAAGCGCGCAAGGCGGTGAGTGACGAGGACCTCGGCGTCAACATCCTTGTCAAGAAGAAGGGGAAGTACGACTTCGACGTCGAAGAGAGGAAGGGGCGCGACAGGATGTTCCCGCTCGCGGTGAGACGAAAGAGGGCGGATGAGTTTGGAGAGGTGATCCGGCCGGAGGAGTACCTACGCGCGGAGGAGAAGGGCGATGACGCGGGAGACAGGCCACAACCCGAGGGCGAAGGCGAGAAACTAGGAAAGAAGCGCAAGTGGGACGAGACTGGGAGCAAGGCGCCCGCCAAGCGCACACAAGTGGCGCGCGCGGCCTCGGAAGATGGCAAGGCGGAAGTCGACGAGCTGGACGAGGTGGAGGACACGGAAGAGGACGTCACCGGCCCATCAAGGCTTATTCTCTCCAGCACGAAGATAATGGTGAACCTCCGCCTCGCCTTTGTCGACTTCAGCGGGATGCACGACAAGCGCAGCCTCAACATGCTCATACCCCTCATCCAGCCGCGCAAGCTCATCCTCGTGGGTGGGTCGTCCGAGGAGACGGCGGCGCTGGCCGCCGACTGCCGGAAGTTGCTTGCCCCGCCGCAGGGCGAGGACAATGTCTTCACGCCCGGCGTCGGAGACGTGGTCGACGCGAGTGTGGATACGAATGCCTGGACGCTGAAGCTGGCCGACGCGCTGGTCAAGAAGCTCCGCTGGCAATCCGTGCGCGGCCTGGGCATCGTGACCGTGTCAGGCCGCCTGTCAAACCCGGCCCTTCCGTCCCCTCCCGACTCCGACTCCTCCCCCACCGACCAGAAGAAGAAGGACGAAAACCCAGTCCTCGACCTGGCCGAGGTAGCGACCCAGAGGACCTACCACCCCCTCCACGTGGGCGACCTCCGCCTCGCGGACCTCCGCCGCGAGATGCAGGCGGCGGGCCACACGGCGGAGTTCCGCGGCGAGGGCACGCTGCTGGTCGACGGAGCAGTCGCGGTGCGCAAGACGAGCACGGGGCGGGTGGAGGTCGCCGGCGTGGTGGGCGACGGAGGATCCAGGCGCGGTACGCTTTACGAGGTTCGCAAGGTGATTTACAGGAGTCTGGCAGTCGTGGGGGCATGATGGCCGGGGGGTTTCACTCATATCTCCTCAAACTACTTGTATCACTTCTTCTTGTTCTACGGAAAAAGATGGGCTTTCCGGTTATACGTGTATTATCTGAAAACGGGGCCAAGAGGGAGGCTTGGTAGGGAACATAGCAGGCGCAACGCGGTTTATAGAATAATGACCTTGACTTGAACTTCTGTATGCTTGGGGCTCAGCTTGCTGGAGCGCGCTGTGAACTAAATAGTCATATGGACGGTCTCATACTTGCTCGGAGCCACGTGTGAATGAGCCGGCGCTGCTCAAGAGCTCGGTACAGACGGGCCTCAAGGTCTCGCTCTCGCTCTTCCTCTACGCCACTTGCCTCTCCCCCCTCGAGCCCTTCGACCGGCTCTCCGTCGGAAGACTCAGCCCCCTCACTTTCCTTACCAACGTCGTCCCTTGACACGAACCCGTCCTGCTCCTCATCCGAGTCGTCATCCTGCGTAGCCACGCCATCAGGGACGGTGTCTTCCTCCGCCGCCGTCAACTCATCGTCGATCCATTTACCGCCAAATGCCTGAGCCAGGGCACTCGTTTCCCCCATCAAGACGTCCTCCACCTTGTCCCAGTAGCTCTGATCCCGCACAAATGCACGAATGTCGTCAATATCCAGGGCCCAATCCATCGTCCTCTTCCCTCGAAGGATCGCTAGCGCCGTTGCCATGTGCCCGTCCCCATCGTGATGCCCTGCCCGCACCACCTCATCGGCCGTCGCCCGGAACTCGCCGTTCCAACGGTATCCCCGCACGGCGAGGCGGTTGTCGTACCGGCAGATCTGAGTGGCCGTGGGAGTATGTGCCTGTAGCGTATGGCGGGAGGGCCTGGCGAGAATCCGGAGTGTGAGACGTGGCCCCGGACGGGGATTAGGGCCGAGCTTGGAGGGGAAGACGCAGAAGTATACCGGCGGGCTGTCTGTATTGTTGCTACCGTGGCGGCCGTTTAGTAGGTTGCCGAGGTTGAGTCTGCTTTGGGCGAGGTGGAGTGCGGGATCCAACCTGAGGATGGATTCGGGAGACGGGTCGGCATCTGAGCCGCTTGAAGGCTCCGAGAGCTCGGGCTCGTCGTTATTGTCGGTGAGGTGCTGGTCGACCTGAGAGCCGGTGGAAAGGTAGGGCGAATCTGGCATCTCGCCTGGCGTGGAATCAGTCAAGGAGGGCTGCTCTGACCCGCCTCCAAGTGTGTCCGGCGGCATTGCTGGTGGGAGCTTGTCGTCTCCAGCTGGGAAGCTCCGGAGGGGGCCCTCTTGGGGCGAACTCAGAAGATCTGGGAAGGCAGGAATGCGTAGAGTATCCACGGAATGGCAGAACTCCCCGGGGCCGTCACGTCCCACGGATCCCACGGCGCGTCCGAGGCAGACGGGGTCGTCAGGCGCGATTCCAGGTACACCTGGAGGAGAGTGTAGCAGTCCCTGTGGATGGAGATCGCCAGCGGGATGAGAATGACGGGCGTGTCCGCGAAGACCTCTCGGAGTGGTGCCCAAGCTTTCTTCAGCACCCAAACTACCATCAGACTCATCCTCGAAGTCGCTTGTCGCGTCGGGATGAGAACGTGTCCGGCTCAAATGGCCGAAGGGACTCGCGTTTGTGAGTTTGAGGCAGAACAGTGGGCCATGAAGGGGATGGAAGAGTCTGGCGAAGGAGGGAAATCACCAGGAGCGATGGAAGCTTGAGGAAAATATTCAAAATGAATTACAGGTGATAGATATATAACGCTGACAGCTGCATGGATGGACGATAAAGAATCATCAAGGCATATTTCTGGTTCGCCGTGTTAGTCTAGACAGCAACAGTGAGGTGACGAGAGAGGAGGTGGAAACCTCCCAAAATTCAGGGGGGATGTGAAGTAGTGTACACCCCAAGTTAGAATAGACTGCAGCTACAACGGCATGGGTGGGAAAGGAAAGGGTTGCCCAGGTGAAAGCAAGAACAGGCAAGAGGCAAGCAAGGAAGGACTCATGATAACAAAGCAGGATTCTGCGTCAGACCCGTTTGCGTACAATGACCTGTTGGCCAGAGTCGGGATTTCGTTCCTCTGTGACCCAAAGCCAGGGCGAATCGTCAAACTAAACGAGGCTTCTAAGACCAAACCAGCTGTCATCCAATAATGCCCCAGGTCTATTAATCGTAAGTAAAGGTATTCAAGCACAGCAACAAGCCCACGAGCATGGGGCCGCGTTCCAAACTCCAGACAATGCACAAGTCATACAATCGGCCCTATCACAGCCAGGGCCTCACTTCGTCCTCGGGTCCTCGCCCATCCTCGTCATCTCATACTCCCCACGGCCGTCCGTCCCCGGACCCTGGCGCCCCTCCTCACCCCCGTCGACGTCTCTCCTGCCCCCAAAGGATATGGGCTGCAGCTCGCGGTACCGACATCCCCAAACCCCGAGGCATATGGACAACGCGCTGGATAGGCCCATGCTGCCCCACCACATGGCATTCCGCGGTATGAGCCCGGTGTAGAAGGTGCAGACGAGTAGGTGGACCGCATGCGTCGTGAGCGCAAAGTCGGGGACGAGCTTGCTCCGCGTGACGAGCACAACTATCGCGCCTCCTCTGTTCATTGTCAGTACGAGTCCGTCGCCACGGGCAGGACTGCAGGGAAAGAAATCGGGGGTGAGGGGAAACCCACAAGCAAAGCCCCCCAGTGAGCACCAGACAGAAGGCTAGAAGCCAGCCCTGCGTGGTATCCCCCCTAACCGACTCCCATCCAAACACTAGCTCGGTCCCGAAGCGCGTCCCCGCCGCGAGCGCCGTGAAGAGCGTCAGCGTCAGCGCCGAGGCGTAGTAAACACCCTGGAGCGCGGCGATCTGCGAGACGATGCGCAGCGGGGGAACCTCGGTCAAAGCGCCGGGGCGGCGGAGGCGGCGCCGGCGAGGCATGCTGTATGGGAGGAGTATATCGTCTTGCGAGACGTCGTAGTCGGCCGAGGGAGCGCTACGTCGTCATGTCCGTGGGAAGCTTGGGTGGCTGGTAGCCGGAGGTCGAAGCTGGGCCTCCGTGGGGGCAGCTCGGGTAAGGCTGATGGAGTGTGTGAGGAAGTAAAGTCGGCAGCGCAGGCAAGACACAAGCCCGCGGGTGTATGTTGGTCCGACAAGGCTTTGTTCGACTTTGGGAGGTTCCGCCAGGTCGGGATCTGCGACAGTTGAGTTGAGCGTGTGCCTGGATCGCGACAGCGGATTACGTGTAGCCGCCGTGGTTGGTCCGCCCACGTCTCCGTTGCGCCCGGACCACTTTCTCCTGGCCACTCACCGCCATTTTCTGCCGGCTCAAATATTCCCCGCCCTCGAGCTCAGTCGATGCGATGACGAAGCAAAGCTCGACGACCAACCGACATCGTCACATTTTCCTCGGCTTCCGAAAGTCGCCAGCACCACCCCAACCGATTTATACCCGCGGGAAGAGCTCCCACACGCTATAATAGAACGGGCAGAACAGTATCTTCCACTCGCCTTCTTATCTCCACCGTCTTGACTCTTCACATACCGCCAGGAGCTGCCACACAACCGAGCTCGGTCAACCGCGCGCACACGAGAACAACCACGATGGGCCTCTTCTCGTCAACCCCCGACCGCGAGACGCAGGTGCGCAAAGGCGCCGTCTTCCCCACCCGCGCCGAGCGCCAGCGCTGCTGGACTGCCCGCGACGCCTACTTCGGCTGCCTCGACGCCCACTCCATCCTCGACGCCAACGCCGACCCCGCCGCCGCGAAAAAGGCCTGCCCCGAGCAGACCGAGGTCTTCGAGCGCGACTGCGCCGCCAAGTGGGTCTCGTACTTCAAGGACTGGAGGGTCATGGAGGCCAAGAAGCGCGCCAAGATCGAGCAGCTGGAGAAGGAAGGGGCAGTGAAGATGGATGTCAAGCCCGAGTTTGGCGCCGGAAGGTGAAGCAGAGGACGGGCGGAGGCTGTACATTAGGGTGGGAAGGAAATACTTGACAACGCGGGATGGATGTTTGGCTTTGGGGGAGCCTGGTTCGTGATGTTTAACGCAAGCCAGCAGAGAAGATGGGAGATAGATGTTGTACGATATAACCGGCTGGCTAACAAGTACCAGCCTGTGTCACCATTACAAGCAAAAATACATGACGAACTCGTCTCTTTATAATTGCTAGCCATCCTATTTTGTCATCCCCCGTGGTGGGCAGCTGAGCCCTGCTCAGACTTGTATCCCACATGAGCCAGCTTGGACGGCCGTTCTAAAAGGGAGCAGCACTCGGCCGACCAGGGAGGATTCGACTATCGTAGCTGCCAAAGGCGGAATCAAACCGTTGAGCCTATTACCAAGCTCGAGGAATTAATAGATGCTGTTTATAACTTCATCAATCCTTAAGTGAATCGACATCAGCACCTACAAGACAAGACCCCAGTTTATGTCACTAACAACTTTCAATTACAAGCCCTCGGGAACACTGGCACATGGCAAGAAAGCCTGCAATCTAACCATCTATTCAGCCTTATATCTCAATGCTCTACACAATGCATGGTATCATCTATGCCCCAGCCCTCCCTGACTAAACAAATGTTCCCCAGCTTCTTGCGTGGGTGAACACCGACAAGGAAAAAAAAAAAACCAGAAAAGGAAAGGTAAAGAGAGAATGTTCCAAACAACAAAGGAAAACCTCATGCGGTAGTGAAGAACCATGCTATCCAAGCACCCACCTTCCTCCATCTTACACACCTCTTCAACTAGAGCGCTTCACCAGGCAAAGGGGGTAGGTTCTTGTCCAGACTCGCCTTGCTGACCTTTCTCCTGAGCACGTCCCCGTCCACACCGTTCCCCCCATATCCACTATCTGCGCTCTCCGGCTTTCCGACCTTGGGCGTTCCGTCTCGGAGATCGACCCTCCTCGGCGTAACAGGCCTATCCTTCGCGGGCGTCTTCGGTCTCTTCTCGGTCATGGCAGAAGACTCCGCTGCCTCGTCGACGACGGGGAGGTGATCCACCTCCTCGTTCCGCTCGGGCTTCTCAGCCTCCGCGTTAGGGGGAAGCCGGCTGACGGGCGGCACGGGCGGCTGGTGCGTAGGCATGGGCGGCACGTGGGCCCGTACCTGATGGGACCCCAACGGGCAACTCCCAGCCTCCACCTCCTCACTCTCCTCCTCCTCAGCCCGCTGCGCCGCTTCAATCTCCGCCTCTTCCCTTTCCCGCTGCCTTCTCTTTGCTTCCTCGGGCGACATGGTCACGTCCTTCACGAACCGGTAGAACCGGTCTCCGTATTGTGTCGGCGGCAATGCTGAGATCTGCGTCTTGTCGTGCGATAGCCCTTTCCAGAAGTGCTCGATCTTCTTGACCATCCCGTACTACTCCCTGTTAGCGCCACGGTTCCGACAATTCCAAGGTTCAATAGGGAAAATAAACTCACATGAGTAAGACAGTCAATCACCCCGAGGTAATACACCTCATCAGCAGGGCTATTGTCCTCATGGGTAGCCCCAAATCCACCATCGTCTTGGTTGAAAAACCCTGGCCTTGAAGCTCCTTCCTCCAACTCATTCGGCATCCGGTTTCCCGACTGGTCCATTGGTACCGGCCTCTCCTGCCTCAACATCTGCCTGAGCTCTCTCGCCTTCTTCGCGTTCTCCAGCTTGCTCGGCGTCCGCAACAGCACCGTCAAGTCCGGCTCTTCTGACGTGCGTTCTCCGGCACCGCCCGGGTTGAATACCCGCAACGTCCTGTCTCGTAGGTTCTCCTCATTACCCCTGCGCACGTCGTGGATCCCAATGAGCAGGGAGTAGTCCATGATGTTGAGCCGCTTGAGGAGGGCCACATCGCGCTGGAGTTGGTCCAGGAAGAGCCGCTTCTTCGTTACACCTAGCTCAATGCTGCGTCTCCTCCGCATCCAGTTGAGATCTTTGAGTGTGCCCCGGGGGTTGGTGGCCAAGTTGTCCTCGGCATAGTCGCGGCCAACGGTCGAGCCCTTCAGATCGAATGTCTGGTGGATGTCCCGGTGAGGTGGGAAGAGGTTGTTCATGACGACGAAGTGGATCTTCTTTCCGTACGGCATCTTGACACGGTGAAGTCCGTAGAACTGGGACAGCAGGGTGTTGGGGTTTTCGTTGACGTGCTGGTAGTAATCCTTGAGAATCCGTCGGAGGTACTTGTGCTCGGCGTGGTGGATCGTCTTAATGATGTACTTGTAGTCCCTTGAGTAGTAGAAAAAGCTCCCGCTCTTGCCGGGCGAGCCCAGCTCCGAGAGTATATACTTCCCAGTTAGTGACATGAGGTAGTCGGCAGGGTCGAGCCGGAAGAGGCCCCTGAGGCGTCGGAAGACCCAGGGAGCGTAGTCCTTGAACTTGAAGTCGTACTTGGCCGACGGCACCAATTCGTTCCCGGCACTGCACGGTTAGGTTAGAGGTGAGAGAACAAATATCGGGGTGAGCAGGAACAGCTAGCTACTCACATATCGAAAGTCGATTTTTGCTTGACGTCGAAATCAGCATCGGTGACCTCACGATCCAGCTTTGCGTTCGTCCGAGAGACCGACACGCGGATCCCCGTCAGCATGTTGTACGCAGTTACCCAATTGGCGTGGTGTTCATCAACTTTGGTGCCGACGAGCACCCGATCGTCATCCTCCTCTTCCCTCCTCCTCCTCTTGCTCGCCCTCTTCTGTCGGTAGGCCTCGGCCCAGCGCATCGCGTCCTCGTCGGGCGCCACCTCGTCTCGCGGCAGGTCCGACTGGATCGACCTGGTGTTGCGCCGCCCGAGGCTCAGCGAGGGCCTCCGAGTGGAGGACGTGGCGGCGGGGCCGGCGGTGGTGGGTGAGAACCGCCCGCTGGTGAAGGCAGCGTCGACACTGTCTCTGGAGCCCCGCGGCTGCTTCTTCGGGACTTCAAGTGTGTGCCGCTGCCTGAGCTGGCCGTGACCAGGAGGCTGGGGAGCTGCGAGGGCGGTAGCTGACGTGGAGGGGAGACTGTGGGGAGGCGAGAGACGGTGAGGTGAGTCTGATAGAGTATGCCTAGGGGCATCGAGAGATTGGGACTGCGGAGGGGACGTCGGGGTGGTCGGAAGGGGAGCGTTCGTCGGGGGAGGAGGGGGAAGTGATGTCGGCGGCGGCGGAGGCGGTGATCCAATCGGTTCGGGGGGGTGCATCGTATCGTCTATGTGGTCTGGTATCGGCTCTTGGGTATTGTGAGATGGCGGTGTTGGGGGGACGGAAGATGGTGGGAGCGGCGGAGGCGCAGCGGTCGGTTCGGGCGGCACGCCATCTTCAGCAGTGACCGTACGATTGGATAGCACCGTTGTCGACCGGACGGACCTGTCCACGAGCGTCAACTCCCCATTCTCCAGCTCCGGCTTCCCGACCGCTAACCCAGGCTGCACGGGGTTCCCGTTGGTGAGCGATGCCATGCTCGTCTGGCGTGTCCGGGCGCTGGCGTGCACAGGAGCGGAGGCGCCACTGGTGTCAGACCGTGTAGACGCCGTGGACGCGGACGTCTCGTCGTAGCTGGCATTGGTTGCGTCGGTTCGCGAGTCCGGGTGGATGCCCCGGCCATCAAAGGGCCTGTGTTGCTTGTCGGGCGGCAGACCAAAGTCCGCAGGGTCGAAGTCGATGATGTGTGACGTGGCGAATACAGAGTCGTTTCCGTCAGGGAGGAGGGCGGTCATTATCGACACGGGATCCCCGGGTGGCTCTCGAGATGGAAGGACGGGGACGAGCTAGGAGATGGAGTCGAGTCGGGGGAATCGCGGCCCAGGAGGTTGGCGGGGGCTCATGGGGATACAAATTCGCTCGCCTCGGAAAATGGTGCAGATATTGCTGACTAGGAAACGCCTTGGCGGAAAAGGGCAGATGCTATGTCGGTGGTACAGGATGGGTTGTGCCGCTCATGGCCTCGGGGAGAAGATTTCGCGATGGGACACGAGTGCGTGCGTGGCAGGGACGCTCACAGCGGCGGTGGTGGTTGGGGACTTTGGAGACAGGGCCCTGCCTTCTGCTGGATGATAGGAGAAGGGAGTCGGCACATGAGTGGACGGGGGCGCCGAAAAGTCCCCAACTTTCTTACTGTGCCACCAGTGCCCCGGGAGCAGGGAGCGACCTGGGATTACGCAATGGCACAGGAGTGGGCGGCGGTTGCACCAGCGGCGGGCCTCAGTAATACAGTGCCAAGTCTACGAAAATCAACTATCTGATTTCATGGCTGGCAGCCCGTGCCAAGCCACGCCCAGTCGCCGCCAAGGAAGGACACATGAGAGCGCATTTGCATGGGTGGCCCAGCGAGACTGTGGACGTGTGCTCTTTGATCCTGTCAATCCGCTCTGGGCCACACGGTCCCGCTCACCAACCCGGCCCGGCCCAAAAAGCCTCTGGGGCCGCTCTGTCCCTGAGGCGCAGCGGTGCAAAATTCTGCAGAAATCCTGATTGGGCTGCATCCAGCCCGTATTCCAGTTGCACCCGTCTGCTCCAGTTTTGTCTCGCTCGGCCCACCCCGCTGCCATTGATCGCACCGTTCAATCTCAAGTGTATACCTGCATACTATTATTCCCTCGTACCGAACACTACAACGTACGAGCACACACACACACACCGGCACCGGCGTCTTGGGGCCCGCATCCCGTATCCCGCGATGCCGGGACATCGTCTTGCCGAATTGGGAAGCGCCCGGCTCCATCTTTCGACACGTCTCTCGCTGGTCTTTGCCGACATTGAACGCCACGGACGGGGTGCAGATCAGCGCCTCGAGCCCGAAAATTCTCGGCGGCTCGGTGGAACCGCAAATCTCCAGCTCCGGAGCCTCGTCATCGTTTCCCCTGCGCACCCCCGCCAGCTCTGCGCCTCGAAGAACGCCAAGCCCAAGCCCTCCCCGCCGCTAATTATAGGGCCCATGGATTTGGGAACCGGGTCTGGGCCCACGGCTGTCGGTGGCAGGGGGTCCGGGTCAGCCGAGATGGAGAAGCCATGTTGGAAGAGCCGCCCGAATCAAGAGCAACGCAGGGACGAGGCCTCTAGAGTAAAGATTGTTCCTCCTCCTCCGCGAGGATGGAGCGCGAGCTGCGGGCTGGAACAGGTTTGTACATGTACACGGTGTGCACTCGTCTAACTTGCACCTCCCTGAGTGCTGGAAACAAAAGCGGAACGCGATGACGAAGCGCGCCGATCCACGCGGCATCAATCTGAAATCCGCGCCAGGGGTTAAAAGAAGAAAAAAGGGCATATTCCATATTGATATTCCTCAGGGCGAGATCTCCATGCGACGTCCCACAATAGACCAGACCATCCAACACGACCGAGTGACACGAGAGCATTCCTTGGTGGTGGAGAACTGATATCCCTTGACGCATGTCCACCACCCCGTATTAGGATCCTTCGTGCCCGAGCGAAACCTGCGAGAAATGAGTGAGCAAATAAACATTGCGACAAACACCCTCAAACCCGGCAAATCCAGCCCTTGCTGGAGAGCACCTTATTCATCCTCAGGCCCCAGCTCTTGCCCGGACCCGCCAGGCCAACCCGCCGTGCTCCCGCCAAATGACGCCAAGATTGCCAAGGACCCTCCAGCGTGGAGATCCTCCTGCCAAGGAGTAAGCTGCCTCCCAGCGCTCACTCGTTCGCCCCACAGCTCTGCCCTGGAAAATCGAACAGATGTGATCCTGTGAACAGGATTCCGGTCTCAGGCTTCGGCGAGTGTCGAGCCGAGACCCATGCCATGTGGTCCGTGGATGTTCCAAGAGTTTTTCTCTCGAGTATCGAGGTCATCCGAGGACTGCGGTGTCACCGTGCATCGACCTGGCTTGCCTCAAATAAGAAGGTTGTGTCAGTTTACCCGCTCCCTCTCCGGAACGAACACTCGATACACGAGATAGGCGCGATAGAATGCAGGATTTGGTGTTTTCGGTTGAGGGACAAAGTCGTTTCGGCGTTTATCCCGCGAACCCTCAAGCGTCTCCCAACGAATGGATCCGAAGTTTCGGACCCTAATAAAACCCACTCCGCTCCCCGTCCCCCGGTGCAGCCTGCCAGCTCTGCATATCCATCACCTGCACCGTTCCCGTCGAATTTCTCCGCAGGATGCGCCTTGGTCCCCCATGTGCTTCGTGACTACTCGATGGACGCGCCCGTGATTCTTCCGTGTCTGCTGCGTCGGTGCCCCCCGCAGGGCATGCCTCGGTGACTCTGGTCCGCGACCGCCGCTTTCTCCGTCGCCTGGGTTGTCCGCCTCCCGCTCGCCACTCGCTATCATGCAGTCCCTCAGCCACCCCAGGGTCCTCATCTTCTGGAATGGGGCAAGACTCCTAGTCATGCCACGGGTTGCCGCTGAAAGCGCCATACGGGACTTCGCTTTTCGACCGTCTCTTGGAGCCCCCCGTGGACGGGTAGCACGGGACATGGAAGGTCTCCGTGGGGCTTGGATACAACGGAGTATACGTGCCAGATGAGGAATAGTACTCGCTAGAGATACGCGCACGCCGGCGCCGCTCGGAACGAGCTATGGGCATTTTCCGGAGCTCGCTGATCCGCTGCTCGCGGGGAGTTGAACCTGGCGTCTCTGGCCTAGAGTTTGGAATTGTCGGTGCGGAAGCCGTGTTCCGCCTCAGGCGCGGAGGTAGCTCATCGGTTTCAATGCAGAGGAAGCGGCCGACCTGTCGTCTGAACGATGAACTCGCGAACCTAGGCTGTGGGGACGTCGTTGGTGGGTGCTCGGGGACAAACAGGAAGTCGTCACCTTGTTCATTGGTGGGCCAGTCTTGGTGAGCCGGGATCTCCCCTACCCCCGAATGCTCCCTTTTCACGGACCGGCGCGGGCCTGGAGACGACCGGCGTCTTGGAACGCGGGGCGGCACTTGTAGCTCGCTCCCACATTCGACGCACATTCGACCATATTGTACACTCCGTCCAGGTGCCCCCATCCAGGAGCCGCTTGCATCTGAGAACACTGATTCCTGGGGTTCCGCGCAAAGACCTTCCGGTTCGTAAGTTCGGCTGCTCCGAGTGGAAATGCGGGGAGGGCGGTCGATACCACTCCTCGCCTGTGCCCACGACGGTTCACTCCAGTTAATGGGTGACTGAGCTTTGGAGGCTGCTGGCGAGATCGCAGGAGGCTGTCTGGGCTGGTTACCCTCAATTCCAGGCTCTTGATAGTATTCATGTGCCCCATGCCACTGGAAATGTCGTGGTTCATAAGAGGATCCTCCATAGGTCTCCTCGGTGGCCCTTTCTGGGGTTGAGTCGTCAAGGCCGCCGTCGCACAGGACCCAGCCCTACCCGGACCTCTGCTCTGTCGTGAACCAGCTCCCCCAAGTTTCATCCGAGAAGGCCCCTTGATTCCGAGCCGCGTCCAAGGTCCAATCCTATATCCATCCATACACCATGGGCCACTGCGGCCCCCAAGTATCGGGGCCTTCCTGGGAGCCAGCATCGTTGGCTCTTGGCGGGCTTTCCGACGGGAAGCCGGTATGTTTGGGGCCAAGGGCACGGTGGCCGGCGGGGAAAGGTTCCAGGGTCATTGCATCAGTAACAGATGCTGCTCTGGAAGATGACCGAGTCGGGTTGCCATTTGCAGTATCCAACAGGGGCTCTGAGATGGCGAGCCCCCTGGAAAACGGGTGAGGGCGATGGTACAGTCCGAGGGGATGCTCGCCCAACCCGTGCAACGTGCGTGCTGTAACGACGTGCCGATGCGGCGATCGTGCCCTCGGCGGGTGTCCCGCGTCGACCTGGCTACCTTCGGTGCGGACGCCTGCTGTTAGAGGGTTGTCAGGTTGGTGGCTTGCAAGGATGAGTGAGCGAGAGTTCATCGGCGGCATCGCGTCGGCTGGCCTTGCTCGAGCAAGGGCAAGGGCAGTAGCACTCGGCTGGAGAGGGTCGGGGCAGAACACTATCGATAATGATATAATAGGATAATAGATGGGAGAAACACCAGAAGGTGCATGCTAGATGGATTGGTTGTTTTGCGGCGGACCGGATATCCGAGCGGCTCAGCGGCGAATGACCCTTTCACCCATACATTACCTATGGACCCATCCATGATGAACATATGCAACACTTGGAAGGAATTCAGCTATGTTCTCGTCAATTGCTCCTTCCATCCGAGCATCTGCGGGGGGTCACGCGACCAGGCCTGTAGTCGCATGTACCTTCTCCCGAGCACATGAGACGTCGCCAGCACTCGGCTGCATACGTACTCGGTAAGCCTCAAGATGGCTTTCACGCAGCCCTACCTACCTATCTCGGCAAATATCCCAAGCTAAACCAAGCAAAAGCAATGATGCGGTGGCTCAATTCTGCCAGGTCAGTTGCATCGCTCTGCCCCGCGTTCTCCGCACTCACCGCATCAAGCACATCAGCTACCAGCGGCAACCTACGCGAGGTCCTTCAATTACACGGCGCTGTATACATGTATGTACCGACATAGCTAGGCCCTCCGCTCGCAAAGCGACATCCCTCCCGATGCCTACGTATCAATCTATCTCTATTCCTCCCTGTTCATGTTTCAAATGTGTTGACAGCTCAACCAACTCCGACCATGTACCGCCTCCTCGCCCGATGAGCCCCGCGCCCCGCCACCCTCTGTGCTCAGCACGCTCTGCCTGCGTGTGAGGCTTCCATTGCTATCGCGACGCCCGTGTTTAGCTGGGAGGATTTCCTGGTCTCCAAGGTCGTCATAAAAGATGACGAGATTGCCATCGCGGAGATGGTCGAGCGCTACTGATAAGAACAGTCTCCCTCGGCGTCCTCTGTTAGTTCTGGTCCCTCGCCTACCGCTGCCCCTTCGGCCTCTGCCGCGCCACGCCTGCTAACGGTACTCCGTAAGAGGCCTATCGCGATGAAAGCTACGTCCCAAAAATTCTCGACGAGATGGGCTCTCTAAACCTCCTCGGCGCTACGATACAGGGCTACGGCAGCACCGGCGCCTCCACCGTTGCGTCCGGCCTGATCACCAGCGCTGTCGAGCGTGTCGACGGTGGCTACCTCTCCGCAATGTCCGTCCAGTTCTCCCTCATGGGTGGCATATACGAGCACGGGACACAAGAACAGAAGGACAAGTTTCTCCCCAACATGGCGAAGGGGAAACTGATCGGAGCGTTCGGCCTCACGGAGCTAAATCACGGGATTGACCCCGGGTCCGTCGAGACCACTGCGAAGCCGCACCCCACAAAGACGGGGTACTACTCCATCTCGGGGCCCAAGACTTGGACCACAAATTCGCCTGTCGCGGGTGTGCTTCTCGTGTGGGCGAAGCTTCAGGAGACGGGCAAGATCCGCGGGTTCCTTGTCGAAAGAGAGACCTGCCCGCCTGGAACCCTTGAGACACCTCCCCTCAAGAACAAGAACGGGCTCCTCGCATCCATAACGGGGATGACCCACCTCGACTCGCGCCCTGTCCCTGAAGCACACGTGTTCCCCGATGTGGAGGGGCTAAAGGGCCCCTTCAGCTGCTTCAACAGCGCCCGCTATGGCATCTCCCTCGCTGAACTGTGATCGGGCGTTGCATAATGCGCGGGCGCTGCAGGAGGCATTCGGAGGCAAGAGTATATGATTGTACGACACGTTGCGGATTTTGTTCGTGACGCAGACCTATGAGGGGCAGAGTGATATTCACAGTAAGTCCAGCCCCTGTTCTTCTTCCCCGGAAATATGGATGATTATGCAGGTCTGTCGTTGCTAAACGTTGCCCAGGCTTGATTTTAGGACGCGCCGTCACTGGCATCCGAGCATTTGTATGAACGTAGACTCGTAGGCTGGCGCACAGAAGAGTGCTTCGAGGGAGCCCCTGCCGCAGAGATGATAGATTGTCGAGTGTCACAGAGATGGGCATCGACATCATGTGTGGTTCCACTTGGGTAATAAATAGACAGCATTGCACGAGGATCCCCAGGTTCAGTCGCTTCCCTGTCCCAAGAAACGATCGTCGACGTCACTTCGCTCGGAGAAATCCGTTGGCGTCCCCACATTTCATTGGCCCGCCTCTGCTGCATCTTGCCCATCCCCCAGCGGCTTGCCCGATACGGTCGTGACGACGTATTCCTAGCCCTTTGTGTCGCGCCTCCCATGTGGAAAGCGCCCGCCGGTTCAAGCTCGATCCCGTGGAAGGTACCCGACTCCCGGGGCGGTGGCAACAAAGCCTTTCTAGCCCCTTCTCGCCTTTTGTCCCATTATTCAGCTCGCCGCCGCCATTTCTCAGCACCGAGGCGCTATTCTTTGCCCCTGAGGGATCAATGATTGGCGAGGTGGCGGATTCAGCTGGGCGCCTGGACGAATCCCGAACCTGGACAATCAGGTACAACTCTGCCTAACGTCCCTCGTAGGGCTGCCGCGCCTTCCCTGATTAGCCGAGAGGTACCCACCCTGGCGTAGCGCCCACTGGCACCCTGCTGAGCAAGGCGGTGTCTGTGACGCACGACAGGCGCCGTCGACGGCTGTGCCGAAGAGCCTGGGCGCCTCTCTCAGTGGGGTCAGCGTGGGTCCACTTCCCGCCTCTTCGCCATCATTCCTTTCTCTCCCCTCCTTATTTCCTTCCCCCTCCATTCTTTCTCCCCTTCGTGACAATCGAAACCCGAGAAATCGACACCCCTCCTCCTTCCACAACAATCCTCGTAAGTGATTTCTGACCTGCACCTTCCGTTTGTCGCTGGATAAACACGGCCCATTCAGCGAGTAGGCCTTTCATTTTGCTGACTGAGCTTTGTCCCCGTTATTTCTGCAGTTCTACGACGACGAAAACCTACAAAATTTTCCCTCTTCGAACGCAACACACCCCCACTTCTAGCCTCGGACACATATCTCATCGACTCCTCGGTTTCCCGACTCTTGTACGTGAGCCGCCCCCCCAAACGCTACTTCTATCCTTGGAATCTCGCGAGCCGTCACCTCCTTCCGGACATCTCTCGCCTTGCGTTTACCCCGCTTCGTTAGTTCCGACCACCCCGCTAACCGCTGCTTTCGCCCTTTCGAACAGGAACGAGATCCCGTCATCTCTCCCTCTCCCTCCGAGATACCCATCCAAACCATCCAAACATAATGGCGCTGAAGAGGATCAACAAGGAGCTCACTGACTTGGGCCGGTAAGTCGCGCCTTTTTCCTTGTCCACAATCGCCCGGGTCCCCGGTCGGCGATGCGGCCTGAGAGGGCTGGGTGGGGCAGCCACGGAGCGGGGTTGCTTCCGCCTCACGTTATTGTCTGCCTTCGCGTCGCTGTTGCGGGCGTCGGGCTCGTGGTGTTCCGTTGGGCTTGGATGGAAAATGCTGACGTCTCCCAGTGACCCCCCCTCGTCTTGCTCGGCGGGTCCCGTTGGTGAAGATCTAGTATGTTGCCCCGCTGCTTCCGGTCCGCCTACCATCGAAGGGCAAGGCTGCGAGGCCTCGCAGGCCGCACCCGGCCCACTGGAGGAGCCTTGCTAACATTGACGTTCCAACAGTTCCACTGGCAAGCGACGATTATGGGCCCTGTAAGCATCACCCACACCCGTCGTCTATTCCATGGCCACCCCGATGGCACGCAGCGCGAGACTTAATCGCCGGCCATGAACCATGCTAACGACCATCAGGGCGACTCTCCCTACAGCGGCGGTGTATTTTTCCTAGCCATCCACTTCCCCACAGACTACCCCTTCAAGCCGCCCAAGGTCAACTTCACCACCCGTATCTACCACCCCAACATCAACTCAAACGGCAGCATCTGCCTCGACATTCTGCGAGACCAGTGGAGCCCGGCGTTGACCATTTCGAAAGGTGTGTCCGAGACCGTGTCCCCAACGCTCCGACTGTTCTTTCGCTAACCTTCTGCAGTCCTGCTCTCGATCTGCTCCATGCTGACGGACCCCAACCCCGACGACCCGCTGGTACCCGAGATCGCCCACGTCTACAAGACCGACCGAGCCCGCTACGAAGCTACGGCCAGGGAGTGGACTCGCAAGTATGCGGTCTGAGCGGCGTGCAGGTTGCAGGATGGGTGGATGAGGGAATGCAAATAGGACAGTGGAGAGGGGACGTGTGGGAGAGTTTTAATATCATGAGTGGTGCGGACCTCCTGGGTGGGGTTCCTCGATATGATAAATTCATGATTCTCCTTTTTTTTCCTTGTTCCCGGTGGCGCGAGTGTTCCATCCGTTCGTCGCTGTGGTTCGCGGCCACATATGTTCGTGGTTTAGGGTGTGGTTTTCATGTGCTTTGGGTCTTCTTTTTCGTCTGCATGTACATTGTAGGAACGGCGATATGCTCTTTGCGGTCGAGAGAAGAGAGTCGTGATGAAGGAACGTGGAAGGTGAAGCCAGACATGGTTAGCAACAGATTGCATCAAGGTTGCGGCGTGGGTGAATTCACTTGAGTACCCAATATTTGGAACCTGGTGAGGTTACTGTAGCGTCAGCAGGCCGGGCTGGCCTTGTCCGTCCTCTTGTGGAATGAATTCCCATCTACGTGTGATGTGCGGAAATGTATAGGTGGAAGAATCGCGCCGCCGCCCGCGGACTTGGTCCGTTGGGCTTGCGGAACATCCGTCTGCCTCCGGCTCGGACTCGAAGTCTGCGCCGGTGGGGGCCCGGAGCCGGAAGACTTCATCGCTTGACCAATCCGGTGGTAACAGCTTTACGGCCCGGTGGGGGAGCGTACAAGGTTGTCATACCCGGGAAGGGCCCGCGGAAGGGACAATCGCAATCGAGACGGACCCGCACTTTGCCTCAAGAGGTTCCAGGCTGCCTGCCTCCCGTTCGAAACCATCATATCCCAAACGCGAATCCCCACGAACGGTCTCGACCATCAGCATACGAAAATGCTCCGCTGGGAAGAACACAGCTGCACATGCGACACCTGGAGGTCCAGACCTGTCGTCTGTGTGCTTGCTCCTCTTCCTGATCGACGGGGGCATGCTGCGAGGGAGATCGGGTGTTCTTGCCCAGGTTCGGGAAAAATTCCTCTTGGCTTTACCCTGGGAGGGTCTAGAACGCTGGTTTCGGGATCGGTATGGGCCAGGCTTGCGGTTTGGGATCTGGCTGGCACTGGGGGGTTGTTGGGGGACGGTGCTCGGACAGTGGTTGAGGATGGGCATGTCGCGGGAACCGTGAGGAGATCAACAATGGCATGTACCTCGTACCAGGAAAGACCTCACGTGGGGACGCAGCATGGTGTCCTGCAGAGTCGGTCAAGGGAGGCAGTCAACCAAGTCCATAGAACAGCTCCCCACATTGAAACCATCGTGAGGAGAGAATCCGATATTATCTTTGAGGAACGCCCTTTGGACGCCTTCCTCATGCTTCTTTGAGCCGCAACATCTGCCAAAAAGCGAAATGAGCCGATGGATCCCTGTCGTTGTATCAGGACCCCGGCCGAAACGCCTTTTGACGCACCTGGGGTTTCCGCCCGGGTGGGGCCTGTAGTCTACCAATCAGGGGCGGTTGGCCCTGAGATGGCCCATCCAGCGCTCCTGAAACGGGACGCTTTTCTGCTGACATTCGAGTCCAGCTCGGCCACTAAGCGGCTGGAGTGGGGACTGTCGGGATTTTGAATTGCGGGGCATCTCCAGAGCAAAGAGCTGAGCATGCTCACTTCGAGGCCAGCGGCGACGACCCTCGATGGGGGCGGACTCGTGGCGCTTAACTGCCGTTCAAGGCCAGCCAACAGAATCCCGTGGTAATTGATGGGCTCGGCCATCCCGCCTCGAGACCGACGGTTCTACCAAAGAGGCCATGGATGCGAAGCACCAGCGATCATGGTCTGACGTCGGCATCCAAAGCGACCAGGATCCTCTCGATGCCACATCGCAGACCCGACCCCAAACGCCGTCGACGGGTTCTAGACCCTCCCTCGCCGGCTCTTGGACGTTCGAAGCTGCCATGGGCCCCACCCTGCTCCTGCAGTTCCCGTTACGGCCGCGGCCTTGGTACCCTGGGCCCCGTTGCACCCACGCGCCACCAGTCCGCCTTTGCCTGAGCGCCGTTTCCAGTTTCGCCGGGGTCCCGAGCCCCTCGACCCTCGCCATCCCTCTGCGACTCTCTTCAACTTGCCCTCCGCCAGTCTCGCCCAGTTCTCTTCTGTCTTCCTTTCCGATCGTCTTTCTTCACCAGTATCGTTAATATTCTAGCCCCTCTTTGCAATCCCGAAAGACTTGCCGCCCTCCGCCGGGCATTTTGCGTCGCAGGTATGATCTACACGACCCAAGATTCCCCCTCCGTCCCGCTCTTGGCACCCGTCTCATCGCAGCGAACCAAAATCCCTGCTGCTGCCCACCCTCCCTCCAAGTTCCCTCTTCCCTCTCTCTCTTATGCGCTTCCGTTGTTGTACCACTTCCCCCCTCTCCCATTTTCTTCGTTCATCAGTCTAGACCATCATCGTTCTTTTCTTTTCTTCATCGTCTACTTTCTAGCGTTTTTGTCTTTGCTGACCACCGCGTCTCCCGTCTGCGCAGGCCACAGCGTTCCATTCGTTTTAATTCAAGCATCGAGACAAGGAGAACGAACGACCGCATCGATTGACCTAATTTCGAGCGAGCTTTTCGATCCAGGACGGTTGACGCCTTATTTCGATGCATTCCATTCGACCTTTCAGCAGGCTCTGAATAGCTTCCTTTCTTTACGATTACAACAGCGCGACACCGACATCGGTAAGGGCCGAGAGACTTTGGAAATCAGGCCAGTGCTAGTAAGAGACTGGGACTGGGGACCGAGAATCCACCGGTGGATTCTGGTGGAACGATAGCCCAGGATGGACTTTTACGATTACTCCGAGAAGAGTCAGAGCGAGCGGTCAAGATGGACGCCGCTGACACGGATGCTGCTGTCGGGTGAGATGACGCAGGAGCGGCAGAAGGACCTGTCCGCCAAGGAGAAGTTTGACAGATGGATGGTCAACGAGGGAACACGGAGGATGTTCGTCTTTGTGTTCATGATGCTCCACGGCCTGGTCTTCGCCTTTGCATCCGTCAACTACGCCCTCAAAGACAACCTCCAGATCGCGCGCGATACCTTCGGCTTCACCTTCACCGTCGCCCGCGCCGCGGCTCTCGTCCTCCACCTCGACGTCGCCCTCATCCTGTTTCCCGTCTGCCGCACCCTCATCTCCCTCGCCCGCCAGACACCCCTGAACGGCATCATCCAGTTCGACAAGAACATCACCTTCCACAAGGTCACTGCGTGGTCCATCGTCTTCTGGTCTTGGGTCCATACCATCGCTCACTGGAACAACTTTGCTCAGGCCGCGGCCAAGAACAACCTAGGCTTCTACGGCTTCCTTCTCGCCAACCTGGCCTCGGGGCCTGGGTGGACGGGGTACATCATGCTCACGGCCCTGATGGGCATGGCCTTCACCTCCATGGAGAAGCCGCGCCGCGCCAACTATGAGCGCTTCTGGTACACCCACCACATGTTCATCATATTCTTCTTCTTCTGGTCCATCCACGGTGCCTTCTGCATGATCCAGCCCGACTTCGCTCCCTTCTGCGTTGCTACGGGCGCCTCGGCCATCGGTGTCTTCTGGCAATACTGGATGTACGGCGGCTTTGCCTACCTCGCCGAGCGCATCGCCCGCGAGGTTCGTGGCAAGCACCGCACCTACATCTCCAAGGTCATCCAGCACCCCTCCAACGTCTGCGAGATCCAGATCAAGAAGGAGCACACCAAGACCCGTGCAGGACAGTACATCTTCTTCTGCTGTCCTGCCGTGTCGCTCTGGCAGTACCACCCTTTCACGCTCACGAGCGCCCCCGAGGAGGACTACATCTCCATCCACATGCGTGTGGTGGGCGATTTCACCAAGGCCGTGTCGAAGGCGCTCGGTTGCGACTTTGAGCGGAAAGGTGCTGGCGATAAGAAGGACACCAGCCAGGTCGTCGGCGTGGACGGCGATAAACAAGGGGGGGTCGACCCTGCTCTCCGACGTGTCCTCCCGCGCGTGTACGTGGACGGGCCGTTCGGCTCCGCCTCGGAGGATGTTTTCAAGTACGAGGTGTCCGTCCTGGTCGGCGCTGGTATCGGAGTCACACCGTTCGCGTCGATCCTCAAGACCATCTGGTACCGCATGAACTATCCCAAGAAGCGCACACGCCTGAGCAAGGTCTACTTCTTCTGGATCTGCCGTGATTTTGGCTCGTTCGAGTGGTTCCGCTCGCTTCTCCTCGCCATCGAGGCGCAGGACGTGGACAACAGGATCGAGATCCACACGTATCTGACGGCCAAGATCAAGGCGGACGACGCGACAAATATCATGATCAACGACGCGAATGCGGACAAGGACACGATCACGGGCTTGAGGTCGCCGACGAATTTCGGAAGGCCGAACTGGGACATGATCTTCCGCGGTATCAGGAAACTGCACACGCCGACGGAGGCGGGTGTGTTTTTCTGCGGGCCCAAGGGACTGGGGAGTGCGCTGCACATCTTCTGCAACAAGTACAGCGAGCCTGGGTAAGTTTCCGTCCTTCTCTCTCCTATCTTGAAAGTCGGCACAGAGCTAACAGCCCACTAGATTCTCGTTTGTATGGGGCAAGGAAAACTTCTAAACTGTCTCACTGTACAGGCAGCTCTCATCCCCCCGTCTTGTCAAGACGCGTTCCCCGCGCCCGCGCTGATCCGGGTCACTTCTTCGCTTCTCGGTGCGATATCGAAATCGTTTACTTCCTTTCTTTGCACACACTGATCGGCCATTTGTTTTTACTGCATTGTCACTTTACCAAGTATATATCCATCCTATATTTGTCTTTCCGGACTCTTGAGGAGTCGCGAGTGCGCGAGGGGATAGAGCGGCTGTAGAGGGAGAGTTGGGGGCAGTGGTTGGTACATATGAAGGCTCTGGACACGAAGAGTTGCCCGAGGAGGACAAAAGTGAATCTAAGGAGAAATCTAGAATAGGAATACACACCACATTGGTGATCCAACTGGGGATTTGCGGTGCAGTGAAGCTTTCTGCCTCGAAAGATGTGACGGGCGGGGTCCGATGAGGTGCCGCGTCACCTTGGTTTGATCCCGAAACGAGATCGCCGCGGGGCCGGAGGGAGGGCCCGGTGGGGTTCCGCCGTCGCCTTCGTGGGATGCCCCGGACACATGTGTATCTTGGCAAGAGAGCCGCAGTCAGGATAGAGAAGCCGAGAGAGGCTGGAGTGTCTGTTCTTTGCCCTGGCGCTTCGTGTTTAGTCTTCTATCCTGAGAGGCCCCTTGCAGTGGCTATGAGCTTGGGTGCTCGTGTTCGGTCTCCCGTTCAGCGAGGCCTCTCCCCGTAGCTGCCGTGAGTCCACTTAACAGTGACGACTTCTTATTAGTCGAAGCTGTCTTTGCAGCGGGCGCGCTATTCAGCGTCACTTCCGACATCTAGGCTGGGCGATGGCATCAAGAACATGCTGGCCCTACTCCCAAGGCCTCCAGTGTCTATCGAGGTGCCCATGCCGCTTGTCACCGGGCAGTAAATCTTGAGAGGCTGGCGGTTAGGCGGATGACCCGGACCGCCCTCTGGCGCGACCGCGTGAGCCCAGTAGACGCCGGACAATCAGACTTCCGTCCTTCCCGGCTTGATGAAATCCAACGCCTCGAAGGTATTTAAACGGGTTTCCTGGATGGAATTGCTCAAAGTCAGCCGGTTAATCCCACATGTCCCTCTCGTTTCTCGCCATGGGTAAAAAGGCAGGATTTGAACACTGCTCTCTCTTACAGTTCCTCAGGCGTGGAACGGGATGAACTTGAGGATATGCGTAACGCGTTATCCTAACATTGTCCCTTTCGATCGTGTAGTTCCCGACGAGGTCCATGGGCGCGTTGTCAGGTTTGAGACTGTGTTCGTAACAGGTGGAATGCTAGTAGACAGGGTGCGAGCAATCAAGCTCGCCTGGGTCACGTAGCTGACGCGAGTGATTGACGACTCGGCCCTCCGCTATGGGATTGCACATCGAAACGTGGCCGCAATAAATCCTATCATGGATCCGGTCACAGATAACTTTCTACTTTCTAACCTCAAATATTCTAGCCGCTTTGAGGACGGGTCTATGGGCTACAGCGCAGTAAGGAATGGTTTGAAGAGTGTTCTATTTACTGCCCAAGATATAGTCACCTGCGATACCTAATGTCATCTGGTACCCTGCAGGAAGCAAGGTGTCAAGGGTCTGGTAGAGATGGGGTGGTCAAGCATTTCAATGCAGAACTTGACCACTAAGTGCTGTAGTATCGTTCCGCGATTTTCAGATGGGAAAACGGGTACGAGAAGCACAATATGCCGGTCTATACGGATGCGCCCGAGTATATCTCTTGAGGGAAGATCGAACCACCGCCGGAGAAAGAGTTTCGTCTAGGTGACGGCCGAGATGGGCTTGACGCCATCCCGTGGGAGCCCTGGGATAACCTGCGAATTGCAGCGGAGGAAGTGGCCATCAAGTGGGTGATACCCTTGGTGAAGAACATCCCAGACGGGTGTATAGCCTTAGGAACTAGGAAGTTGGTAGTAAGGACTAACGCACCAGAGACATATGGCATGGTGGAAGATGCTTCCATAATGGCCCCATGAGGTCCGCCTACCAGTATCACTGTCCTTGTTTTGCTTCTAGGTCGTGCTTGAACCGTGCTGACATCCACCTTTCTTTCCGGCCTGACGCACTCTTTGGAATTTCCCGCCACAATTCATTTCCCTTCCCTAGTATAGTTCCAGGTTCGTCAAGATTCTATCTCGTCCCCGGATCTGATATGGGACCGCTTGACAACAGCGGAAACGACCTGGTATTCCCACTCGTAGATGTAGAGTGATCTCGCGACAAAGGCCGCATCTAGGCTGACTGGAAGGTGTTCAAAGTGATCAGGGCACTATGTCAGATCCTTCCACGGCCGCCTAGTACCAGGTCTCGGCTGACTCGACTGCGTTTGCCCACACAAGAGCACCCATCTCCAACGACTTGAAACAACACTCACCCGGAGCCGGGCATTGGATTAGGGGGCTCGCACCTCGAGTTACGACTAATGTCACACACGTTATGACGAACCAAGGACAGTTAAACCATCCGCACCCTCGTCGGTTTCAAACAAAAAGTTCGGTACCACCGTCCCTTCAGGGCTCACACGACTGTCCCGCCAGGACATATCAAACGAGGCCGTCGCGGTTCAGGGTACCGATCATTATATTATTATGTACGGGCCATGTCGAATTAAAGATTAGACGATTACTTTTGTCTCCCACCACCACCTCAGTTACCAACAGACACCGAAGTTGGGATTACATCCGGCCCCGCAGTGCTCTGAGGAGTCTCCGCAATATCCCCATTGGGAGCAGCACCTGTAAGATCCACTGGGACAGGTATATCCGTTAGCGCCACCGCAGGTACCGTCGGGTGTGGGGTTTCCGCCCGTCGGCGGGTCATCCTCACCGGGAGGGTCGCTGCCGTCCCTGGAAGTCCGGTACCAGTTCGCGGCCGAGTCTCCGAGGCACTCTCCGACAGTAACAGCTAGGCATCCTGGTTAGCCCCAAATGCACAAAGAGATGTAAGAGAAGGCGGGATAGATACGAACCTGATAGGCCTCGCGATTGAACGGCGCTGATCATTCCGGGAATCAGGGAGTCAACGGTCGTCTGGTGCACGTCGTGGGCCAGGGAGATGGAGCCACCGCCGTCGACGCCGTTCTCAAAGTTGGTAATGCTGTTACCGATGGTGCCCGGGGTGTTGTTCTGCCAGTCCAGGGTGTCGATGTCCGCGTGGATGACGGTGTAGCCCAGGTCTCCGAGGGTCTGCACAGTCTGGTCATTGTAGCTGAAGTAGGGCGGCCGCATGTAAGTCGGGAACTTGCCGATAATCCCTAGGAGGGCGTCCTCAAGCTGGGTCATCTGGGAGGTTACTCCGGAAGGGTCCAGGGTGGCGAGGTCGGGGTGGGACCAGCTAAGGTTGTGTGAGTGTCTCGTGTATAGGGGCTAATGCAGGGGAGGGGCGGGAAACGATAAAAGGTTGGACGGGGTTGGGCGTACGTGTGCGACCCGATCTGGTGGCCATCGCCGTCCATGCGCTGGACGGTGGAGGCGTAGTCGTTGATGTTGGCCCAGTTCTGGCCGTTGAGGAAAAAGGTGGCCTTGATCCCGGCGTTGGCGAGGAGGTCGAGAGCCTGGTCGGTGTAGGCGAACGGCCCGTCATCGAAGGTCAGCGCCACGGTGTTGGGGGTGGTGCAGCTGAAGATGACGGCACCGGCCTGGCGAACGGCAACAGGCGAGGCGGCGGCGCCCGCGGCGAGAGCAGTGACGAAGAGGCTCAACATGGTGATGGCTGAGAGATCAAACGAGTGACTGGGTGATGGGCTGCGAAGACCAGAGCCTGAGTCGTTGCAGGGGCCGGATGCCGTGCTCTTATACCCCCCTTCACTGCAGCCCGCTCCATCCGTGCGAGCGCGGATCACACCCGAGCCCGCAGTCTCCTGTACCGTCCGGGGGGCCCCTGCTGATCGAGGAGAGGCAAAAGCAATGCCGCGTGAAGGATCCTCAGCCATGTTTTCCCAGACCCTTGACGGGAGTCCACAAGGTTCTGGCTGGCATATCAGCTCGCCCGCCAAGCTGCGGAGTCTTCGTATTTGGCCCTGCCGTGGGGAGACCCATGCAAGCCACATGCGGAAGCTCCAGGAACTGGCCACTCACAGAGTCTGCTAGCGACGTGTGCCGAGAAAGGAGGCGTGCCTAGGGGTGCATTGGGACGGGACGGTCAGGTCTGACCGCATCCGACTTTTCGGCACCGCAAACACATCTCACGGCGGTATTGACCGAGTCAAGAAAAGGCGGGTGGGCCGTTTTGCGTGGACCAGGAAACAAAAGCTCACCGGTCAAAGCGGCGCGCGCTCGATAGATTCATGCACCAAACTTGCCGACCCGGTTTCGCGCTTACGGGCCAAGGCCGAACTACCCTTGGACTTGGCGGGTGGGCGTCCGAGCTAGCAGCAACTCGGCACAGCTTGCCCCCAGCCAGCCACACCTTTGCCTCTTCATCTCCCGCGTGGTCGTCACGCCACTCCCGAGGCCGCGGCGGATGACAGCAACGAGGTCTCGCCTGCGCGGGTGTTCGCCCCTGCAGCATCGCAGAAGCAGATTGCTTTTTGGTGCGGGGGCAGCAGAACGCGAACCACAGACTTCGGGACGGCATGGCTGGGGCGTTCTTATCTCCCATGCATGCAGTATTACATGGAAAACCCCCGTGCGGCTGAGACGCTGCGCGTTGCACCAACACCGCCCGCCGAACGAAAACGGAAGTCTGGCTGCTCGGGACGCTCCGGCTCATCGAACCGGGCGTTTCCTGGTTCCGCTAATTTCGACAGGGCTTTCGAGTCCGCTGCGCTTGGCAGCTTTATCAGCGATCGGCGGCTTGGCTTCCCGTGCTTGGACAAGGCCCATGCAGCGGCTGTGGGGGTGTCGGATGAAAGCCGTGGTGCTGTCCATGTTTGCCTGGGACGTGCACAGCCTGTCCATGCTCAATCTCGTCGTCACACCTTTGTTTTTGCTTTGTCCAGCACACGGTGTAAAAGTCTCCAGCGCGTGGTGGAAATGAAACCCGCCACAGCTGGCAAAAATAGGAACCCCCTATTTTCGATGTAGCCGGCATTCTCAGGGCACGGCTTCAGCTGGCCCAACAGCGCCCAAATTTCGCCACATCCTCCAATACATTCAAGTGTGATTTCCTTGATGTGATAGACATAAGCAGCAGCCCCGCAGCGCCGTATCCCAGCACCCCAGGGCCTCGTGTTACTGCACGGCCAAGCATCCAGGTCGCGCGGAGAAAAACCCTGCTCCCCGACGGGGGAAAAGAAGCCCGACGAGCGCGAACCTTCATAGTTCCACACGTGGCACCGCTAGGGCCGCCCGACTTTCCAGTCTCCCACCAATATACGAGGTGCAACCCTGCAGAGCTTGATCCGAGAAAGGAAGGTGAGCTGGCTGCCCGACGCGCCGAGCCCGCCGGCTTGCGGTGGAGCCGCTGTCGGTGACATCCTTCGGAGCCCGGACTCCACCGGACTTGAGGGTCCCGCATCGGCTTATTCTCGTCCGTGTTCTTGGCCTGACACGCTTACTTGTATTGCCCGCTCTCCCCGACTGAGTAAGTTGTGTTATATTAATATTGGCCACGTGTGGCTCGTCAGATTTCTGGCATGTCTTACCGAGTAATCGGGGAACCGTCCGAGGCGGAGAATCATGGTGGTCTGACCAAAAGATGTTTGTCGGTGCGCCCTGCCCGAGGCGGGACAAAGGACAGATTCGACCGGTGATGTGATTCGCGAGGATGCGGGAGCCAAATGTCCCGCGTCCTGCACGTCGGAAGCTTCTTTATCTGAGGGCAATGTGGCGTCCAGCCACCCCCGAATCCTGGGTAGAGTTCTTGTAATACTCCGTCGCCAGCCCGACCACCTGTAACCGCGAAGACCGCAGCCCTCGGCCTCGGAGGTTTTCGCCCCGAGATTAATAGCGTCCTCTATCTGAAATTTGGTGTTCCGCACTCAGCCCCTGGGTCACTTCTTCTCGTCTTCTCCCTCGCCCCATCGTCCCGGACGCACAAGTTCGACGTGAACTCCCGGCCAGTTCCTGCAGGTGGCTTTCCGCCCGAGGGGAAGCCGTTATGCTTGCCAGGCTGGCCGTGCATGCGGGGTGCAGGTCGGATCAGCAAGGCAGGCGTGCCTTAGGCGCCATTGACACTGGCTATCACATATGGCACCGGCGCATTTCCGAAAATGGCGGGCTTACCCGTGGAGCTCGGACTCGAAGTTGTCAGGGCGTGGTTGGATTGGTATTCTATGGTGATCGGGAGGGAAAAGCTGTTTTACCAGCGTCGTCTTCCAAGCTCTGCCCTCCATGCACCTGCTTTCTGGCCTACTGCGACCCCTTGTTTTTGGGAATTGCAGGTTAGACTAAACCTAATATATACAGCGACAAGCGTATAGGAGTGATGGATCCACCCCCGAAGCTTCAGCTAGTTAACTATGCAGTTGTGAGACTAACAGAAAGAGTAAAAATCTGTATGTTTCAGGAGTACGGGGAAGCTTAGGAGAGGGTGGGAGCCATTGGGATTTCGTTGCCTTTCGTTCTAGGGGACACAACAGATTATAACGTGTGATGAAGCAATGTAAACTATGGCTCTCATGAGAGAATCTCTGCTGGCGCGCTGTGTCTCGGATTTCAACGTCTTGTCTGAGACAAGCACATTGACCTGCACAGATCCTGGTAAGACGTGAATCAGCAAGACATGCATACGCAGTTATACGTCACAGGCCAGTTGGAGTAAATCAGCAGTAAGTCTAAGCTTACTTTTCGCCTAGGGTAGCAAATCGAGAAACGTATCCTGGCTGTGAAGCTGCTTCTTCTTTAACTCGTTCGCAAAGTTGCTAATATACCTTCTAAAAGGACAGAACCCGGACGTCAGAACATGTGTTTTGCCTTATTACCTAATCCTCAACGTCACATCTCTGGTTGCTGACTTGATACTTGTGCGTAGGCATAAGTTATGATATCCGTGTGCCATTGATATATGCCGTGGGCGATGATTTATGCTGCCGCTCCCTAGGGCACAGAAAGGGCGGCAAGATATAGTACTTACGCCCGCTTATGACCTCCCTTGCGTTTCAACCTCCGGAATTGGGTTATTAGCGAACCGCTCTATCGCGCAAACGGGCGCAGAGGGACGAGAGACACCGGAAATGGGAAACGCCCGTACGGGGAAAAGAAAAAGGCTGAAAGAGGAGTACCGCCGTCACGGACGAGAGCGTCTAGGAATGGAGGGTCTGTAAAGGGGAACGGGTAGGGGAATGCGGCTTAAGAGACGTGGAAACTACGAGATAATCTTAGAAGTCCGCTTTCACCTTATTCGGGCCGGGATGAAGAGGAACCATATAGGTGGAAATTGCTGCGCAAAGGAAACGAGTGGGCTGAGGTATATTGCCCGCATTCCTCTCATCTGCCCTATGCTCACCCCGGACCCGGATCCGGCCTCCAGAGGCGACCATCCTGGCTCTTACATCCCTTATGAGGGCGTGGGAAGACGAGCAGTTTTCCTTCGACTCGCACCGGAAAGGCGGCCAGAAGTCTTTATCTCGAAGTGTCCGGGTGGTAAAGCGCTCCTTTGGGGCATTCCAGATAACGGGCTTCAAAGACAGACATACTTAAAACATCTTTGGGGTGTAATCATCCTATGAAGACGAATTGCCTTGTCTATATAAACCTTGCGCTTGCCCGCTATTTCTTGCTCATATCCGCCGTCACTTCTACCATATAAATCACTATAAGGCCAGCCACAAGACAGGTTATATACTTTAGGATCTTGAATGCTCTTCTGGTCAGCTTACGCGCAACTATTATTCGACACAACCTGACAAACGTCATACGAAGGTGTGTTACCGTTTCCAATTCCTGCAGAATCGTTGCTCCTTCGCTTATATCCATCACAGAATATCTCAGCCTTGTACTAGCGGTTTTATTGCATAATGTGTAAGATACTTCACAAACGCGCTACGCTCAAATGCCCGCGCCCTATCGGTTTACGCTTTCTTGAGCTTGATACTAGGCCGCGTCACTATTTCGAGAAGGGGAGAACTTTAGCATGCCCACACGCTGTCTCTCCAGAGGTACAGGCTGAGTGTCCGAACAAGCCTCAAACGACTGATGAGGACGTCGAGTTCATGTCTACCCAGATCTGCGACGGCTGTGGTGGTAATGCCTATGATCTACCTAGTGGGGAATAGGGTGCGGCTTGATACTGTAGCTCGTATAGAAGAATAACTATTTGAGAAATTTCCTTCCTTGGGACTGCTGCTGTGCATTTGGATTGTCAGAGGCTCACTATTTGTACAGTTTGCTGTTCCTCCTACGTGGATGTCCTAGCAAGTCTGAAGTAATGCAACACATCCGTTTTCTCTACCTTCACATATGTCCACATCTCTGGTGTGCCTCTGTTTCTCTGACCCTTTCATTTCCATTGGTGCTGTGACCTTCTTAGAGCATTCAACACTTTTTTTTCACACACCCCTCCAGCCCTGATGAGGTGTGTCATTCATGGGTGTTTACCTTGAATAGTTTATAGGGTTTATGGTTTGACAATAGTGCTGGACCTTGAACCATAACCTCTCAGGATATCAATCCCTGCTCAGAGGGGCTGTCTAAGTGACGAAAGGACATCTGCATGCATAGCTAGGACCAGCGTCTAAATTTATGTAGGCCCCAATAGGTATATCTGAATTCAGTTGCCATAGCAAGGTAAAGGTATATATGGTCATCATCTTAATCTTTGGTATGTGCGCAGCAGAGAGCAAGTCTCGTCATATTGAGCAGTAATAGCCGGCTGACTACGCACATGTCGCTTGATGCCCGCCCACACTTTGGCGGCGGCGTCGACCTCGCCTCCCGGATCTGGAACTTCAACGCTAGCAGCACCCTGGGACTGAAGATGCCCCCGAATACAAGAAAGCATAAGTATAGCCGCGTCAGAACCCCCCGGAAATACACATCATTTCAGTCCAAACCGACTTGCAACACCGCCAGGCTCTAGTCCATCCCCTCTCCTCACCATGTCAACAAGAACCGCGTGATTTAGACAGGGACTTCCTATCCTCTCGCCCTGCGCCGCGATGAACCCATTAATGTAGTCGATCTCCGTCTTCTTCCCGCTCCGTACATCCTGCAGCATAGAACTCGTGTTTGTCCCCGTCTTCCGCGTGACCATATGGACGTACTCCAAGAGCTTCTCGTCCGAGAACGCACTCACGTCGCCATTTCCATCGGCGGACTGGGAGGGTGGTAAGAGGGCCCTAATTACCGGCCCAGCCTCAACCACGAGAGCCTGAATAAGGCCGCGAATGGAGGCGTGACCTAGGAGCTCGGCGTTCTTGCAGTTGAACACCACGGTCAGGGGGTTAATTATCGAGTTGGCGACCAGCTTGAGAAGCTGCGCTTTGCGGAGCTCAGCCGGGGAGACGACAGTTGACGTGGGGTCTTCTATTTGAGCCATCTGCTGGATGAGGAAGTTGTCCGCCGGATGCGAGCTTCTGGTTGAGTCGGTGGTGAGGTCCTCAACAACGGGGCCGAGGGTGATTTGGCCTCTGCCGGCGGGGATGATGGAGAACGACTTTGTGCTGGAGACGCCGAGGACGCAGATGCCGGCCCAGTATGCGGGGCGCGCGGGGGCTTTTGGGAACAGCTCTGCTGTGACCTCTTGTGTCGTGCCTGTCCGATGTTAGGGAGAGAAGGTCTATAATCCAGGGTCTGGATAACCAGACGTCGCCGCCATACGTACCCATTCCATTCTGAAGAAAAACGACGGTGGAGTTCTCATCCAGCCGTCTTTGAACCTGCTTCAGCGCAGGCACGGCCATGTATGTTTTGCATGCTACAATCAAGTGCTTGATGGGCTCCGCCTTCTCAGCGTCGCCCAGCAGCTCCACGTCGATACCACCCGTCCGGTCTACCGCGCCGTCGGTCACGCATTCAATTGCCTCCCCGGCCGCCTGCCAATCGCGCAGGAGGCCATCCCTGTGGAATAGGAGAGTAACCGGGAGTTTTGAATTCTGCCTGACGAGACCACGCGCCAAATACTGCCCCAGGTTGCCGGCGCCGAGGATGTGGATTCGGTGGGAGTCGTCGGTGGTGCCCGGATTTGCTGTTCCTGCAGTCATGTTGCGTACCGAAAGCCGAGATGGGTTTGAAGCGAGGCGCAACTGTGAAGGCCGAATGCACGGGAGCTGGAATACGCGCATTGCCAGCCTTTGAGTCCCCATGGCTGCCAGCAGCGTTGGCACGAGAGTTGGAATTTGGTGGAGTGGTCACGAGAAGGCGTTAACGGCCAGCGGGAAGTCTCGGCTTACGTATGGTAGGGCCTATAAGCATAAGCTCTTGCATATATGCAATAAGCGCAGCAATGGTGCTTCCCCTGACAAGGTGCTATGGAGACTCTCCCTTTCTCTATTTCCACCGAATATTCACTCTATTGAAGCAAGTTATTTCTAACTACTGCTTTCCCCTTCACTTCTCCTTCTCCGTCTGCTGCACCTCGCTCGTCGCCAGCAGGCCCTGCTCCTTAAGGTCCGCCTTGGCAACATCGCCAACGTCCACGGCATCCTCGCCGTCGAAATACTTTGCAATCTCCTCCATGGGCGTATACCGCGTCTCGATCAGGAAAGTGTAGATGATCCAGCACTCGAAGCCAAGGAATACGCAGTAGACGGTGTAGTACCGCCACGCGATGGCTTCGAGCGCGACGGCGTTGACGTACTGGTTGAAGAAGAGGGAGCCGGTGACGCAGAAGTTGAGCCAGTTGAAGCCCTTGGCACGGAGGCCGTAAGGGAGGATTTCGGTGGTGTAGTTGGCCATCAAGCCGGACCTAAGTAGGGTGTGGTTAGTGTAGTGTTCCTATCATGAAAACGAAGGAAATCGGCAGAGATTTCGACATGGGGACACTTACTTGACGTCGTAGAAGGTACCGTACAGGAATGTGAGGACGACAAACGCGTACCCAAGGGCATCCGCCGGAGCGATCTCGTATCTGGCCGAAACGATGGTCCAGGCGTTGAAGACGATCGTAGTGCCGATGGTCGATACAAGGTACAACGGCCGACGACCAAAGATGTCGACGAAGAACGCGAAAGCAATGTTGATGACAAGCGCCTTGCTCTTCATCCCCCCATTGATGCCCAGCTGCGTTTGCGGATCGGTGATGCCCACATTGTCCATCACGTACTTCAGGTAATACGAAATCAGTCCGTTGCCGCTCAACTGGCTGAACAGCCCAAGAGCCGTAATAAGCCCGATCCTCTTCCGGTTCCCCTTCGTCTTGAAGAAATCAGCGTAGCCCGTCTGGCCCGTCTCCTTGTCTAGCGCAATGGCGGCCTTGACCTCGCTGTACTCGAGCTGCACAAACTCGTCGTCACGGTCGCCCTCGCCGTGGTAGTGCGCGAAGATCTCTAAAGCCTCTTCGTGGCGGTCGTGGTTCATCAGCCAACGGGGACTCTCGGGCATCCAGTAGACAAGCGCGAGGATGAAGACGGTGCAGATGGCCTGGAGAAGGCTGGGGAGTCTCCAGGACCAGTCACTCTTGATCTGCAAGGTGCCGTAGGTGGTCCAGCTGGCGATGAACGACCCGGAATGGTAAGACGCGCCGCTGAGAGTGACGAGGACGGCGCGGTCCTGGGGGTGAGCAATCTCGGCAATGAGAAGCGGCGCAGACCCCAGCACGATGGCATCTCCGAAGCCCAGAATGACACGCGCGGCAACAAACATCCCAAAGTTCCGCGCTCCAGACTGTAGCCCAACAGCAATAAGCATGAGCACACTTCCGATAACAAGCCCGATCTTCCTCCCGCGCCAATCAATAAGGTACGGCGTGATGAACAGCGCCAACAGACTGCCGAGCGACATGCTCGCGTTGAAGAAACCAAGAATTGAGCCGCGCGGGTGGTCGAAGTACTCCTGCCAGTACGTCAGACTTTGCAGACCGTTCATCATGCTGCCGTCGAAGCCATTGGCCGTGTTGGTGAGAATCAGGACGACAATGTAGAAGTAGAGGGTCCGCATGTTGCGGCGGCGCCACCAGGGGAGGCGCGGGAACTGGCGGTCCGCGAAGATGAAGTGGCCCTTGGGCGGCTTCTGGGGAATGGCCGTGCCCGAGGTCTGCGGGGGTCGGAAGCGGAGCTTCATCGTGGGTGCTGACGATGGCAGAAGACTAGAGTGTGTTCTGGCGCCGTTGACGGGAGAAACTCGACGCGCGGTCAATTAAAGTAAGACGGTTTAAATCGTGAAGAAGAGGCGTGGAACGCAGTGCTGCTGCGGCTGGCCAGAGAGAACATTCTACTCGTGGGACGTGACGATCCCTCTCTTATATATGCGTTCAAGGATTTCATGCCTGTATTTGCTACAGCTTGGCGACAGCTTCCCTCCGCGATGCACCGTTGAATTTACCGGGGGGAGAAGCCGACTGTGAGGCCCGGTGAGTCTGTCCCTGTCCCCGTCAGGGGTTGTCTTGGTGAAAATCGAGCCCCTGATTGGGGCGCCTTTCCCTCTGGCAGCGCCAATGTCTTGGTATCGCATTTTACCCAGACTCCTGCCCCAGCGTATCCCCGAAACGGCGTTTCCTCGCCCGTATGGGGCTTAACGCCATCTCGGGACCCCATGGGGCAGCGCGGTGCCCCACATGATAAGCATGTTGATGCATCGCTCGATTTACCCGCGCTCTTTACCCCGTGCGGGGGATCAGCGGGCTAACTCCAAGACCGGGATTTAGCAGCTATCAATGGCAACCCGCAGGAGCGGGACGAACGATGGTCAAGCTAAAGTATATTAGGGTTATGCACTGATGTGAGATAGCCGCGATCGTGTCCAAAGCGACGGAATGGCGCGATCGTTCCGCGTTCAAACCAAATATAGAAGCCAAGTGGACAGCCGGTGGGGTTCCGGTGTGATCATTCGGGGCCAACTATGGACAAGCGCCTATCTCGTACTTCTTCTAGTGGTGGTTACCAGACGAAAATCGAACCTGTGTACTGACATAGCCAAGAACGTTTCACGGTCCTGCCTACATGCTCACCGTCTGGTCGATGCTGGGCGATGTTGTGTTGTTCTTCCATCTCGCACCACCTGGAAGAATACTCATGAGCCCGAGTCTCTTGATGTGGTCTGACCGGGGATTAAAAGGCTCTCGGCCACCCGAGATTCGTACGCAGACTTGCTGCTCGCACCAGGGGCCCCTCGCACCAGCTTCTCGCTCTCACTCCCACCGAAAGGCATCGGCTTCCCGCCATCAAGATGGAAACAATTGGCATCGGAGAGCAGTATTGGATAGAGCGACCGCAATCGATGGACCTGAGTCCCACTCTTGTTCTGTATCTCGGCGGCGACGACCTCGATAGCCCCATGGTCCTCGCGCGCACAGGCCTGGCTGGCAGAGGCTCATTGCCTTTGCTCAGTCATCCAGTGCACAAACTAGTCAGCTCAACTTGCATCCAGGCATAATTAGGCAGCCCCTAGCCAGGGCACCCCCCCCCCCCCCCTAAAGGCACCTAGTTTCAGCAGCTGCCTATGCTATGTCTAATCATTGATTGAATTGATTTTCATCGCGCTGCAACACAGCGATATCTGTTACCAATTTGTATACTATAGGCTTGTTGACTTTTACTTCTCTGTAGTTTGAATGTAAAAATTTTGAATGCAGAGGTTTGACGCGAAGGTTGTAATGCAGAGGTTTAATTACCTGCACTGCTACCTGCCACCTGTTAGCAGGAGCCTTGTACTTCGTGGTCTTGGTATTCTTGGGAGACCTGGCTCTATTATTGGCTAATTGGAAGAGCTGATGTAATCTGCGTTTTGGGGGCGCATCTATTCCATTACCGAGTAGGTCCCAGTGAAGACCTCGAGCCTGAGTCAGCAGCCCCCGCACGTGGACAGCTGCAGGGTGCCTTTCAAAACAAGCGGGTCTGCTCAGTCATCGAATTTCCCAGAACCCACCAAATGTGCACTGACATCAACAAGTCGACTCCACTCCCACGCTTTATCCCGGGGCTGCCGGGCAACGGACGAATAAAACACGGGCAGGCCAGCACGCGTCTGTCCGGCCCCCCGCACCGTTGCCCTGCGCGCCGGCGGGCGACTCCAGACATGGCTCTTGCTCCGCTCCACGTGCGGCGTATATTGCGCCGGTGTTGACGGACGCGCTCCACGCCCCACAAGGACCATCGGCGTGGGATTGGGCGATCGGCGTGCGCGTTTCTGCTTCTGTGCTTGGTCGCATGCGCCGGTAAACGCTGCGAGAAAGCGGGCGATGCTTGGCTGGATGGGGCAGGTGCAAGAGCTAAGGTACGCGGCACCTCGAACGGGGAATGAGCAGTGGACCTGCCCGAATTAAAGGATGCAAGGGCCGGCCATTGGTGTCTCTGGCCGCGCGAGCAGATTGTTATAAACCCCGCGCCCCCACGAGGATCAGCACGGGGCAGTCGCGATCTGCTAACGTTGTCTGACTACTGGGACCATACACCCGCGTATCGCGACCCATCCTCCCACGGCGCGCAATCATCTTATTCGTCATGCATACCCAGCTTGTCGCCCTCGCCCTCGCCGGCCTCGCCGCAGCCGCCCCGCGGCCGAGGCAGGAGGCCTACACCTCGCCCAAGATCGAGTCCATCCAGATCGGCCCGCGCCCGTACTTCCTCGTCGACACCATGCGCGACGGGCCCCTGAAGGACAAGCTCGACTCATGCAAGTCCATCGACAAGTTCAAGCCCACCGCCTGGAGCGTCGCCCACCGCGGCGGCGGCACGCTGCAGATCCCCGAGCACACCATCGAGTCCAACATGGCCGGCGCGCGCATGGGCGCTGGCGTGCTGGAGTGCGACGTGGCCTTCACCAGCGACCGCCAGCTCGTGTGCCGCCACTCGCAGTGCGACCTGCACTTCACCACCGACATCCTCGCCCGGCCCGAGCTCAACGCCAAGTGCACCAAGCCCTTCAGCCCCGCCACCGACGACGAGGACGCGAGCGCCGAGTGCTGCACGAGCGACATCACCCTCGACGAGTTCAAGTCGCTGTGCGGCAAGATGGACGGCACCAACACGAGCGCCACCACCCCCGAGGACTTCTCGAGGAATACCGAGCCTTGGCGGACGGACCTGTACGCTACGTGCGGGACGGTGCTCACGCACAAGGAGCACATCGAGCTCACCAAGAGCCTGGGGCTGAAGTTTGCGCCCGAGCTCAAGACCCCCGAGGTGGAAATGCCGTTCGAGGGAGAGTACACCCAGGAGCAGTACGCGCAGGACATGGTGGACGAGTACAAGGACGCTGGTGTCGATCCCTCGGACGTCTACCTCCAGTCCTTCCTCTATGACGACATCCTGTACTGGATTGAGAACGAACCCGAATTCAATGTCGTGTACAACGACGATACGGGTGAGACGGAGGACACCATGCCGGACGCTATCGCCGCCCTCCAAGGCCGCGCAGATGACGGGCTGAAGATCCTGGGCCCGCCGCTGCAGTATCTCGTTGCTTCCGAGGACGGTGAGATGGTGCCGAGCGAGTATGCCGAGAAGGCGAAGGAGCTCGGCTTCGATATCATCTCGTGGAGTCTGGAGAGGTCGGGCCCGCTGAAGGGTGGCGGCGATTACTACTACACCTCGGTCAAGGATCTTATTGACAGGGACGGCGACATGTTTGAGGTGCTGCACGTATTGGCTCAGGACATTGGCGTTCTGGGTGTCTTTTCGGATTGGAGCGCCACGGCGACGTACTATGCCAACTGCTTCGGTCTTTTCTAAGAGAGGCGAAGAATGGGGGATGGGCCGAGGCGGTAGTTGGGCGTGTGGCTGGCGTTTATGACGGCATAGGATACCTGCACAATTGGTATATAGAGCATCGTATTGAGCACTCCTGGGGCAAGCATGGAATGTAGATGATAATCCGGCTACTAGAGAAAGTTGGACTGTCGGCAGTTGCATTGCCCCCTCACGGGTCGGATACTGAGAAATGCGGTGATATAGGCTCCTCCAAAGAAGGTCTCATCACCAATCACAGAGTTTTGTCACTCCTGCTGCAACGCGGTAGATTTTGTTGATTGCGAGTGGCTTCGCTAGGCGTGCCAACTCTAAGTATTCAACGGGTTAAGTAGGCTTCACCCGCCCGAGTTCTTCACAAGCCTGTTATTTTGCAAGGTGTCCGGGGCTCACATCATGGACATCCCCTTCCCCAGCGCTTTGGCTGTATTCCATGGCATAGTAGGAGGCAGTGTATATCTACCCTTAAATGCTCCTTGCGAAGGAGGCTCGGGGTAGACTCCGGGCCGTCGTAGGGTATAGCTGGCCACGGCCTTCAATTGATACCCGCCAGCAGCGGCCCAGCTGGCGTGCTCTGCCTTTCTCGGTGCTGCCTCGGAGAATATCTGCAGCTTATCTATCGTAGATTGCTCCTCTTGCCGCGCTTTGGCAGGATGGGATGCGAAAGTACGTCGCTCACAGTCTGGACCTATATCACCAGGGGTCAAGTGCTTACCTAGGCTGGATGTGCTCTACTCTTGACCCATGCATGTGAAAAGACGGTATTGCTTCGTTATTGTCATAGCCGCTACAACCTTAGTCGAAGCAGGAAATCTTTCCCAGTGATGGAGTACGACACCGGGGGCCTCTTCCACACTCCGGATGTACAACGTCCCCGGAGGGCTTCGAACCGCGTGTACTTGAAACGCCCTTATAGGCATGCAAGTTTCCGCCAGGTCCTGGACGTATCCAGGTATTGGCCAGAAGGAAACAGGAACAGGAGGCGTGCTCTTGATAGGGTGAGTATGCTATTATAGCGACAAACACGCTAGGCCGGGGCGAACCTCTATATGCGAGGTGTGTTACTTCATTTACGACGCAAATAGGATGGCACCTCTCTTCGGAAGACGCTTCGGCAATGGCGACGGACTCTGGAGTCGTTGGTGCCCTACATCCACGGCATGTTAAGACAGAACACAATCATGTTGGATTACAAGTCCAGACCAATCGTGGTTGGAATGGAGACCCGGGAGCTCACAAAACTTCAAAACATATTACGGCGCCCATATCCTTCTCGCAACGGCATGGGGTACGTGATTATACAGTAGGCCTAGAGGGATAGAATTCATGACCAAAGAAAGTCATGGTCGATGAGACGGCCTTGCAGAGAAAAGCTTCCTTCTAGCTTCCCGCCGTGGCAGGGGAAAGGTAGTTTACGACCTATTCGGGACTTTTGGCACGGCACTAGGCTCGCCAACACGAGATTTGCTTTACCCGCAGGGAATGGAGAGGCGTCCTCAGCGTGGCGGAGAGGGCACTCTCAACCACAACTGCCGTGACTTGTTTTATCCATATAGTACGAGCTCCTACGCTCTCGTTAAGACACCCAGTAGTGTACTATCTCTTAATAATCCTCCTAGTGTTTGCCCTCGCCGTTTCCCGTAGCTCCTTTCCGCTTCCGGCTAATCGGCCGGCTCGCCAGCGCCGCCACCCCGCCGACAGCGGCAAGTCCGGTAGTAGATTGTCACATCCCGCGGCAATTTACCCCGGAATTTTGAGTAAATTAAAGCCCGACCATTGGCAGACGTACAGCCAACAGCCGAGCGAATCGTCGGCGACGCATGATGCCTACCTAATATGGAGACAGCCTGTTTGTCGCTTTCCACGCGATCACTTCTTGGCTGGCTGCCACTGACAGTCGAGGAACGGTGTAAACCGAGGAACGGAGAATAGATGAAGATGATGTGCGTGAGCCATACCAGGAAACTTATCCCACCCTTCTGTGAGGGTATATATGTGTGGGAGAGGGTGCCTTGGCTTCCACCTCGGGGCCTTCCTTCCTATTCCCTCTTTTGTCCACGCTCATTTAACTTGGACTAACCAACCCAGTATCCCTACCTAGCAGGCAAAGATGATGCTCAAGTCATTCCTCGCCCTGGCGGCCGCCAACCTGGCGACTGCACAGGAGCTCATGCGCTTCGGGTGCTCGCAGCTGACGCTGGACCGCGTCGACCCGCTCGTGAACCCTGGCCAGCTCCCCTCGCCCCATATGCACCAGGTCATCGGCGGCAACTCTTTCAACGCCAGCATGGATCCCGAGTCGATTGACCCGGCACGGGATGCTACCTGCACTACCTGTTCATTCGCTGAGGACTTCTCCAACTACTGGACCCCCAACCTGTACTTCCGTGCCCGGAACGGGACCTACAAGAACGTCCCCATCTTCGCCAACTTGGGGCTGGGCCAGGTCCAAGGGGGCATGACCGTCTACTACATTCGCGGCTACAGGGGCACTGACACCGTCACCACTTTCCAGCCCGTGAGAACCTCCGCCCTCCAAGGTGTGTTTCTGGTCACCCGCTAACAAGTCGTTCGCAGGGCTTCCGAATGCTCGTCGGTGACGCCGCCAACCGCGATGCTTCCAAGGTCCCACAGCAGCTTTGCTTCCGCTGCGAGGAGAACTACCAGCAGACGCCCTTCGGCGGCGCTCCCTGCACGGGCGCCGACTCGCCAACCTTCCCCAAGGAGCCGTGCGGCGGCGGCTGGCGTGTCACCATCACCTTCCCCACCTGTTGGGACGGCAAGACGCTGGACACGGCCAACCACCAGGACCACGTCGCCTACCCGGCGCAGGGCAGCTTTGAGATGGGCGGCCAGTGCCCGCAGACGCACCCCGTCAAGATCCCGCAGGTGATGTACGAGATCATGTTCGACACGGCGCAGTTCAACGGCCCCGAGGACTGGCCCGAGGACGGCTCGCAGCCCTTCGTCTGGGCCATGGGCGACACGACTGGTGCGGGTATCCACGGCGACTACCTCTTCGGGTGGAAGGGCGATGCGCTGCAGAGGGCCATGGACATGAAGTGCAATGGCGTGAACTGCCCCGGTATGGAGAGGCAGGACGACTCGGTCTCGAACGCGTGTGCCAAGGCCCAGATGGCCGCCGAGCCCATCGGCGACGATGGCTGTAAGTCAATACCCGGTACCTCTTTGTTTTGAGCCCCGGCCATGCTAACGTATTCTCCTCCAGGGCTCACGGAGCTTCCCGGTGGCTGGGAGCTGTCGTAAGTAAACTGCAGCGCTCGAAGCGGTTAATGCGATGGGGGCTCCAGTCAGGATCCGTCTAGGCTTGGAGTCTTCCAAGGATGCTTAGGATATGTGGGATACGTCAGACCCAAAGATTCTCCTTCTCTGTTGTATATAGTGATAAGAGCGATTGTTAGCCTATAGTGCCTCAACCTGCGCATATCACCGTTCTGCAGCAGCTCCGGCAAGTAATCGGTCGACTCGGAAGCGACGGTAATATTGATCCGAACTCGAATCCCCGTATGTCTCCACTGCGCATAATTTCGTCACCGGGAGCTTGCGCCTGCCGCTGTTAGGGGTATGCGGGCGGATTCTCCATACCTTTTGTCGTCAGTCATACCGAGTAATGGCTGAGGGATAAATACAATGCACCCCTAGCAGGTAGTTCTCCTAATAGTCGTCGGGAGGAAGCAGGTTTCTCAACCGCGTTATTCCCTTGGCGAGTTCTTGTGACTTGTCATTTTGAGCGCTGAAGAAAAAGACAACTTCGGGCGATGGATTGTACGGCAAGCGGAGCCTGCAGCATATTTACGCATCCCTTATTCGTAAACGGATGTCCCCGCTTGTACCGGATGACACCTCCTGTGAGGGGCCAGGGTTACATTATGTGGAGGCCGACGATCCGTCTGTTGTGTTGGCATGCCGAAGATGCGATATGCCCCACCCGTTCCGAGTTTTTCTCCCCGAGGCCGCAGATTCTCGTCCCTCCTTCAAGGCTTCCCTATCCCTATTGCATTGGATTCTTGTAGAGAATGGCCGACGAGAATACGAACAAGTCGCCCCCGGGCTCAAAGCCCTCCAGCCCGCCGCCCGCGACGGACCCTGCGGCCCCGGGCCCCTCCGGGATTCTGCCAGCAGAGCACTGGGCACAGGTGAGCAAGGGAACAAGACGCTACGTCACACGTTGGTCTGACTCCTGGCTTTTAGCAACCAATTGAGGATGACGACGCGTCGCTTCTCGGAGAGTCCGCCAACACGTCGACCTCCTCCCTTTCGTCGAGCATTATGAACTATCGTACTCTGCACGGGCGTCGGTACCACAGCGATGTTGGGGATGTGTCGTACTGGTATGGCCGCCTAAGCCCCTGCCGCCCCTACGGACTCCCTAGCTGACCTCAAACGCAATCAAGGGGTTCAAACGACGAGAGGCAGAATGAGGCGATGGACATCAAGTATGCGTGTACCTCTGCGGCCCTACAGCTTGCTTGAGCACCCGCTAACTCGCTTACCAGCCACTACGCGCTGACGCTCGCCATTGGCGACAAGCTATTCCTGGCGCCCCTAGAGAAGAATAAGGTTCAGGTAGGGTGCACCATGTTCACTCTATTGCTGATACTCAACATCTAACATGTTGCGTAGCGTGTCCTCGATGTTGGCACTGGAACCGGTGTTTGGGCCATGTGAGTAACCTTTGGACTTGCATCAAAGCAATATGGCTAATCGTGCCCCCAGCGACTTCGCGGACGAATTCCCGGAGGCGGAGGTAACTGGGACCGACATTTCCCCTATCCAACCCAGCTGGATCCCCCCCAACCTCAAGTTGTGAGTAAACCACGATCATGAATATAGGATGAACAACATCCTGCACCTTGGGAGTTAGGGCTAAACGGGTCCTGGCAGCGAAATCGAGGACTGCACGCGTGAGTGGACGTTCAACCCCGGCTCCTTCGATTATGTGCACCTCCGCTGGCTCACGGGAAGTATACCCGACTGGAACCTCCTACTCGAGGAAGCGTTCAAGGCGGTCAAGCCCGGAGGCTGGGTCGAAAGCCACGAAACATCGTCGGTCGTCAGGAGCGACCATGCAACTATCACAGAGGAGTCTGCGCTCGGCCAATGGTCCAAGTTCTTCGAGGATGGAGGGAAGAAAATTGGGCGCACTTTCAGGGCTATAGAAGAGGACATACAGAGGAAGGCGATGGAGGCTGCTGGATTCGTCGACATCCAGGAGTACTCTTACAAGGCATGGCCGGCCCTCACCGCGAAAACCGTTTCCCTTTCTTACTAACCGTACTGATAGAACCCTATGGGAGGATGGCCGAAGGACCCTGTTCAGAAGGAGATTGGAAACGTGACCATGGCAGCGCTGGAGGGGGACATCGAGGGCTATATCCTTTTCATCGCGAATACCCTTGGCTGGACAAGGGAGGAGATCCAGGTCTACATAGCGCACGTCCGGCGGGAGATGTTGTCAGGAAAGTACTACCCGTACTACTGGCAAAAGGTTGTATGGGGACGGAAGCCCGAGTAACAGGCGGCGTCTGTCCAGCGTCCATTTGGGCCCTCTTTACCCTTCTGAAAATACCAATTCTTCCCAAACAGGAGAGCCAGCGAGGTAATTGCTAAGGTTAAGTTTTTATAAACTATATATCCAGTGTATTATACGTAAGAGCCCGTGCCCTCTTCATCAGCTTCTCTAGATAGAGAGAGTTGAGACTGGGATGTCGCCAGTCAGATCCCGCCCAGTCTCCGAAACCCCGAAGGACCCCTTCAAAACCTCTGTTCCCGACAGCTTCCCATCTTCGCCAACAACCAGCTCCCCGGTGTTTTCGCCCTCGCTATTCACAACAGTGGTCTTGGCGCCAGGTGATGCCTGATATAGACAAATCTCAACCCCGTTAACAAAGTCATACACGGGACCCTGCTCCTCTCGGCTCCCCAGAACAAGGATTGTGTTCTCCCGCACATACAGGGGTAGGGAGCCAAACCCATGCTTCTCCTTGAACCATCCCGGGCCAGTCTTGACCTCGTTACTGAAGTACGACGTCCACTTGCCCTTGGGGAGGTAAAACTCAACCTCGCCCGACTCTTCGAAGATAGGGGCGACGAGGAGCTGAGAGCCGAGCATGAACTGACGGTCGAGGTACCACGATGTAGGGTCCTCGGGGAACTCGAGGGCAACCGACCTAAGTGATAGAGGGAGGCCACCGTCAACAGCCTCAGCGGCCTGCGAGACAATGTACGGCATCAGACGAGTCTTGAGCGAAACCCACTTCGCAAGCGTCCTGGAACACCCCTCCTCTGTCTGATCGTCCTCATCAACAGTCCACGGCACGCGGTACGAGTTGCTCCCGTGCAGCCGGCTGTGGCTGCAAAGAAGCCCCATTGCCACCCAGCGCTTGTAGATCCACGGCGGCGGGTACCCCTCGAAGCCTCCAATATCGCAGCTCCAGAAGGAGAACCCGCTAATGCCCAGCGAGAGACCTCCGCGGACGGTCTCACCCAGGGCCTCGGGGGTCGACTCGCAATCGCCGCCCCACTGGAGCGGGAAGCGCTGGCAGCCGGCTGTGGAGGCCCGGGCGAAGAGGACGGCCTGGTCGGCGCCAAAGCGCTTTTGGACGGCCTCGTAGACAAGACGGTTGTAGGCAAAGGCGTAGTAGTTGTGCATCTTCTCTGGGTCAACGCTGGTGTCGAACCACTGGACATCCTTTGTTGGAATGCGCTCTCCGAAGTCGGTCTTGATAGCATCAACGCCGGTGTCGAAGAGCCCATTGAGACACTCCACATACCACGCGACCGCCTCTGGGTTCGTCACGTCGAGAAGACCCATGCCTGCCTGCCACAAATCCCACTGCCACACATCCCCGTTCTTCCGCTTCAGCAGGTACCCCTTCTCAGCGGCAAGCTTAAACGCGGCTCCGTGCTGGGCGATATAAGGGTTGATCCAGACCGAGACCTTCTTACACAGACCCGCGTCCTTCATCCGGCGTATCTGCCCCTTCGGGTCGGGGAATCTCTCCGAGTCAAAGACAAAGTCGGACCAGGTAAACGCCTTCATCCAGAAGCAGTCGAAGTGGAACACCTCAACCGGGGAGCCGCGGGCCTTCATGCCCTCGAGGAACGAGGTGACGGTAGTCTCATCGTAGTTGGTGGTGAAACTGGTAGAGAGCCACAGCCCAAAGCTCCAGGTCGGGACCTTCCCCGGCCGCCCGGTTAGAATGCTATACTTCTTCAACACCTCCTTAGGCGTGGGGCCGTATATAATGTACAGCTTGAGCCGCTGGCTCTCGGCGGTAGTCTGGAGGCGACAGCAGCGCTCACTACCGATCTCCATCTCGATGCGGCCAGGCGTGTCTACAAAGACACCGTATCCTCTGCTGCTCATGAAGAAGGGGATGTTCTTGTACGACTGGTCGCTAGAAGTCCCACCGTCGGCATTCCACAGCGTGACCGCCTGCCCAACCTTGTTCCACGCGCCGAAGCGCTCGCCTAGCCCGTGGATCGATTCCCCCACGGAGAGGTTCGTCTGGAGGAACATGTAGTGACTGAAGTCGCGCATATCGGCTAGCTGAATGGGGTTGCTGGGAGCAGGGCTGTATGCAAAGCCGGTGCTGCGGTGACCGAGAGTGGTGAGATGTTTAGAGTTGTCGGTGCTGTGAAACTGGATGTTGAAAGTGTGAGGGTCCGAACTGATGGTCGCAGCAAGGGAGCCAGATTCAAGAGTCGTTCCCTTGTCCCCCTTGACGATCTTTCCCTGGACGGACGGTCTACCCTGCGGATAGAGGTCGAAGTGAGGGCCCTTGTTCTGCGCACCGGCCCAATGAGTTGACTCAAGGGAGACTACACCGTCCATTTCGGCCTTGAGGTCCACAGTGACTGTGGGCTGGTTGAGGGTGTCGCCCCGGCTCCTGATCTGCCTTGTCGGGCAGAGGAGGCTCAAGAGCCCCTGATCTTCCTGGGCGTCGATGTCGTAGACCTCCTCCGCATACTCGAGCTTCATGCCCTCGGCCGTCAGCCACATACCATCGCGAAGGCGAACCATGATAAAAGGCTTGCCCCGAGGCCGGTGTTGGGAGAAGAAATATGATCTGGCAGCCGGATATTGATCTCGGTAGTCGGTATAGGTCGGAGGCGTAATGTCTGGGAGGATCAATAAATTACATCTATCGGATGAAATAAAAGCGCGATCGGATGCCAGGACCTATTTGACCTCCAAGCTCCAAGCTTCCCCGCGTACCCTTCGGAGGCACGAGCCCCGGCGGGTCAAATGCGGATTGGACTCATAAGCGCGCCAGTCTGCGGACTGTGACGCTGTGGGGGGCTGGGCCAGGTGGTGGTCGGGCCGCTGTGCCGCTGGAATCGAACTTGGGCTAGAAAGAGGAGCGATGTGACCGGCTCGGGCTTGACGGCGCCACCGGAGCTTCCCCCACCGGACCTTGCTGTGGGGCTCTGATAGTACGACCTTGGAGAAGTGGAGGCCACTTGGTGGGACTGCATGGCAAGGGCGTCCACATTGTCCAATGCCCAGGCCGGATCTTACTTACACGCGAATCAAGATACACGATGCTTAGGATGTCATTACTGATTCATTATTGTCTATCGCTCATAAAGTCTATCTGTTTCACTCCCCGTCGTTCCTTCTACCATCACCTATCGCCTCCCTTCTTACCACGGCAGCCAATTCCTCACCGACTTCATGTACACCCAGAAGTAAACGCATAGATAATTCGTAAACGTAAAGAGAGCGAAGATTCCCAAGTACGGCCACGCCTTGGAGCTAGTAAGCTCGATCTTGGACAGATACTAGTAACGTTGTTAGCGAACGCTTCTGATGCCATCTTGGGGACTTGCGTGTGAAACTTACATCCTCGCCGTCGGCGTATTGGCAATACCCGCAATCACTCGTAGCATCCGGATTGACCAAGTACCCCTTTGTGCTCTGCAGCCAGTCGCCGGCATAATTCCCACAAGTTGACCCGCCCGGGGCCTGGAAGCGTACTATCTCGGAGTCGGCGCAGGTGATCTTGACGCCCGGGAGCACGGTCGCCGCGATACCCGAGATCCAGTATGTGAAGGGCCCGATGTAGTAGATCGTGTACGCCCAAACCGAGGGCATGAGGGCCCGCGGCTGGAGGACGCCGTTGAAGAACTCGCACACGATCACGAAGAGGGGCATTATGCTGGCGGCCATGACGGCGTCGGCACTGTTCGGCTTTGTAAGTGACCGTTCATGCGATATTTGGGAAGGAGTGGAAGTTGCATACCTTAGTCCAGCAATCCACTGGCCCCATGACGTGCAGAACAGGTGGAACATCATCATCATGAGGAACGTGTACACGGCCGGAACCCCCAGCGGGAACCCGATGAGGAAGTAGAACAGGACATAGTAGAGAAGTCCGCCGGCAAGCGCCCACGGAATCTCCGCGATAATCTGCGCCGTGGTGAAGGCGACCCACCCGTAGATGCGACTGGGGCCCTCTCTGCCCAGCCAGACGTTCCTGTTCTCGACGAACATCATGGAGCACGCGTTGACGAACTCGGGCACGATCATGAGGACCATGAAGTACGCGAAGATGCGATACTGCATCTCCGCGAGGGTGCCCCCGAGTTGGAGGAACGCGAGGCCGGTGAGTAGGGAGTGGAAGAAGGAGCAGTAGAGGCGGGAGTAGACGTAGTCCGGGGTCCGCCAGTACTGGATTATGGTCCTTTCGGTGAGGCGGATAATCTGCTGGGCGGTGGAGGATGCGTAATCCCGGTTCTTGGTGCCTGTCTCCAGCTCTTCCATGCCGGGGCCCACGGAGGTAACCTCGTCTATCTTCCGAAGGGTCGCTGCGGCCTCGGGGGAGTTGTTCCAGACACTGCACCAATCCATTGACGCCGTCGAAGAATGCTGAGCGGTAGCCTCGATGAGGAGATCCGCCACGTTCTTCTCCGTGTCGTAGGTGAGTCCATGTCGCGCAAAATAGTCGATCACGGTCTTGCCGTTGGGGCCGATGTCGCCGAAGTAGTATGTGTTGCCACCGCGATGGAGTGCCAAAACTCGGTCGAACTGAGGTTTTAGTTATTAGCCTATGACCTTGTCAAAACGGCGTGTGGGCGCTGCTCACCTGCTCGAACTGCTCTTGGCTAGCCTGGTGAATGGTGCAGATAATGCCCTGCCCGCAGTCTGCAAGCTTCCGGAGGAGACGGACAATGCTCATCGCGCCCTGGCTGTCAAGTCCCTGCGCATCAGGTTAGTGTCTTTCCTTTCCACACGCATGGCAGCCGACTTACACTAGTAGGCTCGTCAAGGAACAAGAGTAGGCTTGGCTTGGCGCACAACTCCACGCCGATGGTAGTTCGCTTCTTCTGTTCCAGGGACAGGGGCCCGATGATAGCGTTCTGGAGCTCACCCATGCCGAGGATATCCAGTACCTCATCGACATAAGCGAGCTTGGAGGCCTTGCTCGTGTCGGAAGACTGCCGAAGGAGAGCTGAAAACTCAAAGGCTTCGCGGACCGTGCTGGTCTCGACGTGGATGTCCATCTGCTGGCAGAATCCAATTCCACGGCCGAAGGACGCGTCGACGTCTTTGCCGTTGATTTTCATCTCACCCGTGAGTTTGCCCGTATATTGCTGCGTCAATACGCCCATGACTGTCATCGAATGCGTTAGCGTAGCTGGAGAAACCAACGACAGGGCAGGAACGTACGTGTGCTCTTCCCGGCTCCCGAGGCACCCACGAGGGCGGTAAGCTTTCCGGGTTCGCAATACCCCGAAACACCCTTCAGCAAGTGTTTGTCGCCGCCCTTATGGGGGACAGTGTAGTTGAGATCTTTCCAGGTGAAGGTGGTGCCAGACTTTTCCAGTCCCTTGGACTCCTTGGAGTAGTGCCCTTCCTCGACTACCGGGGTCGTAGACCCTGTATCGGTGCTCTCCTCATCTATCACAGGAGGAGTCTTGGAAGCCTTGCTCTGGCGGACGAACTTCAAGGCGCCGCCACCGCCTTCCGCCCAATCAACTTTCTCGACCAAGAGCATGTTGATCAGCAAGAAGCCCAGGGTGAAAAGGATCAGAATGCCAAAGTCGCGCCCGACATTGGAGTAGCTGAAGCCGAACTCGGTACGGAGATAGTCATCACCATTGATGCTCATCTCTCCTTGCTGCGCGCCTGTCGCAGCGCAGCTCTGAAGGCTCGGATCGCCGTAACCGGGCCCAGACGGAATGACAGAGCCCGAGGCGCAGGGGAAGTCTCGGTTGTGGAACTCCATGGCCAAGATGATCTCATAGGAATATGGTATCGGTGTCAGGTACTAGACGTAACGTTAGCGGACATGGCGAATGCTCATTGGGAGAGATATCTCACAGCCATCCAGCCCACCCAGGGCACGTCCTGGACCAGCCGCTCGACGGATCTGAGATAGCCACCGAAGATCACGGATATTAGGACGTATACACCGCAAAACCGCAGGGCAACCTCAAGCTTCTCGGAGACGGCACCGAGGGCGCGGTAGCAGGCGGTCAACGCCATGGAGCAGAAGAATATGGAACCTAGGTATGCGAAGAAGGCGGCGGCCTTGTCCTGGTTGTTAGAAAATGATCAAGTCTTTTCCAGTGAATGAGACTTACCTCTAGTTTCATGCCTGCAAGGAAGTAGGCCACAATAGAAAAGACACAGGCTTGTATCATTACTGCGACAACATCCAGAAGTGCCTTTCCAACTACCACAGCACTCGGCCTCACCGCGGCGTACCTCTTCTGCCGGCTAACCACCGTCCGGTCTTGGAAAGCCGTCTCAAGCTCCGCAAGCTGGAACCAAGCTACCAGCGCCGCCGAGTAGAACGAGTACCCACCGCGCGAGTACATACCGTCGGTATCGACGGGCATCTTGTAGAACATGGAGCCCAGGAGGAATGCACAGATGATATTGCAGATGAAGCGGGTGAGGAAGGGGAGGAGGTGACCGCGCAGCTTCCAGGCCTCGCGCTTGGTGCAGAGGAGAACCTGCCGAGGGAAGGAGGTGTTGTAGGAGGAGCTGGGCGAGACGTATTTCGACTTCTGGCTCTTGGCGTTTTCCTTGAATTCGGCGGTTTTGTGGAAGGAAGCCCCACGGGCCTCGGAAACGGCCTTCTGCTCCTCCTCGTAACTGAGGACGTCGTTCTGGACATCCTTGAAGGCCTGGCTGGCCCTGAACGCCTTCTCCAGCTCTACCGCTCCCCGAGGAACGCGGAACTCGTAGCCCTCGCGGACGACGGCGGGATCCGCCGGGGGGATACTGGTGAGGAAGTCGCTCATGGTCTGGCGGGGAAGTCGTTGGTACCCAATCTCGTTGAAATACGCCTCAGCTTTGTTCGCCGGGCCTTGGTAGATCATCCGGCCCTCATCGATGAGGAGCACCTTATCCACCATATCATAGATTGCGTCTGAGGCCTGATAAAGCGACACGGTAGTCGCACGCTGGCATGAGTCGGTCATGATGCGGAGAGACCTGATGTAGTCTACTGCAGACGAAGCGTCAAGCCCTCGCGTTGAGCCATCCCAGGTGTTGACGGCCGAGCCAGAGGTGAGGGACTCCAGGATCGACACCCGCTTCCTCTCGCCGCCCGAGATGCCGCGGATGTACTCGTTGCCGACAAGGGTGTCCATGACATGCGTCATCCCGAAGACGCGGCCAAACTCCCCCAGGAACTGGGGAACCTTGTGTAGTGACCGTTTGGGCGTCTTGGTCTGAAGGGCAAACTCGAGGGTCTGCCGGACAGTGAGGGTGGGAAGGTGGACGTCGTCCTCTGGGACGTACGAGACGAGGCCTCGGCAGCGCTTCAGTACGTCATCTGGGGACATGCCGCAGTAGTCAATCGACCCCCTGATTCCCAGGAAGGACGAGTGGTCGTTTCCGATGGTCCTCAGAAACGTGCTGCACCCAGAGCCCGGGTTGCCTAACACACTGTAATGATGTTGTTAGCAAGTGTTTTGAGCCCAAAATATAGAGTTTGAACCTACAGCATCATCTCGCCGTTCCGGACAACGCCGGTGAAGTCCCGAATCAGGGGCCGTCCATTCTCGGCTTTCTCGGGTGAAATGAGCTTCTTGAGAGTCCACTCGTAGATTTCCTGGAGAGTCAATGTCCGCACGATGGCGTCCTTCAAGGTCTTCGCTGATGAGACACCCTCGTGCCGGCCATAGGTGGTGACGCCCTTGAAGCACACGCTCAGCGGGACGGGCTGTCCTCCACTCTCGGAATCGCGACGTAGGTAGTCCTCGAAGCCGGCAAACGGCCCGCTGCTCTCTGCCTTGTCGGTAAGATAGGACCGGCCGGTCACGGCCCTGTGCAGGTCCGCAACGGTTTCCTCGTTCTCGAGGGTGGCGGCGACGTGCGAGGTCTGGTCATCCTCGTCGTGCTGGTGCTCTACTACCTCATGGGTAGCGGCCCTGTTGAGGGGGTAGAGGTAGGAAGGCATTATGCCGGTGTGGTAGGTCCTGGGAACTGAGTGGTAAGACCGCCGCAAATTCCTGGGTTCTCGCAGGAAGGGGCCCGGATGGAGGAGAGAGTCTGGAGATCAGGTCCCGGATGGCGGCCCCTTGGCTGTTTTTTAAGCTATGCGTAGCGGTGGATGGCGAAGGGGACGGTGAATTTTATTGCCCAAATCGGGAATGTGGGTCTCACGACGAACAACGGCTGGTCAAGCGCCTTTGGCGTAACGGGGTGGGTGGTGGCGAGAGCTTGGTGGCTTCATGCGGCAACGGCCGAGGCGGCGTCAGGGTGTGTGCGTTTAACGTCATGGTGGGTGGTTCCCCCGAGCCGCCGAGTGTTTCAGGGCAGAGCTGGCGGAGAAACGGCATCAGATGGCAAGTTGGATCAGCTTTCCAGAGCTTATCTGAGCTCGGGCGTGCGGCTTACAAGTACCGTCGTGGGCAAGTTGCCAAAATATTAGGGAAGAGTCAGCTCATCGTGCAGATCTAGTGCTCAGATAGCGCCGCGGCCGGTGCGGGCCTGTCGGGGCCGATCTCCGGCAGAGGCAACGGCGCTTGGCCGGAAGAGGAAGCCAAGACAACATTGACTGCATTGAGTCAGGGCGGGGTGGAGCCTGTTAGTCATTAACCTTTCGCGGAGTGGCGGGTGCCCTGCCCCGAAAATTCTCGTGACTTCTGCCCGCACGCAATCAACCGAAGATCAGGTACACATGAGTCGAGCCCGGTAAACCGAGTCGGCAAAAAGCCAAATCCAGCAACAGCCAGGCTCCGGCCCTCCATGTCCGTCTCATGCTGCCGAGCACGAGCGCGCCGCCTGCCTCGATGAAAAAGTGCTGGCCGTGCCGCCGTCGACGACTCAAGTGCGATGGAGGCGTCCCGGGCTGCCGGAAGTGCGAGGAATATGGCGTCGAGTGCACGTACTCGAAGCCGCTCACCTGGGTCAAGGGCGTGGCCAGCCGTGGCCATATGATGGGTACCACCTTTGGCGCCGTCGATGCCGCCCGCAACGACACGACCCCGGCACCCCGGTCACCTCAAAATGGACATCGGGAGATGGACCCGCGGGACAGCCCGGATCTGCCGCCAACACCTGCCTGTCGCGCCGTCGGTGTCTCCACCCCCAGTCTGAAGCTGGCTGTGCCCTGGGAGGTCTCGAGGCCCCTCATAGACCCGGCGTTCCAGGACCTGGGGTACAATAAACGGTTCCTCTTTGACTACTGTAGGCTCCCCTCGGCTTGATATACCCATCGTAGCAACATCTCGTGCTTACATCGCCCTCTCCTAGACCAGCGGCGCGTCTGCCCGGCCATGTTCCTTGTCAGTGGCGCCAATAACCCATACTCCCAGGCGGTTTCCATGACGCCCTCCTCCCCGGCCTTGGCCAATGCCATCCTCGCCGTCGCCGCCTGCCACCGCGCCCACAGTGCAACCGGCTCGCCGCTCGTCTCTCTCTTAAACGGCCGCGTGCACCGTCTGCCCTCTTCTAGCCGCGCTGTCATCCCCACTAGCCCGAGCTCCACCTCATCCCTCTCCCACTCAGACCTCCTGAACCAGTATCTCGTCCTCAAACATAACTCGCTGCAACTTCTATCGGCCGACTTAGGCGACCCGAGCAGCAGTCGACGGAGTGAGACGCTAGCTACGGTGCTGTTCCTCGCGTTGCTAGAGCTCATGGAGAGCGGGGCGGGGTTCTGGAGCGTGCATATTGAGGGTGCGAAGAGGTTGCTGGAGGACGGTGTGGGAAATAGCTCCAGGAGCGGTGCTTCTTTGGTGGAGGCTATGATTGACGAGCTAATACTGTAAGTTGCATGGTATTGGCATCCCCAGCATAGTGCTGACGTGTCGTGTAGTTTCGACACGTTCGGATCGACGCTCATAAGCCCCGGGGTCCTTACGAGGTCGCTCTGGTCGCGGTTAAACCATGCCGAGGACGATACACCCAAAGCAACAGGCGTCGTGTGCCCCACGAAGATCATCTTGCTTGTCGATTCGGTCTCATCCCAGCGACAGCTAGGTCCAGATCTCCAGGCTCATGACCCAGATCTGAGCGTTCGTTCGATCTACTCCGCCCTCCAGCAGATCCAGAACTTTGACGCGCACGGGTGGGCCACCGCCTTAATGCTGAGCAACTTTACGGACGCAGCCATATCCCTTATGGATCTCGCCCACGTGGGCGCAATCTGGAAATTGGCAGCCGAGATCTACGTCTCTCGCCTGCTCTATAACCTTACCAGCGATCGCACCTTGCTTACCCCACTCGTAGACGTCATCCGCCATGAGTACGCCCTCCTAGGCCCAGACCACCACTTCCTGAACGCACTACTCTGGCCCACCTTTATTGCCGGTGCGGCATCGACAAGACCGGACCAGAGGGAGTGGGCAACCGGGGTTCTGGAAAAGATATGGGACGGGACACTGCTGGCGAACGGGAAGCACGCACCACTTGTGCTGGGTAGGCTTTGGGAGAAACAAGACTCGGCGAGAGGGGCGGGAGCTGGGGAGCTGGAGGGGTGGGACTGGATCAGTGAGTTGTCGTCGTTGGAGGATCGTTGGATTTTCCTTTAGCAGAGTTGGTTTGTTTACGGGTTGCACGGATATGCCGTGCCGGACAGGCGTTCAAGGGGACATAGAGTTTGGGACTAAAATGCTTGTCTGTACGAACCTCGCCGCCACAACGGGGCTGCCGGGACGATCGTGGATGGTGGCCAACCGTACCCACCGGGTTGGGACGGTCTGGAGTTCTGTTGTCACAGGTTTATGCGGAGTGATAAACGAGTTCTTATTCGATTAGGCCAATTGGAGTTGATTTTCAGGGCGCGTGTTAGAAGAGAGTCCCCTTATCCTGGGCGCTCAGACGACGTGGCGACGAACTGGCCAACGTGGAGAGCTGGGGCTCTTGACGGGTCCAGTGTTGTTTGCCCCACCGGTTTCTATTCTTAGGGTGCTGGATTCCCCAAACCAGGGCGAGAGGCCCCCACGTTCCTCGCAGTGGCGAAGCTAAAGCTGGGGCTCAACGCTGACGTCCACGACGTTAGCGGCGTCAACGTCAGCCATTCTCGCGCCACTTCGCGCTCGGGAAACCTCGCGTTTGTCGACTTTTCCGCAGGACCGGGCTGGCGCAATTCTAGGCCCTAGCGGGAAAGAACCGCCGCATGGTGTTGGGAGCAAGAGCCTTAACCCCGGGGGCATTTTCCCTGCCATGGTGCTACGGCCGGCCCAACTAGATCAGCCGAGGAGGCCTTACAATACAATCTATCAATAGCGTACATCAACCCTAGCCTAGGGTGGTCAGCCGGAGATCTTGCCATGAAAGATTTCATTACTCGGGAATGGATCTTGAAGCATAAGCACGATGTCTTAGTACGACACGCTCATGTCGGAAGCCGCCATCCAGCTTCCGGGACACTTTTCCCGTTGGAAATTCTCTCGGCGTCAGAAGTTGGGGATGGGCGTCGGATATCTGACAGGCGGTGAAATCACGAGTGGACCCGTGAGAACTGTTTCTATATGTATTGGGCACCTAATTCATTTCGGAGATGTCCCTGTATATAACTTCTAGAAACATCTGGTTCGGTCAACATGGTTGAAAGGACCCAGTTTTCCACGTGTTACACCCTTTCTTGTCTCAACGGCCCGGTAACAGCCTCCTGGGTGCTTTAAACGAGAAAACACCCACTCTCACGTCAACGACCCAAATAATATTAGGGCACGTGAAATGGATGCAGAAGTTCCCGGAGAAGTATTGGAACTCGGTGAATGTGGCGTGGCGATGGGCTCGAGAAGGAGAGCAGGGGCCAGAGGCAGGGCTGTCAGTAGGATTATACCGGAAACGTGGATCTGAATAAAAGAGAAAAAGGACACGGAATGCGCAGATAGACACTAGATGTTCCAGGTTTATACCCCAATATGTATGTAACTGCATAGGACGTCCAGAAGACATTGTATATCCTGCAATACCATGCTTCACGCATCCGTATTCCTGTACTTACTTCATGCCCATGACAAATACCCCGGAAGAAAAACTCGCGACGATCCCATACGCTCCAACGACTTATGCTATACCGGCTGGTCTCAACAAAACATTTCCATTCCTTGACTTTACATCTGCCCCGTAACTCGGCTAATGACACGATGCCTAGAGGTAAAGCTCCTCGCTCTCTTGCCAAAGACGTACATGGGAATGGTCGTCAAAGACACAGCCACCGTAATTCCCCCAATAACAAAAAAGCAATCCCTCACTCCTTGAACGGCGATCCAGTCGTTGGTATAGAACGTCATGGAGAAAGCAAAAATATTCTTCAGGCAATTGATGATTGCAAAGGCTTCAGACGACTCTCGCCGGTGGCAATCAATGATGTAAACAACAAGGGCAGTAACGCCAAGCTGGACACCTAGGTTGATCATGCCCATACACACGATGATTGGTATGGGCCACGGGTCTTGGGCATGGAGGCTTTGACCCCAGGCGAAGAAGCCGGTGGCGGTGAAGAGCAAGACGCTTGCCATGACGGGGAGGCGAAACTCGGGCTCTTTTAAGGGTATCCTGTTAGTTGTACACATCTTTGCTATGGGGAAGAGGTGGATTTGCACTTGCCGAATATGCCGTTGTTGCGTCGAGACATGTACTTGGCGACGCCATCGACCAGCGGACCGGCCACCGCAGTCGCAATCAAAGTGGCAACGAACGAGGATACGTTGGCCGCCCCGACAGCAGCCACCGAAAAGTTGTAGGGCGGCGCCGAGAAGATTTGCGAAAGCGTGATGGAAATGAGCACAAGCCATGAGATACAGATTGTGAACAGCAGTGTGCCCCATACCATCATGGGCGAGGCTAGCATGAAGAATGGGAGGATGAGGGTCCTCCAGAACGAAGTCTGGTCCCAGTATCCGTCGTAGGGGAGGAGCTCGCGCATGAACGTCTTTCGAGGCTCCGTTTCCGACGGAGCTGACTCGCGCCGCGCCGTCTCGGCATGGTTGGCCTTTTCGGCTTTCTCGTCCAGCACGACGGCTTTGTCGCCCGTGTCGATGTTGAGGGCACGAACTCGCTGGTAAGCGGATTCGGGCATGAATAGTACGGTCAGGATGGTCTGTAGCGCGAAGGCGCCACCCATGGCGTGCAGGCAGATTCGGTAGGAGCTGTACTGGATGATGGCACCCGCTGGAGGTAAGAAATGTCAGTATTGTACCAGTACGATGATCACGGATTGCCTAACCAATAGGTGATGCCAGATTGATGCCCCCAAGAACACCCAGGTTGAAAATGGCGTTCCTGAAGCCTCTCTCGTGGACAAACCAGATATCCGCAATCGATGCCGGGACAAGTGCCTCCATCGGCGCCATGCAGAAGCCCTGGACCGCCCTCGCGGCAGAAAGGGACGCAAAGCTCCCCGCCTCAGCCGCCCAGAAGCACGAGGCCATTAGCCCGAGAGAAGTGGCGATGTAGACCGGGCGCTTCCCAATCTTGACAGCCAGTGTGTTCAGAAGCAGGCTTCCGGCGGCGATGGCGACGATTGTCGAGCCCTGGAGGCCAAGGGTGAAGCGTTGGAGGGGAACATCGAATTCTTCAGCGAGTGGGACGATGGCCGGCGTCAGTAGTGGTCCGACAGCTACGGAAAGGCACTGTTAGATCGATATTTTCTCCAGATAGAGTGGACAACGACGCGGGAAGAAAGAAGTCCCTTACCACCAACGCAACCACAGCCATAGGCGATGGCGACCGTGAACATCTCCTTCTTCCATCGCGGCCAATTGTACGGGTCGTTCGGCGAGTCGGACGGCTGCGGGATGAGCACGATCTGGCCGGTCGGGTCGTGCTTGAGGAGCCCGGGGTCAACCCCCTCTACGCTCTCGGGGTCCCGCCTCCCAAGCTCGTTGAGGGGAGATGTGCCCGGCACATGCTCGAGCTTGTGGTCTTCGAGGATACCGAGAGGCATGGCTGGTGGTCAGGGAGACTGTTGGTGGGGTAAGGAGGAAAGAGACGACGAGAAGGAATTCACGTAATAAATATCAAGCTCTGGTCATGCCCAGAGGAGCTGGACGGACGCTCAGACGCAATGGCCTGACTCGGAGAAGATCGACCATATTGGGGGGGTGCTCCGTCGGCCCTGCGCCCGAGCCCGAGCTCCAGGGACACGCATGTATTGGAAGGGCGTGCCTTGGCGTTTGAGTGGTGGTTGTCTTGGTTCAAGCAACGTCGGTATGCCGGCAGTTGCGTTGGGCCTACACGTTCTTTTCGGGTGCAATTCAGATCGGGGGTATACTACCGAGGCAGTATGGGCAAGCTTGCGCGAATCTCCTGGTAGCTCGCAGGGGCCGGGGCCCCAGCATTTGCCAAGGAACCGATGGACAGGGGCCTTGCCAGGCGGGGGCGCCCGAACTGCACCAGGCCTGCAAGCCCCCAGCGATGCGGATGCGGGGTTCCGATGTGGGGAACGCTACCCCGGTTTTGGCGGCGTGGAATGACAATCCGACTGGAAGGCCCCCAATTTCTCCCTTGGTCTGGGGAGATCGCTAGCCTTTCACAGAAGAGTTTAGTGGGACGCGGCGCCTCCCAGTCCCCATCAAGAGCTGACACACTTATTACCAAGACACTACTGTATTATTGACCGATACCGCTTCCAGCCCGGAATAGAGTGCCAAACTCCGTGCTCACTTTCACATCCAATGATGATCAGCGCCTGGTTTCGGTTTACGCATACCCGAGGTTCCAAAACGTTTCGAGGTTCTTCCTGCTGTCCTCGTCCACATACTCTGGAGCTTCCCGCGGCGTTGCGCTATCGCCATGAATCTCCAGGACCTGGCCATTGAGGGAAGGGTCCGAAATAAGCCGCGAAACGCCCCGGGTCAACGTCGACATGGGTGTGACGATCATGGGCTTGAAGAGGTCGGCGCTCGGGGCGATGTTTGTTTCTAGATCATTCTTAGCGGATTTGAACGAGATCAAAGGAAAGCCAATAAAATGAACCGAAGTAGGAACGGTAAAGGGGCATACAACCCCCCTAGCTGGTTCGACTTACCAAGTACGGCCGGTGCGAGGGCGTTTATTTGGATGCTTGACTTGGCTTGAACAGGAGCCATCGACCGGACGAGGTTGATGAGGCCTGCCTTAGCGGCTCCGTACAGAGGCGCGACAGGGAAAGGGTAGAGGCCCGCGTTGGACGCTGTCACGATTATCGAGCCCCTGGACGGGGAACCGTCGTCCTTGTTTTTATGCATGTAGTGGAGAGCAAGCTTTACGGCTGATATTGTGGTTAGAAGAAGCATTGTGTAGGCTATCTCCGAGAACGAGGACGAGAACGTACAATAAAGAACGCCCAGGAAATTCACATCAATAGACCTGGTGTCGGGCTTCACGGGTACATCCTCCTCGACCTTCACGATGCTGCTCTGGCCCTGCTCCGAGATGCCGGCGTTGGCCATGACTATGTCGATCCGGCCGTGTTCTCGGTATACCTGTTCGAATGCGGCGGCTTGGGCCTCCCAGGACGAAACGTCACTCCTCTTGAAGCATAACGAAGCCTGGGGGTACTCATCGGCGACTTTGGCGATGATGCCCGGACCCGTGTTGTCGTTGATGTCGAGCACGGCGACCTTGTGACCCTCGGACGCGGAATGCCGGGCCATGGCTAAACCAATGCCGCTCGTACCTCCGGTAACGACGACCGATTTCTGGACACTGGTGTTGGCCATCGTGGCTAATTCGTTCCGAGAGAACTGTGAGGCGGTAAATTTGGGGTTGTCTCAAGTTGTTTGGCTCTGGCAGAGTGTCCACCACCATGTCCCAGTTGAACAGCTCGGACGATATAGTACATTGCCGATCCTGCAGCAGCCATCTACCGAATGTTTCCGGGTCCTCGTGGGTGCCTCAAAGCGGGACCCCCCAAACCCCCGCAGAAGGGCAGCCAATGAGTACACGGCTCAACCCAGCCGATGCGGCACACGCAACTCCACCAAGCCAATATCTCAGCCCCACTCAGCCCCCGCCGGCTCCGTCCTGGATGTTCAGCTTGGCCCATCGGGTTTACATCTGGCCTCCGTTCTTGACGAAGGCTGTGGCCCCAGCTCTTCCTGAAATAATACCACCTCGGATCACTCCACCTCCGTCACTGGATATTAGCAGCGTACATTTTTGGAGCACTAAACAGAGCCAATGGCGGAAATACACTACTCACAGGGCTTGGCCCAAGGGTTGAGGAACAAGGTCATAGTCATGACAGGTACGCCACAATATGTTATCCTTGTGCGAGTCTGATTACCAACTTTGTAGTGTAGGGGGGTCACAGGGCATCGGCGCCGCAACGGTGTCACAGCTTCATTCGCTCGGGTCTCACGTTTTCTTCGGCGACTGGGATGACGCCCGGGGTCGGAAGCTTGAGCAGGACCTCAGCGGGGAACCTGGTGGCGGATCGGTGCATTTCCAGAAATTAGATGTCAGAGATTACAGTTCTCAGCTGGCATTATTCGATGCCGCATACGACAAGCATGGAAGGGTCGATGCTGCCGTTTCATGCGCGGCGGTTGCGGAGCCAGGAGGTTGGTTTGAACCGGAGGATCTCGATCTAGAGACAGTCCGGAAAGTATGCCCCCCTTTGTGCCCACGCATGGCGTTTTATTGTACGGCCCGTTGTAGAGAGTTAACACGCGGCGCTGAACAGGAACCCATGCCGGTAAAGGACCACATCGATATCAACCTGACCAGTGTCGTCATGTTCTGCAGGATCGCCCTCGCCTACATGAAGTCGGACAAAACGGACGCGACTTCCGATGTGGAATTTTCCAAGTCGATTCTTCTCGTGTCATCCATCGCCGGCATCACAGAAGCGCCCGGTCTCTTCGCGTACTCCCCCGCCAAGCATGGAGTCATCGGCCTGATGCGTGCTCTCCGCCCTTGGGCGCCGATCAAATATGGCCTCCGCGCGAACGCGATATGCCCTTGGGCAACGGACACGCAGCTCCTCAGCGGCGTCAAGGAAAGGTGGGTCAAGGAGAAGATGCCTACGAATACGCCCGACGACGTGGCCCGCTTCATTGTGCAGTGCTGCGCAGATAAGGCTTTGAATGGCACCGCAGTATTTGTGTCCGGCGGACGCGGCTTCGATACCGAAGAAGGGATCAACCGCACGCTGCCACAGTGGATGGGCGAGCAGAACTCGGTCGAGTTCCTGCGCGGACAGGATATCTTGGGTCTAGTGAGTGCGACCGGGAAGCGTTTGACGAGAAGAATCGCTGACATAGTACCCAGGGCGACAAATGGACAAACTAAGAGTGAGAAAGATAGCGCAAGTAGACTTTTAGCACTTTCTGTCATCATATACGGCCAAGGCGAAGAGCAATGGATCTTGGAAGGAGGGAGTGATAGTGACGTACCTCTTATAATCTCTATTACCTCCAACATTCTTGTATTTGAACGTCAAATATGACAAATCATGCATTAAGAATCCAGCTGTTGAGCTCACACCGAGAATACCGCTTCGTGGAAGGTTTCTAGACCTTTGTCTCGTGTATCATGATGTCGCCCGTCCTTCATCGGAGCGGGTGTATCGTTTAGTGTGCGAAGGGAAGGTCGAGGCGACGGCTAAGATGGTGCATCAAAGAAGTCATTAATAGGCCAGTACCCCAAAGCCGCCAGGGTAGAGGCCGGGCTATCTTCAACACCAAGCCTACGATTATCGTCTGCAAGCTTCTCCAACATTCACCAACGATACGCCGGCAGAAGGTCTCAATCCCAGATTAGCGCACCGCTCCGATCAGCGCAAAGTAAGAAGTTGCCAATCAGCAATTCAAAGCGGTACCATGAACGCTGCTACTTCTGCAAAGCCGCTGGCCTCGTACTCGTCCGCCCGCGCTGTCCGAATTGGCCCAAACCTCCAGCTTCTCTACGTTTCTGGCACCACTGCGCGATATCCCGACGGGCGCGTCCCACCATTCGGTATGAAGTACGACGAGTTCCTTCACGCGGGACTCTCCCCGGGTGCTTCAGCAGCGGCCACGCAAGCGGATATCATCATCAGCAAAATAGAAGCAGTGATAAGAGAGGTGTCGGGCGGTGCCTCAGGGCTGGAGGCGTTGGTGGAGCTCACCGTCTTCGTGAAGGATATGGAGCGAGACTATAGGGCGGTAAACGAAGTTTACAATGCACGGGTTGGGGCACTCTTCACGGATAGGCGTATCACCTTGCCGGCTAGAACATGCGTCCAGGTTGGTGCCCTGCCGCCCGATGAGAGAACGCTTGTTGAAATCAAAGCTACAGCGATGTTGGGTGGCTATTGATACTAGTCAAGTGGTGGACATAGGGCATGATCAAGAAGAAGACCTGGATTCCAAGGGTACAGGGGTTGGCTGAGATTTTGAGCGGTGCCACTGCGAGAAAATGCCAGTAAAACAACAACAAATATCACCTCGAGATGGTCCTGTTTATGGGATATCTCCTATCCTTCATACTAGAGCCTGAAAAGTATACTCGGGCAACATTCTCCCAGTCAACCATCGTCTCCATCTCCCATTCATATGCGTGGCTAATAGGTGTACCTAAAATTGAGCTTCTCCTTATCCGTCTTGTCCGAGAACGCCTCCTGCCTCATCTCCTCCTCAGTCTGCTCCTGCGGACCACCATGCTGTAGCTTGTCGCGCCTGTTATTCTCAATCTTGCAAAGGAACCCGTACGCTGAGATGGAAACAATGCCGACAATAAGGCTTGCAAGTAAGCCAATGTAGCCATTGTGGTACTTGGGCGCGTCTTCCGCCCGGAAGACCTGGGGGCCAAGGATGTTGCCCAGGCAGTAGCCTAGGAAGTACATGGCGCCTAGCGTGACCTTCTTGGTGTGTCCGGAGGTGTTCGCCATTGGCAAGGAGGTGCTCATTGTGTACGATGCCCAGTAAGAGTAGAAGGCGTAGTATGGCCCTAGAAGTATCACCTTGTCGGTTTGGGGCAGCTGCCAGAGGCAAAGCGCCGCTACCGCGGGGAATAGGAGGGAGATGACGATTAGAATGCACCGGTAGCCTGGCAAGCGGCTTGATATAACGTTGAATATAATAGACCAGATGGTGCCGATGACGCCGGTTGGTACGCCCAGGAGCGTCGTAGTGAGAGGGTCAAATCCAAGGCCGTTGACAATGAGCGCAGCGAAGGTCACCAAGCCACCTGTACAAAATGGTCAGTACATTACGCTAGCCAAGAGAAGTTCAACGTGTGCTTTACCATTAGGGATATTCAAGGCACAGGCATAGATGGTGATGAGCCAAGCTTTGGGGTCCATCAAGCACTCCTTGACCTGATACCACTTCATGTTCTTGTCCTCGACGCCGGTATTGCTCTTGCGAACTCGCTCTAGGCAGATGTACTTTTCCCTGTCGTTGAGCCACCAGGCCTCAATCGGAGAGCTAGGAAGGCAGACGTAGACAACGACGGCCCAGACCGTAGTGATGGATCCGAGGACGATGAACAACAGCCTCCAAGGTGCGACGGCCGTGTCCGTGTGGCCGATCCCGTAAGACAAGAGGCCAGTCACAACGGAGGAGAGGGTGTTGAACCAGATAGATACTCGAATAGGCTGTTCCGGGACAGTCCACCACATGGCCGATACCACCGTGCAAACGGGAAAGACGACCGCTTCGAAGATGCCCACTATTCCCCGTTCGTCAGCACTCGTATTCAAGTCATCTATGGCACATAGCCGGTCCCGGGTTTTCTTCATTCGTTCCACTTACTCAAGAACCGGACGGCAGCCAGCCCCCCGAAGTTGCTCGTCGTGGCTGTCAGGAACGTCAGGACCGCCCACCCAAAGACAGTTGCGCCATAAAACGTCCGAATCGGCAGCTTCTGGATTAGTATGTTCCCGGGCCATTCGGCGATGAGAAAGCCGAAGTAAAAGATGGAGCCGATCCACGAGAATTCGTTGCCCTTGAGGTGGTTGTCCTCGACCATGCCGTAGATGGCGGCGTTGGAGATGATGACCTTGTCGACCGCTGCCATGAGAACGGAGATGGCGAGAATGGGGAGGATTATGAGGTCGACCTTCCACAGAAGGCGACGGGACTCTTCGTCGGTGATGGGCTCGTCGGTGATATCTCGGCTGAGGCCCGCGAGGAACCTGGCGGCGACGTCGTTCTCTCCATGATGTTCAAGCTCTGATGCCTCGACCTTGCTCTGGCTTGCGGCATACCTGGGCTCATCGGCCGGCGTCTTGCTATCGGTGTCGTTCATGCTCGTTGTGTTCCGCTACCGCAAGTAAGGTGTCGTTGGCTAAGAACGGCGGCAAAGAAGGCTGCTTTGATATGAAGGATCATTCAAGGTCGACCGGTCCACGATCAAGGTCCATCGATAGGGGGTTATAACTGGATATTTGTGGCCAACGCGATGTGCCTGCACGAAACCATATCAGCGGTAGTTGAGCTCTTACCGCGTATCTGGGTGAGCTCGAGAACTTGGGCCCTCCCAAGACAGTTTGCGGCACGGTTGTGGGTCGTCATCAAGATAAGCTAAGAGCTCCAGCGGAAGCTCCAGGCGACAAGGACGAGCAGAGTGGGCCGTCCGGGGAAGCTGGAAAGGGAGGGGATTGGCTACCCCCGCGGTTCCCACGCCGCACGGCCGGGCTGGAGCAAGTTCCATACTATCCCGTATCTACTAGCGGACCATTGCCGATAATGGTACCAGCCTCGACTTCCGCAGGAGCCAAGAAGCACGGCTTCTTCTCTCTCTCGTGGCTCTTGGCTTGATCCAAGTGAGTGGGGCTGATAGACACGCGAGACCAGATTCTTCCGGAAAGGGAATGGTTAGTACGCGGTGGCGGAGCCCCGTCGCCTCGACCTCCCTGCTGTGCGGATTTTGAGGGGACTATTGGCGCCGAGAACGGCAGGGATAAGCGGGGACGGTCGGAGAACCCTGGCGTGGCCACCATCCTTGGCCTGCATATCTCCACAAGACAAAACGATATTATTTGTGAGCGCGTTGCTCTCCTCACCTGATGCTTGAAATGTGCCCCTGAGGAGGACTACTATGCGGGGAAGCTCTTGAGCTCCATCACTATCCGTCCAAGTGCCGACGGTGCTACCTGTTTGGTCGCCTCGACCTTCTTCAGCAGCATGCCTCATTGTGTTGCATCTGGTGATGGCGTCGTACGATCTACCTGATTCATGGCACCGCAAGCCGAGTTTTCCCCGCGAGTCCCAATCTCAAAGTATCTTGGCGTCGCGGGAGCAACGGAGCCATGTGAATGCGAATTTGCCTGAGCTGGCGACCTTGTTCTGGATGTCCCGCTCCCTCTCGGATTGACACTTGCACTCAGAGGTCCGAAATATTGTCAGGGATCGTGTTTCTCTATGAAGTACCTCGTAGGTCTATCTAGTGTCTGCCAAACTTGAGTTCCACCAAGATGGCCGAGAAATGCCGTGGGCTCCCAGTAACAACCCGTCCTTAGTGATAGGGCCGCTGATGGCCTGTCTTGTGCTCATCTCCCCCGATTGACACAGCACTAGAGCTTTGCACGCGTGACACTGGCGAGCTCTTGGCCTGCACCGCTACGCCAAGCCGCGCCGGACTTGGGCTTTGACTCCTTCCATTGCCACTTCGGCTCAGCTTGCCTCTCTTCCTCGATCAGCCTCTGCACAAACTCCCCAAAGATGGGGAGCATCTTGAAACCATGCCCGGAATCCCCAGACAGAACCGCAAGGGACGAGCCGGTGCCTGGGACGTAGTCGATGATATAATCCGAATCGTCCGTGTCGGCAAACCAGCAGAGGTGGGCGTCGATGATGGGCCGCTCCGCGAACTTCGGGAAGACCTCGCGCAGTAGTTTCCGAACGAAGACTTCGTCTTCTGCCGGGATAAACTCCGACTCGGACAGGGAGGGGAATGGCACGGACAGGCCGTCCCCGGACCAGGCGTAGTTGGTGAAGCCGCCGCCCATGTGGCAGAACTTGAGCTTGTTGGTGGCCCTATCCGGCTCAAAGAAGAACGCTAGGTCACGGACATTGGTGACAGGAATTCCCCTCAGCGGAGCTGCCTCCTCGGGCGTGAGCTGGATGTGGCAGACGCCCCAGCACCTGCCGGTGACCTGCTTTCCGATACGGGGAATCAGGTTGGAAACATCGGCGCCCGTGGCAAGAACCGTCTTGTCAGCCAGGTGGATCTTGCCCGACCGTGTTCTAGCCCCGATGCAGGTTGTGCCTGACCGTGAGGATGCGCGGATCAGAGACTCGACCTCTCCATCATTTCTTCCGAGGTGAAACTTGACGCCCTTTCTCACGCATTCTTCGTAGACAGCCTTTAATGCGTCCAGTGAGTGGCCATACCCGGCGAGCTTGTTATAATAACCCGACCATCCTTGAACAGGTCCCTGAAACCCCGGGGCGACCTTCTTAATGTCCTTATGCCCGCTGACGCGATGTACCTGTCCCGCAAAGGCAGGGTGATGCTGTATGGACTCGAAGTACGTCTCCGCGATGCGTTTCGTCTGCTCGGGGGCCGCGCTAGAGCTAACGTTGAGGAAGCCCGTCTGGTGGTAATGAGGAGAGTATAACGGGTCTGTCTGCCACTTTCTGATGGCCCGCTATTCAAAGACGATTGTAAGTAAGAGGCGGCGTGTGGGCATTTTACTGGTGAAGTAACTTACAAGGCTCAGATCAGTGTAAAAAGGGTCCGCATACTCGGCGCGGACCACCTTGTTCAGGTCGAAGCCCGCGGAGAAGCCGCTGGGGACGGTGTCACCCTTCTCTAACACGGTGACATCTGAGTATCCGTTTAACGCCAGGTGGTGAGCCGTCGCGAGGCCGAAGCAGCCAGCGCCAATAATGAGGATTGACGGCTTTGAAGAATTCGTCGTCGACATGGTGTTCGTCGTAAGCCGATGAGGTGCGGCTTTGGGATAATCGAGGGAGACGTGAAGGGGATAGAAGGACTAGAAGAGCGGTTGTTAAGGGTAGGATTAGTGCGTGAAGCAAGCAGAGTCATTCAATCGCCGGCGCCGACAGATGCTGTACATGTAAGGACTGGCTGGTCGTACGATGCAAATCACCCCCTTTGGCGCAGGCGGAGAGGGAAAACAAATGGTGTTGAGGTCCCTGCATAAACGAGCACGGCGGAGGTCCGAAACCGCGCCAACTCCCCGTATTTTGAACTCTGGCTGCAGGTGCAGGCGAACACCGGCCGAGCTGGAGAGTTTCCCCGATGTCGCTTGGCAGCTCCGATGCGAACGCAAGCTGCGGGCAGGTCGAGGCGAGGATTGTCTCTGGGGCGCGCAATTGTCGCTCGGGGAGCACCCGCCATGGAAACCGGCCCACAGCAGACGCTATTCTGGTTTGTTATCTAGTCATGCGCGTGAAGCTTGTATGTAGGTGCTGGCCTATGATACCGGCAGGTTGTGTTCCCCGCAGTCCTGCAAGTTTGCCCCGCTCCGTCCCCAACCGGCCGCCGTCGCCTCCACCTGCTTCCTGGGCACTACCACGTAGTAGACCCAATCCCGACTCTCCGTGCCAAGCCCGGCTTCCTCATGTGGGACCGTGCCGGAAAGATAGCGGCCCACTGTCAATCCGCTACCACTGCGCGTGATCTTTATCGGGACATAGCTATTGCTTTCCCCTCAAAGTACAAGGGCAGGAGTGCCGACTCACGGCGGATAGCGGGGTACGGAGCGGCTCTCCAAGAAGTGAGGTAGACTTGTCTCCAAACGACACGACCATATTTCTGGGGATCACGGGCAACGATATAACAACACTGCTTCCCCGTCCGCTAGCAACCACATCTTGCTTGAAGAAATCTTCCCAATAGCAACAAGCTTTAACACACCCTCCATGGTTCTCACTTTCATATCTTCATAACAACCATGCCGGGAAATACGGATCAATGTGACACCCTGGCACCGGGCTCGAAGCCCAACATCAAGATTGCCATTGGTGAGAAAGCCCATGGCCGCCCACGTGTCTCCGTATGGGTCTACTAATGCACGATTCAGATAGGGGTGGCACGTTCACAGACTGCCTGGGCATCGTGGAAGGCAGGGAAAGGAATATCCTGGTCAAGATCCTGTCCCAGGACCCTTCCAATTATCCAGACGCCCCCATCGAGGGCATCCGGCGCATCCTAGAGGAGGCGACCGGGAAGCCATTTCCGCGCAACCAGCAGATCGACACCTCGCAGTTTGGTGACCTAACGGTCCGCATGGGCACCACTGTTGCTACAAATGCCCTGCTCGAGCGGAAAGGAGAGCGCGTGGCCCTCCTTATCACGGAGGGTTTCGGGGACGCTCTGAAGATCGGCCTTCAGTCCCGACCTAAGATTTTCGACTTGCACATCAAGAAGCCCGACGTACTGTACGAACAGGTGATTGAGGTCTCCGAGAGGGTGACTGTCGAGAGCTACCAACAGAGCCCTTCGTACAACGAGGATGTTGCGAGAGTGGAGGGGGCCGCCAAGTCTGATCCGGACCTGGTAAGGGGTCTCAACGGCCAAATTATCCGGGTACTCAAAAGACTGGATAAGGAAAAGGTGAGGTCGGACTTGGAGAAGCTCTACAGTGACGGACTTCGGAGTCTTTGTGTTTGCTTGACCCACTCCTACACGTTCCAAGGTACGTTCCTCAGTATCCCAATGCGCTCGACCTTCCGTTAACGGCACGTGTAGATCATGAACTCGAGATCCAGCGGATAGCAAACGAGGTCGGATTCCAAGAGGTCACCCTTTCGTGCCTCACCCTTCCCATGATTAAGATGATTTCTCGGGGCATGTCTGCAACAGCAGACTCCTACTTGACGCCCGTCGTTAAGGGTTACATCAAAGGCTTCCAGTCCGGGTTCACCGACGGTCTCAAGTCCTCAAACACGCGCTGTGAATTCATGCAGAGCGATGGTGGACTCGTCGACGTCAGAAAGTACGTTATACCGGAAACTCCTCTCCCTTGTCCGCTTTGCTAACGTGGTACCTCCACACAGTTTCAGCGGTCTCCGCGCCGTCCTCTCCGGCCCGGCAGGCGGAGTTGTCGGTCATGCGCGGACAAGCTATCACCCAGAGGAGAAAACGCCCGTAATTGGCTTCGATATGGGCGGCACCAGCACAGACGTCTCTCGATTCGACGGTTCCTTCGAGCATACCTTTGAAAATGTGACGGCCGGCATTACCATTATGGCACCCCAGCTGGATATCAACACCGTTGCCGCCGGAGGTGGAAGCATCTTGCACTGGAGGCACGGTCTATTCGCTGTCGGCCCCGACTCGGCCGGAGCACACCCCGGGCCAGCCTGCTACCGCAAGGGAGGGCCCCTGACTATCAGCGACGCAAACGCCTTCACGGGCCGCCTGCTCCCGGACTACTTCCCCAAGATCTTTGGTAAAAGTGAAAAGGAGCCGCTCGACGTCGAGATTACGAGGAAGATGTTTGTCGAGATGGCGGAGAAAATCAGTGCTGAGACGGGCCAGACCAAGACACCCGAAGATGTCGCCACGGGCTTCATCGACGTCGCGAACGAGACCATGGCAAAGCCCATCCGCGCTTTGACCGAGGCCCGTGGCTTTGACACCTCGGCCCATCATCTTGCGTGTTTCGGCGGGGCCGGCGGGCAGCACGCCTGTGCTATCGCCGCGTCGTTGTCCATCCGCAGAGTCATCATCCATGGCTACTCGTCTATTTTGTCCGCCTACGGCATGGCCCTCGCGGACACTGTGCATGAGGCACAGAGGCCGGCGTCCGGAAATTTTACATCCGCTTCGGCCGTTAAGCACGTCATTGATGAGCTCAGGGCGGAGGTGGACCGGGAGCTGCAGATTGACGGTTTCAAGAAGGACCGCATTAAGCACGAGGTGTACCTGAACCTCCGGTACCAGGGTACGGATAACAGCCTCATGATCTTGGAACCCAAAGACGGAGACTACCTCGCCGAGTTCACGCGCCAGCACCACCGCGAGTACTCCTTTACCTTCCCCGAAAAGAATGTCCTGCTCGAGGATATCCGGGTCCGCGGCATTGGCCAGTCCCTTGACGACACCAACGAGTCTCCCTACGAGGAACTCGCCTCTGTCAACAAATTTGATGTTGTCAAGGGCGCTGAGGACGGGCACTCCCCTGTTTACTTTGCCCAAAATGGCTGGGTTGACACCCCGATCTACCGGCTCGAGACCCTGAAGTCTGGCTGCACAATCCAGGGCCCAGCAACGATTATTGACAACACCCAGACCATCATCGTCGAGCCTCTCGTCACATCCACTATCCTCAGCCGCCACGTCATCCTGGACCTCAACTCGTCCAAGTCTCGGACCCTAAGCCAGACAACGGTGGATCCAATCAGCCTGTCAATCTTCGGGCACAGGTTCATGTCCGTCGCAGAGCAGATGGGACGCACGTTCCAGAAGACTTCAGTGTCAACCAACATCAAGGAGCGCCTGGACTTCTCCTGTGCGCTCTTCTCGCCAGAGGGTCGTCTCGTGGCCAACGCGCCCCACGTTCCCGTCCATCTGGGATCGATGGAGTACGCTGTGAGGTACCAGAACGAGATGTACCGGTCGGAGCTGAAACCGGGCGACGTGCTGTGCAGCAATCACCCGGTCGCAGGCGGAGTCCATCTTCCGGACATTACCATTATGACTCCGGTCTGGGACGATGCGGGCGAGAGCATCATCTTCTGGGTCGCTTCGCGTGGGCACCACTCCGAGGTTGGAGGAATCAGTCCCGGGTCGATGCCATCCAATAGCAAGTACCTCTACGAAGAGGGCGCGGCGGCGACGAGCTACAAGATTGTCAGCGGCGGGCGCTTCAACGAGGAAGAGACGCGAAAGTTCTTATACGACGAGCCCGGCCAGTACCCCGGCTGCAGCGGTACGCGCAACTACGAGGATAACAAGTCGGACATGCGGGCGGCCATTGCGGCAAACAACAAGGGGAGCACCCTAATCGGTACCTTGATCAAGGAGTTTACTTTGCCAGTTGTACACATGTACATGAACGCCATCGCGGCGAACGCGGAGACCGCTGTTCGGGCGTTCCTGCGCGGCGTGTCAAAGACCGTTGGAAGCCGCTCGCTCTCGTTTCAGGACTACCTAGACGACGGATCGATTATCAAGCTGGAGGTCCGCCTCAACCCTGATGACGGCACGGCAGTCTTTGATTTCACTGGGACGTCAGAAGAGACGCTCAACTGCCTCAATGCGCCCAAGGCAATCACCCACTCAGCTGTCATATACTGCCTCAGGTGCCTCATCAACGTCGACATACCCCTGAACCAGGGCTGCCTGGCCCCGATTGATGTTATCATCCCCGAGGGCACCGTTCTCAACCCGTCGCGCCATGCTGCCGTCTGCGCTGGCAACAGTATCACTTCGCAGCGGATTACGGACGTGATTCTGGGGGCGTTTGGTGCTTCTGCGGCCTCTCAGGGCTGCGTCAATGTCTTCGGGTTTGGAATGGGAGGCAAGAATGCGTCTGGCGTCGAGGTTCCCGGCTTTGGGTATATTGAGACCATCGCGGGAGGCCACGGAGCGGGCCCTACATGGGCTGGAACGTCCGGCGTGCACACCCACATGTCCAACACGCGCTGTGCCGACCCTGAGGTCTACGAGCTTCGGTACCCCGTCATCCTGCGGCAGTGGACATTGCGCGACGGATCGGGTGGGCGTGGCAAATTCAATGGAGGTGACGGTTGCATCCGAGATATCGAGTTCCGCGTTCCTTTGCAGGTGTCCATGCTTAGCGAGAGGCGCGTGGTCCGGCCATATGGAATGGCCGGCGGAGAGCCGGGGGCAGCAGGAAAGAACCTGTATATAAAGAGGGAGCCCGATGGCTCAGAGCGGACCATCAACATCGGTGGCAAGATGGAGTTGAGCGTGACACCAGGAGAGCGCGTCATCGTGCATACGTGAGTCCATCTTGCTCTTAAGGGATTCCATTCAGAGCTTGGTCCAGCTGCTAACATACGAGGACAGTCCGGGCGGCGGTGGCTGGGGCGTCCCGGGAGGTGACGCGCCCAATGCCACATTAGCGACTACCAATGGCACCGGCTCCAAGGGCTATCAGTTCGAGCCTCGGGGCAGCGTACACAACTGGACCATGGCGGCGGAGGGTATCTAGGTAGAGTAAACCCTAAGGTAGACCTAATAGGCGAGTTTTAATGTTGGTTTCCAGAGCCCTGGAATACGGTGTGTTCACGATGGGTCCTTATATGCGTGTTGTTGCCTCTGCATTTCCATGTTAGCGCGCGGCTCATGGACTGCACAGCAATATTTTTATCCGTTTCCTACAGAGACGGCCACCCTTCCTTTTATCCCAACCGCTTTTCCTCGTTAGCAATGGTCGTAGTATGGCTAGGTTGTGCACATTGAGCGCTTATATGTGAACTAGGAAGCGTAAGAAGGGCTTTGTACTGGAGGCTAGCTGAACATTTGGAATAAGATGTTTTAGTAACAACCAATTTCGGCAGTCGAGCAGCCAAGGCGATAGGGTCGGACAATACCATACCCAAACAGGGGCCCTACCATCTAGAGTTGCGTCTCAGAAACTCACAAGGAGCGGAGTTATAATAGAGAGATGCTCAACTTCTGAGGGCCAAGCTCACTCACAGCGGGGAAGCATGCTTTCATTCGGAGTCCCTGCATCTTACTGTAGCTAGCATGGGCGTTGAGAGATCTCGGTCAGGCCAGGCCTTTGGCTTTTGCAGGGTCAGGCCACCCACTACACAATACGCTAGTTCTTGGCGAGGAGGTGGGCCCTTTCTTATCTTTGGGCGCCGGGGAGTCTGCGGATCTGTTGCCGTCCTCGGCTGACACGACCCCGGTTCGCTACCCCGCATTCATCCATATCGCCCCAGAGCTCCCCTATTTCCCATCCCCGCCTGCTGATAGAGTCGCAACCGCACCCCCGTTCTGTCTTGCTTCCAGCCGCCATCCTTCCGCCCCCAACCGTTGCTTTCGGGCGCCTGGTCGTCAGGATAGATACACCATAGGTCGCGTCTCAGTCGATGTTATGCAGATCCCATCCACTCACGCGCTTCCGCCCTTCGGGACGCGCCGGGGCGCTGCTCCGCAAGTCCCGAGGACGCGAACTGGATGCTGGGCTTGCAGGGACCGGAGCGTGAAATGCGACGGTACGGGATACTCAAGCCATGCACCATGCCCTTCCTGCATCTGCAGCAAACCCAGCTGACCTTTCTCCACCCGTAGAGACTAAACCCCAATGCCGGAAATGCGAGAAGCTCGGCCTGTCCTGCCGCTACGGGATGCGCCTCCAGTGGATCGAAGACTCCGAGGCAAGGGGCGTATGCCACGGTCGAGAGGGAGTCTGGTCGTCCAAGCATACAGCTCAGCGGAAACGGACCACGAAACCCCCGTCCCTGTCTCCGTCTCCGTCCATATGCCGCAAGCCCACCCGGCCTCTGCAAAACACCGATCTAACGTCACCCACCTTTTTTCTCAACACATCCAACGGGGATATTGAACATTACCATCTCCTCGGTCGCTCCTCTGAAATATCTCCTCCTGAAACGGCTGCTTCTACTATGGAAAGCTTCTTGGATAGCAAGACCTACGAAGACCAGAAGGACGACAGCGAATACCCTTGCGTTGCCGTACATAGAGGGGCTAGACGGAGACGAAGTCAGCCAGAAGATCCTCTGGGCACCATGGAGCGAGCCCTGGACTTTTACTTGTCGGTCCCGACCATGCTCAACCCGGCTGGCCTGCCAATTCACCTCAACGAGCATGACGAGTACATCTTGCAATTCTATGTCAACGTCGTTTGCTCCACAACCACGATCCTCGACGACGAGTTCCACAATCCCCAGCGTTACGTCCTCATTCCCATGACTGCGTCGTCCGAAAGGGTCCTTACGGCTGTTCTCGCCATCGGCGCAACAAAACTAGCCTATAACGACGCCCGATTTCGCCAGAGAGCCTTGTTCCACCGACACCAAGTTATTGCGAATCTCTCCGGGCTGCTGCAAGATATCAACACGGACTCAACAAGATACCTCGAGGCCCTTGCCTCAACCATGATCCTCTGCTGGTCCGATGTATGTCTCTGCTCTCATCCACCTTAGTCGTCTTGTAGATGTGGTGCTAACTGAATTGGATTCACAGATAACCGACATGTGCCGGTCAAGTTGGACTCACCACCTGATGGGTCTTTCTGGTGTCCTTGAGTCCTGTCCAGCTACGGCATCTCTTGACCCTCATGGTGCTCGCCTGATTCGGACCTGCCAGCAGTACCTGGTATACCACCTCATCATGGCCAAAGCTACTTTCTGCGTCAACGATGTAATCCCGAACTCTAGCAGTATTCTTTCCAAGTATCTTGGCGACGATAGGTCGCCGTCTCATTTATATGAAGAGGATCGTCCGGGGACGACGTACTCGGACCTCGGAGCTGGTCACGCAACAGAAACGTCCGAACACCTATCACCTGGTGCATTGCGCAACATGCACCACGTTGAGCCGCATCAGGGCTTCAGCAATGCCCTTCTAACGTTGATTAATGAGATCTGCAATCTGACGGATGTGTCGGTAAGGAGTGTGAACGCCACCGAAATCGCCAAACAAGTGCGCCATCTCGAGACGCAGATCGAGAACCTGATCCAGATCCCTCTAAGACCCGGGTCTCTCGGGAACGACAACGAGTATTTCGCCTACGCGCCGTTTTCCATGGACACCGACCCCCCACAGCACCGCCTAGAATCGATCATTGCTACAGCGGAGGCCCACCGCCTCGCGGCCCTACTTTTCCTTGACGAGACATGTGCGCTGCACCTCCCGCAGATCATCCCGGGCTGTAGAGCAGCGCGGTCGGAGCACACAGAAGCCATCCTCTCGCTCGTGGAATCAGTGTGCGAGAAAGAGCCGGTAACTGCCGCGCTGCCCATCTGGCCCGTCTTTATCGTCGGGTGCGCCACCGTTACAGACGAGGACCGGCTGCGGGTCCTGAACATACTGGACCAGTTCCAGTGCAGGCGAATATTTGGCGTAGGTTGTCCCTTGAATGTCTGAGCAGAGGTCGGCTGGAAGTGTGCTAACCTAACTCGTACGTTCCAGAGTATACCGCCGGCTTGTGCCGTGATAGAAAACGTCTGGAGACAACGAGACCTCAGAAGCGACGAGAACCCACGGAAGTCACCGCCGGCACTATCCATGCTCGATGCTCACAATGCGCCAACATCCCGGGGCGAGGATGGCGGTAAAAAGCGTGGTCGTCCCAGGCGGCTTCGGAGGAAACGTGCCGCGATCGAGGCGCGGTATCCGTGGGAGCCGGCCATGTTTATGCTCGGAGGTTCTATCCTTAGCTTGACATGAGACAAGATCTGGCGTTATAGTTTGCATTGCTATCATCTAGCGCCTTCTAATTAGAAGCAGACTGCCTAACTGGTTCAGGCCCGGAAGCCTTCATGTATTGTGAACTCTTCGATGGCCGCCAGATGACTTCTAACCACTCTATAGCCAGGCTAGAGCTTCCACAAGCTACAAGTTCGCTCGAATATGCAGGTGGAGCTCATCTACCAGTTTCGCGACCTCAGCAGCCGCGCCCCAACTATACCTGTATCCCGCCCCGGCGAAACCATACGCATGTATCACATTTCCTTCTCGCTCAATCCGATAGCCACCCTTCCGTCCTGGTCGAAATGCCACAATATCTCTGATTATGTCCGTCTCCAGGTCCAGGTTTTGGAGTTGGCCGCCTGTCACGATATTGGCCCTGTTGATGATGTCTAGCCGCACCTTCTCATCCACCTCCGTGCTAGAATTGTATTCATCATTGATCCCTCCAACAATGATCCCACCTGTCGAGACCCTGGGAATGAGGTAGGTGTACTCATTACCGCGCCTAGTTATGACTTTGCGGTCCATGCCAGGCTGGAAGGCGGAGCTCTTGATCATCACGGTCTGTCCTCGAACGCTCGTAACGTCCTTGTCACCTGCCAGATGAAGGGCTCCAACCCCCGATGCATTCACAACTGCATGGCAGCAAAACCTCTGCGCGGCGTGGGCTAGAGACGAGACCATCTCCTTGATGAACAACACACCATATTCGCCTTGCAGCTTCTTCTGAAGCCAGGGTAGCAGTAGGTCCGGGTTGATCGTTGTCGAGACAAATCTCCGACCGCCTAATGTGCCGGGCGGGAGTTCGGAAGACGGCGGGGCTGTAACCTCGAGAATATCGGAATACCACGGCTTTCCCGGGTCGTTCTTGTCATCCAAGTACTCTGTGACTTCAACGGTCTGTAGATTTCGAGTCCGAATTAGCTTGGCCCTCTCAGAATCGGCGGCTCGGTCGGGGCACAAAGAACCTGAACTCCAGTAACTGAACTGTGCTGAGCAAGTGCGCCGTACTTCCGAAGGCTAGTCCTCTGCATCCGCACGTCCCTCGGATCATCCGACGGCACGGGCATTATCCCGGCCCCGGCCCTTCCGCGCAGCTGTTAGTATTGTAGCATATTCTTTGTTTCCTGAGGCGAAAAAAAAAGAAGGAAACAAAAGGAAACAGAACCGGGAGAAACTCACCAGGGGCTAGCCCATTCTATTGTGTTGTCTCCGGGGAGGTTCCGAGCTATAACGGCGACACGGTATCCGGCCTGGGCCAGCGTCAAGGCAGTCGTGAGCCCAATTACACCCGCGCCAACAATACCAACGTCACAAACGGCGGAGTTGTCCATGGTAAATGGCTCATAGCACTCGAATTGACACAAGGTGGAGGTGTTCGTTGGGAAGAGGGGCCACTGGGCGTAGGAGGGGAAGCGGTGCCCGCTGATGGCCCTAACCGTATACGGGAATACAACGCGCGGACGATGGAGCCGAACCCGGGGTGCGAATTCCCGATACCGGCTTCAATCGGCATGCAGGTGTTAGAACTATTTGAGGTATAGAAGGAACACACCAACAACCGGAGACTTGTTCGCACGATGCCCTGATGGAAAATGGAAGGCGTGGAGACCTAGAGCAGTGGCATTAAAAAGAATTACGGAACGTATTCCACAGTCTCCCTAGTGTGATCCCTTCTTTTGTGCTGATCGCTGAGACTTCCTACCCTAGCATTTTCAACACCCTATCGTATGCAAAACAGTGGTCAAGTCATAGTCCAAGGCTGATCACATAACGCAGGACTGTGTTGCCCTCTGTTGCGCTTCAGACCTGACATCCCCCGGATCTCTGTTTGCGAACCTTAGAGTTGAATGAATTGAGCTGTATTCTCACGGTCAATGCTGTCAGTCGTGTGGAGCTTCGTGGAAATAGCGACTAAGACCCAACCCTACGAGTATGCTGAATTGATTCTGGGATTTAGGAGTAAGCTCCTGTCGCGAACCTCCGACGCATAGAGCAATAAAACTAAAGTTTGCAAGTCCCAATATAAATCCTTAAATCTAAGTCTGATAAGACAATGCCTTGGTATTGGAAAAGTTACCCTTACGCCACCAACTGCCCTTTGGCACACGGCATTGCGTACAATCATATGCAAGATATAGGGGGGGGGATAGGCGAGGGCAGCTAGACTCCTCAGACGCGGCACGAGGTTTTAGTATGGAATCCTCTGACGTCACTCTAAAACGTTACAACGGAAGGAGGGATCTCGAGTGAAAAGACGCAGGGAGGCTAGATGTGTCGAAAAGCCTGCGAGCAATGGGTGGATTACGAGATGACGATCTGTTTCACCTCTCAGCATCAAATCAGAAAAGTCATTGGCTACTTTGCGGACGTAGGAAGCGCGAGGGAATTTCCGGGGCATCCCCACGCGGCGTCTAAGAACTCCCGTTTTCCCCGCAAACCAGTCTCTGGAGGCCTTCCCCAGTCCAGCGGCGATCCCCGCGCGAGTTTATTTTTTAGAAGCGCTGTCTCGTCTGGCCTTTCTCCATTGCTATTCTTGACTTTGGTGGGGAAGCTTAATCCACCGGATGGCGACGGGCCTCTCGTTGCGCGCTTCCCCCATGCATGCTTCATCCTTTATGACGCCATGTGGAGACTTGAGTTCTTGCCGCGCACTGCCGCTAGGAGACGAAGCTGCCAGGAACTGGCCCGGCCTGCCAACTAACCGTTAATAGCACTACTATGTACTACGTAGTACGTAGTAGGCGGGTAGGCCCGTCGGTTTAGGTAACAGGATTCCTGAAGGATTCGCTATGCCAATCATAACCAAACTCTGTTCTGGCAGTACGACGAGGCTCAAGGCGCAATACGCTTGGTACCAAGGTTGTCGTCACAAGGCCGAAAAAGCCGCAAGGTGGACTACTAGAAGGCACAAAACTACAAGGAAGAAAAGGCCGCATCCGCGTACTTGCAGTTCCACGGTGGCCCTTGTGGGGCGATCGACAACACCAGGCAGGACACGATCTCCATACTGCACGAAGGAAGTGCCGATCGGCGTAGCTAACCGGGCATCAATTGATCCCCCAAACTATGTTCCTGGTCCCGATCCCCACAGCACCCCAAATGCGAGATCAGATGGGTCCTCCGCATCCACAAAAATCCCGCTTCAGGGACATCCTGATCGCGAAACAAGGCAATGATTGTGAACTCCAAGACTCCAGTTACGTCGTTCTTCCGCCGTCGGGCTACCCTGCTGGGCGGTCGCTATGGGGAGGATTTCTTAACGTGACGCGTGTTCCTGGCGCCGATCTGTCTGCCAACTATGACTTTCGGGAGATCGAAGATTATATATATCGGGATATGTTTCCCGGATCGAACACTCTTTTCCGCTGGTATAAGCACCACCTCTTCATCTTCCCTTCATTCTAAACAAAAGATACAAATCACAAATCACCTTAGACACATCTAGCATCGCCACCTAACAAAACAATGGCTCCTCCGTCCCGCATCATTCTGGCTGCCCTGCTCGCCACAGCCGGTAGGTTACCCCCAAACCATGATACGGCCAAGCCAACCAGCTAATCCAAATAATAGCCGCAACCCCTATCCACCCTGGCCGTCGGTCCGTGGCCCGCAATGATATCTTCGACAAGCGCGGCGTGTATCCCCGCCAGGATCCTACTGTTGTGGATCCGACCGAGTCGACGGGCGAGGGCGGCCCTGATGACAGCGTCACCCTCCCGGTGGTCCCAGAGGGCGTGCCCAGTAGCATGGACGACCCGCGCATCCAAAAGATGTTCGAGGTTGTCATGAGCGAGATTGCGACATGGGTCACGCCGGCTGGCCCGGGGGCCGGTGAGCAGGATGGCGCTGGAGAGCAAGACGGTGCTGGCGAGCAGGATGGCGCTGGCGAGCAGGATGGCGCTGGTCAGCAGGATGGCGCTGGCGAGCAGGATGGCGCTGGCGAACAGGATGGCGCTGGCGAACAGGATGGCGCTGGTCAGCAGGATGGTGCCGGTGAGCAGGACGGTGCTGGCGAGCAGGACGGCGCTGGTCAGCAGGATGGTGCCGGTGAGCAGGACGGCGCCGGTGAGCAGGACGGCGCTGGCGAGCAGGATGGTGCCCAGGATGGTGCCGGCGAGCAGGATGGCGCCCAGGATGGTGCTGGTGAGCAAGACGGTGCTGGCGAGCAGGATGGCGCTGGTGAGCAGGATGGCGCCCAGGATGGTGCTGGTGAGCAAGACGGCGCTGGTGAGCAGGACGGCGCCCAGGACGGCGCTGGCGCGGAGGATACCATCTAGAAACGGCAATCCGGCTTATGGAGGCAAAGCTGTTATCGAAGATGTAAATGACGAGCTTGTGTACGCTTAACGGTTTCTTTATCTGTGGATAGCGTTGGAATAGTCCTGCGGTGGATCTTTTCTTTTGGTTTCTGCTTATTACTCTCGTTCATAATTGAAGACATCAAATTTCGAATATGCGTTGACACAATTCTTGCTTACCCGTATTCTATGAAATCACCTTTTGCTGTGATGAAAGAGCAACATTATGCTACCAAGTCACTCTACCCCTCCTGCTTTGCCAACCAGTAAAGCAGTAGCATTTAGACAGTGTACTAGTAGGAGGGCTTCTGCTTCTTAGCCAGCACGTCTCAACCTATGCCTCACCCACTGAGTAAGTCAGGCCAGTGCAAAATAAGCCTGGAAACGTTCCCATATTCATGGCCTGAGACTCCGCGCCGCAATTAGGGACTGCGGCCGTACGCTGGTGTCTTATCTACGTGCAGCTAGCGCAATGAACGGGGTGTAAGTGGGGTATCCTTGACCGGTATGGCTGACTCGAGATACCTGTAAGCGCGAGTGAAGTCTCTGCGGAAAGTCTAAGTGTCTGTAAGAACCCAGCTGCTCTTAGCGGAGTCCTAAGCCGAAATGCGAGTCTCGGCAACTATCTCTTTTGCACGATTTATACTCTTGAGGGCGCTCAGGGTAGGTAGCATTTGCAATCGGCCAATCCCAAGTTTTGCACGTAGTAGGCTTTGCCAAGAGTACGTTAAACACTCGCATCGCTCGTAGAATTAAAATATATGCTAAGCTAAAAAGCCAATTTCGTTGTCGTAACCAAACCCTCCCTCGTCCCTTTTCCCCTAGGCGCCAGCCCTTAAAAGGCAATGGCCGTGGCAAGCATGTCCGTCTTCGCATCCACAGCGCCGCCGCCATTGTTTCGACAGCAGTCCACGGCCGAGCAGAAGTTGGCATCACTCTGGCTCACGGACGCCGTCTTCGGCACCCGCTGCTGTGCTGGCCAGATCTCGTGGCCCTGCTCCTGCTCCTTCTTGAAGTGCCCCTTGACGACGTCGCGCACCGTCTTCTGGAAGTAAAGCGGCCCGCGCTCCATTTCAGGGTGCATCTCACCGTTGACAAACACGCCGGCGTTGAGGTTCTTCTGTGCGTTGGAGCAGAGGACCTTGTCCTCAGACATGATGCGCTTGTACATCTCATCGATGACCCTGAAGTCTTCGTCGGTGGCATGCTTGTTCCGGTATACTTCGTACCTCATGACCGATTTGGTAGAGTCGCTGGGTACGAAGCGCTGGATGAAGAAGAAGTTCGGTCTTTAAAGGTTAGTTCTGACTCCGTCCTGGCTGATATCGGATTCCGGTGGGACTGATACTTACGAAACGTTCAGCGAGGCATTTGGCCAGAAGTAGGTGCTGGCAACCCGGAAGCCGTTATTAATCTGGTCCGACGTGGGGTTCCCGTAGTGCTGGATGTGCATGTCCTTGGTCTTGACGTAGTATGAGTTCAGGTCGGCAATCTTTGGGATGTCGGGATGAGCGCCCTTGCAGTGGTAGCACTCGTTGTAGTTGTCGGCCAGGATCTTCCAGTTGTAGTCGCCCTCCATCTCCCAGGTGTGGTCGAACACGTAGTCCTCAAAATTGTAGTGCTCGAATCTGGGCTGCTCGTCGACGCCTGCGAAGTCTTGGCCCCAGGACACCTCGGGCTTGTCCCCAGCGTCCAGATTGACCCAGATGAAACCATTCCTGTCAATGTGTACATGGATGGGGAAGAGGTTGTTCTTGGACTTGTCGAAGCCCTCCATGTCTTGGTACCCAGGCGCCTTGGCGAGATTGCCGCTCAGGCCGTAGGACCACCCGTGGTACTTGCATGAGAACATGAGGCTATTTCCCTCCCCATCCGTAACGATTGGGAAGGCACGGTGCCTGCAGATGTTGTGGAAGGCGTTTATCTTGCCTTGCCGGTCCTTGACGACGATGAACTGGTAGCCCGCGACGTCGTACCTGACCCAGTCCCCAGTATTGGGGAGCCTGGCTTTGTGTGTTGTGAGAAGCCACTTCCGGGAGAATATTGCGCGTCGCTCTAGCTCAAACATCTCCTTGGAGATGTACCACGAGGCAGGAAGGGCCCTGACGGGAGACTTCTCATCGTCCGTGGGAGAAGCGGTGGCGCCGAAGCCGAGGTAGCTCTTGAAGATGGACATGGCCAGCTAAGAATAGGATAAAGTGACAGAAGGATCAGATAAGAAAAAAGGCGATTTCGATTAAGCTCCTGCGGTGGTGATTCTTGTTGTCTTTGGTATGGCTAGCAAATTACCTCAACCGTGGAGGCCACTTTATCCCTATATACCTACGTAGCTGGCGGCCAGCCTCAGGGGCGTGGCCAAACCCAAAGCATGTCGAATCCGTCCGCACCCTCTCCCATGTCTCATGATGGGAATCCGACGACTTACACCGGCCACTGGATCCCGAGCACCGAAACCTCCTGGCGTATCCGATTGCTCCACACCCATCGGGAGGCCACTTACACCAGCATCCCGATCACGTGATCGGCACACCCGGCCCCGAGCCGGCCGGCTTATCGGGCGCGGTGGCACGGAGAACTCATTCCGGGGGGGTCGCGTTGCCACTCACTCCTCAAGATACGCATCTCTCACACCCCCCTACCTCCGTGGTCCCCGTGATAATCTCGGTCTGGCCACCGTCAGTCTGAGGCACTCCTGCCCAAGCCTACACACCTCCCCACACATGACGCGTCAGGCTGACCTCCGGTGGTTCTTTTTATGTCATTTGCATGGTACTAGCTGCCGTTATCGGAAGGCTAACCCTTACCTGGATACCGACATGCCTCCGCTTTGGGGTAGCTTCGCTCCGGGCTTATCCTGGAGCTGGTCGTTCGCGGGGTAGCTCCACATCCCAATCGGGGTCACGATGACTTGTTGACAGATAAGCCGGGGAAGGCGATGCCGTAGGCCAGAAAGGATATCCATCTTTTCCTTACTTGTTTCCCTGCCTTTTTTTCGGACATAATTGCGGCTTTCTGTCCTTTGACGTCCAGTATCACATCGTTCGCTGCCGACGAGAAGCAGTATCCCACTACTCTTAGCTATTCTTTTACCTTCTCCTCCCTCCCAACATGACCTCGAGCAATTCTTCCTATCTTATCATCGGGGCTGGTGTTTTCGGTGTGTCTACCGCATATCATCTCATCCAGAAGTACCCGAATGCCTCGGTGACTCTGATCGACAGGGATGCGTTCGACGCCGATGAGCGCGTCGCCGCGTCCTGGGACTGGAACAAGGCGGTGCGCGCTGATTACGACGATTTCGTGTACTGCCAGCTTGCGCTCGAGGCGCAGGCCGTCTTCAAGACTGATCCGCTGTGGAAGCCCTATTTCCACCAAACCGGGATCTACTGGATCTGCCGAGGAGGTTATGCCCATGATGTCATTGATAACCACGCAAGGCTTGGTCGAAAGGACGACATAGAGGTTTTATCAGTCTCAGAGGCGCGGAAGCTGTATGGCGGGTTGTTCGAGGACGCCGACTACACCGGGGCTGAGACAGTTATCGTGAACAAGGCTGGTGGATGGGGTGCTGCCGGGGACTGTCTGCGCGCTATCACGGCGGAGGCGGTAGACCTCGGCGTCAAGTACGTGACGGCAGAGGTTGAGTCTCTGCAATTTGACGCCCACGGCTCTTGCACTGGTCTCAATACCGTCTCCGGCCGCACTTTGACAGCTTCCAAGGTCATCCTCTGTACAGGGGCGTACACTACAAAGCTATTGGAGCTGAGTGCTGCGAAAACCGGGAATTCTGCACTTCGATCTCGGGATAGGATCCTGGCCGCCGGCATCACGGCTGGTCTGGCGGCGCTTGACGATACGGCGGCCAGAAGATACACCGATATGCCCGTCGGCTTTCAGGGGTATACTGCGGCGCATGGTGAGTTTATGTCTGGAAATGGCTGGAATGTAGAGGCAGAAAGGCTGACGGCTGTTGTAGGCAAGCCTTTCATCGGCAGTCTTCCGCTCACCAAAGACAGGGAACTCAAGTGGTGGGGTGAGAAGATATTCTCCAACACTCGGGAATTCCTGCCGGGCCGCCACTTCTCTGCGCCTCCGGAGGCCAAAGACTATTCCCAGTGGAAGGTTTCTGAGGCACTGAAGCAAGACATTGCAGCCCAGAAGACGCTTTGGTACGGTAGTAAGAGTGCGGACTGGAACATCAGCAAGTACCGCATCTGCTGGTAAGTCGCGGCGATCAAGACATGAAACATGAACACATCAATGCAAACCCAGCTTGCTAACGACTCGAAGGGATGCCTTTACGACTACTTCGGATTTTATCATCTCTCCGCACTCTGCGGCGAAGGGTCTGTACATTGCAACCTGCGGCTCCTTCCACGGGTTCAAGTTCTTCCCGATCCTCGGAAAGTATGTGATCCAGATGCTCGAGGGCTCGCTGTCGTCCGAACTGGAAGGAAGATGGGCGTGGGATCGGGAGCGACCGGATGCTTCGCAGAACCCGGAGTATCCGCGGTGGGAGATGAACGACCTGTTGGATTCGGTAGCTCGGCTGTAGCGGACGGTAAGCCACTCGCGATAGCAATAGCAGAGCGCGAGCTCCGGGACCTAACCCGGAGAAAGATAATGTTGGGAGGAATGCAAGTCTCCGGTAAACGGAACGGGAGAGCGACCTCGGCTGCGATTTCCCGTGATAAGCAAGTTGAGAGAGCACGGACTGGCCCAGTGATAATGCGTATACGAGCACCTGACGCGGGACTGAAACGACTATCGAGACCGTCTGTGCCCGAGCAATGGCAGCATGACCACCAGACTGCATGTGGCGCAAGAAGCCAAGTTGTTTCCAGGCCCGGCGAAGCTCCTTCGGTGCCCAAATGGGTAATTTCCAATTCGAATAGATATGTAATTACATATCGATGATATGCTCGCTGTAGTATCACGCCCTATCACACCCTATCTCAGGAGCCCCGCACATCAATTTTAGCGCTGCCCAACCTGACAGCTGCCGCAAGAACGGCCGATACATGCACAAGCCAGGGGCGGACCACCCCTCCGACCTTCCTATGACAGGGCGCATATTACTATCATATGATGCGGGGTTAGGTACTGGCCAGCAGCGGGGTCGACCGATACATGTACATGTCAGTGTCCAGCCCCTTCGCCGCCCCACCCGAGCTCGTATTTAGTGGCAACGCGTCCTCGGTCGCGCCAACTCCTCACACGCCGCTGGAATTCTCCCACGGAGCGTGAGAATCGAGCCGACATGACGCCACCAGAGGGAGGCACTGGCCCGCTTCCGGCCAGCTCTCGAGGCAGGCGACGGTCGCACCACGCCTGTCTCACTTGCAGGTCTGTTCCGTGACTTGTGCGCCGCCTGGGTCTAACATTCCAGGGACGTCGTCGGGCGGGCGCTGACGATCCCCCAGGAGGAAGAAGACGCGGTGCCCTGGAGAGAAGCCCGAGTGCTCGAGCTGTGTCCGCCTTCAGCAGCACTGTACATATCCCGCGACGAGGCCATCGCCGGGCGGACGTTCGGTATGTATCCTCCCCCTCGTGTGTCTATCTCGTCCCGATCCCCTCCGGACTCGGATCATGTTTATGTGCCTTAACAACTAGGATGAGCGGCTGCAACATCTGGAAGAGAAGCTGGATCTCCTACTCCATGGAGGGGGCTTGTAATGCGACACCATGTCAAAACGCTGCGTTGCGGACGATCTGACTCGTTCTTAGACCGGCAGCCAACCATGCCACCGGCCAGACGCAAGGACAGGCCTTTGAGGCCACCACCGACACCTCGGAGAAGTCGTACTCGGCCACGCCTCCGGGACGGGAGTCAAGCTTCACTCCCAACAGCCTCTCGGCCGTCGTCCTCAATCCTGAGACTTCGACTATGCGACCGTCGAGGTCCGAGGTGGCCGTAGGCATCAACCTCTACTTCAAGTTCTGCCACAGACAGCCGATATGGTGCCTCGAGCGTGAGGAAATCGACGACTACGCCTGCCTTCCCGAGGAGCTGGCGTACAGCATCTTGGCTCTGACCTCGCGTTTCTCCGACAAGCGCGACCAGATGCAGCTTTACGGCAACATTGCCAAAACGCTCGTTATGCTACGCATCGCCAACGGCACCGTCGACCTTACAACCATCGAGAGCCTCTGCCTGCTCTCGTATTCATCCTTCATCGGTAAGCGCAGCATGTTTAACCAGTATCCAGAGCGGCACTAACTCGGTATAGACGGCAATGTTCACCTCGGGCAATTCCACCTCGGACTCTCTTCGCAGCTGTGCCGGTCGGCCATGTTGGACGTCGAGTCTGAATATGCCGCCGACGATGCGACCACGGAGCGGAAGAAGCGGCTCTTTTGGAGCCTTCAGGTGCTGGAGCAGTCGTACGGTCGTCAGGACGGGCTCCTCAGTGTCCCAACCGGCATATGGCGTCCGGCCTATTCCTCGGCTTGCGGCGGCCAGATGGAGATGGATTCCAAGGCGCCGCCCCTTCCCCGAGATGAATTGGGGACCTCCAACCCCCGTGAGCCTGGGATTTGGAACACGAGCGTCCACATCGGATGGGTCTGGAGCCAAGTCAGGAAGTACGTTTCAGACTGTTCTCGCAATGAGCTGAAGGAGCCGTGGCGGCACGACTCGATGTACGCCAAGGTCGTCGCGGATTTCCTCGAGACCGAGAACAGGATCCCCATGTGCCACCGATACGACTCGGTAAAGTTTTACGAGCGGAAGATAGAAGAGCTGAAGGTGAACCGGGACTATTTCGCGCCGTGGCTGAAGGAACAGTTCACCTACCACGCCATCCCGACGGTCCTGAACCATCCGTTCCTCTACATCGTCGGGGCGCAGCATAACCCGAACCTGGGGATCCCGAATACGTTTTGGAGGAGGTCGTCCGAACAGGCCCTCCTCCACGCTACCTGGGTCGTGCGCATGATAGACATGGTCGTGGACAAGAAGGTGCCGCTGGTGGACCCGTTCTTCGGCCACGTTGCGGCGATCGCGGCCACCGTGCACCTCTACTACTGCTGCGCCGCTGCTGCCAGGCTGAAGCACAAGTCCAATAGAGACTTTGCAAAATGCAGAAGGTTTCTCAAGGGTTTTATCCCCCACTCCGCTGCCTGCGGCGAGTTGGTAAGTTCCTGACACCGAGGCGGGAGAGAAACACTCGCTGTACGATCAACAATAACATTTGTGAAATCTTTCTAGGACCGTAACCTGGACAGGATGACACGCATTGCTGCGGGGTCGGATAGCATGGACATCGAGGACTGGATGCCGTCCAGAATCTACCTCAGTGTGCCTCTCATGTGGCGCATCCTCCAGTTCAACTCCACAACGGTCTCGCAAGAGCTCCCCACTGCCGGCCTCTTGGACGCTTCCCTTACCCCGGCCCCCCGTCCTGAGGACAACGGGGTGAGCTCGATGCTTGAGATTGTTGTGGCGACCTCCCCCGAAATCACCATTAATACGGCCGACGGGGGCCAGGAAGCACCAACCCTGTCCTACAAGGCCCCCATGCAGTCGGGAGCCTCGGGGCCCCCTTCTTCACGGGAGGCCTTCTTCGATTCGCCAGGGAGCGACCAGATCGACAGTCTCACTTTTAATACTACTCCATGGCTTTACGCGGACTCTTCGCAACTTGTTAATATTGGGGACATGGGCTTCCCGCAGTCGGAGCCCGGCGCAGCTTGGTGGGAGGATGAAAATTTCAGCAATGTCATGTTCAATCAGCTTTAGCGATGTACACAGCGTTCCTTGTTCTCTTTTCTGTAATGTCCTTTCTGATAGGCGGAGGTGCCTTGGTACTGGGGGTTCTTGAGCGAGTTCTTAGGCTAGGATTGTTGGATTCAGTGGATGTATTAATGTTCGGAGGAATGGAAATGAAGTTGCCGGTCTGCTTGTGACTCGTTCCGTCGTCCCAGCATCGGAAGGCCCGTCATGGGTGAGGGAGCATAATGAGGGGTGTAATGTGAAGCGCACCGGTTGAGATGAGCTGGTTGGGAAAGACACGTCGACCATCTCGATTGTCCCGCAGCGCTGTAAGGATCAACGAGACCAGAGGTTCAAATGCGTTCTTGAAAGAATGGCCCTTGATATGTCATCAACCAGCTCTTGTGTCGTGTTCATTTGCCCAGCGCTATCATATCCTGCTCGTCCAGGGAACCCCACCGACTCGCTTTACCGTAAGTTCAGAAGACACAGCAGCGATCCCCCGGAGCCTGGCCGATGTCCTGTGAAAAGTCGTGGACACAGCGCCGTGAGGCCGGACCCGGGACGGCGATCACCATTCGACAAGCTCCGCGCCAGGGGCGTACCTCCGGGAGAGTGATCACCATGCCAAGCTCAGTGGAAGCTTCTCCTTATCTTCTGCATGGAAGCAGGGCCGGCCCGCGCGGAAACCTACCCCGGAAGGAACGTGAAGCGGCACAAGTCCCCGCCCACGTTGGCATGCGAGCTTCCACGGTGGACGAGAGCTTTTCTGGGGGCGAGGGGAGCAAGCAGCATATGTGAGACATGCAAACCGCCTTCCTATATAGGAAACCAGCTGTTGGCTCCGACAGCGGAGGCTCTGCGGGGTCGGTGGGCGCACGAATCATCAGCGTGTCATTGGAATCCGCGTTCCCCATCTGGTAGGTATGCGGCTCGTGTTGTGGAGGGCGGAGAATATTGATCATGCGCGTCGCCACCCGGAGTTGGACGCCTCTGGCCGATCACATGACCGGCTCACGGCCGGAGACTGCACGCCCGGCCGTCGCTATCAACAGGTACCGATTGCATGTACCTCGACCATCGCTATTGGCCGGGTGCAAACATGACCTCTTATAAGTCGAGTTCGATGGGCGTTGGCGGCGCGCCACCCTCGACGGGGCGTCTCGTAACCCTTAAACGCTGTTTATTTTTAGCCATCACCGGCGATATCCTGCACGGGCTCGCGAGTCATGTCTCTGTCACAGCGCGTCGTCATCATCGGCGCGGGTATTGTTGGTGTCAATGTTGCCGACGAGCTGGTCTCGCGAGGATGGACCGATATCACCGTGGTCGAGCAGGGGCCGCTGGCCATGCCGGGCGGGTCAACCTCACACGCTCCCGGCCTAGTTTTCCAGACCACACCCTCCAAGACCATGAGTTCACTCGCCAAATACACCGTTGAGAAGCTGCTCTCACTGGATTGCTTCAACCAGGTGGGCGGGCTTGAGGTGGCGACGACCCCCGAGAGACTCGACGAGCTGAAGCGCAAACGCGGCTTTGCTTCGTCTTGGGGTATTGAAGCCCGCCTGATTGGCCCCCAGGAGTGCCGGGATATTTACCCCCTGCTTGGAAGCGATGCCGTTCTCGGTGGCCTACACACCCCCACCGATGGTCTGGCTTTGGCCGCTCGTGCTGTCCAGTTGCTTATCGAGCGCTCCCGGAAAGCCGGAGTGCGATACCTTGACCAAACGTCAGTCACCGGTATAGAGCAAAGAGACGGCCATGTTACCGGAGTCAATACGAATGGGGGCAGAATTCCCGCGGATGTTGTCGTCTCATGCGCCGGGTTCTGGGGCGTCGAACTGGGTGCCATGATTGATCTTCCCATTCCTCTCCAGCCCGTCTCCCACCAGTACGCCAAAACAGCGCCTATACCGGCGCTGAAGGCGGAAAACCCTACTCCAAACGGCGCAACTCGGCCCATACTGCGTCACCAGGATCGAGATCTATACTACCGGGAACACGGCGACCATATCGGCATCGGCTACTACGGTCATCGACCAATGCCTGTAGTAGCTGCATCCCTGGGAGAAACACCAAAGCAGGTCGACGAGAACAACATGCCTTCACGCCTCGAATTCACGCCTGCTGACTTTGAGTCGGCGTGGAAGCATTCCGGAGAGCTTCTACCGGCTCTTAAGGATAGCAAAGTGGCGTCCGGGTTCAACGGCATCATGTCCTTTACCCCCGACGGAGGGCCCATACTCGGAAGAGCACCAAACCTCGAGGGCTTCTACGTCGCAGAGGCGATCTGGGTGACACACTCGGCTGGAGCGGCTCGCGCTCTTGCCCAGATATTGACCGCCGGCAAGTCTGAGATCGACCTTACTGAGTGCGATCTCTCGCGCTTCGACGAGGTCCAACTCACCCCGGAGTATGTTCGAGAGACGTCTCTGCAGAATTTCGTAGAGGTTTACGATATTCTGCACCCCCTTCAACCACGGGAGTCTCCTCGGAATCTGCGCCTCAGTCCGTTCCACGCACGCCAGCAGGAGCTCGGGGCTTACCTCCTCGAGAGTGGAGGGTGGGAGCGCCCACACTGGTACGAGGCGAACGCAGACCTCGTCCGCCATCTTCCTCCGGAATGGCGGCCGGTGGAGCGAGATTCTTGGTCCGCTCGGTATTACTCTCCAATTGCCGCCGCGGAAGCCTGGAAGACCCGCACGGCGGCTGCCCTGTTCGACTTGACCCCAATTCGCCGGCTGCAGGTGTCGGGCCCTGGGGCGGTTGACCTGCTTCAGCGGCTTACGACCAGCGACATGGCGAAGAGACCGGGCACTGTGACATTTACATTACTTCTGGACCGGCATGGGGGTATCCTGAGCGACATCTTCGTGGCTAGGCTTTCTAGCGACGTGTTCCTATTGGCGCTCAATGGACCTGCTGATTTCGCCTACCTCGCCCGGGAAGCCCGCCTTCAGACCAAGGAGAGGCCGGAAAAAGCCGCTCTAGTGCGGGACGTCACTGGAGGAACCTGCTGCATCGGGCTCTGGGGGCCTCAGGCGGCGGATGTTATTTCCGGCGTGTGCGCGGACGACCTCACCGACAAGGCCCTCCCCGAGTCCCACCTCAAAGCTATAAGTGTCGGTGGTGTCCCCGTCATAGCCATGAGGAAGTCGTTCGTCGGCGAACCTGGCTGGGAGATCCACGCCAGCGCCGAGAATGGCCAGCGCCTCTGGGATGCCCTCTGGGTGGCCGGCCAGGCACACGGACTCATTGCAGCGGGGCGGGTTGCCTTCAATGCGCTGCGCCTCGAAGCTGGGTTCCGGAGTTTCGGTTCTGACATCACTACCGAGCACAACCCGTTCGAGGCTGGGATGGAGTCCGCCGTCGATGCGGGCAAGGAGGGCTATGTGGGCTATGACGCGATCCAGCGCCTCGCCAAGGAGAACGTCACTCGAAGGCTACGATGCTTCATCGTAAATGACGGGCAATCGGTGGTCCTCGGCAAGGAGCCGGTGTTCTTCGATGGGAAGGTCGTCGGCTATGTCACGAACGCGGCGTTCGGGTACACCGTGGGCGCACCTATTGCGTATGGATATCTTCCCAGCACCGTGAAGGAGGGGGACGTGGTTGAGGTTGAGTATTTTGGACGGCGGGTTAAGGCAACCGTCGCCTCGGAGCCGCTCTACCAAGGACAGAGGACCAGTTTGGAAGCACCCTCGGCCATGGAGAAGGGTTCAGAGCGGCCGTTGGCAAGATCGCGACTCTAGCTACAGCAATGGTCTTCAAGTGTGCAAGGGGACTGACTTCCCTTGATTATAATGTTAATTGGACATGATTTACGTATGGAATGTGGAAGCGAGATATTCTGGCAATGACTTGATAGTGACGTGGGCTTCCGAGATGTTAGAAGAGCTTACAATGCTCAACACAGCAAACTCGGGAGTAGCCCAGATCTAGACATCCTTACGCTGTTCCGATACATGGTTTCAGAAATTGCGTCCGCAGCGTTCCATGCTCATGATAATTTCACCTCCCATTGGCTAGCTGACCATGTGTCCAGCCCCCCTGAGGGACGCACCCATCCTCTTGTAACGGATAGCTTTCCCATCGGGACGACGTCCGGAGCGAGAAAGAATATGGCGGGGAGACACAGACGGATAACTGGGCTAGGACAGTCGATGGGCAATAGAAGAAACATGAGGTGATGAGACATCATTCCTAATTCATAATAGCCGCGGGGTTGGCGAGGTTTTCGTCTGTATAAACTCACCTTCTAATTGGTCTGCTTTTGTAATCTATTCTATAGTTGCTCCTGCCTCATTAAGAGAACATCATTCCAGCCCTAAGCTCCCGGGCCGTCATCACTTGCTTGGACCTCGGCACGCACGGCGAGCACCCCGCGAGCCATCCCAGACGATTAGAGCATGGCCATACCGCCGACGAAGGTCGCGAGCAGCGCCGCGAGGTGGGAACCCAAGACCGACGCGCCCGAGTCCTGGTCGTCCTCAGCATCGTCATCTTCATCCCCGCCAGAGCTCGAATCCGACCCGGTGGCGCCAGGGGTAAAGTCCAGCCCGTCGTCGTCGTCATTGTCAGAGTCATCCGTCGGCCGGCCAGACATGCCGCCCGTGCGCGTCGGGAAACCGAAGTCGTCGTCCGTCGGGAAGGCCGAGTCGTCCCCCATCATGGCACCGAACGCGAACTCGCTCCACTCGTCCTGGCAGGGGACATTCGCTCTGATGTTCTCATCCATCATCGCCTCCTCACACTCCTCGTTCACGCGCAGGAGGATGTCCATGTTGTCCGGGTCGGAGGTCCAATCGAACGACTCGTCTAGGTAGTCGTTGTACGCAGTGAACGCGGCCTCGGGCATCTCGGTGATCCACGCGCAGTCCTCGGACGGGGTGGTGGCGGTGCGCTCTTCCGTCTCGTAGTAGCTCGATGAGAGCTCGAGGAAGAGGGTCGGCTCGGCGGGCATGGCGGAGACGGCGGCCTCCGCCGCCGCGCGGCAGTCGGGAGGGAGCTGGTTCATGAACTCCGGGTTGGTGCCACTGACTAACTGGCGACGGGCGAGGCCCGGGGCGTGCGGTGAGACGGCCACCGCCAGCGCGGGGACAATGTTGTCGGCCTTCATTCTCGTGGCGAAGGGGTTCGTTGGCTTGAGGGAAATGATAACGAGCGACTGCGGCCGGCGACGGCGGGACAAGATGAGATATGAAGAGGGCGCGAGGAGAGAGGAATGGGCGGCGGAGGGACCAGGCAGCCCGCAAGGCGGAGCAGCAGGTTATTTTAAGCTCGAGGCTTCTGTTGGTCCGAAAAGTTCAGAAGGAGGTGGTCACGAGCGAGAAACCAATAGCGCGGTGACCATGGTTACATTTGCAAATTTCGTTGTCTTGGCGCCATGCCGCACGTCGCTCCCGCCACATTAAGTTGGGCGCTGGGCAGGCAGAAGGATCTCACTGGCGAGGAATCAAATTTTGGGTAAAGACGAGCCCCTATTTCGGTCGCAATGCACGAAGGGGATTCACACTTAACAATGCGATCCGTCGGCGAAGCCTGACGGCATTCCAGGTCCCCGTGCTGTGCGGTCGAGCCACAGGAACTGAGCTTCTGTACTTCCTGCATGAATGGCGCTGGGCTTGCAAGACTCCAGGGTTCCTTACAGGGCTCGTTCTCGCGTAGGCGGACCGTAGTCCCAGCGGGTAGTGGATCTTCCGCCTGTGGCGGCAAGCATGCCTGGTAGGGCGGAACCCGGGGCAACGACTAAACAGAATGAGTGATCCAATATTAATACAATGCCATAGTCTGGATCTACCCCTGTCCAGTCCCTCCTCACAAACCATACCTTATCCTCTGATCCTTGTCTCCACCCTTATCCTCACGCGCGATCCACCGCTGCGCCGCCGTTTCCGTCTTGGCAAACCTCCATACCGGAATCCTGCGTGCAAACAGCTCGTCCAATTCGGCAAACAACCAGCCCTTCGTCTCGGGCACGAGCTGCCAGACGAGCGCGAAGACGAGACTCCCGGTCCCAGTCCAGGAAAATACTGCATTCCACGAAACATCAGATACAGAAATATAATGGGGAAGGAGGTACCTGTACCTGTGTTGCTCATCCCGAGAGCCGGCGCGTTGAGTATGATGGGTGCGATGTAGACGTAAACGGTGGCCATCGCCTGGATGCATGCCCGTGATGGCAGAACCACCTGGTCTTGGCGCGCAGCCCCTTCATCGCCGTCTCTGCGACATAGATGTACCCCATTGGGCCTGCGGACAGATTGTAGCCGACGGTCTAGAGACAGCTGGTTCACGGATCAGCGAGGGCCCTGCGGCCTGTGGAGGGGTTGATGAAGCGTACGCGAAGGCTCACAGGAGGAGCGTGCGGCGGCCGAGTCGCTCCACGAGGGTCACGGCCACGAGGAGCATGGCAATGAACACGCAGCTAGCGGAGACGCGAGTATTAGTTCGTGTAAGCCAGTGTTCAAGGGCGAACGACACTCACTTCGTCGCGACCATCCCGTTGAAGGGGTTCGCCAGCCCGGCCCTGTCGAAAAAATAACTCGAGTACGTGGAAATAACTGGCACGGCGATAGCGACCTGCTAGTGCCACGGCAGGAAAGAAATGAGCAGCTGACGCTGCGCACCGGGTCTTGGCTTCTAGAAACCACTTGAAAATACCTGGGTAGACTCTCACGCTGTTGGTCCCACGGAAGACACCAAGATACGAGCCCGTGCCCTGCAGCGACGCGGACATGTTCTGTTTCCGCACCTCGACCAGCATCCGGGTGTACTCCAAGTCCACATCGTACCCTTGACCCCGCCGTTGACTTTCCGCAGGATCTTCCTGCACTCGGTCTCCCGGTCATGCTTTCAGTGCCACCGGGCGGACTCGGGGAGGAACGCCCAGGCGACGACGGCGACGCCGCAGAGAGCGAACTGGGAGAGGACCGCGTGGCGCCGGCTCTCTGGGACTTCCTGGGACACGATGTTTAGAGTGACGACCAAGAGGAAGGAGCCGATGGTGTACTGCGCAATAGTCCTACGCGTCAGCAAAATTTTCTTCGGGTTGTGTGTCCGCCGGGAATGTTAGGTGCGAGGGCGGAGTCCTTACGAAAGCTGGACGAGGCTCATCGGCGAGCCGCGCCCGGGAGTCGGTGCCATCTCCGAGATGTGCACGTTGATGCAGCACTGAGCTAAGCCCACAGACAACCCCTGCCATGCCATTAGCCCCTGCACCGCTGTCTTGCGATTCCTACTTTGCGGTGCTTACGTCCAGCAATCGAGCGCCGAGCCTGTGAGTCCAATACACCACCAGCTGCTCCAGGATGCACCCGCCGACCATGATGATCTGGACGACCAGAATCATCCACTTTCTCCCGAACTTGTCGGCTGGGTACGAATCGAGCGACGGCGGCGTTATGGTCTTGCCGTGACTGCTCTTTGTACGCTGCAAGACATTTCGCCTTCACCTCGGTGAGCCGGTCGGCTCTTCGCGCGGTCATGTCTACATTCGCACCGAAGGAGGCAAAGAGGATGGCAGTAGACGCTCCAATTCCGGCCGATGCTCCAGTTATAAGCGCTAGAAGTTGGTTAGACGCCCCTCAGCCTATTAGTGTCGGTTATCGAGCGAACCCGTCTTTCTCTGGACACTATCATGCCGTCAAAATCAGCAACTGTTTACTTGAAATCCCGCATTGGGAAGAACTTACCGGGATGTAATGCCAAGCGTTGCCATCTCGAACGCCAGACGGGTCAGATGATGCGTATAACGTGTAGGTTCTGAGCAGCAATACAAGAACAACGGTCGTTCCAGCTAACGCACTTAATGATTTGTGATGCCCTAAAGTGGGAAGAAACCCAAAAATTACTCGAAAGAAAAAGACGTGAAAATATCCTCTAATTGCCTTTCGACCCCCGGACGGGTGGTTGATCCCCAGATCTACGCAGCAGTAGGAGTGGCACCGCGGTTTCGTTGGGGATGGCCGGCAAGTAGACCATCGGCTACCAGGCCTCGATGGAACCTTAAAACAGGTTGGTTCTGGGGAAAGCGGTCCGAGTTGTGCCAGGGGATGTTCGGAAGATCATCGATGCGCCGGATAAGGGTCCAGGGGCGGCAACGCTAAATCCGTTGCTCCACCATACCCAACGATATAATCTCGTCATATCCACGGTGGTGAGTGACATTTTCGTACTAGTGACCGGCATTCAATTTCGAGGACCTCAACAGCGGAGAGAGTTGACAAGTTCTTTCAATTTACGTGCTCGAGAACATGCTTCCTGAGCCACCACGCACGAACGAAACCGGGCAGCAACCCTAGGATCTCATCTGCTATATCGTCTTAACAGGGGGTAGCGATATATGCGAGATAAATCTACAGTAACGAGAGAACACGGCAGCAATTACATCCTGGATATGATTGACAGCGGGAATCCGGGTTTTCGCGGCTCCGTAAGAGCGGAGGAAAGCCGACCCGTGGTTGGTGCAAGCTCGAAGCCCCTGACACAAAGACGAGTCGGCGGCGCAACGTTGTAGCGAAAAAGAAAACACGCTTCAAACTGGGCAGCGTCGGCGTTGGCGCATGTGATTGTGCTGCTTCGGCGCTAGCAAAAACGCCGACCTGGCGGCTCTGACATCCGAGATCGACGGAACGGGCGAAATTGAGTTGGAAGCCTGTGGCTCAAAGAAGCCGCAACGGCGAGGATCGATTCTCGAATTCTTCCAGAAGGACGGGCCTCTGCCAGCTTCCTTGGGCGATTTCATGCACTGCCGGAATTCCCTTCCGTGACTGTAGCAAGGACGTAACCCCGCTCGGGGAACGAGGGGCGCCATTCGGGGAATCATTGCTTCGAGGGCCGGGCGAGCACGATTGGGATGGCGAGATACCTTGGCGCTGGCTGGGGGCTGCGGCGATCGTTATTGACCCTCAAGTGCGCGGGCGAACAGGGGCGGCCAATAACGCCCAGTTCCGGAAGGTGAGGACAACCAGGTCCCCGCCCCCGGACCCATCTGCCTCCTCGCTCGGCGGTGTCCCCGACTTCCCCGCACTCGGTGCTCCTGATTTCTCCACTTCGCCCGGCCGTCCACCAACGAGCGCCGCTCCATCTGCCGATTTCCCCACATACGCTGCGCGCCAACACAAGCCAAGAGGCCTGCGAGTGGGCCGCTTCCCTGGCCGGTGGTCCCCAATGCGGCAAGATCCCCTTTTTGGGTGGCGGGCAGCCCAAATATGTAATCACCCAAGGAGGGTCGGTCCGAAAACCACCGAGCTGCCTTGTCTCTCGTCTCTCGTCCACATTGGTGCAGGGATGTTACACCCTGCTTCTGTGTTTCCTTTTTATAACCGAGCGAAGCCCGCTCCTCCGACCCCTGCACGGGGGCGTCCCTCTGCTGTTCATCTCGATCTGAATCTCTGCATCGGGGCTCTCCCTCGATTGCACGCCACCAAATCCAAAGATGGGCATCAAGGAGTTTGTCAGGGCACGCCCGCTCAAGGCCAAGGACAATTCGAGCACCAATGCCGCCGAGCTGACCCTACGCCAATCGGTCTTCCCCATCATCCTCGTCACCATCCTCTTCTTCCTTTGGGGGTTCTCTTATGGTCCGTCTAACCTGCAATCGCCCTGTGCGCCGGGCAAATCTGCTAACTCATCATCGCGCCAGGCCTGCTCGACACTCTCAACAAGCACTTCCAGGAGGTCCTGGACATCAACCGCGCTCGTTCCGCTGGTCTCCAGGCCGCGTATTTCGGGTGCGCTGAAACCCCCCCGTCACCCGCCCGACTGCCGAGCCCTCAGTGCCGGGTGATGCTTCCGAGATCCTGATCCTAACCACACCTCAACAGTGCCTACCCCCTTGCCTCTATCGGACATGCCGCCTGGATCTTGCGCCACTGGGGCTATAAGGCCGTCTTCATCTGGGGCCTCGTGCTCTACGGTATAGGCGCCATTATTGCCATCCCCTGTATCAAGGCCGAATCATTCGCCGGCTTCTGCGTCTCCATCTTCATCATCGGCAATGGCTTGGGTTCTCTCGAGACGGCCGCCAACCCCTACATCACTGTCTGCGGTCCGCCCCGGTATTCGGAGATGCGAATCAACCTTTCGCAGGCCTTCAACGGAATTGGGACCGTGGTCGCCCCGCTGATGGGGTCCTACGTCTTCTTCAACTTCGGCGACGACAAGGCCCTCGAGAACGTCCAGTGGGTGTACCTATCCATCGCGCTGTTTGTCTGGATTCTCGCCGTCATCTTCTGGATCTCGCCCATTCCGGAGATCACCGACGCCGATACGGCCCACCAGGCAGAGGAGACGGACGCCGGCTTCGACGACAAGCCCTTCATCAAGCAGCACAGGCTCTTCCACGCCGCCCTCGCGCAGTTCTGCTACACCGGCGCCCAGGTGGGCATCGCCAGCTTCTTCATCAACTACGCCGTCGAGACCCGCCCCAACACCTCGTCGGCCCTGGGAGCGCAGTTTTTCGCCGGTGCGCAGGGTGCTTTCGCCCTGGGCCGTTTCGTCGGCGTCGGCGTCATGCACTACGTCAAGCCTCGCATGGTGTTCCTCGCTTTCATGACGGCATGCATAGTCTTCATTGCCCCTGCGGTCGTCCACACGGGAAACACGGGTATTGCCATGCTCTACGTTGTTCTGTTTTTCGAGTCCATCTGCTTCCCAACCATTGTGGCCCTAGGCATGCGTGGCCTAGGCCGCCACAGCAAGCGAGGCAGCGGCTATATTGTTGCCGGTGTGGCCGGCGGCGCCGTCGTGCCTCCCATCCTTGGTGCGACGGCCGATGCGACGAACATGGGTCTGGCCATGGTTGTGCCGCTGTGCTTCTTCGTCGTTGCGTGGACGTACTCGCTCGCCGTCAACTTTGCGCCGAGGTACAAAACTGTTGTTGACGCTTTCCACGTTACAGAGGTGGGCGTCGTCACGGATGTGGCTCATGCAGAGAAGGCGAAGGCATCGACGGAAGAGGTGCAGGCTCAGGAGGTGCAGACGAAGACTGACGCCCCTGCAGGCCTATAGAACGACTGGCGTTCTCGCATTATACACCCTGTTTAGTCAGTAGCATGTTCAATTTATCGTACGATCATGTATCAAACCAAGTCCTGGCCTTCGAAGCCCCTGTGATGGCGGTCCAGTGCTACCTCTCGTAAAGAACTCACCGTGCATATTGTTGCAAATCATGCATCCATATGAGCCCTGCGTTATATAGTAGGCCATGCAGCATAGAGCTTGACTGCGTCCTAACTAATGTGCTGCTACCGGCCAGATACTCCCTCATTCTTAAACACCGTATAATCTGCGCTTACCTTACGGACGACTAGGCAAGAGAGTATGCACTAAGTACCAGATTTTAACTTTCCATCAGGCGTGGAGATGGCATACCGGAGAACGTAAAGCACCCAAACCTAATCTAGCAAAGGTGCTTAAATACTTTATTTAAACAATAGTTCACCAAATTCAGCATTCGCCGATCAGGCTCATAACGAGTATATAGGCTCAACAAGCCAGGGCGTTCAACTTACGGTGTCCCAGTCAAGTAAGGAGCCCTTAACCCAGAGTACACATAATCTTACCAACGACTTCGATTAGCGAGGCCTTGTGTGGGAATAGAGATGTAAGGAGGCTTTAAGAAGTCGGTATCAGACCAGGGCCAGCTCATGTAGAGGGATATTAGTATTCTTACAGCGAATTGCTTTAATTCTGGTGCAGATTTCTTGGATGAAGAAGAGGACTGGCTTACAATAGGGGACCGTGCTTTCGCATAATGAGTCAGCGCAGTTCTTACAGCTCGTGAAGGTTGGCTATCTGTACTATCAGCCTTGCTTGTGTTTCGTTCAGTTCGTATATGTTCTCGAAGGCTACCCAAAATATCATAGCAGACATGACATACTCTAGGCTGTGGAATAAAGTTAATTGTCCGCGATGGCACCAACAACATTCGTACTACAAAGGTACAGCCACGCCCAACTACATATACACAGGACCACAACACGATATGGGTCTGCCTACCCTGACTTTTAGTGATATTTATACTAGCACTGCATGCTGAGATAACGATCCCTTGAAAATTGTCCGTTCTATTGCGATAACAGAGTCATCTTCTGCCCAGAACAAGCCTGGTAGAACGTTGCATGTAGCAAGCCAAATGCAGTGAAACCGCTCCACGCCACACCAGCTCTTAATGTACAGTGCATACAAGCAGACAGTATCACCAGGAGTGCCAAAGACAAGGGTGGGCTTAAGGTTGAAGCTGTAACAACGATAGAGCCTGTGATTCAGGCCACGGTCATCAGTAAGAGTAGGACGGAGCCCCAGTCCCGCAGTGCTTGGGCCAACCCTGGGTCGATTTCAGGTGTGGAGAGTGACACTGACACGGAAGGAGGGCGAGTTAGAGGGAAGTGAGAGGACGGATATCTACATTGCCGGATGCGGTGTATGCTGTCCTCCAGCGCCAGCCGAATCCAGGGCGTTTCACAGAAGGTGAGCCGCACATGCCGCGAGACCAATAACGGCCACATAGAAGGGTTCGGTTCCAATCAAACTTGTTTCTGGAGCCGAGTCCGAAGGTTCTGCTCTTAGCGGACTCGAGGCCTCGGGTTTGTGGCGCGGGGTCGCTCATGTCAACGCTAACTGCAGAGTTCCCTGTGGTTTAGCGTTACCGCAAGGAAGATACCGTTGTCACCGCTAGGATCAGCGTGTTCGGTGCCTACGGGGAACATGTGCTACCTACCAATCATGAGGATATCGCGAGGAAAACATTCCTGCCGACGACATACGGCAACCTTCCCGGCGCATAGGGCTTTAGTACCAAGACGGGAGTATGGACGACTTTGAAGAGGGAAGAGAGATTCGTAGACAGAGTCCGCGGCGTCCTGTTATCGTAACATAAGCTCTTGAGCTTACGGTGAGGGCCATGCAGCAATATGATGATCCCGTGCCACGAATATCCTCTGTGGGATACTTGGGTCGTATGAAGGCCCGTGGATGTCACGATAGCTGGACCTGGTCATACGTCTAGGTTGTGATATCATACTACAGGCGGCAAAAACGTCAAGTCGGGCCGACCTAATCCCTGATTCCAGCGTTCCGCGGAGAGAAATTTCGAGCGGAACGATCGGTGTCACGAATCTCACACGAAGGCCGTTGGGAGATCGTCGCTTCGGATAGGTACGAAAGATTTTAGCACTCATGACAAGCCATATTCAACACGCCATCCCTGTGCCGATCTCAAAGAAGAGTGTCAACGCACAAGGCCTTTTACCCCCTGAAGTTCGCGGACCGCAGAGTATTCCAAGGGCACCTAAGACGCCAAATACTCTTTGCCTGAGAAGGGTTGCGGGAATCAGGGGCTCACTCCGCAATTCAAATCGACTAACATGAAAAGGAGACATCTCCACCGCCAACGAAAGATCATGACTTTGTATTCCCACTGCTTACCGCCGCCGACACTTCCGCCTGCGGCCATTTTTTAGCCCAGCACATGCCCTTTCTTTGCCCAGGATGGACACGTCAACGGCAATTGTGCAGGCCAACTTGAGCAGTGTATTTATATATAACTGGCTTTCCCAGTATATCCCTTGGGTACCTCCCAGAAATCATCTTCAAAAGCTTACGGGTCGTTTCTATGGCGTCCTCTCCCTATTACATCCTAGGCAGCAACCCCGTGAACGATGAGACGGTCCGCCTGGAAAACCAGCATGTCCTCATTCGCCAAATGACTCGCGGGCTCGTGCCCAAAGACATATCCAACACACTGCCGACACCACCGTCCTCCTGAATCGCAGATGTGGCCACTGGTACTGTCATATGGCTCTTGGATACTGGGTCGCAACTCCCGCCTACCTCCGAGCTGCATGGCTTTGATATCGATACGGCGAAATTTCCCCAGGCTGAGGAGCTACCTGCCAACGTCACACTTCATCAAGTAAATGCGAGGAACCTATTTCCCAGACAACACCTAGGCTCGTACGATCTCGTCCACGTGTCAATGTTGACGTATGCATTGAAGAAAGACGAGTGGGAAGCAATGGGGGGGCTCGCAACCTCGACACACTTATGAAGTCAGGGGATTGGCTGCTGTGGCTGAAACGGGTTATCGTGGCTAGGCTTCACTCTCACCTTCCCCGGCGGTCAACGTCATGATAGACTATGACATTCGGTTTGCCAAGAAGGCCGGTCGTGATATCACGTACGTTGTCACGTATGTCGCACACAATGCCTTGACCTCTGTCTGCTAACTTGGTAGTTAAATAGGCATCCTGCTCGGCTACTCGCTCATGTGTAAAAACCGGGCCTCGTCTATCGCGACGAGGGAGACCACACGGACTTTGACATCATACTGAAGCGGGACACCTTGTCCCCGTCAGGGTACTGACCACCGCTCTCAGGGATATTGTTGATCGGGGTGGTACGCCCGACCTCAAAACGGAGGACATTTGAAAGCTGACCTCAGGTCTGGTACGACCATCTATATGGCCCAAATCAAGTGGGTCTGGGGAAACAGAGCAGAATAGTGCTATGTAACCGCAGACCGATCTGGGTAGCCTGAGCAGGATGTGGTTTATTACGGTCGTCCCCGCAGTGGCGCCGGGTAGAAGATAATTCGTCCTTACCCAGCGCTCAGCCACCTACCAGCTTGAGCCGCAAACCCACGTGTAAAAAGCTGCTCTGCTTTGATCCAGTGCGGGTCCTATCCGAACCACGGCTGGATATGGGAGTACCGCGGCCAACATCCAAGACCTTGTGACGACCTTATCATAGTCGCTGCAGGCGTCTGACAAATATGCAGCTCTGCACCTCCGGCTCACCCTGTCACCTGCACTATGTACAAAACCTTAAATATGAGCGGTTTACCACTCAGTACATGCCGAGTGAGATGTCGCCATGGCCTCGGAACTCCAGAAGGCGACTGAAGCGATTTCCGTTCGAGGCGATGCGGGGGATAAATAGGTTGGAGTAGCTTTTCGGTTCCCCTACCTCGCAGGTTCCCTCCCGCTTCCACCCCTTCTCGGCAAATGCGGTCAGTGATAACGTGAAGGATGTGCAAGCCCAGGAGTCCTTGCCCCGTACCTTGTCATCACAACGCTTTCCCTCCAGCGCGTTAGGGTAGCGGGGCGTTACACGGCCGTATGATACGTGTAGAAGAGAAATAATCGGCCAAAAAAAAAATGCGCTGCCGTTCCGCGATTTTCGGGGATAACGACTTTTCCATCCCCTCGCAAAGTTTTCAGCTCTGGTGGGAGTGCGAGGCGGGGTTACAGTGTATCTCCGGGTTCGCGTCCTTCGCGTTCATGCCCCAGGCGCTCGGAACCTCCGGAAGTCACATTTTGGGCCACATAACAGTGGAGAATTTGTGGACCGGGCTTCGTCCAGCCCACCCAGGCCCGCCACAGCCCGAGGCGTCATGGAGATATCAGTGGAGTACGTGTGCATATGTACAGAAGGAAAGAGGAGCTTGAGGGCCGATAGTCCGAAGCGCCCCGGGCGATGGAAATCCCAAAACATGAAGCGCGACCGCGTCACCTTGAACACGGGCGGGTGATATTTTTAAGCCGAAATAAAAGGAAATTGCAGCATCGAATCCGAGACACCATGTTTGTCATCCGGCTGCAGATGGCTTCCCCTTTGGGTTATAAATCGTCACAGAGCTACGAGGTACTCGGTTATCCCCCGGTTTACCGAGTAATACGCTTTGGGCGGATTTTCACCCGTTCAATCGGATCGGCAGCATCCTCCCACCATCCTTATCTTGAGTCTTAGTGACGCCATCTGGTGTTCCCATGGGCATGACTCGCGCCGTGCCAAGTACCGGCGAATCAGCTCTGACTCTTCGCCGACCATCCACCAAAAACCCGAGCTTTCAATGCGAGTCGTCCTGCGGCTCGGGTGTCAGTGGGCTGCATTAGCGCAGAGATTGGGCTGCCTTAGCGTGAGGACTTTTACCTGGGAGGTGGGTCTTCTTATTGGATTCCTGGATCCTCTGCAAACATGCCCCGACGGGGAACGCCGACAGGGAACGTGGCGGTGTGGCCCCGGGCGGGATTTGTGTGTGAAGAGCCGGGAATTATTAATTCATTCTCCGGCCCGCCCTAGTCCAGTGCCTTTCATGGTTGCCGTAGTGGAGCTGCAGTTCTTCTCTCGAGCGACGGTTCTGCAGGATTCGGTGGGTTTTTGTGGGTTCTGCTTCAACAAATGCAACTGGATTAGCAAGCGGACATTACCAAGCAGTGTCGTTAACTCCCCTCCGCCCTCCCTCCTCCTCTCCCTTGGAGGACAGCGCTCGCCTGTGCTGTCGAGACTTAATTGCACGTCCCCCGCTCCCAAAACCCAGCCAGCTTGCTTCCCTTTATAGAAATTGACAAATCCGAACCTCATTTGCGCCTGTAAACCAACCACGTCCCTTGACCCCTACAGCCCATCATGCAGGCCGGCCCCGGGGACGGCGAAGCCCCGCGGCAGACTGGGTCTCTGGCCCAGGGAAATCGGACGCCGGAAGATAACCCCAGTTTTGCTGATGACCGTTCGGTCGAAGAACCGCAAGAGACCGAATCTGACGATGGTTCTTCGCGATCACGGCCCGCCCCCGAGGGCAAATGGGGCGAGCGAGACGGCGGAGAGGGAGTCGTCGAGGAGGATGCGATGGAAGAGTACGAAGCTCTGCGGGAGAGCCTGACGCGCCTACACAAGACGAAAACCTCCGAGTCTCAAGCCAGTAACCGGTTATCCCGGGTCCGCACTGGGAGGAGCCTTGCCGAGCGGGTCACCTCCAGGAAGACGGTTGGTGAACACGGCGGCGACCTGGAAGCCGGTGCCGGGGAGAAGGGCGACGGGGAAGACTTCGAGCTCGGCGAGTTCCTACGTGAGGGCCATTTCGAGAAGCGAACGGACGCTGGGTTATCGTCGAAACAGGTCGGCGTTATCTACGAGAACCTCACTGTCAAGGGCACTGGCCAAGCTACGTCGTTCGTCCGCACGGTCCCCGACGCCATCATGGGCACCTTTGGCCCCGACCTGTATCATATCCTCTGCGACTGGATCCCCTTCCTCCGGCCCAAACAGCATAATACGCGGACGCTGATCAACGACTTCACCGGCTGCGTGCGAAGCGGCGAGATGATGCTTGTTCTGGGCCGACCTGGTTCTGGTTGCAGCACGTTCCTCAAGGCCATCACCAACAACCGCGGGTCGTATGCCGCCGTCACCGGAGATGTCTCTTACGGAGGCATCCCAGCCGACAAGCAGAAGAAGCACTACCGAGGAGAGGTCGTGTACAACGACGAGGACGACATCCACTTTGCGAACCTCAGCGTTTGGAGGACTCTCACCTTCGCGCTCGCCAACAAGAGTAAGAAAGGGGATAGGGCCGACATTCCCATCATTGCCAAGGCCCTCATGAAGATGTTTGGCATCAGCCACACCATGCACACGCAGGTGGGAGACGAGTACACGCGCGGTGTGTCTGGTGGAGAGCGGAAACGAGTGTCCATTGCGGAGACACTGGCGGCCAAGGCAACGGTGGTGGCATGGGATAACTCGACTCGCGGGTTGGACGCGTCCACTGCGCTCGATTACGCAAGGTCCCTTCGCATCATGACTGATGTCAGCAACCGGACTACCCTGGTGACTCTGTATCAGGCCGGTGAGGGGATCTACGAGACAATGGACAAGGTGTTGGTGATCGACGAGGGCCGGCAGATCTTCTGCGGTCCTGCCAAGAAGGCGAAGCAGTACTTCGTCGATCTTGGCTTTGAGTGCCCCGAGCGCCAGACGACGGCCGACTTCCTGACCGCGGTCACCGACCCCAACGAGCGCCGCTTCCGACCCGGCTTCGAGAAGATGGCCCCTAAGACCCCGGAGGATCTGGAGAAGGCCTTCCGGAACTCCAAGCACTACCAGGAGCTCCTGGAGGACGTCGCCTCATTCAAGAAGACCCTCGGCGAGACCGACTTCGAGGACGCCAAGCGTTTCGAGCAGGCCGTGCAGGAGTCCAAGTCCAAGCACGTCTCCGACAAATCTCCTTACACGGTTTCGTTCTTCAACCAGGTCATGGTCAGCACCAAGCGAGAGGCCTGGCTGCTATTTTCCGATAAGACCACCCTGTGGACCAAGGTTTTCATCATCGTCTCGAACGGGCTGATTGTCGGGTCTCTCTTCTATGGGCAGCCGGAGGACACCGCGGGCGCTTTCACCCGCGGAGGCGCCGTCTTCTTCTCGATTCTGTTCCTTGGATGGCTGCAGATGTCCGAGCTAATGAAGGCTGTCTCCGGGCGCGCCGTCGTCGGCCGCCACAGGGAGTACGCTTTCTACCGACCTAGCGCCGTGTCCCTAGCGCGCGTCCTTCTCGACTTCCCCGTCGTTGCTGTCCAGGTTGTCATCTTCTGTCTGATCATGTACTTCATGACTGGTCTCACCGTCGACGTGAGCCGGTTCTGGATCTACATGCTCTTTGTTTACACCACTACAATAATGGTCACTGCGCTCTATCGGATGTTTGCGAGTGTTTCTCCCAACATCGATACCGCGGTGCGTTTCTCCGGCATTGCCCTCAACATCATTATCATCTTCACCGGGTATGTAATCCCTAAGACGCAGCTGCTGAGCCAGTACATCTGGTTTGGATGGCTCTACTGGGTAAACCCGATCAGTTACTCCTTCGAGGGAGTGCTGTCAAACGAGTTCTCCCAGCGCGTGATGGAATGCGCGCCGAGTCAGCTCGTTCCCCAAGGCCCCGGTGTCCAGTCGGAGTACCAAGGCTGCGCCCTGAGTGGAGCGTCTGTCGGTGCCCACAGCGTGTCAGGAGACGACTACCTCGAAACCACGTACAGCTACAGCCGGTCTAACCTCTGGCGAAACTACGGCGTGCTCATCGCTTTTGGCGTCTTGTACATCCTCGTCACCGTGCTCGCGACTGAAGTTGTCAACTTCGCCTCGGCCGGCGGCGGCGCGACACTGTTCAAGAAGAGCCGCAAGACGAAGAAGGACGCGAAGAAGACGTCGGCCCCGGCAGATGAGGAGCATGGAACAGGCGACAGCCAGTCCTCCGCCTCGACCGTTGCCATCGACGGGCCAACCCACCAGCATGGAGCCGGCAGCGGTTCCGAGGAGGATGAGCAGTTGGAACAACTGACGGAGAGCACGTCTATCTTCACCTGGCGGGATCTTGAGTACACCGTCCCCTACATGGGCGGCGAGCGGAAGCTTCTTAACAAGGTTAGCGGCTACGCCCGGCCCGGTGTCATGGTGGCGCTCATGGGCGCTTCGGGCGCCGGCAAGACGACGCTTCTGAACACGCTCGCCCAGCGCCAGACCACTGGTGTTGTGAGTGGCGAGATGTTTGTCGACGGCAGCGCTCTCGGCCCCGACTTCCAGCGGAACACCGGATTCTGCCTCCAAGGCGACCTGCACGACCGCACCCAGACCGTCCGTGAGGCGATCGAATTCTCCGCCATCCTCCGCCAGGAAGCCTCCGTTCCCCGAGCCGAGAAAATCGCATACGTCGACAAGGTTATTGACCTCCTCGAGCTGAACGAGCTGCAGGATGCTGTCATCATGTCTCTTGGTGTCGAGCAGCGCAAGCGACTGACAATCGGCGTCGAGCTTGCGGCCAAGCCCTCCCTGCTTCTCTTCCTCGACGAGCCGACCTCTGGCTTGGACTCCCAGTCGGCGTACTCGATTATTCGCTTCCTCAAGAAGCTCAGCAAGGCGGGCCAGGCCATCGTTTGCACCATCCACCAGCCCAGTTCCGTTCTCATCGAGCAGTTCGACATGGTCCTCGCCTTGAACCCCGGCGGCAACACGTTCTACTTCGGCCCGATGGGCGAGAACGGCAAGGACGTGATCGACTACTTCGCCGCCCGCGGCGCCGAGTGCCCGCCCAAGAAGAACGTGGCCGAGTTCATCCTCGAGACTGCTGCCCGGCCCCATAAGAGGCCCGATGGAACCAAGGTCGACTGGAACGAGGAGTGGGCTCAGAGTGAGGAGGCCCAGCTCGTCATCGAGGAGATTGAGGGGCTCAAGAAAACGCGGAGCAGAGCAGTTTCGGCGGCCGGTGCCCCCGACACCGGCGTGCACACCGAATACGCGGCGTCGACGTGGCTGCAATCTCTCGAGCTGACGAAGCGCATGTTCAGGCAGCACTGGCGTGACCCGTCCTACGTGTACGGGAAATTGTTCACGGCTGTCATCGTGGGTATCTTCAACGGCTTCACCTTCTGGAATCTGGGGTATTCGATCCAGGACATGCAGAACCGCATGTTCACCTGCTTCCTGATCATCACCGTCCCGCCGACCATCGTCAACGCAGTCGTGCCCAAGTTCTACAGCAACCTCGCCCTCTGGGAGGCTCGCGAGCAGCCGGCCCGTATCTACAACTGGTTCGCCTTCTGCACGGCCAACATCGTCGCCGAGATCCCCGCCGGCATCGTGTCGGCCTTCTTGTACTGGGTTCTGTGGTACTGGCCTACGGGCCTACCTACGGAGAGTTCCGTCTCTGGCTACGCCTTCCTGATGACCCTGCTCATGTTCATGTTCATGAATAGTTGGGGCCAGTGGATCTGTGCCTTTGCGCCAAACTTCACTGTCATTGCAAATGTGAGTTAGATACCGCTGCCACCAAACACCAGAAAGAGAAACCTAGGATGTGACTAACTCGAAATAGGTTCTCCCGTTCTTCTTTGTCATGTTCGGTCTATTCAACGGCGTTGTTCGGCCGTACTCGCTCCTCCCCGTGTTCTGGAAGTACTGGATGTACTACGTGAACCCCTCGACCTACTGGATCGGCGGCATGCTGGCCGCGTGTCTGGATGGCGCCAAGGTCCAGTGCGCACCCGAGGAGACGGCAGTATTCAACGCGCCGCCCGGCCAGACTTGCCAGGAGTACGCGGGTCCATTTGCCGAACAGGCCGGAGGCTACCTGCTCAACGGGGATGCCACAAGCGGTTGCCAATACTGCCCGTACAGTAACGGCAACCAGTATCTGGAGACGTTGAACATCTCGGCGGACGAGAAGTGGAGAGGTGAGTGGCCCCCTTTAAGACTCCTGCGGGCGTGATACTAATACGGCATGCAGACTTCGGAATCTTCCTTGCTTTCTGCATCTCGAACTGGGTCCTGGTGTACTTCTTTGTCTACACCATCCGCGTCCGCCGGTGGAAGTTCGGCTTTGGCATCTTGTTTGGTGGGCTGGGGAAGCTGATGGACCTCGTTAAGAAGCCATTCCAGCGCAAGGGTTAAGAAAGCAAAAGCTAAAAGAGTAGCGTCGGCGTTAATTGCATAGAATTGGAACAAGCTTGAAGGTTTAATGGTGGGGGGATATAGACAGGCCATAATTGGTCTTTACACTAGCAAAACTGAATCTACGGAGTAATAACCTAAGAATGCTAGAATTATCCCGAACAGGAGATTGGGTGTACGCATTCAGTGTACTAACAATTAAACACCATAATACACAACGGTTTTGCGTTTAGCAGCTATAAGAACGGACAATGTCTTCTAGAGAAATACCCTTACGACCTGACGATGCTGTATCCGTGCGTGTTCTCATCATCGGCAGTCCCAAATATGCTCTAGGGGTCTGGGTGAAGAACCACTTGCAAGCCAGTTTCGAGGAACCGAGCTTCGGTAGAAAGTGATAATCAAATGGCTTCGACATTGACAAATCCACTGGTATGGGGCCCTGCCTACGTTGGGGTAAGACTCTAGGGGTCTCGGGTAATGCACATGTATAATCTTGACCGTAGGGGAAGGAGAAGAGAGGGAGGGAATATCAGAGGGTTAACCAGGATATCAGATGTGATTCTTCACCGGGCTTCGCTTCTATAGTGCGATACGGAATCCATGTAGCGTGAGTGGTCCCGCTTGAGCCATTTCGGGCTTCACCCTGCTGGAGCAAGTCGTGGCCCCCGCCTGTATCACTCCACTAATTGTGCGAACTGCGCTGCGCTTGAACCCGTCGGGGAGCTCTTCGGACGTCCAACCGGCTGACAAATATGCTATCGCCCGACGGCGGCCCGACGCGGCTTGGGTCCAGGTATTATTATTACACATGTTTTGTAGCACTCTCCAGTTAACTCCCCGTGTTTGAGTGGCACATCTTAAACAACCGCTGACTTCCTTCACGTCCCGTCTGCAGTATCGCCTCACTCCCATCTGCTTGTTCACCCACCTCCGACGCGAGAAAATGGCCCACTCATATTCTTTCAAGACCCCCAATCTATCTCTCGACGAGGAAATAGTCCGGTTCTTCGAGGATTTCTACCGCATCTCAGACACGCCCGGGAACCATGACAATTACGTCGATCAATTCGCGGATGACGCAACCTTTATAGTCGCCCACAAAAAGAACCACGGCAGTGATGGTAGGTCTCCTGGGTCGCCGCTCAACATCTGAGGTCTTCTACGCATGCTAAACCACAAACGCTAGAAATCAAGAAGCAGAGGCTATCAATGTGGGACCATGTCAAGGAGCGGAAGCACACTGTTTACAAGATCTACCCGTTTGGAAATGACTCGACCGAGTTTATGATTCACGGCCGCGTGGACTATCTGCTCAAGACTGGTGAGGAAAAGGAGGTAGACTGGGCTGGAAAGGCACAGGTCGCCAAAGTATCTGGGCGCTGGAAGCTTCAATTCTACCAGATCTGGCTGTAGGGAATGGGTCCAGTTGTTTTCAGCTCGTCAATAACAGGAGACGCTTGTGAATAGAGGCTTCATATCTGCTGATATCTATGGTTTTAATATGGCCATTGGGATACCTGCTGCCTCTTTTATTTCCCTGCTCTATGATGAATTTCCAATAGACTTCGCGAACTGGACAATCCGCGGACCTATAGCCTCTCCGGCCTCTACACAATGCCAGTGGCCCACTCCGTCCAAGACCTCGATTTCCTTCCGCGATGTATCCGCTCCGCAGCTTCAGAGAAGAAGTTAGCCAGTGGAGACATGTAACACGCGAATTCGCCTTATCGCTTACCCCTGCAAGATGGTGTGTGACGAAGGAAGTGGTGCAGTCTTGTCGTCGGCCCCAGCAATGATCAGCACAGGGCATTTGACCGCAGCATAGTCTGGAGCCTTGGCATCCGCAACGACTTTACATAGTGACGCATACCCCTCGGGCTCTTGCGACATGATCAGTGCTCTTACGAAAGCCCGATGCAGTTGGGTAGCCTTTGAGCCCGTTGCCGTGTTGGGTATCGTGCCGGCCAGGGATTCAACTCCGTCTGGGAATCTGTCAGCTTCAAATCCAAATCCCGAAAAATGGATCGGCAATTCCTACTCTTCATCACGTTCTCAATTCGCTGAGAAAAGACGGGACCCATCGCAGGACTGGGATGCACCGGTCCGAGGAGAACGACTCCGAGAAGCTCGAGCCGAGAAGCCACATCGCATGCGACCATGCCCCCCATAGAATGGCCAACAAGAATAGTCCGAGAACTCTCCAATTTCAGCTCTCGTATCAGCGCCTCAACGTCCGTGGCCATGGACGTCACGGACTGTTCACCTCCCTGGAACTTCGACTGGCCGCTACCTGGAAGCAAGTCAGTAAATCAGTAATAGTAACGGCAGTAGGTGGCGGCAGACCATAGGTATCGTATGCAACGATATCATATCCAGAAGCGGTGACTTCCGGGATGATAGATGAATAGAAGGAATGCGCCGAGCCAAGTCCATGAATGCAGAGGATGGTGGTCCTCTTGTCGTCTTCTGGCCCCTCATCTGCACGGACCAACGCAACGAATAATTGCTTGCCGTTAACGGAGAGAAACGGCATTTTCACGGCCTGGAGCAACAGCTACCCTTGTGTTATTCTCGGTGATCGTTGGCTTGGATCAATATGCTGCGACAAGTGAGAATCGGGCGTTTGTTGAGACAGGCTTCCACGCTACGCCGTATCCAGTCTGCTGGCCACTGCTGCGGCGTCCGGGTTACGTGCCGGGAATGAATACCTGCCAGTGGGTCCTTTCAGTCAGCAAGGCGGCGGGAGAAGAGCCGCAGCGGTGCCTCCCGCTTCCGACAGCCCGTATCCGACAGTTCCCGCCACTTGTGGGTCGGACACGCGGAACGGGCTGTGGCATCAAAGGTCGCTCCGAATCGAAGTCTCGTGCCACGAGCACGCTGCCGAGGGCCCACCAAGGGGGTAAAATGTGCAGGACCATATGGTAAAGGCACCATGGTAAATCTTTCTAGAGGTCGAGTTTCAGGGTCAATATAGACTTAAATCTTATATGACTGGACGAGAAGAAGTACTCAATTGGCGAGGCTCTCTAAGCGGTCGTATATGCTATATCTCGCCAGTGAATTCTAGCCTAAGGGCGACGGAACGCAAACCGGGAGGTGATATGACATGGCTACTTCTGAGGATAGGTGTAGGCGAACAGCTCCCTTATCCGCGCTGTCGACTATTCAATTTCGATTCGTATGGTAGATACAGGACGGGCTACCCGAGTATTCAGGTCCCTTCCGACCACGTCTTGCATGAACATTCGTACTTTGACGACAGGCTGTCTAGATTCGCAATCAAGCCTGCAGCGATATTCCTTGAATTTTGCAAAGTATAGAATCAGATAAACGATGGGCCGCCTTTAGGACAGAACTTTGTCTCCGTCATTACTAAAGTCCCATGATGCTTCATCCGAGCCATTCGGTCTCGACGCCCTCTGGAACTCCACCACGGCACCCTCCAATTCCACCACGGGCCTGACAGTAACAACCTCGGCGTTGTACCTCGCCGAGAACCACTTCTGGAATATGTCCGCGCGGTTGAAAAGCTCGGGGAAATGCTTCTGCAATCCTCGCTGTGCCGCGCCCGAGATCTGGTCGACGCTATGCGCGTGTCTGAGAGCCCGGAACTCCTCCTCCGTTGCGCTCCTCAGCATCTTCTGGACCTCCTCGGGATATAGCCCCGCCTCGAACAGCAATAGGTCATACTGCAGCAGAGACGTCTTGCCGTGCCAGGAACCACCGCTAACCGCGCGGTGATAGAGGCCCACCATGGCCGCGATAGCCCCCATGCACCCAGTTCCGTAGTCGGAAATTGGAAACGGTGGGACGACGGGCTCATCCAGGCCCATGAACTTCCCTTGTTCCCACGCAACACCGCTAGCACAGTCTGCGATTTGCTGCCAGCCTGGACGGCCGGCCCATTCGCCTTGGTACCCAAAGCAGTTCTCGTTGACATAAACGAAGCCTTTGCCCCTGGATATGCCGAGCTCCTTCAATGCGGCCTCACCATAACCCAGCTTTTCGATAGCTCCAGGCCGGTACCCGTCAAGCACAACGTCCGCTTCTGCCAGGAGCGCCTCGAACTTGGCGCGCCCCTCCGGATCCTTCAGGTCCAAATCCGTCGTGTGCTTGCCCATGTTCACGTCGACTTGGAAGAAGGGTACGTCGGAGAGGTTGGGGCTCGTGACTTTCAGTACGTCCGCGCCATACTCTGCCAGGATCCTGCCCATGACTGGGCCGGCGATAACTCGGCATAGTTCTATGACCTTGATACCAGCAAGGGGTCGAGGGTTACTCGGCTCCGGCAGCGGGGCTGGTGGCGTCTCGGTCTCAAGAGGGGAGACGCTCCATGGCAAGGCACCGACATTTTGTTGTCCCTTGAGGCTCCGTGTCAGTTCCCTTTCATGCTACGACTTTAGACGTAAAGACGTTGCAGTACTTACATGCTGGGTCTTGACAAAATCCTCGTGCTTCAGAACCGGCACCCCAGCCTGTCGTTTCGCGTTGTTCATCTCCTCCAGCTCTTCTGTCGTGAACTTCTGGACTGCGGATTCTATAACGGAGACAATGTCGTCATGCGTCTTCAAATCGTCCCGGAACGCGGGTAGTCCAATCATCTTCAGGGTTGTTGACGCTTCTAGTGAACCATGGATATGGTAATACTCCCCGGCAATCTTCGTCTTGTACATATTGGCTGACATGCGCCGATATGTGTTAGACTGCGCCTGGAGCAAATCCGTATCTAAGGGCCGTTAGATCCGATACCCGCTACAACGGGTGAGCTCCAGTTACCTTTCAAGTACTTCTTCGCTTCTGGTTCCAGCTTCCCACGACCACCAACGGTGGCGACGTACGTCTGGAACAGAAAAGCAGTTGTCCTTTCGAGATCAATCCCGATAGTCCGTTTCTTGGTGGAGCGCTCACGCAGATCGACAAGGCAGCTCGCGACGGCTCCCTCTATGGCTTTGAGAGCTGCCGCGGTTTCGGTTTCTTTGAGGGGGATGGGAAAATAGGGCAGGTTGCGACTGGACTTGAAAGCCACATCTCCCAGCTTATCGATGGCAGCCCTGGGAAGCGAGGGTTCATCCTGCGCAAAGCGTCCGCTGAGGGCGTCAAGGATCCTTGTTGCTTCTTGGGTGGACGAGAAGTCCACCACCCTGTGGCCGTTGGTTGCCATGCTGAGTGATGTAGTATTGGTCTGTTGGGGTTCGGTTCGTATGTTCACAACCGTAGTCAGTGTGTGTTTGTGCAAGGTTATATGCGAGGTGATCCAGCAGGGGGTGCCGCAGCAAGCAAGAAGTCGGACAGGGGTCCCCACTCCGCCGCGTCGGGTCTAGCGTTACGACATCCGTGGCCAGCCATGCCAAGGACAAGGCAAGGCACGTGTTGTGGAGATCCGAAGTGACTTGTCGGCCCCATAGTCGGGCCCGTCGGAAGCGTGCCAGGAATTGTCGGCAGGCGGCTAGAACCCGATGTTGCAGACTGGTTCCGCCACCATCCGCAACAACCGGCGATAGCACCCTAGCGTGAGACATGACTCCACTGACCCACTCGGGGGGGTCGGGATGTGGACAGATTCTCTGGCACTGCTGCGGGGTATATGCACCGTTGAAACCCCATTGAAGCCTGAGCTCGAGATCGAAGTTGATAAACGACCTCTTCACACCGCACAGCTCTCCCACCGCCCCTGGCCAAGTGCGCTTCTCTAGATCCCAACGCCCTCGCTCCTGAACAAACACTCTAGTCTCACAAGCTCACCAGCGGCATAATCATGTCTTCCAATGGCCCGAACGGCACAAATGGCGCCGCGAAGCCAAAGTACGACCCAAACTTCACCCAGAATGTCATCGACGCCACCGGTCCGAAGACATCGCCGCGGCTGCGGACCGTGATGGCCAGCCTCATCCAGCATCTCCACGACTTTTCTCGCGAGAATGAAATTACCATCACTGAATGGATGGAAGCTGTCCAGCTGATCAACTGGGCGGGCCAAATGAGTAATGACCGGCGGAATGAGGGACAGTTGCTCTGCGACGTCATCGGACTCGAGTCGTACGGGTCCCCGATTCTCATTTCACCATTCTGGGCCAGAAACTGACTAGCGTGATAGGCTTGTTGATGAAATCACCCAGACAGCCCTGGTCGGGTCGTCGTACGAAACCACAAAATCCGCCATCCTTGGTCCCTTCTTCCGCCACGACACTCCCCCAACGGCCAACGACTCCAGCATCGTCCTCAAGAAGCCCGAGGACGGCGAGGTGGTGTACATGCACGGCATTGTCAAAGACTCTACTACCGGTGCACCCATTCCCGGTGTCAAGGTAGACATCTGGCAGTGCTCTACGAACGGGCTCTATGAGCAGCAAGACCCGGAGCAGCCCGAGTTTAACCTTCGAGGGAACTTCACAACTGATGAGAATGGGTATTACGGGTTGTACTGCCTAAGGCCCGTTCCGTATCCGGTGCCGGATGACGGGCCGGCCGGGAAGCTCTTGAGTCTGCTGGACCGACACCCCTACCGGCCAGCTCACATTCACATCATTGTAAGTCTATGGGTCTAGCTCCAGTCTTTGGGTCACAATGAAGCTAACATGACAGGCCGGAAATGATGCCTTCAGCCCCCTGACGACCCAGATCTTCGACAGGAGGAGCGAGTACCTTGGGAACGATTCAGTGTTCGCGGTGAAGGACGATTTGATTGTGGATTTCCAGCCTATCAAGGGCCACCACGAAGCGACACTCGAGCTGACGTACAATATCAACTTGTCTCCGGTGGCGGAAGAGTAATAGGACCGGACATGGAATTCTTGTACTTGGCTACATTTTCTTTATATTAAGCGAACTGTGCATCTGCATTGGAAACTTAGATGTGAAGCAACTGGTTAACCGTAATGTTTACGAGCGATCCGGCAAGAACACATAATGCCCCCAGGACAAGGGCATTCCTGTGCTTACAAAATTGAAAATCCTGGCAGGCCAGAGATGTCAGCCTGCAGGATTTCGAGCCTAAAATATTATGCACGCCTTACGGACTGGCGGTATACCTGCCCAACGGGGGCAAGCCCGGCCGGGGCGGTGTGGATGGAAACCTTTCGAGGAGCGAGCGAGACCGTGTCCGCACAGTGCCCGATTAACACGGCAAGTCCGGCGGTCCTACTGCTCCGGGCCGCCGAGTGGCACTAGCCGGGCTGTGTTCCATGGGGTCATTCCTTCTGCGGCAACCCCGAGCCGTGCGAGCCGATGGTGTTCTCGCATGCCTCTGAGCTCCCTAATGCGATGACACGAGGTTATTTGGCCAAGTGAAGTATGTCTTGATTAGGTGCTCTCGCGCCCACGATTACATAGGAGAAATCTCATGAACATGGAAGACCAAAGTCGAGTTGAGGTTCCTTCGCATCACTCGTGGGCACTTGTCACACCTCCCTGTTATGTTTACGAAAATTGAAAAAGAAATCAAAGATCTGCGGAAGGCTATCTCGCCTTGAGAATGTTTTCAGTCTCCCTCTGGGGCAGGGGCATGGGCATGTGCGTTCAACACCGTACAAGAGCCCGAGAAGAAGAGCAGATCATGGAGGCAGTCAACTAAACCCACCGTGCATAAGATCGTGGCCGTGAGGTTCCAGTCCGCTAGGCATATCCATTAAAAGTCCAACCATCCGGTGTCTTGGTTCAACCATGTCCCAAGAACACAGTCAATGCTTAACGGGTCGAGCCCGGCCAAATCCGCCGATCCCGTCTCGAAAGGGAGGTGCTTAGTTGATGATAGAACATCCTGAGCCGCCTTATTCCCTAAGCAGTCGTCACACTGTTAGCTAGGGCTGCAGTAAGAAATGGTCAGGAAAAACTAGGAAGCCTACCTTGACTTTGCTGGAGATCTAATCGACTCTCTAGCTCCTGTAGAGCTGCTGTAGCGCGCTTCGCAGCTTGTACGTGGTCCTTGTAATACTCCAGTATTGAAAGGCATCGTCTCCAGGATAGGTCAAATGATGAGGTGATATCGGCATCTATAGCCGGACATATCCGACCAGCGAGGAGAACCACTGCGGAGGCGAATGTGACTGCTTTCCATGAGTAATGGTCACTGGGCGAGGGAGGAACCGGAAGACGTCTTACAATAAACGGAGTGCCATCCTGAACATTTGTAATTGCTCTCCAAATTTTGATGGATGGTTTCGACTAACCGGCTCGCCGTTGTAACGCAGAGGTTACATGACCGCCCGACCATGTCCATGTCGAGGCTCCCTAAACAGCCGGTTGAGGAAGGAGACGCAAACTTGGACGGAAACTTCGTTGTAAGGAGAAGTAACGGGCGCAATGAAAGAACACGGGTATACAGATACCTGTTTCTATAGCGTGAGAGCCAGTTCAGTGTTTAAAAGGGCAGAAGTATCTTACCTGCAGTAAAGGACCTGCTGCTGAAGAACGACATGCCCACCCGACTGAGTCGGTGAAGGCAAGTCGGTGGGTACACGCAGGTACATCGGAAGGGATTCGAAAAACTCGTCAAGACGTCGATTGAGACCCATTACATCGGAAACAGTTTCCTGTAGATTAAATTCTGTTTCGGTCATGAGGTAGATGTTCTTCTGCGACTGAGGAGCATAGAGGCGTAGGAGTATGTCGTCCAAGATAAGGAACAGCTTGGAGGACCATATGCACAGGCCTAGTCTCGACGGTATGCCGTGTGGCTGCTCGCCTTCACCTTGGTTGGATAGGTATTCGTCGTCTATTAGGGAAGGAAAGGGAACTTTCCAGGTGGTGGATATCATAGCCGGTCTTCCAAAGGTCATGCTTAAAAGTCTTGACAAGGTTAGATGTCTCTACACTCTTGCCACTTACGCAGAGAAAGGATAACTTACTTGTCCAGAATTAGACACAGATGCCAGACCCTGCGCCTCATCTCCCGGCACTTTTGCGTCCTCGGCGGGTTTTCTGCCGCCTCGACATGCAGGCCCAGAGACTGCGCAGCGCGAATGGCGAGTCCGATGACATTCCAGCAGCGGTTCGCCTGGTGGTTCGACTGGAGATAAATGCCGGTTAACAACAGCATCTGGACAAGCTGAAGTGATGCAGAGTCCAGCATCTCGAACCGGTAGATTGCCCTCGACCGCTGATAGAAGCTCTGAGCTAGTGAGGCCCTATGTGTGGTGGGTACCGCCTCACTCAGTCTACAACCGAGCGCAAATACTATGTTAAGCGTCGAGGTGAATACCGCCTCGTCCCACTCCGCCGCGGGGCCGCCGTTTATCTCTCCTCCTGCTGACGACCATATGCGGGCATACTGCTCCATAAAAGACGTCTTGTGCAGTACCGGAAAGACCGGGTGTATGAATTCCCAGAAACACCGGGTGAGGTCGTCGGCGGTTTGGCGCGAGGGGAAGAACGAGGCAGATGGGTCCTTATCGCGTATGGCCTCTGGAATTGGGGGGTTAGATGGCCGCACGTAACGCACGTTCCGGCTGTCTGGCCGCGCCCCGGGAGCCTCGGACGCGGGATTTACGGCTGCGACGGTTTGTTGGCCTGATTCGTGATTGAAGAACTGGACAAAAGCGATTGTAGACGATGCTCCGTACAAGCCCTCGCTCTCATCGGTAGAAGGAACGGTGGCTAAGCCGTCTACGTCGTTCGTGCTCCGGCTTTCGGAGGGTGACTGTACCGAAGCAGTTGCCTGACTGCCTGGGGTTGCAGGCGGGTCAAGGGGCGCGAGATCGTGGTGGCCTCCGGCCACTGGTCGGTGGTACGTAGGAGCTCCAGCGTTGTGAACTGCTAGTGAAATTAGACTCGGTACGTATCCACCGTGCACCTCCGAAGATGATTGAACACTTAGAAGACTGACTCGTGGTTGCGGACCAAGGTGTGCTCTGGTGTTGCTGTTCGAGCCTCATGAGCCGCTGTTCAAGAGTAGCGCCGTGGCTTTTAGATAACTTAGTCCAAATGCGTAGTATATCGGAGAGGGGGAGGTTTCAGTATTACCTAGGCCAAGGGGTGGCATCGTCATACACACAATCTGCTGCCAGCCCGCGCCGGTAGCAGGCCGAACAAGCTGGGCGGCATCCATCACAGCGTGTCTTACGGTCTTGGCAGGGTTTGCACGCAGTCTGGATTCTACGTCGTCTATTCCTGCCCCGCCTTGTGCGCCGCTGGCCCGAAGGAGAGGGCGTCGGCAACGGAGCCGTCGGAGGATCCTCCATGCGTCTTGCTGGGCTGGTTTAGAGGCTTTGCGAGATGGGTAGTAGAATGGTCTGTGCGCTGGATATTAACAAGCCGAGTACGAAGGAGACGAGGTGACAGACAAAATCTACCACGGAGAAGATGCTAACAGAGGGGGATTGCCGCCCACGCGGTAGAGCCACGTCGGAGGGAAGTGGCGCTGTGGGTCCGATCCGTCCGTGCCCGAGGTTAACTTTATAACGGACGGTCCGTATTCGAACTGCTTACCATTTTAGCTCCCCCGAACTAGTCACGCACGAACAGGGGAATTCGCATGGATGGCTCAGTGTTCGTGGAGCCCTCGATCTCGTTAGAGACACGTTCTAGTTGCTCTAACAGTAATACAAAAGATTGCAATGTATCCGGTGAACCCCACAGATTAGCGTTCCCCGGACGAGAATGAGACGGAAAGAAGCTAGGATGTCAAGCATTGGTCCCACTGGGATACTGGTATCTGTCTATGTTGGACGTGCCTGATGTATTCGGATCCGCGCTGTCGGAAGCGGTACATCTGCTAATTCAAGGCGTGGGAAATCCAGTGGCCACGATGAGGGCGCTAACCTGAATCCAGACATACTACAAACGGCGTTGAAGGAGCACACCCTGCCAATCCCGGTTCTAGCAGCAGGCTTATTGTTCCATACTACCTGCTAGAGTGAAGTCTAGCCCGGCACGAGATCGGAGGCATTGCTGCTCGGTCGGGTCATAAGGATACTCGCTTATCCTCCTTCTATGGCCGAATCCTCACTTTAAGGTTGAAGTTGTCATTGCCGTTATATTACAGTGAAAGCAGGCTATCCCGAATTGAAAGTCTCGGCCATAGAATCCCACGACACGCGATCCAGTGTCTCCGTCGATGCAACATCCTGCGCGAATTGAGAAACATATTCGTCCCACGGCAGCTGCATGCCCAATTCATCGCTTATTTCTGGTGCGAATAGCAGGTCCGTCTGTGGCTGAGACCAAAGAAACGTCTCGTCAACGGACCCCGGCTCTAAAAGAGAATGTGTCTCGGCGACAGTTCCGCCAGGCGTCGTGCGCTGGGTTGACATTTCGCCGCCGTCATTCGTGGGCGCAACAGTAATCGAAGGGCCCGCTTCTTGTCGGCTGCCAGTGGTTGAAGGACGCGCATCTCCCTCTTTTCCGGGCCTCAGTATTTGCTCCAAATAAGACGGCCCAGTCGGGTGGTTCTGCCGACGGCGTTGCCGCTGGAACTGTTCCACAGCATCGGAGAAATGAGACAGGATTTCATGATATCGTCGCGCCTGGGGGCTTAGCCTCGACATCTTTTCCAGAAGCTGGTGGGAATGGAAGAAGGACCGCTTGGTGTCCGAACCCATATTTGGTTCAGGCGGGGCGAGGAGCGAGAATCCGAGGACGAGGCCAGCGGCGAAGACCCAGGCTCTAGATAATACATGCTTAGCTCAACCAGGTTACTCTCCATTTCAGAAGCGTAGGGACTTACTGGAGGATACACATGTTGTCAAGTAACATGCCCCGCGTGGAAGCGTCATGGCACATCTGTATGAGAATATCTGCCGCACCTACACAAGTTTGTGAAAACTCCTGACATTTTCGCCCGTTGTTGGCTCTTCTTCTCGGTGAGCCTGGTCTTGTATTCAAACCTGTTGATGGCGGTGATGCTTCTCGGCTCCCCGATGAAGCTGTCTGGCCATGGATCCTCTGTAACTTCGGGATTATCGTTGCGACAAGGAAAGGGCGAGTGACAAGGAGGACGGTGAAGTAGTAGCTACAAGCCACATTAACGTTTCCAAGCGTCTGCTCGCGGTGTTTCCACTCTGGGACGCCTTCACGGCTTTCTCCCTGGATGCTATGGCGTAACTCCTCTGGTAGCGCCCGCGTCCAACCCTGCAGAGTTTTCAGGTAACTTTCCACTGTTGACTCGTCGATGGCGGAGTCGGTTTTCGTGAGGGCCCGAGAAATGACCTCGATTGTCGAGCACAAGTCGAAATTTGCGCTGAGGGCTAGCATGCGGTGTGGCTCTTTCTCCTCCCCTCCGCCACCCAAAACCGGCTCATCTTGTATGTGGGCGGTGCTGCTAGGCCGGCCAAGTATGGCGTTGCATTGGAGGTCTAAAACACGGAGGCTTCTCCATACCCGGATCCTGCAAGATTTAGCACTCGGTCGGATGCGCAGCTGGTTTGACAGAGCCGTCGGGATATGGAATGATGTCTGACGAACCTTACGTCTCGCACTGCCTGCGGCAAGGCTTTATTGAGCTCGGAGGAATGGAGACCCAGAATAGTCGCCGCCCTGGATGCGATCCCCAGATACAGAGAAGCGGTGTTTCTCCGGCAGACGCAGAACATATAAAAGGCCATTAGCATGAAGCTCACAGCCATGTCCAGGCTGGGTTCGAGCAGTGAATCGCAGAACGCTGCCTGCTTCGCTCGGGCAAAACACATCGCCGAGTATTTTCTGTCCGACTCTCCGCGGCCTCGGCATTGAGCGCCGATTGCGAGGACGAGGTAGAGCGATGTCTGTTTGCTAACATGATTCCAGATCCCACTGTCCGAGGCGCTCGTGTTACTCGCGGTCTCATTGAGGAGTTGTGAGATGTCCTCGTCTGTAAAGACGCCCAGGATACCGCTGGACTATTTGCGTCGACCCATGAGCTTCAGATTACAAAACGATGATCTACGAGTGGGAACAATATCAAGGCGATACCTACCGCTTGAAGAAAACACTTGATAAAATCGGCCTTAGCATCGTGGCTAAGGTCGTCATTAAACTCAGATGGGGCCGCGCCAACCACACTCGCCTCGAGCATCATGTGGCTGGTCTGGCTCTCGGTGAAAGCAGAGGACCCGGCATATTGCCTTAGGGTGGCCCGCAGGAATTGCAGGAATGACAGGGACGCTGAGCTGCCAACGTACACTATCGCCAGTGAGACCAATACTGTCAGCGCCGCTGGCCCAGCGAAAACAAAGCGGCCATAGGATAGGCCAGTATATACCTTTCTCCCCCGCCGCACCATTTCGGAGCATCCTAGGGTGCATTTGCTGCGTACAAGACGATGGATCCCTCCCGGAGGCATCGGTGTCGGGCGTCGGGTAAGGGCTGCTGGGCGCCCCGACTGGCGGGCCGACCGAGTCGGCATCCGCCGCGGCTAGGGCCGGCTCGCGGCCGCGCTGTTCTGCTGGGTGTCGGCTGTAGGCACATGATGCGTCGCGGCCTCGTCGGGCGCAGTTGTGGCAAGGCAAAACGCCGTCGCATCTCTTCTTCGACATCCGACAAAAGTCACAAGCCCGCTGCGACCGGCGTCGGCTCTCTGCTGGGACTCGGTTTCGAGCCATGGTCGGCAGTGTCGGGTGTGGCGGTGGACAGAAAGAAACTGTCGGGCGGAGGTAGAAGGCCTAAGCGGCGGAAGTCGGGAGCGGATTGGGTCGGGGCGGCATTATAGTGTTGTCGGGAGTGGCGGAGGAGGAGCGGAGCCCTTTTACGAGAAGCTCCCCGGCGTTTTGTTCGGCATTTGCCACTCCACACACTATCAGTGGGTCTCCCTTTCCGACATGACTGTCTGAGATCCTTTTTACGTACGAGGTCGGTTCGTACTGTGTAAGTGGGTCGGTGCTGGCCTGCGCAGATATATCGAGCGCTCTACGCTAGCCTGTTCCGTCGTGAGATCCCCTGTTCTTGGCTAGCTTACCCCGGCAAACCGGAAGCTGACCGCGAGAGAAGCGCTCAGATCTCCATGCGGGGAACCCAACCGACCCCAGGAAACTGGGGGCGGGGAATTGCGCTTTCCTATCTAGGTGTAGCCCAGGAGGAAGGAGTCGGATCAAATGTTCTGGTTGCGCGAAGGAAGGGATTGAACCTGTTCCGCCGAGTGGCATATACATAAATAGTAAAAGAGAGACATCTTCTTGTTTCGCAGGACGGGACTGCCGTCTCTCTGCTCTATACATAACACAATCAAAAGTAGTCTACCATGTCTGCCGAGCCCGCTTCCGTAACCACGGCAGAGCATAAGCGCCGAGACGGTGCTATTTCCGCCGCGGATCATGTTGAGAAACCTAGCCATGCTGCAGCACAGGGGCAGGCAGCAACGGATGAGTAGGTGACCAACTCAAGCCCCCATTCTACGGGAACCAGAACCTATCGTCATGCGTGGGACCTTGGGCTTCGAGGCCTGATCAGCACAGAGCACCGTGAATCAAAACTTACCTTTGCCTAGGTTCGGCCACTCTCTTGTGGAACTCGACCCTGAAGCCGAAGCCAGGTTGAGATGGAAGATTGACCTTTATGTTCTTCCAACGGTCGCAATCCTATACCTCTTCTGCTTCATCGACCGAGCAAATATCGGTCCGTCTCTATTCCTTTCACTGCACGGATACGCCTTTGTTCTAACCTCCCTCTCATAGGTAACGCTCGCCTCGCCGGGTTCGAAAAAGACCTGAACCTCACAGGCTATGACTACAACATCGTTCTCTCGGTTTTCTACGTCTCTTATGCCTTGTTCGAGATCCCTAGCAACACAATGTGCAAATGGCTGGGACCAGGATGGTTCCTCCCTGCAACCACCGTCGGTTTCGGTCTCCTCTCCATCTTCACAGGCCTGGTCAACACCTTCTCACAGGCATGTGGTGTACGCTTCCTCTTGGGAATTTTTGAGGCTGGCGCTATGCCTGGCATTGCCTACTATCTCAGCCGCTGGTACCGCCGGTCCGAGCTCACGTTTAGACTCGCAACTTACCAGGTCATGGCCCCTGTGGCTGGTGCTGTCGGCGGACTTTTGGCGTCAGGGATTCTGTCTCTTGACAGTGTCGGGAGTGTCAAGAGCTGGAGAATGATTTTCGTCATCGAGGGCGTCATAACAACTGGACTGGCCATCATCGCGTTCTTTACTCTAACCGATAGGCCGGACTCGGCTAGGTGGCTGACCCAAGACGAGAAGGACCTGGCCATCGCCCGGATCAAGTCGGAACGAGTCGGAACTACGGACGGCCTTGACAAGATGAACAAAAAAAAGCTAATGCGCGGAATACTGAACCCGATCACCCTATCGACATCATTCATGTTCCTTCTGGTCAATATCACAATCCAAGGCATCGCGCTCTTCTTGCCAACAATCGTCAGCACCATCTACCCCGACGAGACCACAGTTCGGAAGCAGCTCTATACGGTGCCACCATATGTCGTCGGTATATTTTTCAACATCCTCATTCCCCTAATCAGCTGGAAGACGGATAGGCGGCAGATTTTCATCATGCTCTCCGCGCCGCTCGTCATGGTTGGCTACGCCATGTTCCTCGGAAGCACAGATCCCAAGGTCCGGTACGGAGCTGCATTCTTGGTCACCAGTTCAGCCTTTGCCTGGGGGCCGACGACCAACGCCCAGGTCGCTGCGAATGTAGTTTCGGATACGGCTCGTAGCAGCGCCATTGGAACCAACAGTAAGAACCCCCACCACCGTATCGCGCGGTAGTTGCGGAAATTAGGGGTCCTTCTGATAGGACTGAGCTAACCTGAGAACCAGTCATGGTCGGCAACATCGGCGGTCTCATCTCAACTTGGAGCTTTCTCCCACACGACGCGCCGAACTACTACATCGGCAACGGCCTGAACTTGGCCAGTTCTAGCGTTATTCTGATAACGAGTACCGCCGTACTTTTCTGGATGAAGTCGGATAACAAGAAGCGCGAGAAGCGCAGTGTGGAAGAGGAGCTCGCCGGCATGTCTCGCGAGGAGATCCAAGATCTGGACTGGAAGCATCCCGCCTTCCGCTGGAAGCCTTAGGCGTGAGGTTTATCCGGTCAGAATAGCTTTTGATCCGACCATGCCCCTATTTCTTTAGTGTAGTTAGTGAAATTTTGTTCAGGTCTTCTATTACTTTCATAAGCTGTGTGAACGATCGGTGATTCTTACCAGATGAAGTTACCAGTCCGTAGTCTTGAAGCGCCTGCTGGTGGCGGTTCGGTGGTTCCCCGTAAAGCATGGAAGAAGAAATTCTAAAGTAGAGATCGCAGAAGATGAGGCGTTCTCACTATTGAGACCGCGAGGGTGGTGGAGAGGGTGAGTATCTGTCGATTACAGGGTGATATCTGAGACCGGCGGTAGCCAAACTCGCTGGGGGTTTCCTCAGACGGCGTCAGTGTTTGTTCTCGACGGAGAGTTCGGTTTGGATAGAGTGACAGCGCAGGCGAGTTTTGCGCGATACTTGCCCTCTGAGAGCCCGGGGAGGACTGCCGCAGCGGTTCATGTATGACCGGGATTTCCGGCCTGCTTGACGTCGCCTGCCGGGGACAGTGTCGGATCAATGTGTTTTCTCCCCGACAAAGGTACGTACCCCCGTTGATCTCCGGCAAACTCCCCGAAGGTGGACCCACCCAGCAGTGAACTCCGGCGCTAGAATTCTGCTAATCGTCTTGACTACAGCAAGCTGCCCTTCTTGCCCCAGGTTGGCACCCTTAATGTGGAGAATAGTGTGGGCTAGAACCCCGCTGCATCAGCTTCAAGTCACGGCCAAGGCTTCTGGTGTGGGTGCGGAGAGGCGGGTCTGGATTCGGCATTTGCTCCCTCCTGTGGGCCATTATAACCAGCTACGTCCTTCCTTATATACTCTGAGGACATCCGTCTGCGGTCCTCTCTTTGCTATCACGAAACATCGAAGAATCTGTAGTGACCTTTTGAATATTTCCTCCCCCCTCCCCCGAAATAGTGAAAATGGCTCAGGGAAACGGGCAGAACGGGACATCCCCCCCGAGGGCGCTCGAAATCGCCATCGTCGGAGGCGGAATCGCAGGGTTAACCCTCGCAATCGCCTTACACCACCGCGGCGTTCCAGTGAAGATATATGAGAGGGCTCCCCAGTTCGGCGAGATCGGAGCCGGCGTGTCATTCAGCCCAAACGCGATCCAGGCAATGCGACACTGCCATCCAGGTATACATGCGGCCTTTGAGAAGGTGTGCACTCGCAATGGGTGGCCGTCGAAGGAGAAGGTATGGTTCGACTACATCGACGGGACCAACGACGAATCCCAGGAGTCGGCCTTTTCGATCTGCACCGCTTCTGGTCAGAATGGCGTCCACCGCGCACATTTCCTGGATGAGTTGGTGAAACTGTTTCCCCCCGAGAGGGCCTTTTTTGCCAAGGAACTCCGCGATGTCAACGAGGGCGCTGATGGGAAGATGGTCATGACATTTGGGGATGGCAGCGAAGCGTTCGCTGATGCAGTGATCGGATGTGATGGGATCAAGTCTCGGGTGCGCGAGATCGTTGTGGGCTCCTCCCACCCCTCTGTATACCCGACATATACTCACAAGTACGCATACCGTGGTATGCTGTCCATGGAGAAGGCCGTTGAGGCTTTGGGGGAGGAGAGAGCACGGAATTCATGCATGCATGTAAGTATCGCCTTTACAGGGGATTTCGCGAACAACTAAAATGCTAATGGCTCTCAAGATGGGGCAAGACGGCCATGTCTTAACTTTCCCAGTTGCCCATGGTGCCAAGCTTAACGTCGTTGCATTCCGTACATCTTCAGAAGGATGGGATAACGAGGGTAACACCAAAGTTTCCAGTCGAGAGAACGCGCTTCGCGATTTCGCAGGCTTTGGCAAAGCTGTCACCAGCATTCTGAAGCTTACCGAAGAGGAGCCAACTGTGGTACGAAACGTCTACCCTTCTTTCGCAAAACCTGCCAAACAAGAAAGGAAAGAAGCTGATATAACAATGCAGTGGGCGATCTTCGACCTTGGCGAGCCTGTTCCTACCTTCTACAAGGGTCGCATCTGCATATCAGGAGACGCCGCACACGCCACATCACCTCATCACGGCGCGGGGGCCGGTTTCTGCATTGAGGACAGCGCTATATTGGCAGAATTGCTGAGTGACGAAGCTGTCCGCGACCAGCGAGATCTCGAGGCCGTATTCTCTGCTTTCGACAAGGTCCGGCGGGAGCGGTGCCAGTGGCTGGTCAGGAGCAGCAGGTGGATCGCGGACTGCTACGAGTGGCGAGCTAAGGGTGTCGGAAAGGATTTCGCGAAGATTGAAGACGAGATTAACGAGAGGCTGGCGATCATCTCAACTATAGACATCAACGGGGTCTGCGACCAAGCAAGGGCGCTGCTACAAAAGAACCTGGCTTAGGGATTCAACAAGACATCGACTAAGTTATATATAGAAGCTCCAGGAACCAGAGATTAAACTACTTAAAAAGAAGGGCCTGAATGTCGGTGCAACAGAGAACAGTAACTACAAGTCCCTCAGATCAATCCTATACATACCCACCGCACCCTAGTCCCTACTACCGCATATCATTATCAGGGTACGGCTCTATACTGAAAGCAGGACGTCGCTTCTACAACCTCTAACCCTTTCTTTCTGTCGCAGAAGCAGGCCCTATAAGGCGTAATAAGCCAGTACAATGCAAATGTGGTGACCAAGGCAGGGTCACTTGCGCGCCAGTTCGCTCGAGCTTAACATCACTATTCTACCTCAGCTTTAGGCATACTACTGAATCCAAGACTTGAAAAGGTTACTTCCAAGTTTCTTTATTACACACTATTTCTGCTGTATGACTTTTCACGATGTTAATAATCTATCCCATTGATAACGAAGTATTAGTGCCGGATGTAGTCTCTCGGGCAGATGGATTTCAAGGCCCTCCTCTCTAATTTCTGACCCAGACCTACTTCTTCTTCTTATTCGCCCTTCTCTTCTTTTGGATGTTCCGGCTTCTACCGTCCTTATCGCCGCGCCTTTCTCTCTTCTTCTTTCCTCGCCACAATCAATCTCTCTTCCAGTCGACCTTGGCCGGGTCAACCTCAGGAAGTTGTATAAGATCAAGGGCCAAGCCTCGTGGGTTGAGGAGGGGGAGGAAAGGCCCATACTGTTTTGGCCGGTTTCTTCGCCGGGGTCGCCTACCGGCGGATACCTGCCACGAGCTATAAGGTTCGTGTATGTCGTAGACATGCAGTTGACTCTTGCGTCCGGGCGGCGCGACACCGGTTTGAAAGCGTTTGGAACCGTTCCAATCGTTAATAACGTCAACCTGAAAGCATCTAAGATCCCACGCCGCCATGCTCATAAACGTCCAGCTCGGCCGGGGCAAGATACCGGTTTTTTCGTACATGTGCGGGATCGTCATAGCGCAGCTCAGGTCAACGAGCTTACCGTCGACCCACTGCTCCGCCCTCACGTCGCAGACCACGATACCACACTTATGCAGTGCCTTGAGATTGGCAAGCATACCCCGGAATAACGAAGGCTGGTGTCGTACGGTGGGACCTTGTCCCTGAACGGAGAGCCGATTCTCGTGGTTAGGGCCTACCCAATCCTTCACAATGCCCATGACTCGCCAGCATCCCCGGTTTCGGCTACCGTTTCCTCTTAACAGTTTTTCGGGATCCGTGTTGCCCCACGAGGCATCTGTTGCCATAGCGTTCCTGATGTCCGCCAAGACTTTATCGGTGATTCGCAGGGAGACGTAGCCGTAGGCCTTGACAGCGTGGTTTTCTTTCCCAAACTGTTTCAGCCTTCCAAAGGCTCGGCACTCCGCATAGAAAGGGTTGTAATAATCCAACCAAGCTTCTTTCAAGGCTGGCGGGAAATCCCGGCGGCGCTCATCTCGAAAGAAACCCCGGACACGGCAAGGGATAAACTGTTTGTGTAATTAGCCCCCGCACAATAATTTTAGCGGCGCGAAGGCGAATAGTTCCGGGTTGTACATACTAGCTTAAGACAATACTGTCGACCATCGATATTGACCCTCGCAATGATGGCATGCGCTGCTGTCTCTAAATGGGGAACCTCTAGAAATACGAGATTGTGGGCGTTAATATCTTGCGTGAATGGCTTTAATTTTGGTCCCTCGAGATCAGGCAGTGGCCTCAGAGCTTCCATGGTAAATTATATACTGTGGTATACAAGTAGTTTCGCCGAGTAATATAATACACCAGGATACGGTGAGTATATGTGTAGATGTCGGTAGTTTGTACGGGAAACAAGTTGTTGTAGGCCGAAGATGGGGCAGCGAGGATGTCTATAACACTTCTTTGGCGGTACGTATGGAAATGACTGTCAGTGGCAAGACACATCAATGCAACGCCTGTAATTCATTTATATTCTCCAGAAGGAAAGGGTTAATAAAGACAGACTAGAATACACGAGACGCAAGCAGCAGTCGCATATGGACAAAGAAGGGAGGCGCCTCCGGAGACAAAGTAAAACGTGCCACCGCCGCGCCTCGGGACTTATTGTGGGATCTTTGAGCGCCTTGGCTGTAGAAATGTGTCAGCCATCGTACCAGTTCATAGCTTCTAGTGGTTTAAATGTCATTTGATAAACGGTTCTAGTCTACGCTGTCCATTGTCGCATCACATCGAACATGCAGGCAACTCAAGGCAGTGAGCATCCAGTTAAGCACCAATATCTTCATCCAGTGCTCTCGATTTAGCACGAGTACGAACCGCCGCGGTAACTGATATCATATATGCCGCAACTGTCGAGACGACCAAATTCACATAAAGCGACAGCCTGTGTGTTAGGGCGGTCTGTGAGAGGGGCGGTAGACGGGAAGGAACAAAGGTATGAACAACCTTGTTTTCTTTCGATTTCAGAAAAGAGACTGGAAGAGCAACTACGGCCACACACAGGCGTTGGTGTCCTTGTACCCAGACCGGTGCCTCTGGAATGTAATTGCTTCATTGTGTCGTCCAAGGGTGTTTTATCTGATCGATTACATTCCTCGGTGAGAGCGACGCCGCCCTTGCGAATCATACGCATTATAACATGAACTCTGACCTTTTAAGCTGCGCCTTGCGGCAAAGAAACGGATGACGGTTTGCCCCGAGCGTCTTTATACGCCTGGGCATAAACCCTGGTCCTATTATCTGGCTTACAGAAAAGTAGCAGTGGTATTAAGAGAATTAGCGTACATAGTAGACTTCCTTTATCTAGTTTATATCATCCCCCCGGAGTGTAGGCCTTGGGTAATCTTGCAGTCAAGAGCGCATGGCGCCGGCATAACCGGCTACTTCTTGAGGAAGCGCAGAGCAAGATACGCAAGAAGCCTGTAGCCAGCGATGATCCCAATCATAATGCCAATCCATTGTCCCTCAAGCCCAGTTCGAATGTTGAACGTCTTCAGCACGTCCGTTCCGCCAATTTTCCCTTCGGCGTTCAGGTCGCTGGCATACATACACTGCGCCTGGCCGTCGGGTCCAACCTCGCAGTCGTATGTCCTTTCCTTGAACTCGTTCACCATCATTCCCTGGAAGACGTAGGCCTGGTAGTCTATGTAGTGGAAGACATACTTCCAGAACACATTGAGGATCGTCATGGGCACAAGGAATCCGTCCACAGCCATCCACAAGCCGTTGGCGAACGCGGTGACGGCAAGCGCGACGACGAATACCGGGAATATGACCGAAACAAGCACGACGAGTGACTCGGCGGCAATGAGGTCGAGGAAGAGCCATAGAACGTACATCATGAACGCATGGCCGTCGGCGCGAAAGTTGGAGAGCCAGTACTCCACAACGGAGAAAAGAACGGCAATGAGAAAGAGGAACGGGAGTCCGATGAGGAAGTTCGACACCATAAAGGAGACTGGTCCTACTAGGCCATTTGCCCGCTCTCGCTGGAACGCCGAGAAGTCCTCGAGGAAGGCGGGCACGTACGCTACAGCCATGAAGGACATGAAGGCTCCTGCAAAGAAAATGGAGTTGATGAAGGGCTGAATGTACTCCTGCGAGGACTTCATCCGGAGGAAGACGGTACCCATCAATATGGCAAGGCCGAGGTACATAGCGATTCGGATGCCGTAGACGACAACGTCGCGGTAGGCCTTGGTCCAAGAGCGCTGAAGGAGCGTGAGGAGGACTGTCCAGGGCTGGGGCCTCGGGATGTGGATCTTGGATAGATCTGTCTTGGACGAGCTAAGCATCGCCTTGTCGATACCGTCGTCCAGAGTTTTGCGCTCTGATGAGCCCTTCCATTTCTGGATGATATGATCCGTCCTGTCTTTGATGTCGCCCGTCTTGTCAAGGTCGATGTTGACAAGGTCCAGGAAGAACTCAGCAGCGCTTGTCGTCGGGGGGATGGGATAGCCGACCTGGCCAAAGTAGCCCGGTGCGTCGTTGATGGGACCGAAGTAACATGTTCTTCCTTGCGATAGGAGGGCGAGCTTGTCAAAGAGCTGGTACGTCGTGGTAGACGGTTGGTGGATGGAAGCGATGATGATGAGCTGCACAGAGTAAGTCAGTACCATATTCCATACTTCGGAAGTGGTCGGGTTTGGCTGGGCGTACATTGTTTCTTTTGCCAATGTCTTTCAGGTATCTGATCACTTCGGCACTGAGAGCCGAGTCCAGGCCGCTTGTTGGCTCATCCAAAAATAGAATCTTCGGGTTCGTCACGAGGCGGCTCGCTATCCCAAGTCTCTTCTTCTGTCCTCCGCTGAGACCCTTTCGGATGGGCGTCCCGACTATGGTCTGGCTTTGCGCCTGTAAACCAAAGCTCGCGATCAAGTCGTCAACGCGCGTGTATAGTTCTTTCTTCGACGTTTTACTGGAAGGCCGGTTAGAAATGGCCAACGACGCAGCTCGGGGCCATGTGCCTTACCTAGGAAGCGCGAGCCGAGCGGCGAAGGTAACGGTCTCGCGAACGGTAACGCTGCCAATCAAAGCATCCTCCTGCTCCACGTAGGCCGAGAGGTCGCGGATCATGGACAAGGTGGACTTCTGGCCGTTGGCCATTATCTGGCCCGTCGTCTCGGCCCCAGCCGCGGCTACCCTGTGCGCGAGGGAGTTCAGCAGCGTAGTCTTGCCGGAACCACTGGGGCCCATGATGGCCAGCATTTCGCCGGCATGGACGAGACCAGCAGACTCGGAGAGGATGGCGAGCGGATCGCCGGACTTGCGGTCCTTGACGAGGACCTGCAAGTCCTGCCACGAGAAGGTTTGGACGATGTCATTGGTCAGGTGGGCCGTGGGCACGGCGCACAGCTCGATATCTTCGCTGCTATCCATGTTTAGAGGGCTTTGGGCGAAAGGTTTAGAACGCGAAGTGTAGTGGACGAGAGAGAGATGGAGGTATAACCACAGAAGGAGCGGGGCTGATCATTCCTTTCAAGTTACACGAGGGGAGCCCAGGCTACATATATTGCTTTATTATATGCAAGGAAAAGCCCGCGGATCGGGGAAGAGGGTGGCATGCTCCCGTTCGCCGACCGTACATATGCGCGGCGCGTCTATGCATAGTCTAACTTTCTTTAGCCGTACCTCTGGAACAGCCCACACCCTCTCGCCCGCTTCCCGTCTTTGTTTTATTAATCAATACCGAATCGGAGAGCCGCCCGGCGACCCGAAGGCACTTGGCCGCCGGCCATTCGTGGTCCGCACAATTTTCCAATCTGCGACCCGGAGACTTTTCACAGTCGGGGTGGAGTTTCGCCGATCGCCCTCAGTCGCGAATCGGGATTCCTGTCCGTACCGGACAGCTTTCCAACCCGTGGACGGGGGTTTTCACAGCCGCAGTGGAGCATCGCCGACCGATCTCAGTCGTGCGAGCGATTCTCGTCTGTGTCGGACAGTTTTCCAGCCTACGTACGGAGACATTCCACGGCCGGAGTGGAGCTTCGCCGACCGTTCTCGGTCTCCACTTGCGATTTTCGCCCATGAGACCCGCTCGGCGACCGGGGAAAGATTATCGCATTCGGTAGGGCCTTGTAAACTTCCACCTCCCTCCCAAAAAGCCACCTAAACACCAACCTTGGTACCCTGTTCATTGTTTATACGCCTGCCTCGGCGAGCTCGTGGTGCTCTCCTAAGCACTTCCCGCGGGGCGGTTAGGACCTTCGCCCAGAAGTAAGTATTGTACTCGCCTCGAAATGAGCCCAGTCTCCGGAAGACGCGGTTTCAGTTTATCTGTGCAACAGCGGGTGAGTGTATTAGAGTTTGCGCTATCCGTTTTAGGCAAAAGGTACGGCTGTAGCATATGCCGCGTACGTCTGAACTTAGCTCTTCGCCACGGACATTGCTCGCCCAAGTGGGTCGCGCTTTTCTAATAGACGCCTTCGGGGGGTGGATTGTCTCGGCTAACCTTGGCGACCAGTAATCAACCATTACCGCGAGAAAACGCGGTGGCGGCTTTACTTCTCATCTACACACGCGGGCCTTATCTCGCGGGTTCCCACAACCGGAAAAGTTCTTACCCCTGACACGTCCCCGCAGACACTAATCCTTCCAGATGCCCGTAGGCTCGAGCCGTCTCGGGTTAATATGATGCCGTCACCGGTGAGAATCACAGGCCCGTCACAAGATTACCCGGGGTCTGGGCTCCACGGTGAGCGAGATAGAAGCATGGATATGGCGTCTCCCGATCTATGGGACTCCCCCGGGCAAGGGACACTATCTCCCGGCGAAAACGTTGCTCAACGTCTAGCCCCAACAGCCTGCATAGCCTGCGTAAGTATACCTCGGTCTTGGGCACTATCTTCGAAAACAGTCCCCTGGTGACGCCTAGGAGAAATCTACCGAAGACTAATACATCGGAGCCATAGCGAACCAGCCATCTCAAGTGCGGCCGCACGTACCCGTGCTCCCGCTGCAAGAGTCTCGGTCTCAGTTGCGATTATGTGGCTTCGCGACGCGGCTATAACCGGTTTCAGCCCTTCGCCGGAACGTCCCGCGATCGACGTCTAGGATTAAACCCGGACAATAATGGTACCCATATACACGGGCGCGGCTCGTCCCTCGCTCCGACCACGGCGGAGACGCCCGCCAACGACATTTTCCCCACGCCTTCGTCTTTTGCGCCCTTGGACGCAGCCACTCCAGTACCTTCTCTACCCCAGCACCAGCTATCAGAGCTGTCGAGTACTTCCTGTGGCTTGAACAATGCTAGCCTTCAACCTTTTCCGGCGCAGGCCAGCGACCCGAGCCGCCGGTCGTCTATGGCCGACGAGTGCATACGCGCCTTCTACCGCTACACCTACCCTTCGCATCCGTTTGTGCCCCCAGAAACACATCTTTTTCGGTTAGCCACACAGGATACCGCTGGCCCACTTCTTACCGCCCTGCGCTGGGTTGGCTCTTTTTACATTGAGAGGCCCACACCCCAGGCAGGTCTCTTTGACGAGGCCTGCCGCTTGGTGCGGTGTCCTCTGACGCCGCAGGATGCGTTCCTAGTGCAGGCGATGATGCTGCTTGTTATTGGTCTCGATGGCTTAGGCCAGTATAACCAGGGGAAAGGACTACTCAAAGACGCAAAGGAACTCGCGCTTCAGATAGGGCTCCATACCCGCTCCTTCGCTGGCCTTCACGGGCAGGGGGAACCAATCCTGGAGGAAAGCTGGCGGAGAACGTGGTGGGAGTTGTTCATTCTGGATGGCATGTTTGCTGGGATCCACCGAGTCACCGAGTTCACTTTGTTTGATCTCTCCGCTGACGTCGCGTTGCCGTGCGAAGAATGGCAGTACCATTCAGGGGTATGCTTCCGAAACATCTATCGGCCTCGTCCCCGTCTAACCTTGTCTTTAGGTTATGCCTCCTGCAAGATATCTCCAAGATCTAGAAGAGGCCGACTTCTCTGATGACGGAGAATTCTCATCCCTTGCGTACTGCATACTCTGCACACGTAACCTTGGGCGGCTCCTTAGAGTTATGCCCATTCTGGGACCTGCGGATGATAACGTGCCAAAGATAGAGGCAGTCCTGGCCGCATGGCGCCTGTGCCTCCCGCCGTCGAAGAGAGATGCGGCCGGCGGACCAGACGAGGTGATGTTCAAAGCACACATGATCCTACACGCCACGTCCATCCTCCTACACTACCCGCTCTCCAACCTAGACCCCTCCAACACCACGGCGATACGCTCCTGTGCTGCGGACCAGATCGTCATGTCAGGGGGCGCCTCGAACCCGCATACTCGCCACGCCATCGCGTCAGCCAACGAGGTCAGTAGGATGATAACACATCCCGTGCCACTGATAACGCACACGCCCTTTTTCACCTGCGTCGTCACCCTGTCGTCCATCCTCCACCTCAACAGGTGGGGGATATGCGGCGTACAAGACGACAGTGATGAGTATTTCCTGCGCCAGCGCGTCCGGCTGGGCATCGGGGCGCTGGGCGAGCTGTCGCGGGTGTGGCAGTCCGCTGAGGCGGCGAAAGGCCAGGTACGGGGCGTGGCCCGGGAGATCCACATTGCGAAGAAAGAGCGGCAGGCCGTGTCGGACCTGTGGGACGGCTTTGTGGCGGAACATGTAATCGCGGACGCTGCGGCGGAACCGATAATGGATGTTGACATTCGAGAGAGGTGAATGCGAGTTAAGCTCCCAGGAACCACCGTACGGTGAACTTGAGCGGGGGTGGAGGACATCATAAAGAACAGAAAGGGGATTCCGAGGACAGTCCATCATTACAGCCACATTGAATCTAAGTCTTGTCTATTACAGCAACCTCACCACGCCAAATCTAGATTGTAGTGTATGTCTAATAGCCACGATGCTTCCCCTACTACTACTTCTCGCTGGAGAACGTGGGCTGGCCGAGACCGTGGAATCCGGCATAGGCCGCCCGCTCAGGAGCTTTCCAGCTCTCCAAGACAGAACCCTTGTCCGCCATGTCATACACCTCCACGGCGAGTGGGCGGCAGCAGCTAAGCATATCGGTCTCACCTCCCTCCGTTCCCTCGCCCCAGCCCCAGGCGGAAAGATCCCCGCCGGGGCATGCCGAAAGTGCGCAGAGCACGTCGATCTCGGCGAAGAACTCCCAGTAGTCACCAGCCTTGGCCGGGCACGGCTCCCTGGGAGAAGCGCATTAGCAACAGCCTACCAATACAGAAACGTAGGGGCGCGAGGGAGGGGATTCTACATGAAATAACGGCCGTCCTTGTCGAGGCCGGTGACCTGGAAGACGTTCAACACATCGTGGACATCCGACTCGTTCAGGCCGTGCGGCAGGACCGCGCGGGTGAGGTTCGAGTGGCACTGGAAGTCGAACGACGTGCCGCTGATGAGCTGGTTCACGTACGGGTCGCACCGCGTCCCGAGCAGGTCGTGGACGCGGCCACCCACCCGGTCAACGCCGTAGGAGGACAGCGAGTCCTATTCCCGGTCTTAGCATTTGAGCGTTTCGGATACGGAGACGGGGAGGCCAAATACCGCGGTCACTGTGATCATGGGCCGTAGGTAGGGGAGACAGCTCCAAAGCCTGTCGTAGACCTTGACATGGCTCTGCTGCAGCTGTCTCGTCCTGGCCGCCCAGAACCTCTCGCGCGGGTTGTGCTTGTTCCAGACGTTAAAGTCGCCGACCTGCGGGCCCTCAGGCGTCAAGATCCGGCAGACCTGGCCGGCCTTCACCTCCCACGCCTTGGCGCTCCGAATCGGGATCGTGAACGACTGCACCTTCTCTCGTCCGCCCGTCTGGTGAGCCGTGTTGGCGATTCCATCGTACAGTTTCCGGTCGGACGGGATCGGGTCGTAGGCCGGGGGCGGTGGCTGTGCCATGGTGTTAAGAGGTTATCGCGATGTTATAGCAAGGTGAGGGAGGCTTGGAACTGAAGACGTCCTTCTGGGAAATTTTGAGAGCAATTCCGCTGGTCCTTGTATACGCTGGCTTAACACAGGTCCGTCTTGCTGTCGAGGGAGGGGTAAGTGGAGGCATTACTAATAGCGTGTTCTTAGTCTGGGGTCTCCAGTCGACGATACGAAGTCCATATGTATTTGTTCCGTTGCCGCCTCCGACTCCGACTCTAGCACCTTGCGCTAATGGATCGATTCCACCACTGGTGGGGCTGCGGAACCGACGATTTCACCAAGAAAAGGGGCCATGAGGGCGTGAGCTCGCTCAAAGGGGAGACTTGAGAGAAGAATAAGTACATTGCCGAGAGGCTATCAAGAGCTACTTGTATCAAACGCCCCAACTCCATCGCTTGTATCCTTAGTTGTGACATAATAACTCAAATCCGGGAAAGAAAGCCCGAAATCCCCCTAAACCCTGCCAGAGAGGCAAACGCATAACGACAAATGAAAGCAAACCAAGAAAGCTGTCTTAACCTGTGAAAAACGACACGCCTGATATCTTCCCAATGACCTTCGACGCCCGCCTCTTCATCTTCCCCTCTCCCGCTGATCCGGACAACGCCCCCGAGGTACACACCGGGCTCAGCGGGCTGATGAGGTCCTCCTTGGGCGACAAGACGTGGTCCGAATCCTCCGCTATGGGCGAGATTGCCGTGGGTGCACCTCTGTGTTCCTGGGTGTTGGCAAATGAGTCGGTGGAGGGCTTTCGCTCCTTGGGGGAGAGGAGCTTCATAGCCTTCCAGCCCGGCGTCTTCTCCTTTGCGCGCATCTTGCGGGTGATAAGCTCCGCTTGCTTCTGCTGCGTCGGGTTATCAATGATTTCCTCCATCGAGACGGATACTTCATGGGCCGCCAGATCGCTCGTCAAGCGCGCGGCGAGCATGTGTCCCGGGATGAGACTACCCCAGAGATCGTAGAAGCTCGCTGCGTGGAGGTGATCCTCGGGGACACCGTGGACCCTGGGATCCAAAAGCTCGTCCCAAGCCTTGGCGATCGTTTCCTGCACCGCTGGGTCGGGCTGACCCGGATGCGCAGGCGTCTTGATGTCCACCTGCGGGAGGGGAACCTGGCGCTCCACCGACGAGATATCCGCGGAGCCGGGGATGATCTGCTCGTGCAGTGAGGATAGTGATTTGATGGTCGACACGAGTGTGTCCAGCACCGACTCCACAAAGGAGGTTGGGATACGACCCTCGCAGAATGTGATGGAGATAGAGGATGAGTCGTGCGCCGCCTGCACGGAGGACACAAACAGGTCGGGTATGTCCTTGGCAGCGGACTCGGTGACCGAGGCCGTGCAGTCCGCACCCCCGATGCTGGAGTGCGCCGCGTCCCCCAGCCCCTCGCGGTAACGGTGCTGCACGACCGTGCTGAAGCGGCTCCAGTAGGGCCAGGGCGTGCATTTCTCCACCACCTCGTACATCCCCAGGTTCTCGTAGGGAAGTGAAGCAAGACGCTGCTCATGAACGCACCGGAGAAGTTCTAGAGGTGTGCCCTGAACATCAAAGCGGATGCGTACGGGTATCGTGTTGTGCATGGGCCCCAGAATCCCTGGCACCCCCCCGGAGGATACGCGGACGTGGCGGCCGTCTATCACCTCTCCGAAGGTGACGTCGGGCGTGGAGGAGAGGTTTGCGAGAACGATGGACCACGCGGCTTTAAGGACTGTGTCGAAGGTTATTCCCAGCTCCGAGGTAATCGACTCCGCGATGGGCACCGAGGCCGTAAGCGTGCGGGGCGTTATTGTTGGCTTGGGCGGCCGCGAGTGCGAGAGAACGTTCGTTATGGACGCACCCTGGAGCAGCGCGGACCAGTGGGACACTGCCTGGCGATTCAATTGGGCCGTGGTGCGAGCAAAGTCCACAAACGAAGGGCGGTCGAGGTCGTTGTCACCCCCGCCGTAGATGCGCTTGAGGTCCTGAATCAAAATCGGGAGAGAGGAGTCATCGTACTGCGCTGTCGACAAGCGGATGACCAGTGCAGATTGCTTCCCGCCGTCCACGAAGGTAAACTTCGTGATTGGTTTCTCCATCACTATCTCACACGACTGGCCCTTTTTAATCGTCTTCTCAACGACGTTTCCGAGCCTCCACGATGGCGTCTGCACCCTCGAGACCTCCGGTAGAGTATCCGCCACGACCTGATAGACCTTGCGGTTGTATGACACGAACGACGTGGAGAGGATGGGATGGGCCTTGACGAGGCGATGGCAGGAGGTCTCAATCTTCTTCTCGTCGATGTGACCAGAGAAGTTGAGCACAAGATGGTTCACACCCGCGCGCGAGGCACGCAGGGTAGACTCGAGACTTCGGATCTGGGTGGTCGTGGCGAGAGCTGCGTCGAGTACGGACGACGCCTCGATGCCCATCGCCTTCGGGGCCACGGCGGTCAAGAAGTGCTTGACGGCAGGGGACACCTCGGCGGGAGGCTCGGCCGGGGTTTCCATTGGAACGAAGGCCTCCTCGGCGAGGGTGATCGACTGGCATATCTCCGTGAGGGAAGCATTCTCCAGGACCGCGCCGAGGGGGGTCACAAGGCCCTCCTTCCGGCATGCGATGATGAGGTTAGGAACCAGGTGGGCGTCACCTCCTAGCCTGAAGAAGCTCTGTGTCCCGGTAATAGTGTACGGGTCGATCTTGAGGAGACGCGCCCAGATACCGCGCATCTTCTCCTCAACCTGCGTGAGGGGCAACGGCTTGATATCAGGCGTCTTTATCGCTTCGGGGTCGGGAACGGCCGCAATGTTAAGGAGCGCGGATGTTGTAAGGTTCCCAGCCATCCTCTGCAGCCTTCGTCGGTGCACCTTGAGCGAGGATGTCATTGGAAAGGCCCGCTGTGGGACGAACGCCGCTGGCAGCATATACGCCGGCAGCGCGGTATGGAAATATGACTCGGCAAGCTTCTTCACGGTGAACGCGCGCTCCCTTGCTGAGGGCGACAGCCCCTCCAGGTCCTCATGGCCAACGAATCCAGAGCCAAGTTCCACGAATGCTGTGAGTACCGTGCTTCCGTCCTTCGTTGTCACGGCATCCACAACAACCTCGGAAGCTGATCCCATGCATCGCCGGATATGCTGTTCGACTGTCGGCACTGGAATGGAGTTGCCATTGATGGTTACCTCGTCCCGGCAGCTCGTAATGAACTCTAGAGTCCCGTCGTTCATGTACCGCACGCGGTGGCCCGTCTTGAAGAACCGGTTCCCCGAGTCTCTGCCACCAGCACGCGCCTGGGCAGACAGGGTCTCGTTCGGCGAGCAGCCCTTCATAAGCTTGTGCGCGAGCGTAGGGCTCTCAATCGCTAGCTCTCCGATGGCCCCAATAGGCATCAGACGCGCGTGATCCTCCGGGTTGGTGATCCAGAATCTCCCGATGAAGGGCGGCGCGATGCGAGAGAGCTGGTCCGGCGCGGTGACCTCTGTGACCGAGATGCCGAGGGGGCAGATATCAGACGTCCCGTACGAGAGGAGGACGCGCGTTTTTCCAGACCAGCGGGCGAAGGTGTCGGGGTCGAGCCGGCGGGTGCGGAAGCAGACGGTTTGAATAGTGGGCACGGTTGCCGGTCGGAGCCGCCGTGCGAGGATGGGCGTGAAGTAAGTCCAGTTGGCCTCGAGCTTCTGGATTGAGCCTGAGATGTCACTAGTCCTCTCGAGGACATCAGGGATGCAGACGCAACCACCGTGGACCAACGTGGTAAGAACCTCGGCGAGGGCAGTGTCAGACGAGAAGGAGGAGAGCTGGAGAACGCGACTGGCGATGCCGATGCCCAGTGCCGGCCCCTGCGAGACGAATGCCGCGCTCAAAGCCTCGTGCGTGAAGAAGATTCCTTTCGACTGCTTGGACTTTACTGACGGAGACCGGAAAACCATGCAGGCTGCGTCACTCATCCGCACCCCCGGAGTTCGCCTACCTTCGACCAGCTGGGCGGAGAAGAGCAACTCGTTGACCACGACGAGGTCTTCGCCCTTCAGGTCAAGGCGACTGCCAGCAGTCATGTCCGTTGACAGGATGATTCTGCTCTTCAGCTGCTTGATGATCGTTCGCGCGAAGGAAGGGTCATCCTCTTCCAGCGGCACGAAGCACCCGCCCGACTTGAGAACCGCCAGAATTGCGACGCTGGACCATCTGCTCTTGCCCAGGAGAACGGGTACTGGGGAGCCGAGTTCAACTCCGAGCTCCACGAGATAGCGAGCGAGGCGAGAGGCTAGTCGCGAGAGCTGCCTGTAGCAGAAGCGGCCGTCCCACGAAGCAACAGCTGGGGCGTCGGGGTCATCCCTGACGATGAGCTCGACGAGCTCGTGAACCGGTAGCCGCCTCTTATAGCTTTCCCCCGTCGCAGCAGGCGGGAGCTGGGCATAATCGCGGTCGCTAAAGAGGTCCACGCCGCCGACGGACCCATTGGGCGAGTTCATGATCGCCTTGACAGCATACTCGAACGCATTGGCGACGTTCTCAGCTTGCACGTGTGTGAGGATACGGTGCGCGAGCGTCACTTCCAGGGATCCAGCGTTCGCCATGACGGACAGCGAGATATCCTGGTCCAGCGTGTTATAGTACTGGACGCACTCAAGCTGGCTCTGAGACTTGGTGTCGTTGAATCGGCTCTTAAACCCCCGGCTCTCGTCATGGTACGAGAGGCACGTGTTAAAGAGCGCCATGCCGGCCAAGCCGAGGACGTGCTGGATTTCCGATACGGGAGTAAACTGGTGCGGGGGGTATAGAGACTGCTGGTCCTCCGTGGCCTGTAACGCAGACTCAAGAGTCCTGTGGGATGGGAGGTCTAGGGCGCAGATGACGGTGGTCTCGAAGGCGCCGACAGCCGAGTCAATACCACGGGGCGCCTGGGGTGCGTCGCGCCCCGTGTGCCGGTAGCCGAAGGAAACGTTACTCGAGCCGGTGTAGTTCTTCAGCACAAGGCCCCAGGCCAAACGGAGGACCGCCATCTTCGATACTGCCACCCGGCGGCAGTAAGCATCCAGGTCTGCCACGGAGACTCCGACCTTGAAGTTCGTATCCAAGGGCTTCCCGTCGCCCGGCTTCCACAGAGCGGGGAAGAGGCATGGCTTGCACTCTCTTAGGTGCACCTTCCAAAAGTCAAGCTTGCTGTCTCTCCTCGCATCCCTGAGGCTTTGGATGTATGCCGGATACGAGAGCCCGAGGTTGTTGCTCGGGACGTTGTTGGACGTGTACGCGCGCCTAAGGTCCATTCCAATCTTCTCCAGGCTGGGCACATCGCAGATCGCCTGGCTAATCTCAAGCTTCAGGAAAGTTGACGTGTGCGTCCGGCAGAAGGAAAGCCGGTGTCGTGGTTCGGATGGCGCGCACTGGAGGGCGGGAAGCTTGCTGAGGGCAGTCACCGCGTCATTGCTGGGCCCCGCGTCTATAAAGAGCATGGCAGGCGAACACTTGCGGAGGACCACCTGGTCAAAGAGACCATCTTCGGAGACGCTCTCTATAAAGACAGTGCGGAGAGACGGATACTTGGCCACGGTCTGTTGCCACGCGGTGCAAAGCTTCGTGGAGTCAACGGATGTGTCCGGCCCGGGAGTGAATTCGAATGTGGCATGGATGTGGCAGCTGTGAATGGACTTGGACTGTGATATGAGGATTTCTTGCTGGAGCGGAGTGACTGGATACACGTTCTCAATCTCTCTGGCGCTTGGTAGGTTCAGCGCCAACAGCCGGTCACTGTGAAGCCTTGCCAGCCCGTCGTAGTCGACGTTCAGCAGCGGCATATCCGCGACCGTAAGCTCCTGGGTATGGTAGCGCAGCCGCCCGACGGCCTCGAGAAGTAGGTGCTCAAAGTTGGATACCCACGCCTCAATGCGGTCCTGGTGCCTTGACTGCTGGTTGTACAGGAACTTGATCTTTGCGATGCCCTGGTCCATCATCGTAGACACCTCGAAGAGCGCCACGCGCCCGACACGCGAACCAATGTCCGACGTCTTCGAGCCGATGGCCCTTCCGGGGATGGGGAGTTGCTCGAGGATACCGTCCTCCGCCTCCAGCTGCTGGAGTGAGCCGCCGTACGTGAACATGATCTCGAAAGGCCAATCGTCAGACGCGAACTTCTCCGCATCAGGTCCCATAAAACGCGAGGCGAAGTAAGCCCAGCCCCGTCGCGGAACAGCCCGCCGTGTATCCTTCAGCCTGCGGAGCACGTTGATGAAGTCCTCAGAGGTCTCCATGTCAAGCCACAGCGGACAGAGGGTTGTGAACCAGCCGACGGTCTCGGCGATGTCAACGTCCGAATCCCAGGGTTCACGGCCGTGCTCCTGGTTCCAGATCACAGGCGGCGCTCGCTCGGGGAAGGTCTGGCAGAAGGAAAGGAGGAGGGCGGCGAGGTAAATATCGGTAGAGTCCGTGCGGAAGGCTTCATTACAGGTCGCCTGGAGGAGGTGGCTCAGCTCAGGTTCCAACGAGAAGCTGACCTCCTTGACATCGCCATAGGTGTTCCGAGAAGGATCGAGGCCCCAGAAAGAAAAGTCGCCAGGAGTGACGTCAAAGGAGAGAGCAAAGGAGTGCTCTAGACTCTTGATCTCACACCCCTGCAGCTCGTTCCACTTCTGGAATGGCATAGACCGTTCGGAGTAGAGGCTCCCGTGCTGTAGGAGCTCGTTAAGGTCGTGGACAACGACGCGCCACGAGATAAGGTCAACGACCAGGTGGTGTGCGATAACAAAGAGCATCTGCTGGTCGTCGCTGGTGCGAATCAGCTCTGCGGCGAATACGGGGCCGGTCTCGATGTCAATCGAGGCCTGTGACTGCTGGATGATGTCGAGAACTTGGTCCGTGGCCTTGACAATGTGGCGTCCAAACCCGTACGAGCTCGGGATGTCCGAAAGGGTGCTCTGCCTCCAGATGTCCTCGGTGTTTGTGAACCGTGCGCGGAGCATGGAATGGTGGCCCACGATGGCTTCTATCGCAGCATGTACGTCTTCCGGCGAGACTTGTGCGTTGATCTTTAGTAGCATAGACTGGTTGAACCGGTAGTCCCAGGGCTGGCTTTCCCTCGCCATGCAGTCGCCGCCGACGTCTGTGCGGAAGTACAGCTGCTGCATGGGTGAGAGTCCGAAATCTCCTGTGCCTCGATCCTCCTCCCACCTCGAGGGTGTGTTTCCCTTGTAGGATGCCAGGAATGCCAGATGCGCTATGGAGTCACTCTGGGCAATGTCGTCTGTTGTCACCAAGATGCCCTTGAACTTGCAGGCGGCCACCAGCTGCAGCGCAGAGAATTCGTCGCCGCCGAGCTGCTTGAAGGAGAAGTTCATGCCAATGCGATCAGCTGGCACCTTGAGGACGGCGCTGATAAGGCGTTGTAGTGACCGCTCCATGTCAGTGGACGGTTCCTGGAGGAGCTCCTGGCCGTCGACGCTCATAATCTGCTGGTAAAGGTCCTCGTTCATGTTCTGGATCCAGGTCTGCAGCCGTCTCCTGTCGCAATTGCCGGATTGAGTGAGGGGCATCCGCTCGAGGATGACCCACGCGGTGGGGACGGCGGCGACGGTAGTGGAATTCTCGAGGAGGTATCGTAGGGCGGCGACCTGGGAGCCAGCATAGTGGTGGTGATGGTGCGGTATTACGGCGATATCGTCATCGTCACGCGTAGAGCCTTCTGGTGCGCTGATGCCGACAAGGGTCAGGAAGGCGACGAGCTTACCCTCAAAGTATCCCGCTTTCGGCCGTATTAGCGTTGTGCGGGGCACCTGTGAAGTCGACGACATGAGGTCCTCAGTGAGAGCGATGTCCTGCGGGGAGATGGACTGCTTCCGGTTGCTTGACGTCCGGGTGGGGGAGTTGGACGAGTCCGAAGCATTGCTGCTCCTCTTAGGAGCCATGCTGAAGGTGTCCGATATGCGGCTGCTCAGGTCGTCAGATTCCCTGGATGATGGAGAGTATAGGGCTTGAGTTTGATGTGAGTGGTCGGAAGGGCGAAGGCAGGTCTGTAGCTCGGCGACGGTCCTGCATCGAAGAATATCCTCGGACGACAGGGTCATGCCCAGGGTGGAGCAGGAGTTAACAAGGTCGGCCGCTAGATAGTCGTCTCCCCCCAGCTCGGAGAATGAGTCGTGAAGATGAATGTCTTTCCGGTCTACTCCTAGAACCTTGGATATGGCGGTTACTAGTCTCTCGGACATGGGCTCCTCGATCCTGGACTCCATGGTGGTGTCGAGGCGAGGCAGCCTGGGCCTTGCGCCGGGCCCGGGAGCCATGGTTACTGCGTTGATTATCGTAGACCGAAAGCGGCGGTCATGTGGAATGATGATGAAAGTGGAGGCCCGGGTGGATGAGAGGGCTGCGCACGTAGGGGATTGGTATAAGCCGCTGCTATGGTTAGCAAATGATGCCTCGAGAACAAAGCCGGGCGATGGCTGAGGAGGCCCACCTGAAGATGTGGAATGTCGGGGCGGGCGTCTAGACTGAGGCTTCGTGTCCGTATCTATTCGGGTGGCACAACCTGCGCGGCCGCAGTATGGAATGGTATAAAGGACGAGATGAAGCAAGGGAGTGGCACAAAGAGAAGCCAGCTCCGCGCCCGAAATGGTGTTTCGAGACCGGGTAGGTGCTCAGCGATATCCACAGCGGATGCCAGAGAAAGTCGGCGAGGAATCACAAAGCAGAAACACCAGGGCCGTGACCACGTCAGGGGATAAAGAAACAGAGGGAATGGACGGAAGGCGGCGATGATGGGCCAACGGGGTTGATCAACTTGGGGGCTCCTCCACCGACCCACAGCGACTGCACATGGGACCCTGGCTGACCGGGGATGTTGGATCTCCAGTCGCCCCCGGCTGCCAAGCGAGGACAAGCAAGGATCAGATGGAGAAATGACGGCGAGGGAAAGAGAGCCAGTCCCGTGCTCATGGGCCGACATGCCTTGGAGGAATGGCCGCGATGACAGCAAAGCGCCTCGAACGAAGGGCTCGGGGTGTGCGTGTGCGCCTTGCAGCACGGTTACACGCCCCCAAAATCCCCCAATACGACGCAAGGGCTCGGTCGACTGAAACAAGCGAGCGAGCAAAGAATAGAAACGGAATGCTGACGGAGGGGTGGGACAGAGGAATGGAGGGTGTGCAGTCTGGATTGCTGGTGTCACCCCAGTCGAGTAAGACTACGTACACATACGGGACGCATTGGTGTGGAAGGGTGGGTTCAATGCTGCGGGCGCAGTGACAAAGAAGCGTTCGAGTTGGAAATTGCTCGGCATGTAGGATGGAAAACGCAGGGGAAGGCCCCACTGTCAGCACTCAGAGCCGCACCTGCCCAAGCGCGACGCGGAGCTCAAAGACTGCTTGCTGGTGGAGTGACCCAGCTTTGAGGGTGACTCTAGAAGGAGCGACGGGGGCAGCAGCGGCCTGCAAGAAAAAAAAAGAAAAGAAAAAAAAACCCAAATGCGAGGGCGGGAAAGGGCGACCGAGTGGGCGATCCACCACAACCCCAAGTATATCGCGTCAGAGTCTTGGAGTAATTTCCTGGAGCACTGTCTGCCCCGCCAGCACCTTGGTAGCGTTCTGTATGTGGCTTGGAAGCGCAGCTGGGGCGGAGTCAAAAGGGACGGTCGATTCGCCGTTCTGCCACCAGGGCGGCACACGCCCACACGACCCCGCCAAAGTCGACGAGCCAGGCCCCAGCGGCGGGAATGAGCGGGCCTGGTGGCTGGAAGCGGCCAATGACAGGGCGCAGGCTCACTCCCCAGCCGCCTAATCGGGTCTGGTCGCCACTAAGGATCCTCGGGCGCCGCCGCCATCGTCATTATGGGGCAGGGGAGTCGAAGGATTCACGATCGCGACAAGGTTGACAAAAGCCTCAACGATGCGACGGGCGGGGTTGGGCCCAAAAACGCCTCACATCCCTGATCCGAAAGGAGGAGGGCCACGTTGCGGCAGATCGAGTCGACTGCTGGGACCACGATGCATCCGACCCTTGGACGAAGCCACCCCCAGATTTCGAGACACCGAATACATACAAGTATCAGGGCCGATACCCGCGGGTCTCCTTGACGATCTGACTGCCTTCCACCTTCCCCAGCGCGGTGCCCTCCGGCTCTGAAGCGACCAACCCAATAGCATTGCATCTGTCCCGCACTCGTGCACCAAGGCAACATGGCGACCGTGGACCAAGGCGGAATTGGGGGCTCCGAGATGGGAACCGGAGGTGTCGATCGCCAAGAATTTGGATCTGCCTTGTTGACATGGTGGGTGGGAAACAGGGTGATCGGTCTTCGTTACCTTCCCAGTCCCCGCGAACCCACCAACACAGTCTCCCGGGTCCATCTACAGTACTTCCCTTTCTGGCCTCGTCCCACCAAGATCCTTGCCAGTAGACGAATGAACTTCCTCTTTTAGTCCCATGCACTCTTGCGCGGATTGGGCTCGAGAGTCTCTTGCCGGGTGGATATGGAACTGACCACGAGGTACGTCCCGAACCAACAAGAACAGACTGATTCACGGCAGCGCCGCGGCCGGCAATCTCAAAATCACTCAAAGGAGCCGAAGGATCTCCAATCTCCAATCCTGGGGTGCGACTGCAACATCGTCCAAGAATCCCGATTTCTGTTTCGTCACGTAAGCCGTGCGCGGGAGCGGCCGGCGCTTGTGGCGTCAGACAGACAGCGCTCAACTGGAAAGAAAGTGCCCGGGATAAATTTAGAAGCGGAAGTGGAAGCGGAGGGGTGTGGGCCGTGTGTGGGTGCTTACGCACAGCCACTCCAGCGCTGCTCCCCAGATCCCCCAATCGGCTAGCCACCGTGGGACCGCCGACCCCGATCTATAAATACGATTTCTTCAGCAGACGGGTAACTGACCAAGGGTGGGTCGTGCAAAAGCATGATCTCGGAATAAAGAAGCTCGGTGTTCTCAGCGACCCTCTGCAGTAAGACGGCGCGGAGAACCAGCCCGCCGGGCTCATCCACACGCATGTTGCCTCTTCTGTGTTGCCACTGGTCTTCAGCAGATCGGCGTAAGCACGCAGGGGCGAGAACCTGATCCGATCCTGGAAATAGAAACAATGACGTATTCTTATCCCAGACCCCAACTCGCTCAGAAATCATGCTGGTCTTGTCCTCCGCGATTTCTGTCTCCACGTTACTCGGTACGGTCGGGGGCTGTTGGGCCAAGCCGTGGCCTTTGGCCAGTTCGGCCCTCGCGCCAACGTGGATGGATTCGACCCCGCCCCGCGCAGTTCGTTGGCGCTTGGTGGGCCGAGATGGGGTCGCACCGGGGCGGTGCGGTGTTTTGCTGCCGGGCCTTTCCCCTACTCGGTAGAGCTACCACGTTAGGGCCAAATCCTGCGATCCATCGCGGGACACCAGCCGCAGCGATCTCGGAAGGAACATGTCTAGGAGATTCTGCATCACATCGCGGCCCTGCAAAGTAGCAGTGCAAAAGGATTCTGTCATTTCGGGTGCAGCACACGTGTATGTATCCGGAACGCCCATGCCGCCCCGGATGAACCTATCACCAACGGACCCCACTGCGCTCCCACGAAGCGGAAGCTCACGGAACCGCGTCTTGGCCCGAGCCAGACTAAAAGGACCAACAGGAATGTGCCCTGCTGTCTTCTCAACCGTCTCTTGCCACTGTCGCAGCCATATGCCAGGCCCACTAAAGGATCCCCCAACTCCAGACCCCAAACCAACCAACACAGACCCCAATCACGGCCCAGCCGCAGACCCCCAGTGAGCCGTCCTAAGCCCACACCTTCCCTAAAAGCCAATCCGCAACCAACTGCATATACTTCTCCGTCTTGCCGTCGGCATCCTTCACGGAGCCCTCCCCGCCCATCCCTGTGCCAACGTGGAAGTCGAACGCGTGCACCACGTCCGGCACAAGGAGCCACCGCACTCCCCCGTCCTCCCACGCGAACCTCCCATCCTCCGTGTCCAGCTGGCCCTCCCCCTTGCTCGACGCCTCGGGGCGCCCCGGGACGGCGTTGTAGAGCGGGTATCGCTCCCGGCCCGCGAGACGGAGCGCGAATTGCTGGGCTTCCTCGACTAGGCAGTCAAGCTCCGCCGCGATGACGAAGACATGACCCGGCAGCGACTTCTTATCAGCGTAGAACGGGGACACCAGCGGGTGGCGGAGGTTGGTCCCCGGCGAGACATACGCCCAGTCGAAAATGGGGGCCAGCGGGAGAATCCAGTCCTTCCTCTGGCCGCGGAGGCCGGCAAGGCCAGAGTCCACCTTGTAGTGTCTCCTCTTCCCCTTATCCGCCGGGTCCCGCGACAGGTCCACGACCGCGTAGATGGGCACCACGGCCTTGGGCGACGCGGCGTGGCCGCGTATGCTCGGCAGCTGGCTGACCGCCAGCGCGAGGTTCCCCCCGGCGCTGAACCCGGCCACGGCGACTCTCGACTTGTCTATGGGCAGCGACGCGTCGCCGGCCGCTGCGAGGTACAGGCAGCCTACGTCGTGGAGAGGGCCTGGGAACGGGTTCCAGGGCGCCTTGGCGTAGTTCAGCGCTATGACCAGGACGTTGTGCGCGTCCGCAAAGGTGCGGTTCCACTTGTCGTCGTCGTCGGGGTCCCCGACGCAGAAGCCGCCGCCATGGATGGTGAAGAGCGTCGGGAGAGTGTGCGGGGAGGTCTGATCGTAGGTCTTGGGGAAGAAGATGCTACTCGCGTTAGGCCCAGGTCCTTCGGCGACTGTACGGTTGGCAAGCTAGGGAAGGCCGGGGCCGGACTTACCGAACGGGGAGATGTTCCTTGACGTCGTAGTTCTTCACGATGTCGGGCCCCAGCTCCGGCGGGTAGAACCACTCCTGCCACCCCTTGTACCACCGCCCGGAGGCATGCGCGCCCTGCACAGCGGAGATGGTGGTGGCGTAGTAGACGCGCGACAAGAGGGCGGGGGTCTCAAAGTGAGGGTCCGAGTCGCGGTGCGGGTCCAGCTGGCGGACGTCGGCCGTGATAGAGGCGGCGATGTCGCTCATGGTGGTTGGGAGCTATCGTGATCGCGGGCTAGGTTGGAAGAATGAGCTCGTTGTTCGACACGATCGCTGAGCTTAGAAGCATCCCTTGTTTCAGGATCGTCGTGCAATGCTGGGGGTTAGTCCGTGGCCACGGTCTTAAGGGAGGCTCAACTCGCTGGTCCACAGCATTTCTGAAGCTTTACTGCCAACGGGACTTGCGCAGTGGGGAAGGCGGGGAAATAAAGAGTAAAACAACGTGGTGCCACTGCAACGTCGCGATCTGCAGCACGTTAATGGGCCGGTGTAAATAGCCGGGTGAGACGAACATGTCAATCTCGGATGTGGGCCGCTGGTGCCGGCCGCGTGTCACAATGCCGAAACGTGGAGCCCTACGGGTCGACGCAGACATCAAAGTCCCTGACATGTCGTGGCGAAACACCGAGCCGCGTTATCCAAGGCCAGACACCCTCGCTGCCCGAGCCTGGCGACGACGAACAAGTAGAGACCTTCATATTAAGAACCCAGCCCAGAGTCTAAGCTACAAGCACCCAACATGAACAAATCCCCAGCACGATGAAAAAAGAGGACCAAAGCAGTCCCGCCCGCGCCAACCCCGCAGCCCATGGTATTAAACACTTCGTCAACCTCATTGCCTCGTAAAGTTTTGCTTCGCCTGGGAGTTTGTTAGCCATCTCCTGCCATCTGTCAAATGCTTCAAAAAGCAAGCCGCGGATCTACAAGACCCTAGGTTACTTCGAAAGGGGCCTGGAACTCACCTTCATCTGCTCAATCCTCGCCTTCAGCTGACTCGTAACCTCCGCCGCCCTCTTCCAGCTCTCCACGCCGCCCGCCTGCCCCCCTCCCCCACCACTCATTCCACTCGCGGGCCTCCCTTCGTCCCTGTAACCCCTGGCGGGGCTCCCGCGTCCACTCGCCCCGCTTCCACCCCTCAAGTCCGCGTTGAACTTCTGCGACGGATACACATGGTCCCCGTTCTCCTTCTCCTCCGACACACTGCTCGTGAAGCTCGCCCGCTGCCTGCCGTGCCCCCCCGCGAAGCCGTCCCTGTAGATGCCTGCCTCGTCGTGCGTTGGAGACGCCACGCCGGGACTTCCCACCCCGCTACCAAGTCCCTCCGCCGTACTCAACGCTCTCTTCAACCTCTCCAGCTCCCTCCGCATCCGTTCGTTGACCTGCTCCGTCGCCTCCGCGTCGCTTCTCGCACGCACAAGCTGCGTCTCCTTCGCCTTGATGCTCAGCACATCCCGCGTGTGGTCCTCAATGAGGCCCGCGTTTTGGTTCTTCAGCTCCTGGACCTCTGAGAGCAGTCTAGAACGCTCCTGCCGGGACTCCTCTACCGCCCTTGTGAGGCGATCGTTCGCCGCGCGGAGCTCCTCCAGTTCGGCGCGCTCCACGGAGGAGATGCCGCTGGGAGGGCTGGGAGAGGGTGGCGCGGCGGGGGACGCGGGGCGGGCGGGGCGGGCAAGCGAGCGGGCTGCGGGCCCACCGCGACCGAGGCCGACGCGTGGTTGAGGGGGCGGTGGTGCTGGTGTCTCTTCCTCGACTGGCGGTGGGGCGGCTGCGGGTTTCCTGGGCGAAGCGACGCCGCCTGGCCCAGGTAGTCCGCGGCCCCGGGGAGCCTTCAGTCCTGTTGACCTGGGCATCCCAAGCTTGCTTGCTGGACGAGACGAGGCCTGAGGAGCGAGAGGCGCTGAGTCTGCGGGCGCGGAAGCGGGTGCTGCTGCAGGCGCTGCAGGCTTCTTAGCGCCGAGGGGGGCTTTTTTCGCACCACCGACTATCTTCTTCGGCCCGGGGGGTGCCGCCTTGGGTGCGGGCGCGGCCTTCGGCTTCTCCTTGGCCTTGACCTCCGCCGTCTCGTAGAACTCCTTGATCTTGGTCTTCCGAATGTCATCGAGACCCTCTAAGTGAGGATTCATCGCCCGCTCGCCGACAATCTTCATCACAGTTCCCAGGACCTCGGCACCGCCCGATCGAAGACCCTCGCTGGATTCCGCAAGCAGTTTCTTACCGGCCTCGACGATGGAGCCGATCTCTTGCTTGCTCGGGACATCGCGAGTCGTCCTAAGGCAGCGGATGAGGAACTTCATAGTGCCCTCCTTCACCTGTGGGTTCTTGTGGGTAAGGAACGAGAAGATATCCTCCAGACAGTCGGCGAGGCTCGTGGCGAGGAAAACCTGGTCGAGCGCCGCGCTGAGAGCTTCCGAGACGGCCTGCTTCTTCTCCTTGAGCCGCTCCATAATAGGCGCCTGCACGGTCGAGCGGTACTTGCCGAAACCCCTCCGTAGACCCTTCGCAAGGGCTTCGATGCACTGCGCCGCCTGCGTCACGACGATGACGTTGGCGTCCTTCATGCACTTGGCGAGGCTCCTGCACAGCTCCATGTAGTCGCCATCTTTGATGCGAGGCACGTTGATAATGACAAAGAGGCCCTCGAGCGCCTCCTTCCGGTCTTTCCACTTCGACGAACCTAGAGATGTCCAGAACTCCGAGCTTATCTTGCCGTTGACGTCCTGAGGCTCCGCGAGGTCGTAGGCGTCGATCTCCGCTGGCTCCTCCTCGGGCTCGTCTCCGCCACCATCGGCTCCGCCGGGGGCACCCGCAGCCGCCTCCATGGCGGCCTGTTGCGACCGGAGCAAACGCTCCTGCTTCGGCGGCGGCTCTTCTTTGACCTTGTCGAACTGCGCCTCCAGGTCGCTCTGCTGCGTCGGCTTTAGATCACCCCAAAACATGGGCTTCATCGCCTCCCTGAGCCAGCGGTAGAACTCGACGGCCAGCTTCGTCGCCTCAGCACGCACGTTCTTGTCCGCGTGCGCGAAGGCCTTGGGTAGGATCTTGAGAACGGGCTTCGGGTCTGCCGTCTTGCATCCGTAGTTGTGGAACACCGAGGTCAGGCAGGCGAGGGTCGCGGCGATGGTCTTGGGGACCTTGTGGGAGACGCCAGGAAGTAGATCCTCGATGATAGGGCCGGGGGCGTCGAGCTCGATGTAGAGGAGGACCGCTTCAACGGCCGAGGCCTTTGTCGCCGCGCGAGTCGATGCGAGTGCTTTTTCAACCATAGGCGTAATCGTAGCCCCTCTCGTCCTCAAGCACGCGTCGCGGCCGCAGAACTTAAGGAAGCTACATAGTGCTGCGATGCCATCTTGCTGAGCAGCGACGTTTGAATCTAGCACGGCGGCTTTCCATAGACCGGGGTCTTGTAGGAAAGGTCGGAAGACCGGGTCCTGTTCGTCGGGTGTCGTCGAGAATTGCTTCGCAGCATCTTCGTAGGCGGCTTTCCGAACCTTCCAGATCTGCGCATTGGTTTCCGGTCAGTCAGCTGGTCCCTGGTTTTCAGGGCACGTGGGGAACGCACCTTGTGGACCCAGCGGTCGGTGAGAGGGAGAGAGCTGTAGTCTTCTTCTTGGTCTCCCATGGTGCTTGGCCTGATGGGGTTCGGAAGACGCTTTCACAGGATAAGAAACCTCAATATGGCGGCGTCTAAACGATTAGCAAGAGTCTGGGAACAAGCCCGCAGGCACAGAGGCGCGTGTCGCGAGACCGTACCGTGGGCGCGTCGACTCGTCGGGCCGCAGGCGAAACACTCGAGGCGGTGGGAAAGGCGGGGGACGTGGAGATGTCGTCGGATGCTCGGTCAGGCCTAGTGTGAAAGACAACTGACGCGCAATGTCTATGGTTGTAAAGATACAAGCTGAGCATCAAAGACGCAGGTTGCACGCGCACGGTTCGCGGAAAATTACGTGGGTGGTGTGTTGTGCTGTGGTGCACTTTGGCTGCGGTCTCCAGGGTCGCCAGGTGCGAATATTATCACTGCAGGCAGAGTAGTGGTGCAGGCTGTTGTTTGTTTCTCGGGTTATATTCGGGTAATACGGAAACCGTTGCTGGGCAATCGAGGATAATTTGTTCAATGTTACAATTGAACGGCGCGGACGTCGCGCGGGTGGGGCCAGTTGGTGGACTCGGATCCTGCCGCTCAAATCCTGGCGCTGCCAAGCTCTCAGGGCCTTTTTTTTTTGGTGTCACCTGCAGACCCAGGGATTTGGAACCGGATGGCCCTTGGGCAATATTACAGCATCTCGATTACGCCCAAAAGAGTCCAGCCCGACCCAATAGCAACATACTGTATCACGTTTGGCCGCAGCTTTACACATTCTCGCAGCCAACCCGATTTGTCTATTACTCAACGCGCCAAATCCGAGCTACCTCACAAAGGAAACCTGCCATCTCGACTGAGAAACATACGCTGCGCGTAACCGCTCCCACCACCCCCACCAGCACTTCAAGGGTATGTTACAAAGCAAACTCCATGCGCCATGACGGTATAAAATAAAGCGATCTGGACGTCCGAAGATACGGGTACGATGTTGTTTGGATGACTTGGGCGCGATGTCGCGTTCAAGGCGCAGGCTGGTAGTGGACCTCGGTGCGTCCGCTGCGGTGGTATGTCGCAAGGGCGGTGTTGCACTGGGTTCGTTAGCATGCCGGTTCTCTGAATAGAGCCAATGCAGATCCAAGGTACTACTCACGCTCGAGCACTTGTGGTGGACATCCTTGAGACCAGCGATCACGTAGGGAATGCAGCCGAGGCAGATGACACAGCAGAAGAGCAGCGCCATGAGACTGTGACGAATCGTTAGCAAATGCCGCGCGCGTAGCGTTCAATTCCTGGAGGCGATGCGACATACTGGGTAAATCCACCAGACTCATATCCAACCGACGTCATACCCCTGTGACCGCAGTGAGGGCAGGCAACGGGCGCGGGCTGGGCGTTCAGGCTGATGAGCGGCGTGCCGTACGCCTGGGAGTTGGCCGGGTTCATCTGCGGGTTCATGGGCGAAGCGGCATCCATCTGGGGCTGCTGCGGGTAGCCAGGAGGCGGCTGCTGGGGCTGGCCCTGAGGCTGGCCCTGAGGAGGGAAGTACGCCTGCTGCGGGTACTGGCCGGGCGTGCCGCCGACCTGTTGCTGGTCGGCCGTGGGCTGGGGGCTCACGTAGCCCATCTGGTACTCGGGACCGGGCGTAGCTGTGACACGACGCGGTTAGCAACTACTCCAAATTCCAAGCTTGAAGAAAGGGGGTCGATCCGGGGGAGGGGAGCGACAGGGCGTGCGCGGGCCGGGGCGAAACATACGCTGCTGCTTGTGCTCCATGATGTAGAGAGGTGAAAGAAGGAACGATTAATAAGAATCGACTGGAAGCGAAAGCTGCTAGAACGAATAATCAGTGCGGTGCGACAACGAGAGAAGCTTCGAACGATCGAGAAAGGAAGCGCAGCAGGCTGGCGTTCCTGCCTATTTGTAGGACAGACAGTCCCAGGCTGCTGGCGCGTAAATCCTTCGTATCCCACATCGGCAAGGGGCGGACGGATCCTCAATCTGCTAGTATGCGATTATTGGGTGTATCGGGGATTAGCTTCCGGTACAAGTACTTCGGGGCACGTGGAGAGCAAGGCCAAGATGCTTGTATCTTTTACTTCCATCGCGGGAGGTGTTGGGTCAATCTCAGGGAGCAGTGGCGGAGCCGTGGGGACGGGATCCACTGGGCTGCACTTGGGTGTCTCTGCAGCCAGGTGGGCTCCAACGAGCCCACAGCCGAGCCTTGTCAGGATCTCCGACGACATGAACGCCGTGGAACCTCTCTGGCAGGTGATGCAAAAATGAGTCTCATTGTGGCGAAGCATGGTTTTCCCCTCGATTTCCTTCGGCTTCCCCCTTGGAGTTCCTGGGAGACCTGGAAGAACCAGGCCGGGCCTGCTGCGAATGAGAACGTCGCTCGTGGAGCCGCCCAAACGGAAGGATTACTTCGTAGGACAACCTTTGTCAGACCAAATTAAACTATGCAACGCCGGCCAGACCCTGTTTCCCCACTAGCACCACGTCGTTCACGTTGACAGCACGCAGCGCTGAGATAAATTTAGCGGCTGGCTTCACTGATCAAGGCCCGTAGCGCCAGCGTCCCGCACGTGCAGGCCCTGGGCAAGCAGAGCGTGGGCCCCATGCGGCTGTGGAGGGACTCAGCCCCCGGTCCGAAAGGGGCAAACGCCGCTCGGCGATCTTGCTTAGGCGGTAAGACGCTATAACATTGAGCCGATACGAAATCTCCACACCCGAGGGCGTGGGTTTGATTGGCGGCTCAGCCCTGTAAGTCCAAAGATACCAATAGCCTGTCCGAATTCGGAGTGGAAATGCCGCGTCGTGGAGGGTGGAGGGCAATGCTGCTGAATCCGTTCTTCATGTTCGCGACCAGATTTTGACCGAGTCGTGTCTCGGTCGACTGCCGAGGCGAGACTGTCCGCCAAGCTGCAAGTGCTTCGCCACGCCCGCCGCAGAACCGTTGAGCGGGCCCCGCAGAAAACCACCTGTCGTACAAAAGCAATTGAGCTATCATGCCATGTAAACTGAACACGCGAATGCCGAGTATTTTTGGGCTTCAGGCTCGACAGCCATAATATAAGTATATTGTGGCTCAAAGCGCGCCGGCAACGAGAAGGGGGAAATGAGAGGAGGGGCGCAATATTCCAATGCGGCTCACCTCTTCACGCCAACCGACCCGGGCTGGTTGGTGTCTTGGTCCTTCCCCTGATCAGCACGCCACATCGGTTCGTCCGCAAATCACCGCAGACGGACTCGATGCTCGTCCACCAAGTGCTGGGCCCCGTGGTCCTGCATGGGGGAGGCCAGACCGCCTTGGGCCTGGCTTGCACGCAGTGTCCGTGCTGGGGAACCCTGTCCGCGTGAAACCGACACGCGCCTTGAAAGCTTGGCTTCCGGGGTGCTGGCGAACGTGGGATGTCAGTGTGAAGGGACTTTGTCTCGAAGCAGCTGAGGCAGGGTCAAGCCTCGAGGACCCGAGAGCCCGAGAGCCCGCAGCGAAGACATGGCTGCCATCTGAGACACCCAAAACCTCCAGATTCCGTCCATGCTGGCCCAACCAGATCTTCTATTTCTGGTTGCAGCCCCGTCCATCCCCAAAACGTGACGATCCGGCCCCCCGAAGGACATGATCTCCACAGACACCGGCCCACACGTAAATAACGGCGCCATTGCGGTTCGTGATTTCCGTCGCAGCAGATCAGAAAGTTCCCGACGCGGAGGGATGTTCGATACGCAGCGGAATGTGGAGGGTAACCCGCTGATCCGGCGGGTAATACCTACTATGTTTAATTATTTCCCCGCTCATGCGTCGTGAAGCGCCGCTGTCAAACAGTCCACGCTGCGAAACAGCGGCCAAACTACCATTGAAGCATCTCCATTTAAAGTTTTAAAGTTCAGGACGCGGAAGAAACCCAAGAAACCCGCCGTCTGCAGCCGCACAGCGACAGCATGTGGCACCACACCACAACACCGTTGCACTCGGAAATTCCGCATAACAAATGTTCAACCCCTGGCAATACCAGGTCAATGCTGCCGTCCGTGACCCCGGCTCGACCCGTGTGGACAACCCGTGGGTGTCTCCACATCGGCACTCCACCTTTGCCGTTCATGAGACGACAACTGCACCATATTATTCCCCGGCGGTCTGGCCCTGTTCTGTAACATCATCGGTCCGCTGAACGGTCCACCTTGCCCAGCCCGGTATGAGCTTCTGGCCCTCCGCGGCAGATCGTGGTCGAGCCGCTCAGGCCTAATGGATGGGCGCCAGGTTCCGATCTCGGTACGTGGTGCTTCTTGCTGAAGATGGGCCACTGGGCTGGGTGGCGTCTTTCGCCAATGGTGTTCCTGGACCGCTCTCGACGCGCCTCCAGTCCTGTATCCCCCAACAACCTCCTCTCATCCTGACCCTGGGTCCGCGTTGCGGGGCGTTGGGAGCTCCACAACCCCCGGGAGCTGCCGCCACGCTCGAAACTCGATCCTGGGCTTACTACGTACTCGCAAGCATCAGTCGCGAACCACAAACCCCGACGCCCCAACCGTCAGCCATCGTCTCACCTCGAGAGCTGACAGCGACTGACACCAGTCCATCCAGCCCCGCAGAACAAGCTTCGAAATGCCCTTCCCCCTGACAGACCCACATGGCCAACCCTTGGCGGCGTCTCAAAATCCAAATGCCACCCCAATGCGGCAGCCAGCGCCGGGGCATCCTTACCGCTCAGTGTGCTCCTCAAGAACTCCCGTTCCAGATCTTCCCTCTGGGCCCATCGTACCACTCGTCGCCCCCCAGCCGGAGAATTCTCCGCTCGCAACCTGAGATGGAGCGCCCCCGTCACGGTCCCACCAGGCGGTGTTTCGGACGCTAGCCTTCGTAACCCAAACATCATGTCAAGTTTCGAACCTTGCCATGGGCTCTCCGCCGGGAGCGCCACGATACGTAGTCTAAAATAGAGGGGCCCCGAAGACAAGCTCGCGTGAATGCCGAAACCATATTAAGCTACCCCCCATCCCATCGTCTCCCTTCGCTCCCCTGGCTCACGGCCACCCTCTGCCTTTCCATCTCGTCTCCTTGGCCGGGCTAATTCCTCCGGAGCTCTTTGCTTCTTCTTATTTTTTTTTCTTCTTCTTCATATTGGGCCCGGGTGGCTTTGCTTTACTGCGTTGCTTGTCTAATTATTTTCTTCGCGGGAGGCGGGTCCCCCTCATTCTTTTTCACTTAGACTCATAATGTCCGAAAGATCGTGTCCCGTGTCCGGGTCCGGCGCCGGCGGCGGGAGATGTCCGGCAGCCTCGGTGGCGCCGGGACGGAGTCGGAGTCGCCTTGGGCCCCGGGGTTGTTCGTTCTCCGGGTTTGCTCAGCCGGGAGACCTTCATGCTGCATTCGATGTAAGCTGCCGTGGAGTTCCACTTTTCTTTTTGCATGTTGACCAACAGCTCACACCTCCCAGATCCCGAGGGGAGTCGACATCGATGAGTTCCTACGGTCAAGGTGAGTTGTTCTCTGTGGTCCGGACACCCGAGCGGTATCTAACACCCGATCAGGGAACGCAAGGCCATCAACGAGGTCCTATACTCAGACATCCCATCCGCCGACTACATAAAACAAGTAAAGAACGTAGATACCCTCCCGGCCGACGACAAGGACCTCTTAGCCGTCGCTCTCGGTGCCCCCGCCCGTCAGGTCATCATCCGAGCTGAAGAAATCGGTACCCGATCGGGATGGAAGGACGGCTACATGAGCGCTGAGTATGGCTTCTGTCCACCCGACGCAAACGAGGCCGCGGGAGCCTTGGCCAACTCGCCTGGCCGGGTGTGGTCGGATCTTTGCGAGCGAATGCCGGGTTGTGTATCAAGAGGCCGCGTAAGGGCATCGGTTGCCTCGCTTCCCCTGGTCGACGGCACCGAGGACACCATCCCCGACCAAGCGCTCTGGGCTGCCGTTGTCGCGCTCGGTATGCTCTGCTCTATATACCGGTACGAGGAGAGGAATGACGGCTATGACGGCGTCAGCATCAACAAGGTCTCGACCCGGCCACAGGTCGAGATGGCAGACTATCTGGGACCCGAGCTCATGGGTATCCCCAAGGTCATCGGGCTGCCGTACTGGCAGATCTCGCGGCGCATGGGACGCGCCATCCCGCACCTCTCGTTCCTCGACCAGGCCTCGTACAACATCAGGATCCGAGACCCCACATCTACGGTTCCGTACGTCGGCCGCTTTGACAACATGGATCTCCGGTGGCCGATGTTTGGCGAACGGACGGAGATTGCCTTCCTTAAGGGATGCGCCGATACAGCTGGTATGTCCCGTTTCCATCCGCGTACATCATCCTGCGCCGACAACTAACACTCTGGACAGCATCCTTCCAGCATGGGCCTGACGCCATCGCCGCTTGCCAAGAGCACGTCATGAACCGCAATATCGAGGGCCTCCTCCGCGAGATGATCCGCCTGAAGGAGATCCTCGAACGGATGCCTGGCGCCTTCCACTCCATCTCAACAAACCCCAACTCGGGAGAGAACTTTGTGTCCGCCATGGAATGGGTGCGTTGGGGCAAATTCTCCGCGCCCCTATCCAAGAGGTGTCCCGCTGCGTCTGGCTTGCAATTCCCTCCATATCTCGTCATGGACGCTTTCCTGGGCCGCAAGAAGTACGATTCCTTCCTCGGGAACGAAGGCCTCCACTTGCGTGCGTGGCTCCCGTCCAATCTCCGCGCCTTCATCGCGGCGGTGGAGTACCACTACCGCATCCCCGAGTTCGTCGCCCAGTCGGGCGACCCGAGGCTGATGGGCGTCATGGACGGGATCATTGAGGCCTACACGGGGGAGCGTGGCTTCATGGGGGTACACCGGTACAAGGTATTCGGCCTGCTGGAAGTTGCTTCCAAGACCGGGCGGACAGAGACGAACGGAGCCTCGGGCGCTTCTGACGTCGAGGGACGGCCCTGGGAGGAGGTCCACCGGCAGTTCTCCGACGCCATGAAGGAGCGGCTCGAGCCCTTCCGCGGCACGAACCTCGTCGAGCCACACGAGATGCGCGGCACGTTCGAGGAGTGTAGGTACAAGTCCCGCATCCTCAACCGGGCGTTCGTGGACTCGGACCCCGAGCGGTCGCTGTCCATGGTGACGCTCGACCTGCACAACACCGGGGTGACCTTCCAGCCGGGGGACAGGCTGGCCGTGATGCCGCTGAACAGCTGGGAGGAGTGCGCCAAGGTCGTGGCCGCGCTGGGACTGGAGCAGATGCTCGACACACGCGTCGTAGGCCTCGAGACGAAATGGAAGCGGTTCGCCGACCATCTCGAGGCCGTTGACAACGGGCCCGGGAGTAAGAGTACAGGGACGAGACACCTGACGGTGAAGGATATCCTCCGCCGAGGCCATCTCGCCCCTTTGACCAAGGAGCTGGTGCTCAAACTCCACGCCATGCTCCGCGCCTCATCAAATACCGTCCTCCAAGTGCTCGCGACGACAGAGTGGCCCGTCCGGGGTTCTCTGGGCGACCTTCTCCAAGCTGCAGTCCAAGACACCCCAGCAGTAATTTGGGACCGCGCCTTCGACCTATCCAACGACCTCTTCTGGCTTAGCGACCTCATATCCGTCGAGGTTCCGCGGACCTACTCCATCTCCAACTACCCGGAAGAGCTGCTGCCCTCCAGCGTGGATCTCACCGTGTCGCGCTCCGAGTACAAGCTATGCTCGACCCTTGCCGGCAACATGGACATCTCGCGGTCTGGCGTCAGCAGTGGCTTCCTCAACCCACCGATGGACTCGCCGGAAAATGCGCTGAGCGGGGATGAGGACATCCTCGTCGGCGTCTCCCGGCCCGCCTCGTTCCAGCTGCCTCTGGATGGAGCCGCCCCCTGTGCCTTCTTCGCGGGCGGAAGCGGCATTGCGCCCTTCCGGTCCTTCTGGCAGGCTCGCATCGGCCAGACGGTGGGACGAAACATCCTCTATCTCGGCGTCCAGAACCGAGGCAAATTCTGCTACGAGGACGAGATCCGTCAGTACGTCGGCGCTGGCTATATGGAGGCTCACGTCGCTTTCTCGCGGGACAGCCGAGGTCTCGCCTACGACTCCCAGCTTCGCGATCTGGTTGAAAAGAAGATGGAGCCGCGCTACATCGATGCGCTCATCGCGGAGCAGGGCGCAACCGTCTGCGACCTTGTCATGTCCAAGAAGCAAGGCGGTCTCGGCGGGAATCTCTACATCTGCGGCTCCGTGGCCGTGTTCGACTCGGTCATGTCCGGCATCCGCAAGGCCATCTACAACAACCGCACCGCAACCATGGACTCCACGGACCTCCTCATCGACACCGCCTTCGCTGAGCGTAGGATCATGCTGGATGTCTTCATGACGCCCAAGCCGCTCCCCTGCAACCTCCCTACCATCCCCCTCTCCCAACTCGCGGTCCACACCGGCCACAGGCCAGGGGGCCGCATCTGGCTCGGCGTCCACGGCAGCGTCTACGACGTCACCGACTTCCTGCCCATGCACCCGGGCGGCACCATGATCATAAAGTCCAACGCGGGAGTGGATTGCTCCAAATCCTTCGACAACCTCGCCCATACGAACAACCCGGAGGTCGCCAGCCTGCTGACCAAGTACTTCGTCGGCCACCTCACCCCGAAGCCCGACTACCACGGGTCCAAGGAGCTCTCCAGCCTGTATGACATGTGGGCCGACTACCTCCGCACCACCGTTGAAACTCTCGTTGCGCAGCAGTTCGAGATGGAAGATCTCCTCGGGTCTTCGAAGCTGTGGTTCCAGGGGAACCTGATCAACATGCTCGGTGTGCGTATCTTCTATCAGTATCAATCGCGCCTCCTCCAGAATGGCTTCTCCGCCCTCTTCGGCCCCAAGTTCCAAGAACTCGTCCTGAAGCTATCCTTCGCCCTCGCCAACAACTCGGGCGAGACGGACACCAAGCTACCCGACATCCTCGGCACCATAGCCCGCGCCAAGACATCGTCGAGCGCCGTAGCGACTTCCAAGGAGATCGCCCTCGTGGGCCAGCTGGTCTGCGACGGCGAGTCTGCCCGCTTCCAGGAGCGCGGCATCATCAACTACGCCAACAAGTCGGTACAGCTAGATATCGAGCTTCTGGAGGACATTCGCGAAGAGGCGTGCCGCGGAATGGATGCCTTCGACAACGTGATGAACCTTGAAGTATCATCGGACCAGCAGCGCCTGCAGGCTGTCTGCGCGTTTCTGATGCAGATTCTCCAGCGCATGGGTAAGAGGCTCGAGCTGTTCTACTCCCGGCTGGCGCAGCACACCATCTACAGCCCAGAGCTCGAGAAGAACCCCGCCCGCACGCGCTGGAACCTCGTCCGCCGACGCATCAGGGACGGCTCCTTCTTCTTCCTTACGGACCCGCCGACGATGGCGGGGAGTCAAGGCTATAAACTGCCCGGACAGCAGACGGTCGAGTTCGACAACGTGCTCTTCCAGATCCAACAAACCATCCGCGAGGCACCGCCTCGGGAGAGTCCAAAGGTCTCGATGCCGCTGAACGAGCGGCATACGATTCGTACGCAGAAGCCCACGCACGGGGACTCGGCCATGGAGTCGCACGAAAACTCGGTCGCGCTGGGCCGCATGAGCGCTTTCATTGACAAGAACAAGAAGGCCATGAGGCGACTGAGTAGGGCACCACCTGTGCTGAGCTTCAATCAGCTCGCAGCGCAGATGGAGAACGCGCCAATGCCCACGCCGCCGTCCAGTCGGGAATCTAGCCGCTCGCCGACACATGTTCGGAGCCGGGCACCTTCGATCGCAGACGAGTTGGCTGGTATGAGGGCGCCGCTCCACAGGAGGAATACTGGTAGTTCGGCGGGCTCGCACGTTGGTGGAAACTACGTGCTTTCGAGGCACCCGCCTTCTCCGGCTACCACGCCACCACTGGACTCGTCGACGGCGATTCAGTCTATGGTGAATAAGCTGAACCTGAGATCGAGGAATGTCAGCCCCGTGGCCTCGCCAGCAATGAGCGATGATGCCAGGAGTAGGAATGGAAGCGCATCGTATCACGGCGTAAGGGGCAGCCGGGCATTGTCGTCAACTGGGTCTCTGAGAACGTTCAAGTTGGGCTCGCCCGCCACAACGCAGGGTCGGGTGCCACCCACGTTCTAAGTGCTGCTTTGGTCGAGATGGAAGCTTTCCGTGCTGCGTAGAAGTTGATGCTTCGATTCGATGTTCCATGCTGCGGGTGGAACGCCCCAATGATCATGGGCGCCGGTGATATCGATTGTCCTTTTGTACATAACCTCGAGGAAAACAAATCGCTGAGCAGCCTTTGCCTAATATTATTACGTTGTGTATGATGTAGACTACATGAACTGAGTGGGCGATGAAGAAGCAAGACAGATGATGGACCACACAGATGAAGGTCAAGTGTAGCCCGCGAATCAGGCGTGGTGAAACCCAGACGCCACCTGCTGAGAACAGTTGCCGCCAGCTGCTGATAGGCTCAGTTAGAGATGACGAGTCACGTGGAGATAAGATAACACCCAGAAATAACTGGGCCGACCCTGCGAAAGCTACGCGCAGGCAGAACCAAGCTCTACCCAGCGACGAAGCCCACCATGGAAGGCCACAAGGTCACGTTCAAGCAGGCCACCGCGGCCGCTTATTCCTCTTCCGACGAGGAAACCTCCGACGATGACATCCTACCGAACGAGGAATTCAACGACTACCGTCCGCGGAAACGGAGGCGCACGGGGCGCGACCCAAAAGAAAGCGCTGCCCTCGGGGTGTTTGGTTCCGACAGTGAGGATGACGGAAAGAGGTGGAAAGCAAAGAGCCTGAGAGGGAAGGGTATGAGCTTTGTTGGGGCTGGCGACAATGGGAAGGTTGCTGGGGAGTATTCGGATGATGACGACGCAGGGGCCATGGACGTGGACGAGAAGGAGCTAAGCGAGGCGGACGAGCAGGAGGATGAGGATGAGACCGAGGCTGGATTCCGTGGCTTTCAGATGGGGGCCTCGAGTGGCATGCCCACCTTCAAGAAAGCCGCCTCGGAAAGCGAAACCGAGGAGCCGACCCCGTCGCGACCATCCTTCGCGAAGCCCGCATTCGACGGAACCACGCCCTTCGGGCGAGGCTTCGTCTCCGCCTCCACCAACGAGCCCGTTCTTCGCGACGATCTGGAAGATACCCCTCCACCGAAGAAGGCGATGCCAAGCGCCTTTGGTCCAAAGGCGAAAAAGAACCCAAACTCGTTCGGAGCCAAGATGATGGCGAAGATGGGATACCAAGAAGGGAAAGGTCTCGGAAAAGAAGCACAAGGCCGGAACGTCATAATCGAGGCGAATCTGCGACCACAGGGTGCGGGTCTGGGCGCCGTGAAGGAGAAGACGGACCATGAGAGGAAGGAGGAGAAGAGGCAGGCGAAAATGAGGGGCGAGGCTATATCGGACTCGGAAGAGGAGGCGCGAAAGAAGAAGGCGAGGAAACAGAAGCTGAAGTCCCAGGCGACAGGCTTCGATAGTGCGACGAGCACGCCGAAGCGCCAAAAACCACGATACATGACCGCCGACGAAATCAAACGAACTGCGCCGGGCCTGCATATCCCCGACGCATTTACTCCAATCCTCGACATGACAGGCCCCGGCAGCAAGCTCGTCTCAGCCTCCGGCCTCAGCACACCAACTGCTGCGGCACCAGAGTCCGAGGAGACGGTAGCCACGCGAAAGGCCCTACGGCATGCTCACCGGGACTTGGCTGCATTCTCGGAGGAATGGAAGAACTTGGCGGACCGCGGGACGTGGGTGGAGGCCCAGTTGTCCGAGTTCGAGAAGGAGATGGAAACCCTGACGCTGGACTACCAGCGCCTCATGGACTTCTCCGAAATCGTCACGAACGAGCTTCCAGCCGCAGGTTCGGAGTGGGAGAGCGTGATTATCTGTCTCCACAAGGCGGCCAACGTCGGTCCGGACTCACAAGCCGCTGAAACGGCTGCTATTGTCGTTGCCGCACTAGAACCCTTCTTCAAGGACCCGGAGTGGGATCTCATAAAAGATCCGTCCCGCTACGCGACGGACATGAAGGGCCTCGAGGGTCTGTTGATGCCCGACGCAGCGACACACCACTCGGTGGAGAAGTTCGACTCGTCAATGTTCAACGGGGACAGTGTCTACCGGCATCACCATCGCTCTACGACGCCCTACGAGTCCCTCATGTACCGCCTTTGGCTCCCTCGCGCCCTCCGCGCATCGCGCGATTGCGACGTCTCGAACCCGGCGCAGCTGATGGCCATCCTCGAGAACTGGGAGCCACTACTTCCTCAATTCATCCACGCCGACTTTTTGGAGAATATAACGCGGAGGCTGCATACCACATTGACGGAATGGAACCCGAAGCGGAGGAGGGGCAAGACACAAGATGTGCTCCCCCACATCTGGCTGTTCCCCTGGCTCCCCTTCCTTCCTCCACATCACCTTGATCCGAAGGGTTCGGGGCTCGTGGCGGATGTTCGACGGAAGTTCAGGCAGCTGATTGAGGCATGGGACTTCTCCCGTGGCCTCATCCCCGGCCTCACGAAGTGGAAGGAAGTCCTGGGGAGGGATTGGAAGGGCCTGATGGTTCATGTTCTTCCCTCTATGGGCCGCTACCTAACCCTTAACTTCCGCGTCGACCCGGCCGATCAGGAGCCATACCTCACCGCCCTGGAAGGCGTCCTAGAGTGGACGGACGTCCTGGGGAAGAAGTATGTTGCTGAGGTGATTCGGGCCAAGGTATTTCCCATGTGGCACGCGAAGCTCGCCGAGTGGTTTGCGATTGGGATGGAAGCTGATCTGGGGGAGATTGCGGGGTGGTTTGAGTGGTGGAACGGATACTTCCCTCCGGAGGTCGGACCGCTGGTTAGGGAGGAGTTTGAGAGGGGGCTATTGACTATTGAGCGAGCGTTGGACCGGGCACCATGAGAGATGACTGAGGGCTAGTATGCATGTAGAATTGGGGTTCTGTATCTTCAGGATGAAACGAATATGATTCGGGCTTTTGCCGACTACGCCCCCTTGGAGTCCTCTCTTCCCGTGCAACACGAACCATACCAGCTATTGCTAAGGTGATGGTATGGCTAAGATCAATGTTCACGGCAAGTGCACTTTTTTTGGATGTTCTGTTAGCTATTATCTTCTTAGGTTTAACTCATCCATGAATCGTGGAATGAATCATTTTCCGAGATCTAATATCTGCAAGATATTCCAGCGGCGCCGCGTCGGGATCGCCGTGCCGGTGGAGGTGGGGCCGGGCCGGCCGGGCTTCGGGGCGACTCCTCGTCCGCCCGCATGCGCCCCCAGCGACCATCCTGAATGCTATTTTGAGGTTCGTGGTGTTCCAGCCCACAAGCTATGGAAACCTTACCTTTCAAGCACCGTGAATATCTTCAACCCCGGAGTCGAATATGACTGCCGGGGCACTCGGTGTATTGTCGTCTAGAACTTTTTATTTCCCGATCCGGAAACAGCATCGCACAACCTCCAGTTTTACTTCTATACCTCGGGCGCTCTCAGTCTAGGGCCAAAATACTCCAAATCTCCTACACTTTTGAGCACGCATGGATCCGCCTCGCACCCCTGCGAGTTCACCTCGTTACCCCACCATACGATCTCCGCCCCTCGCCACTGCAGCGTGAAGTACACGATTATACCCGTTATGGCGATGCCGCAGGAGAAGGCCGCAGAGAGGACGTAGTTATACTGTGGTTTTCTCGTGTTAGTTTTGTCTTGAAAGATTCAGGATGGGATCGAGATGATGGTGGTCATGAGGGACGGAGTGAAGGAAGTGACTGCTAACCTTGGACCACATCGCAAGGTACCTTGGCCTGAAATACATCCATGAAACCCACGCAACCGGGACTGCCGGCCACATATAGCTCATGTTATGCGAGTCCCATAATGTCCCGCCGTAAAGCATTGCCACCGGATGGACGCCCCTCAACCAGCCCCTTGCCGTCTTCACTCTCCCAAGGCAGTAGCAGCCAACTACCACCACGACACCAAAAGGGAAACCAACCAACATCTCCGTATACATCCCGCTAGAGCCCCATATTCTCATGGGTCCAATAGAGCCCCAGAACACCGTCGACGTGAAGAACGAGTCGATCTCCCGGCAGTATAAATGCAGGTTCGCGTCAGGCGTGCAAACGCCCTCGATATCTTTCATCTGGAAACTCAGAACCCCTGTACAAACCATGGCGGACACCAGTGTGGCGACTATCTGCGCGGAAAAGTTCTGACGTGGCGGGATTTTGACGTAATGTCCCAGCTTGAGGTTCTCTGAGAAGAGGACCGCGCGCGCGGTGGTGGCGTAGCCGAATGCCTTGAAGTGATTCATCGACAAGGCATTCCCCTCCACGAAGGCGCCGCCCAGGAATTGGGAGATGACATCGAGGGGCACCTCTACTCCCGTCATTGCCTTCACAATACCGACCGGGACAGCGAACAGGAGTGAAAGAGCGAGGCCATAGAAGACGACTCCCGGGGAGGTGTATGTCTCGAAGGTTATGAACCCGGCGAGGCCGAGTGCCGTGGCCGCAAGCAGGATGACGGCATACCACCACTCAGGGGCCTCGGCGTATCGTCTCATGAGTCGGTTATGAACGTCCACGACCAGGACGGGATCAGCGTCCGCTCTCCTTCGAACAATGCTGTTGAAGAGGGACTTGGTGCACCTGACTATCTCCGTGCCGTGGTAGAGTGCCGCATAGGTTAGTATGGCCGTGTAAACGGCAAAGAAGAACATGAGTGTGACAATATTCCCGGCCGAGATAAACGGTGGTGAGTATCCGTCATACGCCTCCTCATCAAGCATCCTGCCCTTGAGTACCGTCGACGCAGAATAGTTTGTCGCCCTATTGTTGTAAACAAAATTCGAGTTAATGGGCAAGTAGCCCGTGTTGAAGGTATTTGAATACCATAGTGCTAACACGACCGCCATCGAGCCTAGCGCCCCGAAGAACTTGCTTATCGTAGCGAAGAACGGCATTACGAGCGGATCGACTCCGTCCCAGAGGAGGACGTTCCAATCAAAGGTCGGCCAGGGGTTTAGGCCGAGCCCGTTGTTGAAACCCGTCACGGCGTTCAGGTCGCGGTGGAGCGGCGCGATCCAAGTCATCCAGCTGAAGTTGGACGTCGAGGTCCATAGGAAGCTCGGCAGCCAGTAATATACTTTCATTGCCAGGAAGCACGCGTAAAAGAAGAACCGCCGGGAAGACCGCCATAAAGTCCCTCCAGGCCCTCGCACTTCAGGGTTCTTGTCCTGCCGGTGGAGGGCGGAGTTCAGAGCAACGGTGACCAGGGCTGTCGGCCAGATGCAGTATGAAGGGTATACGAGAAAGCGGCGACAGAGACCCGCGATGCCATAGCCGATCAGGTTGATTGAAAGGACGAGGAGGATCTGATAGCCAAAGTGCGCCACGTATGGTTGGTTGAAGTATTGCGGAAGGTACTGCACCCACATGGTTTGGGTAATGTAAGGCGGGTTGTACGCCGAGTTGGCCATGATCGTGATTAACATGTGCTCCTTTTTGGAGAAGCGCCCGGGGTTGAGGCCATGGTGAATGCCGAAGAGAGTAATCCCCACGTCCGGGAAGGTCAGTTCCCAGAGCTTTCCAACCGGCCATGCCAGGAGCTGCACGACTTTGGAGAGGATGAAGAGGTGCGGGTAGCTTATCGAGAACAGCTGGTTGGTGAAGGATATGGGAACGGCGAATATGATCCCAATAACCCAGGCCCGTATCGTTGAGCACGGCGCGTCAACGTCGTAGTTCTCGACCACGGCTCGTACTTCGGCATAGGGGCTGTTATTCGTTATCAGCGCGGCCTCGAGTTTCATCTCCTGGATGAGCCCCTGGTATTTATATGGAGCCTGGACAGCCTCGTCTGTTCCGTCAGCTCCGTTCACTCCATTTAGTCGAAGGTCGCCTACCGAGAAGCTCTTCGATCTTCTGGATCGTGGAGTATGGGAAATTAGGATCGTGCTTGTGAACTTTGTACACCCGTTGCATTAACTGCAAACAGAGTTAGCGTGGTACCACACTGCATGGTCAAGCGCACGTACAAGCTTCACTTCTGCTAATGTATATTGCGACGCGAAGGCCCTCGCCTCCAGCAGGTCGTCTTCTGTCGCCCGGAGATCCCTGTTCTAATTCTCAGCCTAGATTCCGATTAGGGCATACGGCTAGACACACTCTCCTGCTTTGCCCATGAAGTTGACATCATAGTAGGAACTCCTCGACGCCTCTCTTGGTCAGCTTGTAGCCCGCCATATGCCAACCTCGAACTTCTATCACTTACACTACGCTCGGCCAGTGACTCGAGCAGCTCAAATGAACGTGTGTCCACCGTATCGCGCTGGCGGTCCGCTATGCTGCTCGTGTGTGGAGACACTGGACTAACACTCCGCATCTCCGGGCTGACACTCCACTCTCTCGGTGACTCGAGCTGCTCGTACGGGGGCTGGGCCACTGTCTCGCGGCGCGCGTCGGCGGCGCTGGTGGTGCGCGGAGATACGGGGCTGATACTCCGTTCTCCTGGCGACTCGAGCTGCTCGTAAGGGGGAGTGGCCACCGTGTCGCGTCGCCGGTCCGCGGTGGTGTCAATGGTCGGAGACGACGGAGCCCCCGTTCGCTTCGTAGCGCCCTCCATACTGTGACAGACTGTCGGCTTCTCCCTGTGGATGCGTCCTTTGGGTGCTGCTGTTCAGTATTCATCCACGTCCGATTGGCTCGTTTCTCACCACGCCGGTCAACACATCCGGGTTACATTGCCCCATATAGATACAGCTTGTAAGGCGCCGACCCCGTAAAGTTAGGCTGTCAGTGAAAGGAAGCTCACTTGGGAAACCCGAAACCAGATGGCCGGGGCCTTCCGTAGAAATAGAGCTTTCCATCGAACGCGAGGGGTGAGGTAATGGTAGCCCAGTTAATATAAACCCCAACCAGGTGAGCATGTGCATATAATAATAGCGATAGGTTTTACCGTGCTGTGTACGGCGGGAGTTGGCCACCCACTATACGTCAATACTATGATAGGTGGGGAGGCCATATGCCGGAGGGATGGTATAAAACGCCGCTGCTATACAAGCTGCAAGATGCGTTTAATCCGAGTCAAGCTGTCCTCGGCTAATAAAGGACGAACTCTAGCCTCGAGCCAGGTTACATAACATCCAATGGGCGTACCCTGTTTCTCAACCTGATCCCTGTTTCTTCTGGAAGCACCGAGCTGGGTCCTCTGCGCGAGAGACTTTCTTCAGCCGCATTTAGATATGAAACTGCCGACAAATGTAACTTTCGCTCCGTGCACCTTTGCACGCCTTCCAGTCGGCACCGGCCCCGGGAGGGCGCTGGCGGAGGTCGGGGGACATCTGCTCTCATAACCGCGGGGTGCTTTCCACGAGATCGAACTGTGGAAAATTGGGAAAACTATGACATTATTAACATGATCGTTATCAGATCCATGCCGGCCTCCCCCGAACGAGGGCTCAGTCGATCGTCAACGATATGTCTCCGTCATGGTCTCTTACACCGTCGCCACCTCCAGGCGGAGGGCGGGAATCGAGGGCCCAGACAGTCGCACAGAGATACATGGGACGCTCTACCTGACCATCACCTCACCTTCCCCATGGGGTCGTCAAAAGCTTGGTAAAATAGATTGACGGGTAATATCTCCGCTGACGACGCTGCCGGTCAAGCGCTTGACACCATCGGTTATTTACAGTACTCTTAGTAAAATATGCGAGTATGAGCCGGGGAGTGGTGTACACTATATCTGGCACGGCAGCTTGGACGGGGCCTTGACATCTGTGCTGTATAACCGGCAGCTTTGTAGATTAATAGCACATCTTTTATGGTTAGTGGTGGAGTCTTGCGCCAAAATTCGCGGTGGGGGCAGATTGACGTCTCTGCCTTTGCTTGATGACTCGATGTTGGTCTGAAGATAAATAGGTAGAGAGCACATTACATCCGTTGTACACGTAGGTTTAAGGTGGATGGTTTCCTGCGGCAGGAACGACCGCCAGTGGAGGCCAGGGTCACGAGGTTGGTCAGTCTCCTCTGAGACCACCTGGAAGGAACGACCATTGTTTCGTTAATCAAGTTACTTCGCTTCATGTAATTACTTAGACAAGAAAAAACCTCTATCAAAACACAACTTGTCTTCACTCCCGCTTATTGAGGCAGGTTTCCCGTGCCGAACAGCTCGAGATGCATCCTCGCCCTCGGCACGCCCATCTCCTCGAGCCCCTTCCGTACGCCCAGCATCCACACCTCGGGCCCGCAGATGTAGTACTCGGCCTCCGCGTTCTCCACGAACAGGTCCTTCGCGGCATCCAGCGCCTTCAAGTCCAGCTCCGACGCAAAATCGTAGTCGGTCCCCTTGACGTCGCCCTCGTCCGCGCTGTCCAGGAACACCTTGGTGCTCACGTTCTCGTGCTTGGCCGCCACGTCCTGGATATGGCTCCCGAACACCTGCGCCGCCTTGTTCCTCGACGCCTGGACCCAGCTGATCGGCCTCTCTGCCATCTTCGACACGCTGCTTTCAAGCACGGTGTCCAGGATCGCCCTTAGAGGCGTGACACCCACGCCCGCCGAGAGGAATACGAGCGGCGCCTTCGCCTTGGACGCGTCCGTCACGTCGATGAAGAAGTCTCCCTGGGGCCGGGACAGCTCGACCACATCGCCCTCCTTGTACCCGTTGTGCAGCAGGTTCGATACAAGGCCCGTGATCTTGCCGCTGGCGATGTCCTCGATCGGCGCGTCGGGGGTCGTAGGCTCCCGCTTGACGCTCACGCGGTAGTACTTCCGGTCGGGTGTCTGCGCCTCACTGAGACTGAACTGCCTGCTCTGTACGAGCCCCTCGATTCTGGGGACGGGAACCTGCAGGCTGAGATACTGGCCGGGGCGGTACTCCGGTAGGGGCGTAACGCCATCAACGGGCTCGAGGAAGAAGCTGGTAACCGAATCGGACTCGTCGACTCTCCTGGCAATCTTGAACTTGCGCCACCCAACGGGCAGGTCCTCGCCCGGCGCCTTGTAGAGCGCGTCCTCGCGCTGGATGAACACGCCCGCCAGCTGTCCGTACGCCGCCACCCACGCGGCCTTGATCTCGGGCGTCAGCGCCGGGCCCAGAACCGCGCCGATGGCGCCCATGAGGTGCTCGCCCACGACGTCATACTGCTCGGGCTTGACGAACAAAGCTGCGTGCTTCTGGGCGATGCGCTCGACGACGGGGAGGACCTTGCCGAGGTCATCGATGTAGGTGGCGTAGGAGATGACCGAGTCGGCGAGGGCGCGCTGCTGGGCGCCAGTCTGCTGGTTGCGGAGAGAGAAGGTGTTCTTCAGCTCGGGGTGGGCAGAGAGAAGGTTGCGGTAGAAGATGGTCGTGATGGCCTCACCGTGCTCGCGTAGCACGGGGGCGGTCGACTTGACGATGGAGACTTGATCAGCCGTGAGAGCCATCCTGGGGGAAGTGGTGGATAGCAAGCGGCGGGAGGTTGAGGCGAGTTGCCGGGAAAGGGTTCTAGATCCCGAGAACATGATGAGTATGGCGGTCGAGGAGACTTGATATTAGGCCAGACGTAGGGAATCTTGGAATCAGACGGGATGTGAGGAAGACTTGGTAGTATTAAGCGAGACGAAGAAAATGCTGCTGTGGGTAGGTTGAGGTAAGGAGCTTCTGGAGAGTATTGGGAAGAAAATTGTCCTTCTCACATACACGGCTGTGGAGAGAAGGTTCTCGGTATGTGGGGACCGGGTGTCGTGTAAGCCGGAAACGGGAATTGGACGGCGCGGTTGTGAGTACACAAAAGATGATATTACCGAGCAGGCGAGCCAGTTGGCACTATGGAAAAGCAAAGCGTTATTACATGGGAGCTCCGCCGGGGTTTTATATCTCCAAGACACGGCAGGGTCCTTGGCCCCGGTTGTTCGTGTAAGTCCAATATATCCCACCAAACCCCACCGAGACGCCAGCTCCTCGGAGCTTCCCCAGCCGCCGACCGCCGACGGAAGGGCATTCTGAGGGGCAGAATGGCATGATAACGGGCCCCTCGCCCAATGGAGAAGGGGGTTTGGCTCAGAACTCAGAGCGCTGGCACATCGCGGGCGGCGGGCGGCGAAGTCGAGGCAGGATTTTGCGGCTCGTGGCGCGATAACGGGAGGTTCCCCGCGGAGATGTTCGATTCAAATAGAAAAAAAATCTCTGGGCGGCCGAACGGAGTGTGGGCCCCGGCGACTCAGGGGTGGGTCCCCTGGTTTGAGCGGGTGTGCCTGGGTGGAACTGCCACGAGGGGTCCAGAACGCGCTGCATTACATCACCGGACCGCTTGAGGCGAGCGGCGTTGAACGGCAACATGCTGTGAAATGGGACGGGATACTACTGCATTCACCACTCACTGAGCATGGCTCATGCAGGGGGATATCGTCCTTTGCTTCTCTATCTACCTCATCTCGAAAAGACATCCAGAATCCAGACCTCAACGGCGAGGAGAATCATCGCGAAGCGCCTCGTGACGGACGGGTAATGGCTCCGCGGAGGTAGGCAACCCGTAAGAAATTGTGGCCAGTTCCTCGAACGACGGGTCGCTATATTGCGCCGGAGCGCCACGATAATTCCTCGGCCCCCGTTCTCAGCACCGCGACCTTCGGACCCGCCCGCAGTCCGGCCTTCCCGCCGTGTACAGGAGGGCGAATCAGCAGGCCGGTGTTTGAAAGGTGCCAGGATTTCCCCGGACCGGGTCGTACGACGTTGGCGCGAAAGCTGGGCCTGCGGAGTCTAGTACTGATCGGGACGATGTGGGCCTTGTATTATGGGCCTGTCTCTCCAGCGATTCACTTGGTAATCTCGGTCCAGTGGACTGGGCGCGAGGTTACACATGCTGTGACTCCGCCGAAGACGGCCTGTCTAGAACAGCAGCGATGTGGTGAGAGGATTTAGTGCCGAGCGCTGTAGTACAGGCTTCCAGCCCTGATGCACGACTGAGGGCTACGCCATGCCTCGGCGCCGTTAGGGGCCGTTACGGGGCCGTGGGGCGGCCGGCGGCCACGAGCGCTGCTGAGATTTTCATGTCCTCACATCCTGTCGTTGTCAGGTGCGAGCTACTACGTAGTATAGGTCGATGAATTCCCGGGTCAACGGTTCCCTCGGGCGCTCTCGGGACGGGGTTGCCTGCTGACTCGTGGCTCTGGTTAATGCGGTCTCACATGCACCCTGATGGAAAACAGCGTCGAAGCATTGTGGCTCTGACGGCGGATCGTGGACGTTGCAGCATATACCTGTTGCTTGACGACATTCCGGCGCAGATTGCCTCTTCCCCTTCCAGCCTGGATTGGTGAACGCCGCGAGATAACGCCGCGCGGGGATCCAGATAACCCACCGTTCCCCAGGCTCTTGCGGGCGCAAGCCCTCCTCTTTCCTCGCACGAGCGTCGCAACGCTCAGCCAGAGATGATATCCAGAGCCATCGTTGCCTCTTCCCCTCGCTGCAAACGGCGTTGGGCGACCCCGGGGGCCGTGACAACCAACCGCCCTGCCCTACCTCGGGGCTTGTGGCTTTGATAAGAGTGGGTGATCGACACCGAGCGGCCGCAAACAGCGCTGCCCCTCGCCCTTTCTGGCTGGAGGGAGGGCTTATAAAGGGGGAATCCTGCCGAGGAGCACTGCGAACCCCGGATGTCTGATAACCTTGCATGATCGATAACGTAGGGAGGACTGACATGGTCCCCTCGCATGCTGTTGTTGGACGGAACGCTGATAACGAAGCTGTCCGTCTATCCGGCCTGCGATAATGGCAGGCGATTGGCAATGCAGCCAAAAGTCCTGGCCCGTGAGGCTCTGCTCATCGTTGCTTACTGGCTAATACAAGAGCGCGGGGGGCCAGCCTGGGTGATACTGCGAGCCAACCAAATGGCGTGGATATCAAAGCTGCAGACCTCATCAGGCCCTGATAACACGGTATCATCGAGGCGTCAAGGCCCAAACAGCCACCTCCTCCCAAGGAAGGGAGCGTTGGCGATGCAAGATATCGATAAGATCGCGAGATGCGACTCGTCGTGCCAGGCTTTGTAATATCTGAATGATCAAGGGTGCGTATCAGTAGGATTGGATATCCTCCAAAGCTTGATACCCTGAGCATGGCATCCCCATGGGGCAGCTTATCCCCCACGCCCGGCTCCGTCGGCCTACGGCGCGGGGTTCGGAACCGAATGATGCGGAGAGGCAAGGCGGGGAGTGAGAGGAATCAACTGGGCTTGAGATCCGTCCTGCCCAGGTCTGGAACGGGCAAACAAGCATCTGCGGCAACCCAAAGCCCACGAGCTCGTCTCATGTAGAAACAGATGGCCATTTTGCACGCCGAATCTAGAACGAACCATAATCTACCCTATATCCCCCCATGAACACCATCGTAGCCGCATGTAACATCGTAGACGGAAACTGGCTCACCGCTTATTCCAGCATCCCCTTAAGCACCGCCACCTGCTCCAGCACCGCCCCCCTGCTGGTGCCGCCCTTCGCGGCCCTCATCTCCACGCTCCTCTCGACGTCGAACACGCTCTTCACGTCCTCCCCGAACCGCTCGTCCACGCCCTTGAGCTGGTCGTAGCTCAGCTCGTTCATCGGCGTGCCCGTCGACTCCGACAGCGCCACGCACCGGCCCGAGATGTGGTGCGTCTCGCGGAACGGCACGCCCTTGCGGACGAGGTAATCCGCCAGGTCCGTGGCCAGCATGAACGGGTCGACGGCCGCGTGCATCTTGTCCGGCCTCGCCGTGAGGGTGGAGAGCACGCCCTCGGCGATCTGGATGCTGTCGCCGACGGTGCGCACGTGGTCCAGCATCGGCTCAACGCTCTCCTGCAGGTCCTTGTTGTAGGTGCTGGGCAGGCCCTTGAGCGTGGTCATCAGGCCCACGACGTGGCCCATGGTCCGCCCGGCCTTGCCCCTGAGCAGCTCCAGGCTGTCCGGGTTCTTCTTCTGCGGCATCAGAGAGCTACCCGTGGAGTAGGCGTCCGACAGGCGCACGAAGCCGAACTCGCCAGAGGAGTAGATGATCAGATCCTCCGCCCAGCGGGACACGTGCAGCATGAGCATGGAGCCCCACTGCATCGCCTCGGCGACGAAGTCACGGTCCGCGACACCACCCATCGAGTTCCAGAGGAGGCCCTCGAAGCCGAGCTCCTCGGCCATCTGCTCACGGTCGATGGAGAACGGGTTGCCAGCCAGCGCGCCGAGACCGAGCGGGCTCCTGTTGACGCGCTTGATCACCTCACGCAGGCGCTCGAGGTCCGCGGCGAACTGGAAGCCGTAGGAGAGCATCCAGTGGCTCCACCTGATGGGCTGGGCGCGCTGAAGATGGGTGTAGCCGGGCATCACAAAGTCGACCTCCTGCTCGGCCCTCTTGGCCACGACGTTCAGGAAGGAGACGAGGAAGCCCTCGAGCTTGCGCAGCTCGTCACGAAGCCACATGCGCATGTCCGTCGCGATCTGCTCGTTCCGGCTGCGGCCGGTGTGCAGCTTCCCCGCGACGTCCTTGCCGATGATCTCGCCCAGGCGGCGCTCGTTGGCGGTGTGGATGTCCTCGTCGATGCCCGGCCGGATCTCAAAGGTGCCGCTCTGCCACTCCTCCTCGACAGCGAGGAGACCCTTCTCGATCTGGGAGAACTCGTCCTGGGTGAGGATGCCGGACTTGCAGTTCGCGCGGGCGAAGGCGATGCTGCCGAGGATGTCCTGGCGGTGGAGGACGCGGTCGAAGTAGATGGACTCGTTGTAGGCCACCATGAGGGGGTCAAGGCCGCCTGGAGCGCAAGAGTCAGCATGGCAGGCCCGCCGAGGCGAGCAGAGGCCAGGACTTACCGGTGAAGCGGCCTCCCCACAGCATGTTGCCCTGCGGCTTCTCGGAGGCCATTGTTGCGCGAGTACGACGGGGTCGGGTTGACGGAGCGGCGGGTAGCTTGAGCGGTCGCAGGAGTACGCGAGGTGCGGTGCTAGGGAAATCGGGCGTTCCGGGTCGTGGTGCAATTGGGTTGGTGAGGTGCGATTGCAGGCGGGCGCTTTCCCACCAAATCGAACTTTTTTTCGCCTATGACTCTCCGAATGCGGCACCACCAACAGTTTCAAGCTCTGAGTCATCAATGAAGCTGGACCTCCTCCGCCACGCCCACGCTCAACATTTTGCTGGCAATCCTCAGCAGGATATTTGTCCCCTTCTCAATTTTCTCCAGCTCGAATAAGAGGCGCACTTATTAATGACGGTCGTCCTCTCCGCGATAACTCACTCCCGTACTAATCAGTGTCAGGGCTCGCCAGGGGACCGAGAATCTGAAGGAGAGCACACCTCAACACGCAAGCTTCACCGCTACGAAAAACCAATGTGGGTTTTGGGCTAAGTAGTGAGCGACATGAAACACAGCCACTCACATGTTTAGTTGAACAATCCTCACCCAATACACCTCCAGGGAGAAGACAGCCACGTATGAAGTCTTTGGACGGTCCGAATTGGGCTATGTGCATCTTTTCAAGCTATGCTTCATTTTAACCAGCTCGACACCTCTGGTGTCTCATGAACCCCTATAATACAAGACATGCCCCTTAGTTCTCGAACCTCTTGGCAACGTTCTTCCAGTTCACCACATTCCAGATTGCGTCGAAGTACTCGGCCTTGCGGTTCTGGTACTGCAGGTAGTAGGCGTGCTCCCACGCGTCGATGCCCAGCAGCGGCGCGAGGTTCCCCGTGATGGGGTCCTGCCCCATGCGCGTGGCGATGCTTAGCGTGCCCGTCGTCTTGTCCTTGACTAGCCACGCCCAGCCGCTGCCCTGGATGCCGGCGAGCGCCGTGTTCATCTGCTTGCGGAGCGTGTCGACCGAGCCGAAGTCCTCCTTGATGGCCGCCTGCACGCTGTGTCAGTAACCCTTTCCCCTCAAGGCTGGGAACGTAGGGGCCGCTTGGGAGGGAATCGCACCTGGAGGGACCCAGAGGGGTCGCCACCACCGTCGCGGCTGCTGGGCGCGAGGTTCTCCCAGAAGAGGGAGTGGTTGAGGTGGCCACCGCCGTGGAAGTTGATCATGGGCGCCTGGCTGGCCGCCTTGGTGAAGTCGCCCTTGGACTCGGCCTCGGCGACGGTCTCGAGCGCCGTGTTGAGGCCGTTGACGTACGTGTTATGGTGCTTGGAGTGGTGGAGCTCCATGATCTGGCCGCTGATGTACGGCTCGAGCGCGCCGTAGTCGTCTGCGAGGGGTCAGCGTCTGCCCGTCGGCGTGGCGGTTGGTTCCTCGCCCGCCATCCGGTGCTCCGATATGCCGCGACCGGAGAGATTCCCCTCTCCTCGGGCGAGCTCGGAGCTACCGGGCGCGGTCTGGTTGGGACGGATACTAACATGGTAGGTCGGGCAGCGTCGCCTTGGCCTTGACGGGACCGCTGGTAGAGAAGGCAGCAGCCGACCTCACGGCGCCAACCTTGGTGGCGGCGCGGAGAGCGGGAGCGGTTCGGAGGAGAGTGGCCGACATTGTGAAACGAATAGTAGGTCCTGCTCAAGTCTGGCGGTCAGCAATCGTCGCATGGATCCAGGTCCGGTGCTGTGTTTCCATGCGCAAGCTTACCTTTTATGCGGGTGTGATGGATTGGGATGGATAAATCAATTGCAACCTGGAGATGGAGAGAGGAGAACGGTCAAGAAATAGCTGATGGGAGATCGCCAGAGGCTTGGCAGCGGGAAAATAACGTCACAGCGGCTTGAGTAATCCAGAATGACCTCACGTCACCATAAACAAGAGCTCCAAGCTCCGAGCATTGCCGGTCGGAGCTGTCACGAGGAAGCGTGGCTGGACTCGTGGCGCAAGCTCTTTTTGTGTGGCGCCGCCGCCCGTCCGGCGTGGTGCCCCGCGGCAGGCGCCCCACACAAACACCCGCCCACGTTGCGTCCAGACGCGTCGAACCCAATTCAGACCATCCCTCTCCCAACAGCTTCACAGTATCCCGCCACCATGTCCTACTACGATGTGGATGCCATCCTCACGGAGGCAGAAGTGCGTTTCTCCAGGCCCCGCCTCGACTCAGAACACCACTAACATCCCGCCAGAAAGTTCCCTGCAAGTTCGAAATCGACCTCCCCGACCTCGGCCACCTCGACAACAATCCCACCCAGCCCCTCAAATCCGGCACGACCCTCTCCCTCCCCTTGTGGCTCGCCGAAATGCTCGCCATATCCTCCACCGGCCCCCATGAGGACTCCAAACCGCCTGTCACCATGTCCCCGCCCACCTCCCTCTCACAGGAGGTCGTCCAGGCGCTGAAGGCCGACCCGCGTGCCGTGCCCCTGCGGGACCAGAGCGCGCACTTCTACTCGCTCGGCGCGAGGATCCTGGACCTATTTGAGGACGGTGAGCTGGCGGGCGTGTTGAGGAAAACGTTTGTGGGCAGGGCGGCGGAGGTGGGCATTCATGCGGGGAAGGTTGGCGATGACGGGATGGGGTCCGGAAACGAAGAGTTTCTGAGGGGCTTGGAAGAGTGGGAGAGGGGATTGTTTCGAAAAGCGCATGAGGGGACGAAGGCTTCGAAAGAGTGGATGGAGAATGTGAAGAAATGAGTCCGGCGGGCTGGGAGCGGACAGCTTTGTTCCGCTCTGGGTCTTGAAGCTCGGCTACGGGTTTCTACCTGTCGCGACACTGCTCACGGGATCTTCTAATAACCAGGAACCGGGCCATCCCACGGACTACATGGCATCTCGTCCAAGAACCAACCTGATTGAGCAATTTAAAAGGGGTATCGAAATCTGCCAACGCCTATCCCTTACGACAGACAACATCCGAGTGCTTCGTCTCGTCCAAGAACCAACATGGTTGAGCAATCTATAAGGGGTATCGAAATCCACCAACGCCTATCCCTCACACCAGACAACATCCGAATGCTTCGCTATCATCATAACATTACCTCTTACAAGCCTCCTACATCTCGACGACGAACCTTCCCAGGATCTGCCACGCCTCATCCGGCAACTCGTCGGTAACGTCGTCGTTCAAGAGGTCTAGGCACGTTCTCGACGCTTCGCACTTGTCAGCATCCAAACTGCGGCTAGATTATCTGGAGGGGCTGGGCACCTACGCATCATGTCCGTCGGGCTCGCCGCGCTGACGACAGCCTGCATCCTCGCGGACCGGTAACAGCCGTACCGCTCCTGCAGCTCGATCATGCGGAGCCAGAGCTCACTCGCCTCGTCGATGTCCAGGGCGGAGGAGATGCGCCTATTCTTTGGGCGAGTATCAGGCGGGAGGACGTCTTGAGTGGGGCGCTCGGCCGGGGCGATCCAGTCGGCTCCGGCGGCGTCAGAAACGGAGGAGGTGGAGGAGAAGGAGGAGCGGGCGGTAAGGGTGTCTCGGTTCATAACGGGGTTATTCCTGTCTTGTGAAAGCGTGGGTTCTTCTCGTGTGGATTCGTTGCTCGGAAACAGGGGAGTATAAAATGATAATCGGCCCGGAAGGGAGTCTGCGCTTGTTTCTTTTTTGTAAATCTAGATTCGGCGGCACGGGACTCTCAGGGGATACAGGGAGGGGTGGGTGAAGAAGCGTGTGAAGAGATCATGATGTATAAGCCACCGCAACACCCCAAATGTGCAGATGACACGCGGATTACACGAATTAGGACGTTTTTACTTGCGTACCTTTACAACGACCTGGTAACACAGTGATGACGCCCGCCTTAACTCAAGGCACAGAAAGACTTCGGGACTTGACGCGTACCTTAATTCGCAGAGGCTTTGAACCCTGTAGTTTTCTGGGGTGTCTGGCTGGTACCCATGTCCTTCTGGTGTCATAGGGCTGGATCATGACATCACGCTCGCGTCGACGCACCCCCGCGGACTGGACGAAAATATTTTCTTCCTTCCCGGTTTGTTCCCGGATTGCGCGGAAATCGCAATGCTTACGACCGATAAGGCAACGCGCGGGATCTCGGTCCCGGGTCATGGGGATTTGTCACCGGCTGTTGCCGGGTCGGGTGTAAGTGGTCATGCGGCACCAGCTTTGCGAACCCTCGACGTTTCACTCCCTCGGGTAACACTTCTACCAATTCCGTGATCGCTTCTGATCGGTATGGAATCAGGAAAGGGATGTCGAAGAAATGTCAGAGTTAATGCATGGGGGTATGAAGCGACAGGTTGACGTTGTCAGGTTACGGCTCGTGATAACCTCGCGCCACGCCAAGGGCTGCCAGTGGGCTTTCCGGGCCTAGGGAGCGCCCCCGAGCGCCAAAAGTAAGCTTCTTCCCCCGCCTCGCCAGAAGCACGTTAGAATGGCGGCGGGGCTAGAGGTGCGTTGGGGCGCTGGGCCCCGTAGCACAGCGCTAGCCTGCCACCCGCTCCACTGCACATGCAACTGCATGGTATCTCCGGGACCCCTAAAAGTCCGGATAACCCCACAAGCAGCAGCAGTATGCGTAGGAATCATTTGCTCCCAGTATTTTGTGCTGTGCTTCGCGCTGCCGTTGCTTGGGAACCCTGGCGCAGAGCAGGGCGGGTACTGGGTAGAAGGAGGGGAGGCTCGGAGCTGCGGGAGCGGGCTCGCCGGGTTCTCAAAAAGGCCTCGAAGATGAGAAATATCCGCAGCACAACCGTCGTGGCCCACCTCTACATCTCTGCCCGCCCTTGTCCTTGCTGAACCCTCCGGCCTCAGCCAGTCCGGTCATGCCGCCCTAGCAAGCTGTGCGAGGGCCACGTCCCCTGCTAGGCTGAGATCCCGACGTGGATGAGCTGAGATGTCCTTCTCCGGAGGCTTATATCCGGTTTGGGTGTCACAAGGAATGTGCCGTAACCTGACGCTAGGGACGCCCCGTGCGCCCTCGGGGATCGCGAGCTGTCATTACGTGCTGTCATTGAGGCTCCGGACGCCATATCAAAGCTTCCTCCGCCCTTGAGGTCCTCCCTTTCCTATCTCACCATCCATCCTTGCTATCATTTCTAATCAGCCATGCACCATATGTTCACTAGTAAAACACTATCGAGTAAGTGTCATAATCATATATTCATAGTCGTAGCATTACCCCATCAAGGAGCTAACGGATCCTGATCCTCAATGCGTCCCAATTTTTTCTCTAGCATGCAATAACTCCTTACGAAAGTAAGGAGTCCCCAAGAAACGCCCTCCCATGATATGCCTGGATGTCCCAATCTATGCAGGGAATAAAGCAAAAAGGTCACGTCCGGAGTAATGCAAGACATGCCCATCAAGGGCCGGGGTATAGATAGATGTTCGTGTGTACGAGGGGGTATATGTCGATGGAATACAGTCGCGAGATCATCAGGGGCGAAGCGGTGCTCGGGTGATGATCATGGTGGTGGCGTGGCGTTTATTTTTTTGAGCCTTGCGTCTGGGAGCTTTGGTGCGACGACGAGGACGAGTGGAACGTCCGATGCTGTACCGGTCAGATCAATGTCCCGCAGCAATGGTAGAAACATCACAAACTTACCCTCTGCCGACCGCGACGCTCCTCGTCGGAGTAGGCCCTCGCGCGGCGCCTTTCCTCCTCGTACCACGCGCTCAGGGTCTTGCCGCCCCACATGATGTCGTCGTCGTCGATGGATATGGGCTCGATCCACTGGTAGCTGGTAGCCATGATGCATTGCTGGGCATCTGGTGATGCCATGTTCGGATTGTCTGGTTGTGTGATTTGGTAATCGTGGAGATAGCTGACAGTTGTGATTTTGCTGATGTCTCAGAACTTGGAGGTTGCAGGAGGACGAGAAGGTTTTCTTCTTGTCGTAGTAAGGGTTGCTTCGTTTTTATAACCGGCCGTCGGATTTGAGGCGTCGTGCTCGATGTTCACTCCGGTCTTTAATTCCGGCGGCACGAAGTTTGAGGGTGAAAGCTAGGTCGTGACAAGGCCCGAGGGTCCGGGGGTATAAAGGCTGATGCGTGGCTTCGGGAGTGGAAGGGCGCGGTATCAGAAGACAAAGCTGGCGTCTAGCTTGGGAATAGCGTTGTTCTATTATCTCTCGGCGAAACAAGGCGGATAGCGGACGGGTATTCGACGTTTGGTGATCTAGTGCAAGGGATGAGAAGGAGGGCGAAGGCTTCGTTGTGGCGAGCAGGTTCGAAGAAGCGGGACCCGGATTTGTTTTAAGGACGACGGCCTCGAGGACGTGGATGTGGGACAGGGGGTGGGAGAATATTGGAGGGGCAGGTGGCGGCCGGAGAGGTGGGGCTGGGGGGAGGCGTGGGCTTACGAAGGCAGTGAGGTACCGGTACGGCGACATGAGCGCTGACGGTTCTTCCAGCGAGGTACCGCAGGCCTGGGGCGGGGGGTGTGGATTTGATGGAGGGGCTCGCGTGGCTGTTTGCGGCGCTGCGATTGAAGCAGCTGATGGAAAGCCGGTGCTTCGTCCAGGACATGGGCTCCCATGTACGAGGAGTCATATTGACGCTGTGCGAGGCGGGCTGTCCGGGGCTGTGGCAGCCTGGAGCCAACATGGAGACACCGAGTCCCGAATTGCGCAGTCGCGAAGGCGCGGGGCGATCAAGGCGGCCAAAGTAACGGCGACTCAGGCAGCAGCGGAGGCGGGCTGAAAGAAAAGAACACCAGCCCAATCAATAATATGTCGCCCCAGCCTGCGCCGTCGCCCGCAGCTGAAACCTCGACCCAGGACACCGGCCAGAGAAGACAGCGGCCCCCCAGCCGAGAGACAACGCAAGCGACAACTCGACTTGGGGAGGTCGGTGGCGCGAGACTCCTCTCGGACAGTCTCAGGTCCCTGGTGTCGTAGATGCGGAGGGTTCGAAGCCGACCAAGGCCGTCTGTCCGACCGAGGTGTCGATACAGACGCATCGAGTCTGGTTCGCCTCGATGCAGGCAGACAGCCCAAAAGGGCCCATTGCGTCCCACGGCCGCATGATGGCGAGCCTGCCGCGTCCTTCCCAACACGGCAGGTGAGGCTTGCCGCACCACTTGGCAAGGCTCCAGACCCTGTTGGTCTCCAGGCTGACCTCGATCCGCTCGTATATTGGCGGGGATGGACTGGTCAGAGCGCACATGCGTCCCCCGACTGTGGACCAGGACGCTCCACGAGTGGCCAGCCACCAACCAACCGTCCCCGCCATATTAATCAATAAACTGCTGCACTGGAGGGAGCTATTAATACACGACTGATCCTCAGCCAAGAGCCAGATCACGCCCGCCAGAGTCAACCACATGCGGCACCCCCAGTGCCCTGCGGGGCAGCACGGGAGGGAAGCACAGGATATGGAGGCAGTTCCCAGATCCGGGAAGCCGGGGTAGGAAAGCTTGTTGTATCCGTAACGTTGAATCTCGGAGACCGCGATGCATATGGGGTGTGGCGCGAGTAAATCTCGGCGTCGGTGGGGGTAACCTTGCCCGGCCAGAAGAGCTGACGGGTTCAGGTTCAAGGACACACATATACAAGTACGAGTACCACCAGCCTCGGTATGTCCACCTTCTCTGATTGAGAGAGAGAGAAAATTCGGCATCAGATCCACGCCAGTGGCAAGAGGCCGTACCTCTACAGATCGTTCGGTATGAGTATATGCCGGAGGCTCGTTGCGCAACGCCCTGGCGCGCCATTGAAAACCTGCCGTCCTTCGCCGCCGGTCCGGAGGAGGCACGGCCGACTCAAATGCCGCCAAGACTGCCCCTCGTCTTGGCGGGCCAGCCCCGCGAGTGACGAAGCGACGCCACCATCCACGCCGTCGGGGCCTGTCGGAAACCTGCGGCGCTGCTCTCGGCGAGTCTTGGCCGCCTCGGTCGCCGGCTAGTGGGTTCTACGGTCGAAGGACCTTCTTGGTATTCTGTGGGGCGCGGCCGGCGGCAGGCCCGTATGGTTGGTGGTTGCGCCGATCGGCAGCCCTGCGGTCTGGAATCCCGGCTTCTGACACCGGCGCGGTCCTAGTCTCGAGCCGGCTATTGGTTCGGTGGTGGGACTTTAGCGGCCTTGTCCATATGGTGGGGTCGCGGTCTCACGCTGGTGGCACGGGGCAAGTTGCGGTGAGTCTAAGAATTATGATGGAAGGCTTCGGTGGCACGGCCAGCCTGTTTGGCACGCGTCCTTGTCAGCGGAGCCACACCAGATGCGCGTCTGATGGTGGCTGTGTGCGGTGTGCTTCCTATTGTCCACGTTTCATTGGGGCTGACGGAGCACGCGTAAGGGGGCAGATGAGCTGACAGGTGAATGAAGGGCTCTGCTGTACAGTAATAGGCCGTAGGTGTCCCAGAAAGAGTCCTACACCTTGGACGCCAGATATGCCCCCCCGCAACCCGGAGCAGGCCCCATGCGCGTGGGGGAGAAGACGTACATGACGCTACTGCGCGAGGGGGGGGGGGGGATAAAGTTACGCGGAACGAAGGCCGCTGCGCCAAATCGTGCATCTGCAGTAGTACCACGCACACACGCGCCTGCTGGGCCTGTTCGCAGCGACGGCTCTGGGTCTCGGTCGAGAACAAGTGACGTCCCACAAGCCCTCGCCACCTCCGCACCTTCAGGTCGAAAGACGACGTATCACAGGTCTGAGCTCCGCACCGCCTTCGGCTCGAAGACAACGCATCACGGGTCTAGTCCCACCCGGCGTCAAGCGAGACCTCGAGGATCTCGACCACACACCCTCGTGCATTCAAGCGGACCCATGGATCGGCGGGCGCCAAGACATTTACCCCGCGATACCCCCACCACGACCTCGGATCCGGAGCCAGCGCTAAGAAAGTCCAGCTCCTCGGTACATGTACCGCACTGCATGAACGGCGGCAAAGTTGACATCGACGGGTGGCGGTCGCCCGTCGGCATTCGGCTGGCCCACGCAAGCCCCCGAGATGCCGAACCCGTGAACGGGCTACCGGGCTACCGAGTTTGCAAAGGCATGGTGAAGGAGCTTACTCGCTTTGCCAACTCGAGACTCCAGTGTCTGATGCTGCCAGCAAGGTGCAATGGGAACGGCCGCCATCAGCCGCCATCAGCTGCTGCCACGCTGACCGCAATGCTGCCACATGGCAGGCGCTTTGCTGCTGTGGGACCCAAGTCTGGCTATGGCCGCCAAGCATGTCGTCATACCTCGCTCACTCCTTCACATGTGCACCTACCGAGAGATTTCCCATCCCGGAACCTTGCCAGATCTCGAATCTTCGACATGGGCGATATCGCGACCCCCTGTTTCCCCATGTACTTTGTCAAAATACCAGGTTGAAATCCCAGTCCCGTTCTCCATCGGATAATAATTTCCCGGATTTCTTCTCCATCGGGATTTCCAGGGAAGCGGGTGTCGTGGTCGCGAGGTGCTGTACTGTATGTACGAGGCATGACGTAGGTTGACTTGCAAGTGGTCCCCCGTTGCGAGCAAGACGTCATTGAGGCCCACGTCGGTCTTGCAGCTCGCAAAGGATCGGGGTGTTCCCTGGTTGCGTACGGGTCATCGCCTGCTCTTGGCCGACGTTTGCATCGTGACAGCCTCAGGGACACGAGTGGATCATCGCCTGGTCGCCGCCAAGTTGCATAACCCGCGAGTTTATTGGCTCGGCTCTGTAAGATTGGGATTACCAAAGATGCTGGTCCCCGAATCTCAGAACAACCTCTGTCCCATATTACTCGAATCTCCGTGAATGCCGTACCCGAAACATGGGAAACAAACACTTGCCATCCGCAGCCCCAGACTCCCCACGCAGAAACCCAAGTACAGGCGATGTCCAGGGCTCTCCTCCACCCGCCTGAAACTACCGTCGATCCTTCGCAATGGCGTAAACGCAGTTGCCACAGGTTCCCAAGGTCTGTCTCCCCGTATATGGCCACACACTCCGTGAGCGGGCCCATCTCGTGCGAGCACTGATTGCACGGTGTCTCCTCTGGACGACCAGAGGCGGCTATCAGAGCTGCCTCCACGTATCTTTAGTTGGTCAACCTGGCTTGGCGGCCCTGGCGGACCTGAATATCTCTGGCAGGGTTCTGGGAACGCGTATTGGTTAGTTGAGACTTCGTGGGTGACGGTGGGTTTGGCAGAGCGCCGAACGGTTGCCTCGGGACAATGGCACCCGCTATCTACGTTTCCCGCAAAATCAGTCATAAATATCGGTTGGCGTCGTGCGGCTGCTTCTGGGCTGGTCGTGGTTGCTTACCTTGCGCGATGTGACCATGTCTGAGTTAAGCAACTTTCGGAGGAGCCGTGGTGGTGTTGAATCAGTATTGCCGTCGTGACTGCTGGATCTGTCCTGGCCGGCCACTCCTTCTTCACTGGAGGACAAGGGGATGTATCACAGGGTGCAGGTCTGTTCATTTCTGGCAAGAGCGCCTGTCATGAAGCCTCATGTTTGTCTTGTGGATCACGCTGAATATTTCTGCCAGTCCATTCTATGGGACGGAGTTTCCAAATCCTCATCTTGGCCGGCTCCTCGGGCCCGTGAGCACTAACACCTCGCAGGGCCCCTGTGATCCCGAGCTGGGCTCGTTACGAGGGAGAAATCAATATTTCCAGAGAGTTCCCAGGCCCAAAAGCTAGAAATCCATCTTAAGGAGTGCGCCCTCGAAATCCCCAAGGCCCTCTACCACTGGCCTCTCACTCACAAAGTCCGCAACAGCAACATACCCCAGCGCCTCGTAGTACCTATTGAAGTTAGTTCAACCTCGTTCTTTCTTCCTCCACGCACAGACTCGAACTCACGCGACAAGCTTCCGCTCATTGCCAGCCCAGCAATCTACCCATAGCCTCTCAAAGCCCCTCGCCTTGGTCCTCTCCTTCACCTCGGCCATGAGCGCGGAGCCGGCGCCTTTCCTCCACTCCCCGGCCCGGTAATCGCTGATCAGGATATGCACGTACATCCAGTTCTTCTCCCCTTCGATCATGGGCGCAATGTGCTCGTCTCCGGAAACATAATCGGGCCACCAATTTTCTTTAACAGTCACCATCGCGACTGGCATTCTCGCGCCCTTCTCGACATGTCCAAACGACTCATCCCCAACATCCACCTCGGCCACCAGCATCTCGACGAGCTTGCCCTCCCCCGTCCGGCGGTAGGCCTCGGCCTCTTCCACTCTCCCGCGAACGGTTTCGATGCGGTCGGCGGTATGCGAGAATGGCGTGGAGCCCCATTGGCCGGCACTGCCTATGGCGGTGAGGTGCGGGAGCGCGGCATCGAAGGCGTCGAGGATAAACTGGACGTCCCCCTTGGTGGAATCGACGTCGCGGATGTGGAATTTTGTTTGTGGCATTGCGTTAGTGTCTGTCTCGCGTGTTCAAGAGGCTTCGCCTTGTTCGTTGCGTCTCTCGAGGACAAGCCAGGGCCGGGATCAGTGCTGGGAAGGGAAGCGGCAACTGTAAGTGTAGAGGCCCATCGAGATTATTCGAGGTATATATATATATATATTTCCCGTGTCAGCGGGGCAACACGCCGGCTGCCGGAGAGACGGCGGCGGCCCGATTATGAAAAGAGAAACGATTGTACAAAAGCTACGCGAGTGGCATGTCGCTCGCTCTTGGTATGAGGATAAAGCCTTCCACCTGTGGCCCCGCTATGAAATAGGAGACCTACTCGCTACGAGGTAGTGCCCAGAACCAGTTGGGGACTTGGGTGGCACCAATGCCGCTCACATTCCGTCTGCTCGGTAGGGGCAAGATTGTCCGCCAGCCGCCGTTTGAGTCACCGGCGTGGCGCCCTTCAGCGATGTTTCCTTATCGGGAAGGTGGCATGCGCTAGGGCGACGTTTGGCGGGGTGCTGTCGCAAAAGACCCTGAGTTAGCGGCAACGGAACATTCAATAGACAACATGTTTTGATCCACAACAACTCCGGCGTCGTTAAAGCACGGCGTGGGACGGGTTTCACGAGAGCACAAGGAGTGTGGAAATGCAAGTTCATATGTAATATCTATCCTTCGTCCGTGTTAAATCCTCATGGTTTCATCCGCCCAAGCTCGAGTAACTCCTGCAACATTAGGCCGAGCACCTGCTGTAAATATGCGTGTAAGTGAACTTGGGTAAAGGAAACAACACCTTCCAACCATCAGCCAGGATTCCTCTCTGTTTACCGAAAGCAAGACCACGGAGACATCCCCTTAGAACTTCCCCCCCGAGCCAATTTCCCCGTACGAGCTCTGCCTCACATGGGCCGAAACCGTCCTCGCTGTGCCCGCCCTCACCATAGAGACCTGATGCTTCTCATCTCCCCGTCCTGCCGCGCTGCTGGAGTAGTACTCGTCGATCCCCCCGTACACGTCGGCAAACGGGCCTTCATCCCTCGGCGCCTGCATATTGCCGTACTTGGGAAGCGCCGGGGCCACGCCCCTGTCCCTGTCCGGCGTCCGCGCGCCGGCGAGAACCCTCACGACGCCGGCGAGTACAACGATGACGTACATCAGAAGCAGGCCCAGCGAGACGAACATCTCGATGAGGATCCCGCGCTCGAGCTTTTCAACCACCCAGGACACCGCCCCCGTCACCTCATCCGTAGTGACCGACGAGGGGGTGGCCAGGAACGTCGTCAGGTCCGAGTCCGATTCGATGCTCTCCTCCGCCCCGAGCGAGAAGGCGTCCTCTGCCAGCTTGGGGAAGCTGATGCTGGCCTGGTCCTCGAGCCATGAGAGCCCCTTCTGCACGGCGTCCGTGTTCAGCCCGCTTAGGGCCTTGGCGATATCCTCGCTTGCGCCGTCGAAGCCCCGGCCGAGCGCGTCCTCCACCGCCTTCTGCATATCTTCCGCAAACGTGCTCAGCATCTCGTCCACCGCCGCCGTCCCCTCCTTCACGAGGTCGCCTAGATCCTGGTTCATCTTCTCACTCATGTCCCCGATAATGCCATTGGCGCTCCCCGCCCACTCCTTCGACGCACCCTGCAGCATCCCCACCACCTCGCCCGCGAAGTCCCCCACGCGCTCGGCCAGCTCCGGAACGCGCGTCCTTACAACCCGCAAGACGATGAACTGGCAGAGGCAGGAAAGGAGGCCTGCGAGCGCGAGACTCAGCACGAAGAGCGCCGGAAGCGAGGTCGCGTACGCCACGCACCATCGCACGAGGACCTGCTTCTTCCCGCTGAAGCGGGAGGCGAGCTTCATGCCCCACATGGCACTCAGGGGCCGGGAGGAGAGATAAACCACGTCGAGGGGGTCGTACTGGGTCCCCTCGGCCATGCGGGCGTGGGAGCGCTGGAGGCGGAAGCGCTTGATCTCGATCCAGGCGGTGGACGCCATGGCGGCCAGCGCGAGAACGACGAGGACTATCAGCAGTATGATCCGGCCGGTTTTGACGGAGGAGTACAGGTCGTCGAAAAAGGAGTTCAGGTCCTCATTCTCGGAGCAGAAAGTCAGGTTCTGCTTCTTCGCCAGCGAGAAGGCGTCGCGGTCGAACTCAAAGCCCCCGAACGAGTCGTTTATGCCCTTCCGGATCTTCTCGAACGGGGCGGATATGGCGCGCTCGGCAGCGTCTCGGACGCGCTCGTAGTCGGGCAGGTCCCCTTCCCGGTCCTCCAGCTCGCTCGTGAAGCCCGCAGTGTCGACCTTGAAGCTGCGGAGCTCGTCGAGGACGTCTGAGAAGTCGACCTTTGGGACATCGGGGAGCTTGGTGCCGAATACGTCCTGCTCGACATCCTCGACCAGCTTGTCGATGTCCTCCTGGAGCGAGTTTCCGCTGCTCTCGAGGCTGCTGGCGATGTCTTCAGCCGTCTTGTTCGAGGCATCGGAAAACTTGGATATCACGTCGTTTGCGCTGTCGAGAGAACCGCGCACCACCGCTGCGGTGACACCGGCATATGTGTCGGTCATCATGCCGATCATGAAGAGCATCATGTTCTCCACGGCCGTGACGGACAGCAGCAAGCTCGCCGCCATGCCCTTCGTCGCGGACTCCACGCCCTCCGCCGCGAGCTCGTTGACGCCGCGGGATAGATAATGCGGCATTGACGCCACGGAGCTGCCAATGTCCTCCACCTTGGTGCACGCGGTCAGAGCCTTGGTGCGCGCTTCGCCGATGTTGCTATCGAGCGTGCTCAGGATGACGATGACGCGGATGAGGACGAGCAGGAGGAGGATGGTCCAGCGGTTGAGCCAGACTTGCGAGAGGCGGGCCTGGAGACCGAGGTATGGCGTCGTGTCCGCGGCGGTGTTGGCGCGGGTGACCTCGACCTTGCGGAAGTCGTCGAGCTCGATGGTCTCGAAGTGGGGAGTATAGGTCGGGGGCGCATCGTTGGGGGGATGTCCTGGGCTGACCATGTTGAATCTGACCATATCGAGGTCCAAGTAGATGTTGTTGCTGTTGTATGTTGGAAATAACCGTTCCAGGCTTGCTGTGGTGTTGGATATGCTCCGAAAACACGGCGGAGGCAGATATGTGCAGGTCCGATGAGGTGAAAGGAAGCACTGAAAGGACTCGGGAAATCTATGACATGGGCTCGTGATCTATCAGACAAAGAAGATAGGATGAAACGGACACAACATTAAAGACGAGTATGAACCAAAGGGGACAAAGGAAATCGTCACCGGGACGAGAGAAGGTGAATGAGACGAGCCACAGTCACAGTCAGAATCTTCCCATTGTTGACATGACAATGAGGGTGAATGGGAAAGGCCGGGAGAGCGAGGGCAAAGAAACAGGTGCGAATAAGAAGAGCCTCTATTGTGATGTTAGCGCCCACACGTATTCATTGACGACAATGGGGCCCGCATTGAGCGCATCAGCTGAGAGCGCGTCACCACCACTCGAGCTCTCGCAGTGACGCCGCAAGCCAAGGACTCCAGCTCCCAAGGGCGGTGGCTCATAAGTGAGCGCGGCCTGGTTTCCTCTGACGAGAGGCCACCGAGCCCTCGCAGTGTCTCGTCCGACCCTCTCTGACTGGCCGCGGCCACACGGGGGCGGCTCTTCTCGTTTCGGAGCCCCGGGACCCACCCGAGGACGGCGCGCTGTGTGGACGGGACGGGAGTGGAGCCCGGAATCCGTTGGCCGAGACTGCCCCGTTTGGCGTTTCACTGTCGCCGTGCTTAGCGCCCGCGGCTGCGGGGCGCCCGCCTGAAGATGAACCCTGCGCGGAACAAAGGCCCTGAAGACTCCCTGAAGAACAAAGGTTTATTTTTAGATAGTGCCCGCAATGGGGACTCCACCCTTGAGGAACAGAGAATTGGACAGGACACAACGTCGTCCAGGTGAGATTTAATTACCTGTTGAGATTCGAATGAGGCGATTCAGGCTGGCACGAGAGTCATTTGGTGAACAGGACAGAGTAGACTCGTTACTTGAATCAAGGGGAATCATGAGCCGTGCATGCCTGGGCTTTACTCTCTGTTTGCCAGTCACAAGCGCTTGACTCGGCGCTCGAATAGTCAGTTTGGTAATCACCGCTCTCTCTTCCCTCGCAGCCCACAGTGACAGCGCTGTCGTACCGGTGACACCAAGCTTAAGAAGCTCACGTTTATGGGAACGCCTCGCTCAACCCGAGACAAGTTTGTTGCAGTCTACTTTCGGGCAAAAGTGAGAGTTGACGGATGCTGCCTACCTGTCCCAAGCACAGGCTGGCATCTCTCTGGCTCGCTGACCTGCTTGCTGGATCCCCGAAGAGTCCGAACATCCTCTCAAGCAGTCAGGTGAGTCTCGGGGCCAAAATACCGCTGCCTCCGGTCCTACATGTAAGAGTGGATATGAATGATGTCAAACAGATTCATGGATTGTATTTTTTGTTAGAAAAGACTAAGGTCCTCAAGGGGAAAATCCCGTGTCCCGGCTTGTCAGGTGGGCAAAATCGCGCATTCGGTTTCGGGTCGAGACTTGAACTTTGTCCGACAGCGGTCTTACACAATATGAATGCTCCTCTTCAAACACCATTGCGACCAAAACGAATAGCCACAAGCCACTTGTTCAATGAGGTTATAATGATAAACTGCTTCAGATGGACCATTCCTACTACTAGCGCCGCCCGCCAGAAAACTACCAGCAACAATGTCCGGGTCCAGCGGCCTTCTCAAACGTCACCCGCCGCCATTACCGGTGAAGCCCTCATCCGTGCGAATGGGAGGCATAATCCAGTGTACTTTCCGGGCATGGGGTGACTGGTGCCCATGCATTTAGGAGTCCTGAGGCCACCTCACGCGGGACGGGAAGGGGCTGGGGCAAGTGCTTGAGGCAAGGAACCCCAGGAGACGAGCTGGCCTGACGCTGAGAACTCGTTAGAATCCCGTAACAGTAGGCGAGTGTACGCCGATACCTCGGAAATAAGGCCAAGGCTGCCCGTGCAAACAAAAGACCTCCAATGAGGCGGGGCCGAGTGCGTAATCAGGTAGACCGTATGTCTGGTCCCAGGGGAGCGTCCCTTAGCCACTTGGTATCCCTGGAGCATGCCCAGGTCCTTTTGCACAAGGAACTACGGCAGCGGGTGAAGCAGAACAAGGTTTCTAGATAACAACAAAAGACTGGATGGATTCTCCTGCAGCAACACTCCGTACGCCCAACATGTGAACCAACGAAAGAAAGGGTTGCGTACTCCTGGACAAGCAACCAGACAGACCGCAACCCCCAAAGCAAGCAGTGTCTCGGTAGAGATATAACACACCACGCTCAACCCCCCAGCATCTCTAACCTGCCCATTATGCTCCCCCACCTTCTCTCCGCATACGATATACCTCTGTTGACCCCCTTACTTCAGGATAGCAATCAGCACGACGAGAATGATAATCGTGACAATAATAGCAACCATCTGCCTCCCCTCCCCCTTCGCCCGCCTCGCCACACCCGCAAGGCTCCTCCCCGCGCGGTCCAGCCTTCCCTGGTGCCGATCCACCATCTCGTCCGTCTCGTCCAGCATCTCCACCTGCGCCTCCAGCTCGTCGCCCATCCGCGAGCTCAGCTCCCTCTGTCGGGATATGCTGTCGCCCAGCCTATCGAGCTGGTCGTCCTGTTCGGCGAGCACGGAGGAGTGGTACTCGTGGACCTGCTGGTTGGACATGTCCGCGTGGCGCTCGGCGGGGGGCGGGGTGGGCTCGTCGCGGTAGGGGAGGAGCTCGGCGGTGTCGGAGAAGCGGACCGACTTGGAGGTGGGGGGCGGCGAGGTTGCGGAGTGGAAAGACTGGGCGTGGGTGAAGTCTGAGGAGAGGGAGGGGTCGTTGGGGTGCGTGAGGGTGGAGGTGGTCGTCGGGGACGAGAAGCCGTGGAATTGAGACGTTAGGTCATCGAGTTGGTTCTGGAGGGGCGTGAGGGAGTCGGTGATCGCGAGGGCCGCACTGCATTCCCGTTAGTTATTCGTGCTCCTCCCAAATGCATATGAGACAGATCCCCATGGTCATAGTGGCAACCGCCCGGGCGTGTCGGGAGAGACAACGTACTCTACATCCCCCTTCTCCCTTAGCCTCTCCTCCTCCTCCCGCAGCGCCGCAACGCCCTCTCGAAACTGCTCCAGCGATCGTGAGATGTGGCCATCCTGCGACCCGCCGTCAAGGTTCAGCGACTGCGCCCGCTGCCGCTCGAGGAGCGAGAGTTTGACGTGGTCGGCGAGGAGGTAGAGCTGGTTCGGCTTGGACATTGCGTCGGTGTTTTCGTCTCTCGTCTGCGGGCAGGTTCGGCGAAATCTGCCCCAGTTCTGCAGCTGAGGCTCGGATGCTCTAATTCAGGGGTTTGGTTTTCGTCGGGTTGGGGATGAGAGTGAGCGGTGCGACGATGGAGAGGGACAGGCGGAGCGACCTGAGCGAGGCGATGATCTGAGGCGATTCACCCGCAGCGTTTCATGCATCCTAAAGGTGGAGCCTATCCAGGTCCGCACCATGAGGATTACGTCATCGCCTGCCCGTACTCAATCCGAAGATAGCGACGACAGACGGCAACCCGCTCCCTCGACTTATAACTATTACAGTCCGTGCCGACCACGAAGTCAGGAACGGCGGAATGTGCTTGATCGAGGGATGCTTAAACATGAGTCCCCATCCCAGCTGGACTCGGAAGATCGGCGAGATACCCCCACGTCCGCAGCATCGCCGCCAGTCTGCCCAACGTTGCCGTCTCGGAGGCTCCGGGATGTGTCCCTGTTCCGCAGGTCTGGCATCCCGTCTCTCCCGGCATGGCAGAGCCCCTCACGTCCTTCAAGCCCCTGTATCGCCTGGTCACGGAAACATGGGCGAAAGCGTCAAAGCAAGTCCATTCCCCTCCGCTCTATGAGCGCGCTCGGCCCTTTAACAATTCCTGTACTCTGCATGCTCCGCCCTACCAGTACAGTCTAGACCCCTGCTTTGACCTCCAGTAACAATATTCCAAGCAAGTAAACGCCCTGCGCAACGCATCAACGAATGACATCCCCCTCCTTGTCGATCCCCTCGATCCCCTCCAGTATGTCGCTCCCCCCAAGCATCCCCTCCTTCCTCACCGTCGCTTTCCGTCCTGCTGTCCACACCTCGTGGAACTTCACGCTCTCATCGCTCGCCGCCACGACTATGCACCCCTCGCGCGGCGTCTGCGTCTTCTTCCGCCGTCGCCTCGGCCCCGCATCATCTGCCATCCCTGGGTAGGCGACGGCGTACAAGGCCCGGTACTCTCCTGGCCAGGGAATCGCCGCTACCTGCTTACAATCAGGCCAACTAAAGATGGCGATGCGGTAGGGGTGGTCTGGCTGCGGATACCCGAATGTCGCCGCCAGTTCGCGCCGCGTCGTCGACCAGATGAGTGAAGTTACCTGCGCCGAGACGGTGATGGTAGCGAGAGCTGCGCCCGTCGTCGTGTGGAAGAAGTGGATGCACTTGTCGTTGGACCCTCCGCCCGTCGCCACAAGCCCGTCGAGCCATGGGCAGAAGGCGATGGCCTTGACGGCGGCGGCGTGGACCCACCGGAACTTTTCCGATCCCGGAAGCATGTTCCGAACCGTTGGAGATGACGCTCGCAGAGTACGGAGCTCGCCGTCATCGTTGACCACCGTGTCGTCGCTAGACTCTCTTGCGTTGCTGCGTCGTGACGAGGTGTAATGACTGCCGTAGCCCTCAACCGGAGGAGCAAGCCCCTGCGCGTCTTGCCGCGGGGGTCCAAACACCTGGTTGACGCTGAATAGGCAGCAGTGATTGTCGTTCGCCCCAGACGCGAACAGGTCGCCCTTGGGAGACCACGCCAGCCCGCAGATCTGCTGGGCATGGGCCCTAATCCTGGCCACGAGTGTGAGCTTCCCCAGCCAGTTGTCTCTCTCCACCTCCCAGCCCATCGGCCATTCCACCACGTAATAGAATATGTCGCCCTGGTAGTCCCCGACTAGCAAGTCCTCTGTCTTGACGGGAACACCAGGGTTCAGTGGATTCTTCGATGGCCGGGTGGTGCTCACAGGCCGCCAGCTCACATAGGCAACTGGGCAGGGCTGCTCGATGTCGAAGCGGGGCGAATCGGTCTCGCTAGGCGTCATGAGACACAGACGGCCATCAGCTAAGCCGAAGGCCAGGATACTCTTTCCACCCTGGTGAGAGGAAAAGTCGACCGATGAGATCCAGCAGTCAGGGGGGCAGGTCTTTAGTAGCGACACACCCTTCTCCTCCGTCCAACCGTACAGCATGTTCCCGAGGCCCATAGCCAGGATGCCACAACTCTGAGAGTATGCTAGTACGGAGCAGTAAAAGTCGTCCCGTAGATTCCTGGCGTCGAGTACTCTAAACCCTGTTAGCCGCCTCCACATCTAGGGGTGAGGAGAGGCATACCTGAAAGGAGTTGAGGGGAGTATACGCATGGGGATGCTCGCGGGCGGCGCTGGGATCCATGTCAGACAAATTCGACAAGTGAGACCGATCAAAGGGACCCCATCGAACCTTTCAAACTTCTACTATTCTCCCACTCTACCCCGTTCCATAAGGTCACGCCCCTAAGAGAGGATGGCCGGCATGGTGTAGCTGCTATCGATGGCGGGCGCCTGGGTGAGCTAGTGTAGTCTGTTTCGATTATCCTTCTGGTCTGGTCAAGGTCAAGAGCGCATGCCAGGCGACTCTCGTGTGTTTCTTCGTCATCTTCAGACCTGGACGCTCGGCTTGCATACGACGTGGGGAAAAGCCGGGCGTTTGTTCCGCTATGGAGAAACCGACCATGTCCGTCGTCGATTGCACCGATGCTCGAGACGGCGCCGCCCACGGACCAGATGGTGCCATGGCTTGGCTGCCGCTCTCCCGCAACTCGACCGGGTTCCGCAGCCGAGATGACTGTCCCTACACAAATGACGCTCGAAGTCAGCTCTACTGTCAAGTAGCATTGTAATCCGCCATCCAGTGAATGACCTCACCAATCGGGGTCTCGTCTGAATCTTCAACCCTTGGCAGGGGAGCGAAGCGAAGAATGGATGGGACGGTAGCCCTCAATCTTGGGCGAAACGGATCAGCACTCGCTCTACGGCTTCTGTGTAGTCGTTCCGCGCCACTGAGTGACGAGGAACTCTTGCTCGTCCGAAACTTTTCCGCTATTGGCGAACTGTCATCCCGCCGAGGTATGAACCGATCAGGGCATTTTAGGCCTCCCCTGGCAGGGCTCCGCAAGACATTTGAGTCCTTTGGCGTAAGAGGGGTTCTATGAGTACCGGAGTGGAAAGCAGATGGAATTTCGGAACAGCGCTTCGGGAGCTTCCAGGACCTATTGCTGTTTTCCGGGTTCTCTTCAGATGGACGGTGGAGACTGCTTGGCCTCCAATCTCTCGTAGATCGCTAGTCAACGATAGAGCCGAAAGCCTCGCTGTTTGCGTCGGTCTCCCCCCTCAATGGACGTGATGGGGTCGGAAGACCGTATGGCGTCCCTGGGGCTGAGCCGTACCCCGAATCGCGGGGGGACGGGCCGTTGATGGGGGCCTGGCCTGACCTGCGCTCACCACTCCATCCATCAGGCGGGATGGGGCGGCGTCGCCCTTTTAGCTGAAGGGTATTTGGCCACTCGCCGTCGCTGGCACGGGCGTCACCACCTTGGGGGTGTGGAAGACGGTGCGAATCGAACGGGCGAATCATGTGGAATAGAGCTAGAGACGGAGAAGCTGAAGGTGCAGAGAAGCGCTTGAGGGGAGAGAGATAGATCCTGGGGAGAAGCTGGGGCCTTGACGAAGCCGGGACGGGACGGTTTTAGTTGACCGAGCTGTCGGTTCCGAGACTTCCATGTGACGCCGACATCGAACTGGAGGTATTGATGCTTGATGCTATGCAAATTTAAGCGGCGTGGGATATGGGAAGCGATGAAGGGAAGAAAAGAAGCGGTGACGGTACGGAGAGAAAAAAAATCAAGTTCAGTGGAGGTACTTTGGGCGATGGCGTCTAGACACCTTGTGAGGACATCCATCGGGAAGGAGGCATAGAGAGGGCAACATCTGATAGGACGACAGTCCAACGAATAGGCGGGAGGGTACAATGGGAAGCGAAGGAAGGTAAGACCGGATCGAGCTATTTCAACTATGCTTCTAATGCTGTTATTTCCTCTTTTCCTTCTTCTTTTTTTTGGGTGACAATTGTCTGAAAGAAGAACGCTCACACCCAGAAAGGACTATCTCAAGATTGGGAACGCTCCTTCCGTGGGATACGGCTCTTACCAGAACACATGCACTCTGTCGGTCAACCCAGAGAGACGAAATATTGCAAGAGAAATACAACATTCAGTATGTCTGGCCCATCTGACAAGGGCACCCCTGCCGACTTCAAGATGCCACTTCGGACAGCTCGTTAATAGAAGAGAGTGCGACAAGACCAGAGCAAAGGCTCTTTGGTATACTGGTGCGGCGTAGAGTATTCGGTTGTTAAGTCGATATTTCATGAAATCGAAAGCAGTTTCTACTTTTCTGGACTTCCTGTTGTGAAGATTATATACCAGTTTAAGCTTGGGGTCACCAGGAACTAACAACCGTCTCCTGATAGCAAGACCAAAAAACAGTTATTCCCGCGCGCAGCGTATTTCACTTGCAACACGGTCCATCTGCTCAAACAGGTAGGCGCCTCGCAGTTCTTTCGGGACGGCTGATCTCATTTTGTAATTTGGATTTCCCGATTGGGGGTTATGAAAGCGTCATCCGGCTGGAATCAAGGTCAATGCCAGGAGCGGGCAGCGAACAAGAGGTGCCGGTTGACCAGAAGTGCTATACGGGATATATGCCTCTACCAGGTATCGCATTAAAGATGCTTTCGGTGGAGCCGGGTCCTCATTGTTCCGTGCCTTGCTTGGCCGGCCAAGGCGACTTGCGGGGGCAGCTGGCACTTACGACACTGCAGCCACCGCCAGCCGACAACCGCCTCCCAATGACTTCATTAACAGCCCGCGACACCCAACAAAACACCCACTCCATCTCATGAAGGATCCCGGCAAATAGCAGCGGGGATCCGAGCTGGATGCCGCCGCCATGCTCTCTGCATTCACAGCTCGTCCCATAATCGAGCTCAAGGCACGGGACCGGTCCAAGATCGAGACGATACTTGCCCACGGTAAGCTTCCTCGGCTTCCACGACCGCGTCCAGCAGCTGTCGCATGGCGCCTAACCGTCTGTTTGTCCAGGTGACCGAGTTTTCGTCGGCCTAAACACGGGCTCCCTACGTATATACCGCGTAAACGAGCTTCGCCCTCCCTCCGAACCGGTGAATGGATCTCACGACGTGTCGGCAGACCCCGACGATAGCCCGGCGCCGACGAACGATGCCAAGAACCACCAGCAGCCGCAGGGCTCCCAGAAGCCTACGGACCTCTTGCGCGAGGTGGAGAAGTTCTCGACCAGATCGATAGACCAGCTAGCTATAATCAAGGAAGCGAACACCCTCGTCTCGCTCTCCAACTACCACGTCTCGCTCCACGATCTCCAGACCTACGAACTGATCGAAACGTTTGCGCGAACGAAGAACGCAACCTGCTTCGCCGTCACGTCGAACATAGTCAAGGACCCCGCGACGGGAATTCCCGAGATAATAAGCCGTTTGGCCGTCGCCGTGAAGCGCAGGTTGCTGTTATGGAGCTGGCATGCGAGCGAGCTCAACCCCGACGTCACCGAGGTCCTGCTCATCGAGACCATCCGCACGCTGACGTGGGCGAACGCTACCAAGATTGTGTGCGGTATGAATGGGGGCTACACCCTTGTCAATGTCGTTGACGGCGATATCGTTGAGATAGAGAGTTCGGGAGGGGTTGGCGGGCCCGGCGGCCCCCAAGGTGGCCGCTTTGGCGCGGTGAGCACTGCCGGCATGAGTTACATGGGCCTCGGGGGTTATATCCCCAAGCCTCTGTCGGCGGGGCTTGCTGAAGGCGAGCTGCTACTGGCGAAGGACATAAACACGCAGTTTATCACCGACGAGGGTAAGCCGCTGGAAAAGAGCCAGATCCCGTGGCAGGTGGCTCCAGAGTCCATCGGCTACTCGTATCCGTATATCCTGGCCCTGCAAGCACCAACAAAGGGAACACTCGAAGTCCGGAATCCGGACACACTTTCGCTCCTGCAGACCATCTCCTTACCCGGGGCCAGTCAGCTGCACTTCTCTCCCCCTAATGTCAGCCTGGCGCATGCCGGGAAGGGGTTCCACATATCAAGCGAGCGATGTGTCTGGAAGATGGGCGCCGCCGACTACGACTCGCAAGTACAGCAACTGGTTGACAGCGGGTACTACGACGAAGCCACCAGTGTGCTGGCCATGTTGGAGGACGCGCTGCTCAAGAACAAGACGGAGTCGCTGCGAGAGACGAAGATGCTTAAGGCAGAAGTCCTGTTCCGGCAGAAAAGGTATCGGGCATCGTTGGACCTCTTCAACGAGGAAGATGTTCACGCCCCCCCCGAGCGGGTGCTCCGTCTGTACCCGCGGTTAATAGCCGGTGACCTATCGGCGGATGCTCAGACGCAGGAAGGGGAGGAGTCCGAGAGCGAGGCCGCCGCCGCCGAAACCCCAGCAGATGCCGAACCGGCAGCGAGTCCCGACGATGAGGCGGACCCATCATCCCCATCTAAGGGTGGCGGAGGGTTCGTGTCCATGTTTATGGGGCGTGGAAAAGTGCTTTCTGATACCGCCTCGATACGATCAGCAAGAAAAGACAACACGGACAGCAGCGACGAAGCCGCGAGCGTCAAGGCCCAACCGCAGGGAGATAGACCCCTTGAAGGCAAAGACCTGAAGAACGCCGTCCTCGAGCTGAACAGCTACCTTGCCGGCACGCGGGCCCGGCTCCAGCGCGTCATCGACCCGTCTACTGGGAAGCTCAAGCCCCGGCAGAACAAGACCACGGAGGAAGCTCTGAAGCGGTTCCTCTCTTCTGCTGCGAGTGACGACACGGAGGAGCAAGAGCTGGAAACGCAGCTTAAAAATACCTTCTCCCTCGTCGATACGACGCTGTTCCGCGCCTACATGTTCTCTCACCCCTCTCTCGCCGGCTCGCTTTTCCGCATCCCCAACTTCTGCGACCCTGAGGTGGTCAACGAGAAGTTGCTGGAGAATAGCCGGTACAACGAGCTGGTCGATTTCTTCTACGGCAAGAGGCTCCACCACAAGGCGCTCGAGCTGCTGAGGAAGTTCGGCGCCGCAGAAGACGCGGCCGAGGCCGCTCCAGCGCTCCACGGGCCGCGGCGGACTGTCGCGTACCTGCAGAATCTGCCGCCGCGGGAGACTGATCTCATCTTTGAGTATGCGGAGTGGACGCTGAAAGCGGATCCCGACCTCGCGATGGAGATCTTCGTGGGGGACACGGAGAACGCGGAGACGTTGCCCAGGGATAGAGTGGTTGGCTACCTCTCGGGGATTGATACCAAATTGGAGGAGAGGTATATACAGCATATCATCGCCGAGCTGAACGATCTAACCCCGGAGTTCCACAACCGGCTCGTGGAGCTGCTCGTGCGCCGATTGAAGGAACAACCGCGTGGAAAAGAGTGGGAGGACGTCATGGCGAGACTCATTGCGTTTTTGAGGTCGAGCCGGCAATATAGCCTTAGTAGGGCGTTCGGCATGATTCCACGGGATGGTGAGTTTGTCTGCGTCGGGAGGGAAGGTTGGCAGGGCATTCACGCGCGGCTCGGAGCGCTAACAAACTGGCAGATCCGGCCTTCTACCAGGCGCAGGCGGTGATATTGTTCCTCATGGGGCAGCACAAGCAGGCGCTGGAGATCTACGTCTTTAAGATGAAGGACTACGTCAAGGCTGAAGAGTGAGTTTCGAAGTATTAATTAAAGCAATCTCCTGCTAACTCACGTCTAGATACTGCAACCAGGTCCACATGTCACCAGAGGCCGGCCAAGAAAAGACCGAGTCCGCTTCCGACGACGATGGCGAAGCCGAACCACAGCCCTCGATATACCACACCCTCCTCTCACTCTACCTGACCCCCCAGTCTCCCCATGAGCCGAACCTCGAGCCCGCCCTCTCTCTCCTCTCCCGCCACGGCTCCCGTCTCCCCGCTTCCTCAACCCTCTCACTTATTCCGGACAGCCTTCCTGTGCGGGACCTGGAGTCGTACTTCCGGGGCCGGGTCCGGTCCGCGACGTCTGCGGTCAACGAGGCGCGCGTAGTCGCGGGGCTGAGGGCCACAGAGCTGATCTCGAGCCAAGCGAAGCTTTTGTTGGGAGATGGGGGGCAAGGCGGCAGGAGTAGGAGGGTTGTGGTTACGGAAGAGAGGCTTTGCGGGGTGTGTCATAAGAGGCTGGGAGGAAGCGTGGTGAGTGTGTTGCCGGATAATGGAGTGGTGCATTATGGGTGTGTGGGAAGGGGGCCGAGAGAGGGGATGAGAGCCGGGGGTTGGGGAAGGACGTCGTAGCGTCGATGTTGTTGCATTGGGCGTGCATGATGGTGAAGTAGGGTTGGTCTGGTGGTGTGGTTCCGATGGATACCCTGCGAATATAATCTTTCTCGATCCGCACTTGTCTCTTCCGGTGCAGTATCCATCTCGCTGTCGTCGAGTCACCCTCCGCTCAGTGACACGCTTTGTCGGAGTGCAAGCCCCCCAAGTGTCTTGGTGTCGTGTCGAGCTCAGTCCTCCTCGACGACTTCCTCGCCGTAATTCTCTTCCTCCTTGACCTCGTCCAGCTTGCCCTCGCGGGCCTTGTCCTCCTCCATCCGCTTCGTAAGCTCTCTGTTGATGTCCTCCTGTATCGTGGCGGCGGCAGAGCGGAGAGAAGCAAGGTAGGCGGCGTGGTCGGCGGGCTGGAGCGAGTGGGTGAAGGTGAAGGAGGGGCTCGTGTTCGAGGAGTAGCTTGCTGAGAGGGTCGAGGACATTGCGGCGGTAATTAGAGAATTGGATCGTCAACAGCTATGAAGAAGAGCGTTTTTGAGAGGTGGAGAGGTCGGGGAGAGCCGTCTGCTGGGGTGGTGACGCTATTGGGAGGTGTTGGTGGGTGATGTGTTGGAGCTGGGACTGGGTGGGAGGATGTGAGCTTTTCGCGGGGTCTTTGGGAGGCTTCCTGGACCCCGCCACTTCAATGTTCAATGACTTGCAGTGAGGGTGGGGCACAACCTGTACAAGTACCCCGTATCCATACCAGGAACCAGTTGAAGCCGCGACCCGGTTCGGCCAAGTCCCCGGATTCCTCCCACTCAATCATAATACCTGCACAAATTACGTTGGATGTGTGAGGGATAATATATTTACTCGTTCCTGCCCATCACCCGCGAGTAGCCTGTCTCTGAGGCGCTGTTGATGGACAGCGAGGCTCTTATCCGGGACCACGATGGAATGATCTACTAAGGTCAGGTACGATCGATCCCCTGCACTATCCAGCATCCATGTGGCATACTTGCTGGTGACGCCTGGTGCCTTGCCCACGGAAAGCTTTCGCGCCCAGAGACGGGAGATGGCATGTGAAAATCTCAGCCCGGAAATGCCAGATCGATCAACCGGAAGTGTTCCCGCGCGGGAGCGGAGCTCTCACGCTGGAAAATGGCCCCGCAGTTGCAGCACAGCGTCACTGCCTCGTGACGAGAGCAAGCGCACGTCTCGCATTGGGCCGGGCTTGCCGGGCGGCTGTGAGGGCACGAGCCAATGCGCGGGCGTCTGATGATGTGAGACGCTCCATCCTGCCAAGTCCCGAGGCGGGCTGACACCCGTCGCAGCTGAGCCGGCTCGGTGGGGGATCTTCTCGGTGGCTGTATCATTCGCAAGTACAAAGACGGCGGCTCTTGGCCCAAACCCCCAACCGCGCCCCGACGGAGCTAGCCTTTCCAACTTTTGCCAGGCATTGCCACGAGCCTCCTACAACTCTCTCTAGTTTTGCAGCTTCCCGAAACTGCGCTGTGGTTGTTTTGCGGCCCGTCCTCCGAGGAAGCCTCTCCTCAGGTACACGCACACACACACGCCAGATAGGCTCGGTACGCACACACGCACAAACCCGACATTGAGTCCAGGCCGTTCCCCGCAGCAGGCTCCAGGCGATCGCACACCCGCCGCTTCACCCAGGCCCAGGCCCAAACATGAAATAATCGAAACGTCCTCAACTCCCCCGAAGCGCACAGGGCCCACGACTCAACATGCATCCGGCGCGGCCGCCGCGTGCGCCGGGCAGCTTCTCTCCCCTGACGGCCGATGCTGCGCCCGCCCCGTGCCCGTCGCGCCAGCCACCGCCCGTGCCGACCGACCAGGCCAGCGACGATACGAGCCGCCTCAGCCCCAGCAGAAACCCGCCCTCGCCGTCCGCTGCTGCCCCCGACTTCCGCCCCAGCTCTATATCCGCCGTGCCGCCCCCGCTCTTCGCCTCGCACCCCAGCGCCAGCTCCAGCTCCGCCAACGTCAACGCCCAGAACTTCTCGCGCCCAACGATCCCCAGCCGCTCGCCCCCGTCCACCGCGCCCGCCGACACCCCGCACCCGCTCCTCGTGCCCCCGGCCGTCCCCAAGACTCGCTCCGTATCGCCCGACTCGCGCCTTAGAGGCCACCACAGGAAACACTCGTCGCAGGGCCACTTCGAGCCCTCGCTGCCCTCCGCCTCCACCCTCTCCCAGATAGGCATGGCGCCGCCGGGGTCTGGCCCCGCAAATAACCTGTCGGCGAGCCAGATCGCCGCCCAGACCGCCGTCCTCTCGCACCAGCAGTCGTCACAGCACGCCCGACAGCGATCGCAGACCGCTCCGAACCCGGGGCAGCAGCAAGCCGACCCTGCCACCTCGCAGAGAAAGGGCAGCGCCACCAGGGACCCGCTGAGCCCGCCCGCCTTCAACCTCACCGAGGCGAGCGCGCCTCGCGAGAGCGGCTTCTCGAATCAGGGGTACCGGAACGGCCTCATGGGGAGTCATTCTGCCGCTGCTACAACCGCTGCCAACGTCGTCTTCTCGAGGTCTGGCCCATCCTCGCCCTCACAACCGAACCACCCAGGGCCGCCGCCGTTTCCAGAAAAGCCGCCGCCCGTACCCGAGAAACCCTCGAAACCAGAGAAGAAGGGGAGGCTATTTTCGCGCCCGCGAAAGGTCAACACCAAGGGCGAGACAGACGAGAAGCCACTTCCTAGCCCCGGGAAAATTGGCTCTGCCCTCTCCGCCCTGCAACGTGCAAACTTTAGCACTTCGAGCCTCGTCGACTCGTCCGCATCATCATTATACAGCCACGCGAACTCCTCCAACGCGACCATACGGCCCATGGACGGCCCCGTCGAAAAGGAGGTGAAGGAGAAGGAGAAGAAGCACCACTTCCTCTCCCGGCAGAAGCACAAGCTAAAGGAGGAGTACCACGGGTCGAGTGGCTTCAAGACGCCCGACTCCCACGGCCTCAGCAGTCTCTACAACCTCAACCTTCCGTCGAGCCCGGCCCCCAACACCACCGCGTTCCCAAAGACCATCGGTGGGATCGACCTCAGGCACGGCGGCCGCCGCGACAAGCGCAAGGAAGAGCGATCCGACAGCCGCGGGGACAGCGAGTCCGCCGAGTGGCCCGGCCCGGGATCTTTCGGCTCCCACGCCGCTGCACCCACATTCCTAGAGCAGCTGGAACCCGGGAGGTACGGGCTTACAAGCATGTCTTACGACGACGCGTGGCCGTTCTTGAAGGCGAAGATGCTGGTCGTCTTCGAGGGTGAGGACTTGCGATTACCCGTCGAGGACTTCAACCGCATCGTTCTGGTGCACATACAGTACTGCATCCAACGGCGCTCCCCCAATATCATACTTGACGATCTGCGCGATCTGTTGAACACGGGCTTCTCAAGCCTCGACCGCGCGCTGAGAAAGACACCTGAAGACCGCGTCATACCGGCGCTGGTCGAACTCTGGCTCTTCACCTTTACTTCTATCCTGCCCTACATGCAGGCCGTGTTCCTACCGCTGGACCTTGAGTTCGCGGGGTGCGGCACGCTACTCACCCCCGAGAAGGCGAGGGACTTCTGGGGTGGTGTGCCAGAGGGGGGACTTCCAGGCTCGACGCCGCATGTCGCACCCGCGAGCTCGGCCATTGACGTGCGGAGGCTGGTTCTGAACGCGTACCGCGATATCGTGATACTGCCCCGCTACGAGATGCTACGGACCATCTTCTCTAGGCTATCGCTAGAGTTCCTACCTTCGTCCTTCGCCTCGATGGCGCTTGCGTCTCCCCCGCCCGATACCACGGGTCTCTCGAGCAGCCCGTCAGAGTCCTTCATGTCACTAAATCGGCCAGGGACGGCGACGAGCGTGGACCCAAGTCTCGGAAGCTACAATTCCTCCACCACGACGCTCCTCGGCGACGCAGGCCGCACAAGAGCAACCTCGAACGTCTCCTACGGCAGCGGCGCCACCTCGGACGGCGGGGCTCGACCAGTGCGCGGGGAGGCGCCCAGGCGCGAGCAGAACGCCGAGGACTCGAAACAGGTTGCCGAGCTGGCGGGGCGGATGTTGCAGTGCATGAGCGTCCTGGCCAGCGTAGGCTCGTTCTCAGGGCCGCCTGGGGAGGGCGAGGAGATGCGGGACGTGGAGGAGATGAGCGGGGACGAGAAGATGGAGGAGCTTTGTAGGCTGCTGAAGCTGAATTGGCTCGGGAGGGGGAGGACGGGCAGGAATAGAAGGGGCATTGTCGGCGGACGGGTTAGGAGGGGCCAGCTGAATTTGGGGCAGGGGGAGGTCAGGGTTGTATAAGATGGGTGGTGTTTCGATAGGACCAGGACGGCGTTCAGGTAGTGGTTTGCGTTGGGACCTGTACTATCTGTACTACGAAGGATATGGGAGTATGGAAGACAGAGATGTCGTAGAGACATGACGATACCTTCAATGATTCAACGATTTTACCAGAGGCTTCAATTTGAGAACATGGGAGCTCTCCCCGTGCAAGTGAAAATGAAAATAAACTGCGAGATGCCAGAAATGATAGTTCCAGCTAAAGACGGAAAACATGTAATGTCACAGTCCAGTATTAGGCGAGACCAGAGTTTGATATGAAACCAGTATTATATTTTCTTCTCGACTACGAGTAGAGGCGTCGACGCGAAGATCGTAAACGCGCGTTATATCCAAGATCACAATCGCTATGCAGTCTTCCGCGAACCGTGGCATATCTAAACATCTATCTTTGTTGGGCATTAGCAATTGGCCAAACTAAGCATGAAGGGCTTCAAAAGAGAAACACCAATCTCGCGTCGCAAATCAGACATCCAAGGAAGAATTGACCCTCATTTATCCCAGAAAGGCTCTAACGGGACTCAAGTGGAAACTGCGAATGTCGATGGAAATTTCATCATCGGACGCGAGATTGGGTGTGAAGCGGCGGGAAGAGGGCGCAAGACTCACCAACTGGTCACGCAGGAAGCCCGCTGCGGCTGCGGGTTAGTTCGGAGTGAAGGCTGGTCAAGCAAATCTGCACTTTGAGCGAATGTCAGCGGAAGCTTCCTCGGAGCGAATGAACAACAGAACGTGGTCCCTCAAAAGGAAGTCAGACAGGAATACTGGCAAGTAACAGGTCCCGCGCCCGTAGGCGGAGACCCGAACAGACTAGATTTCGTCAAGGTCGAATCGGAACGGAAAAGAAGTAAATTGTAGGTGTCATCAGGTTGAGGGTGTCGGACGACCGCGAAGCCGCGAGAAGTGAAGAGATAGAAATCAGCGTTTGTGAGCTTACCTTGCAGAGCGTGGGCAGCGAATACGCCGTCTTCAGACTCAAATTCGAGTGAAAAGGCACGACGATTGCTGCCCCGGGACGAAAGAACTGTTGACATGGAGGGTGAAGGTTGACAGAAATTTCTGGAGCTTCGTCGCCATTAAATAGTCGCGCGTCTGGGAGCAGAGTCCATGTGGGGCGTTGGAAAATTTTCGGCCGAAGTGCATTTCTGACTCAGCACCCAGCCCAGCGGCCACCCCCACGTGACTTGCATCGGAGAAGATGCACAGGCCCACTTGGGCGATGATACCCCAGTAAGGTACGCGGAGGGGACCCCTGCACCGGGTCAGCCACCTTGACATCGACCCTGATCGGTGGGTATGTGCGGTCACAGAAACTGCTGTAAGAGGATTTGCGACGTGAATGATCGACTGTGGAAAGATATTGAAGGGGTCCGGAGAGAGAGACTATAGTGTGGTGCGGACATTCGACAATTGGGCAATTGGGAAATTGGAGCGTCCTCGGGCGACAAGAGCACGCCATGTCTCGCAGAGCGCAGCAGTCGATGACTGGCGAGGACTTCAGATGACACGACATTCAGTTAAGATGAATAGAAGCGGTCCTGGTTCCCCGTCCGCCCCGATTGGTGACCTGGAACAGCGGTCTGTGCAGCAGTTATCGTTCAATCCGGAATGATCCCACCTGCTTTTGGAACGAGGCGTGAGCTGATTGGGCCAGCCACCCGCGTCAATCGCTATATCCAGTATGGGGCCCCCATCCGGGCCATCTCCCGCCTCGTCCCCCTCCCCTCTCTGCTTCATCCACGGAGCCTGAGCGCGCCGAGTTCCACATCCCCCAAACTACCCGCTGTTAGACTGTTCTCTATCTCATTCATGAGATCCGGCGCGACGTATCGGACGCATCCGGCGAGAGGTTTAGAACAGAGCTGGGAAGGAGACGAGCCCTTGCACACTGGCTAGCGTCCGCTCGGCTCGGTCGCCACAGTCCCATCCCACGACCGGTTAAGGCAGTCGGCGCGCCTTTCCTCCAGATTGAATCCCCCGATCGGCCCACGGCCCCGTCGCAACGTAACGGAGAATAATTCCCCAGCAACTTTTCCCACTCGCATCTCCAGTCCGCATCACCCCTTTCGCATTCGACCTCGCGGGTTTGCTCGCGAATTATCACCTGAGAGCGGTAAGCAGATATCTCAGTTTCGTTCTGACGGTCAGGTCTGGCGGGTGCCCCGGCGGTGGAAGTCTCAGTTATCGCGCCTGCCATCGCCCCAGCGGTACTTCGTACCCTGGCTCCCCCTGCCCAATCGCCTCCCAGCACCGTCGCCAGTCCCCTCCCCCCTTCCGCCCGTCTCAACTCACTTTTTTCGCGACCTCCCCCATCCTTTGTTCCCCAGATTTCCGACATCCAAACGAGGCCAACACACGCAACGAGGCCGAAATTTCAACCGCAGCAGCTGACCTCCCAAACAGCGGCAGGCAAACATCGCCAAGGCGAAATAATCCACTTCGGCGATCCCGGCGGAAGCTAGCGACGGGCCACGATTGAGCACGGCGCCCGGAACCCCGAAACCTGGCGCCGAAGTCGCTTGCGATCGCTCCTGATAATCGCGCTTCCTCGACATCACGGGACAAAGCCTTCTCGTCGATTCTGCCAGCTTCGCAACTCTAGGCGACACAGCCGCCATCTTCAAGTTGCTCCTTGGCACTTTCCGCGACCGCTGCCACGACTAGCGACCCGAATCTGCCTCCCCACGTGGCGTTGCCCAACGCGCAGGACGGTTTCGTCGCTCATCCACATAAACTTTGATCCAGCATCAGGCCTTCCCCCCTCTTGCAATCTGTCCAGGACTGGACCGATACCCAGGCAGCTTACGCGACCGCGATCAGCGACAAGCCATCAGGCACACCCATCGATGTCTCGACCGGCTCGGCGCTAAACAAAGCATACGCCCACTTTCTCGACTACCACCCGCCTCTGCGCGTCGCTCTACCTCTAGCAGACCACCACATCGCTCGTGATCGCATTCAGCCCGCCACCTTCGCGCCTGGTAGTCTCCCCGTGCTACCTTATTCCTACCCTTCCAGCCCATCGGGCTCCTTGCTTAGCACCCTGTACAATCGCATGGTCTCTTCATAGAAGTCTTATCAGACTACATCCACGTCCAGTGGGCCGCCGACTAGAGGAACCGGAAGATGATGGCTAGCATGGGCCCCGGCTTCGGCCAGCCCAACGTCATGCAACAACACCCAGGCGTGCCCGGCGGTCATCCTATGGGCCCGGGCATGCCCCATAACCCCAGCCAGCAGGGCGGCGGCGGCATGCCACCCCAACTCAGCGGCCATATGAACGTTTCCGGCGCGCCAGGAAACCAGGCCCTCATGGGCACGATGCCACCGTCCGGGGGCGGTCCGAACGCCCATGCGATGCAGCATTTGAACCCCAGCCAGGGGCAGATGTTCCCCCAGCAGCAATTGCATGGTACGTTCCGAACAGCGTCCCACCCCCTCGTGTCCGCAAGGCTTCGCGACTCACCAAGCGTGCAAACAGGCCCGATGCAGGTACAACTCCAGCAACAACAACAACAGTATCTCCACCAGCAGCAGCAGGCAAGGCAAGCCCTCATGGCCCAGCAACTGCATGGTAACATGGGAGGCGTGAACGGCATGCCCATGGGTATGAACATGGGCCAGATGAACCCAGCACAGGTGGCAGCCATGAGGCAACAGATGAGACCCGTAAGTCACCCATGTGCCGCGACCGGCTCTACCCCCTGTGCTTCCAGCCCCGCTGTATTCCCGATTTAGAAGGACAACGAGGATCTTAAGCTAACCCCATCCCATCTGCAGGGCCAGAATCCGCATGCTCAGGTACGGTCGCTCTCGACGACTCCTTAATATCCTATGATTCGTAAACAGACGTGTCGCGTTGATGGAAGATGGCTCTTGCTAACATGGAGTTTCCACAGGCATTGATGGCACAGCGAATGGCGATGCAGCAGCAGCAACAAGCACAAAGTCAAAACCAGCACATGGTGCCAGGCAATAACCCGGGTCAGCACTTGCAGATGACGCCGCAGCAGCTCCAGAACCTCCAGAACCAGCAGGCACAGATCGCCGCAGCATCGATGCAAGCCCAAGCCTCCGGGCACGGCCAACAACCACAGGGACAACGCCCGCAAACCCAGGGACAGCCGCAACAGCCTGGGCAACAGACTCCGCAGGCATCACAAGCTCAAGTGCAGGCGGGGACCCCCGCTCCGTCAGGCGGCCAGCAGACGCCAGCACAAACGCCAGGGCCAACGCCTAACCCGCAGAGCCAGCAACAGCAACAGCAGCAACAGCAGCAACAAGCGCCGCCGCAGCAGCAGCAACAGCAACAGCAACAACAGCAGCAGCAGCAGCAGCAACAACAACAGCAGCCACAGAACCAACAGGCGCAACAGGCGCAAGGCCAAATGTCCAATGCTGCCATGCAGGCGCAGATGAACGCGGCGGCACACCAGCTAGCGATGAGCAACAACCTTAACGGCCTTGCCCATCAACGGACACCGGCGGAAGTGAGGAGTAACTGCTTGCTGAAGCTGATGCAGTTCTCTGAGCATCTCAGCGGGTACCCTGTAAGTCATGGCCCATCCGCGGTAGACGCCACGTATCCTGCCTGTTGTTCGAGGCTAACCGATAATATGCAGGGACCAAAAGGTAAAGGCGACCTCTCGTACTGGAACGACTTTGTACGGACCTTCTTCTCGCCCAAGGGAGTCTTTAGGCACTGGGTCCACATCAGCGAAGAAGAGGACAAGGCCGACAAGCAATACGAGATCGCGTTCCCGGCGCTAGCACGATATTTCCACACATACTTCGAGAGCGGCGTTAAGACGATGCAGTTTGTCATGGATAAGGGGACTACAGAGCGACCAATGCCGAACGGGTTCTCGATAGAAAACAGCAGGTCAAGCTTCGTGTATTGGTTCGAGAATGGGCTTCACGTGAGTGACCTCTCTCTTGTTGTTTTGCTTCTATTGCTAACGCGCTTTCCAGCTGGTGGCCACCGGGACCATGAGGGCACAGTTCGATGAGAACTACAAGCTCGACGTGCTTGAGTTCTCGACCACAGGCCACGAGGAGTTCGTGTCGCTTAAGAATGTTGTCAGGGCCGCGAAGCCGGCGCACGACTGGGTCAAGGAGTGGCACAAGGTCAACTCGCAGAACATCATGGCTTCGCCCGAGATCAGCAAGAAGAGCAAGGCGAAACAGATGAAGTCGCCGCAGAACGCGCCGCCGGACGCGCTGGTAGACCTTCCTGGGTCGGCGGTGAAGAAGAGCATGGGGATACCCGAGGCGGTGTTCCAGTTCCTAGAGGTGAGAACCGCCATACCGTCCTCCCGCGCGTCGGGAATGTTAGTCACTAACCTGAACGCAGACCGCGGAAGTAATGGGGCAGATGATCCCGCTGTTCGGATACTGCCACTCGCACCAGGGTGTCGACGCGCGGACGGCGCTGGAGCAGTACGTATCCCAGAACATACAGAACGCCAACGGCCAGCCCATGCCGCAGGGAATGAACATGGCCATGGGTGCCAGCCCCTCGCTGGCGCAGATGCAACTCCCCGGATCCCCGCATGTGGCAGGCAGCCCGGCCCCAGGATCCATGCAGGCGCCGAACATGGCGGTGCAGAAGAGCCACCAAGGGACGACGAGCTCCGGAGGGCCGAGCGCCAACACGAGTCCCGCGTCGAATAAAAGGAGGCGGCCAAGCGCGGTGAAGGAAGAGGATGGGACGCCCGGGCCACAAGTTAACGGGGCAGGGAAGAAGCCACCTACGCCGAGGATGCCGAAGAAGGCTAAGACGAGTCAGCAATAGGAGGATGCTGGTGCGAAGCGATGGATCTATGAGGGGGAGGATCGGTGTTTGCGGGTTTACGGCTCCGTAATGTCTGTTACTTTTATCTGCATGATGGCGGGGCGTCGCGCTGGTTCGGGTCTTTTTTTCAGATTTGGGCAAAGTTTTTGCAACTGGTTTCTTTTCTCGTTAGCCGGATGCTTCAGGGTGGTTTGGGGGGGAACGAAAGAGCATGTTCGGTTTGGGATTTACATTTTTTTCGCGGTTTCGTTGGTATTTTCTTGTCTGGTCAATATCCTTGGTGTTTGGGGGACCATTGCGCTTTCTTGCTCAAAGGAGGAGAACCTGATCCGAGGGGGTAGCGAGGTAGAAGGCATGCATTCTATGCCTGGCTGGCGGAGTTTGTAAGTTGGTGTCGTGGGCGATGCGGGTAATGCCTAGGGATGACTTGGAGAGCCAGAAGGGGAAAGGGGGAGGCAGAAGAAGTGCGGTCGGGGTTACTGTACACCAAGTGAAAGAATCGCATGCGCTTATACCACCGTGGAATTCATCCTTTTTTCGACGCTGTCTTTGCATCAATGCTCCGGTCTGGGACTGGTTGTGATCTTCTGTAGCGTCAGCCACGAGGCGTCCGGCCGCCCTGCTTGAAGGTGTGGGTGGGTGGAAATAGAAGGGTCCTGGAAGGGGTGAGTGAGAGGAAAGAAGCCTGCCCTGGGGGAATCGGGGAGCTCATGCATCACGCCGGATCCCTTCCCATGAACTAAGCTCCCCTCGCCTTGGGGGAATGGGAATCCGTGGATGACATGGCTGCTTCCTGCGTGTCTCACGGTTTGCTTGTTCGCTACTGAGTCTAAGATCCGGCGACCACTTCCGTCTAACATACAAGACAGGGGGGCGCCTGCTCCAAGCTGTGGAACGCCATGGTTCTCACGAGACTTGGCTTTCCCAGCCTCCTACTCACCAACATATATTTGAAGACAGCGGGAGGGTCTTTGGCTCGCGGGAGACGGGCCTGTCCCGCGAGGACAGTGGAAGAGCGTTGGAGCAGGCCTCGATGCCATCCATGTTCAGCCGGCTTCATCTCGAATCCAGCACGGGGCAGGTGTTGCCACGAGACGGGAAGGAGCCCAAGACAGGGATAAGGCTTGAAACTTGCGGTCAAGTACTTGGGAAAGAGGTCCCGAGCGCCGAGAAGACGGGAACTCGGGGGGAGGCTCGGGTGTAAGCGGAGGCATGGTCCGTGACACACCCGATCCGCGTGAGATAACCGAATGGAGGACGGCGGGGCTTCCTCTTTCCAGTATGCAAAGCGAGCTGAACATTGTCAGCGGAGGAACATGACATACTATCCTCCGTATCTCGGCTCTTGATCAGCTCTCGCCCATCCCTGAGAGGTTTCCCAAGGAAGGCATCAGTGCCATGGAGTGAGGACACCAGACGTTCAATATCCACTGTCGTTGGGGGCTCGCACTCGTGCAGCCTCGTCGCCATCGATCAGAGTACTATGTGGCAAGCGCGCAGTGATGACCGGCGCAGAGCACTGGGGCTACACCGAAGGTCACGATCACTAATACACGCGGTGCACAGCATCAGGCGCGACGGCTGTCCTACAACCGGATGTAGGGGCCCGACGTCACCCATATCCGTGGCACCCCGCTCGTGGCGCTCGCTTCGCCCCGGCGGAATGACACGCCAGAGCTCCTGTTCGCGGAGAGCCCGCTGCGGACGCGGCCCTGCCCAGGCTTGGCTTGCCACCTTGCAGTCGGGCAGGCTTCAGCTAGGGCGAGGCCATGCCCGTAAGACTGACAGATGTGCCAATTAATATGAATTCTTGCACATCTGAGCTAATAGAAAGAGAGGGAGGACACGTTACACGCGGGGCGACGGCTCCGTGGGTTAGATCCCGTCGTCCCGGAATTCACTCCTCGTGTAAGCGACGATATCCGCTACCCTCTACGTGGTGTAAGTCCAAAGGCCCGAGCCCCACGAATCCCAAGCCTGCCAGCTTACCTGCACCAGAGTTTCCACACGTGCGAGTGAAGTGGCAGTTCGCTCTGGCGCCTCACCGAACACGAGGTCTCTTGGTGCGGGGTGCATAACGTGGCTTGCCAGTGTCCTATACGCCGGCGCATCGCTGCCGATCATGTCTTGGCTTGAACGGGTGGGCGTTATGTTGAGGACAGGGGAGGTAAGCAGTGTGCTCTTTCCATCCTACTTTTCCCTGGACTCGGGACTCGAAGAAGGCGAAAAGCCGGCGTGATGGCGTGGTAGGGCAGCTAAGATACAGGGTGTCTGGACGTCGCTGTTAAGAGCCAAGACGCCCCAGCTTGGGCTTTCTTGGGTGGCTCGACAAGCTGTCCCCCGCCGATTCGCCAGGCGTTCTTGTGCACTTTGGGTTTCCAACTCGCAGCTGCGTTGTCACTACATAGCTGTCACCGACCGGGCAATCGCCCGTGCCGCGTTGCACCGCTTCCAATATTCCGAGAGCAACTCAAAGCAGGACTCCCCTAAGGCTCACGCCATGAAACTCCCGAGAACAGTCCGCAACAGGCAATGACCACGAGAAGAGAGAGGGGTATGAGGCGGCGATGCATGCGCGAAGTAGGAACCAGGGTGCTGGTCCTCGTATTGCGGGCCAAGAGCGCGCTCGGGAGACGTGCCGAGACTGTGGCTCTCCCGCGGGCTTGACGTAGGCCCAGCGAGCCTAGTCCGCTTAAGGTTCTGTGGCTTTTTCTTATTTTAGCAGCACCCCGCGCCCGCTGGAGCCCACACCTTCACCCTTGTCCGTCGCCTCTCCGAGTCTTCCGCGCCCCGAAAGCCAGAGCTGCCCCAACGCGACAATGACGCCCTGACCATTGTTTGCTGGCACCGGCTTTTTGCAGGCCTGTATCCGCCGGGCTAATTATAACCCCAGTCTTATTTTTTCCTTGCAACTCCGGGAAATTTGTTTGGAACACGCAAACCTGTTGGAGATAGACAGTGACATTGCTCCTCGCCGCAGGCTCCGGCTTACACGCCCCATTAAGGCCCCCCATGCGGGGTATTGGCGGATGTAGACGATTACTATTCCGCATAATCCGCCGGCGAGGGAAAAGTTCCCAAACAGAACGGGGCGGAGCTCAGACTCGGGCTGATCTGCCGAGCCGGCCTCGTGGCAGCCGGGTCCACAGACAACGTGGATCTGGGAAGGGCTTGCGAGTCTTTGAGAGCGGCGAGATACAGCTCTGATCATGCCACGGCCTCGTTACATCGTGTTGAGTGCCGTACAAGTAAGCTGACTGCTCGTGACGGGGAGGTATCGAGGGCCCTTTGTTCGGGCTGCTCCGTCCTTAGCGCCCAAACGGTGACTTGACTTTCGCTCGAAGCAGCACCTGGGCCTTCCTGTAACCCTCATTTGCTCCCAGATACAATATTCCCCCGGACATGCGCACCGGTGTGTACCCCAAGCCACTTGACCGCCAAGCCTCGTGATGGAGTTCCCTCCCATGGGGACAGGCCTCGCCTCCTACACCACCCTTCTCCATTAGGCAAACTCTATGCAGCCTTCTGAATGGAGCCATACCTTAACGAGCGGTCCTATGAAGATCTTTCCGCTTTCGACCGCGTAACAAGCCCTACGGAAGGGGTCCTCCCACTTCCCCACGTAGCTTCCTTTCTTTCACTCCGCATCATCCCTGTTCTGCATGCACTTATACGAGGAGAGGCGCCGGGCCGACGCAAACGCTAACATATAGCTTGCAGTGTGCGTTTCTGGTCGTGGGAGCGCGTGATGAAGCCACCTCCCGTCCAGCCCTCGCACCATGTTCTCCAATCGCAAAGCTCCCGAGAAGGAACGTACATACACGAGATCACACTAGCTCCGCACACACTTCTTGGGTTCTCAGTGACATCTCTCTTGGGAGACATCTCACACCCCAGCTCAACATACTCAGTATCAGCCTCCCTATCCCACCAGCCCCAAATCTATATAAGCCTGACTTCCTCCCCTCTTCTTCCCGGTTTCCTCTCCTACCATCCATCCACTCGCTTAGGACCAAAGAGACATACAACAGCCCAAACACCTAATACCTAATACCCCAACACTCTCGCTACAGACCAACCGCATAAACGCCACCATGCAGTTCAAGGCCCTCGTCTTCGCCGCCATCGCCGCCGTGGCCGCCGCCGCTCCCTCCGCGGACGCCGAGGCCCAGGGGCACTGCGAGCCCGCCACCTACTCCTGCACCTGGAAGAACGGCAAGCCCGGGTGGAAGGTGTGCGACACCGGCCACAACTGGCAGGTATGTTTTGGGCCCATCTCCTCGGTCCCCCGCCTCCGGGAAGTGTCTAACAGTGCTGTCCAGTTCGCGGGCTTCTGCCCCCCGAAGACGAAGTGCTACTTCAACGAGGAGAACCAGTCCCCCTACTGCATCTAAGTCCGCCCCGCCTCTCTTGTGCCTCAGCTCCAACAACAGGGCCGAATATATCTTGGAATGATGTTGGACTGTAAGCCGCTGAAGGACAAGAGCAAGGACTGATGTGCTCCTTTCGATTCTCTGTTGGACATATTAGGGAGGGCAACACTTGCTATAGCTCGCCAACGGGTGGCTGTTTTGTTCCTCTCCCGTTTTTGGATAGAAAATGAATATATGGGCTTCTCTATACTGCGGTTTTCAGTGTGCTATGAACACATTTGCATGTTATTCTCCGACGATGCCCAATCTCTAATATTACATCCCCGCGCCCCCTTTTCCAACCCCTGCTGCATTCAGCGGCTACAAAACGGCGTTCAGCGAGGAATGATCCGTAACGAAGCCTGCGCCTCGTAAACATCCCGTAAATCTCAGTCAAAGCCCGTAGGGCAAGGCGCATGGCAACACGCGATACCAAAGGGTACGGAGGCAGTGGAGCTTCATCTTGATGGCCGCACAAGACCCCTGTTCACTCACACCTTCAGCTCCCTTTCCAGTCCAAAGGCGCCGAGGCCCATCTTCTCGCTCACTGCAGACACGACCCAAACACCTGAAACGTACACTCGGACGAGGCACACGTACAATGTGAAGGCCCAAGGCTTCAGTTGTTATTAGTTTCAACTAGCCGGCGCCCCCTTGGCCATACTACATTTTCCCCCTTCCCAATGCAATACTAGATACAAGGTCCGTCAAAACGCTCTACACCATTCCGCGCGCAGACAAGACCGTCACCACCTCATACACACCCACAAGCCTCCCCTTTTATACACCCCCTTAGTTCCCGGTCCTCTTCTTCTCAATAATGGCGAGCATGTTCTTCCACACCTGGCCAGGCTCCTGCGCCGCGTCGATGCGCTTCCAGATGCCCGTCTTCCGGTAGTAGTCCACCACGGGGGCCGTCTGCTTGTGGTACGTCACAAGGCGCTTCTTCAGCGCGTCGGCGTTGTCGTCGCTGCGCTGGATAAGCGGCTCGCCCGTCACGTCGTCGGTCATCTCCTTCTTGGGCGGGTTGAAGACGGAGTGGTAGGAGCGGCCAGAGGCAGGGTGGACGAGGCGGCCGGTGATGCGGGCAACAAGGAGCGAGTCGTCGATCTGGAGCTCCACGGCGTGCTGGAGCGTCTGGCTGCGGGCCTTGAGCATAGAGTCGAGGCTCTCGGCCTGGGGCACGGTGCGCGGGAAGCCGTCAAGGATGAAACTAGGACGGTTAGTATAAGGACTTTTCAAGGGAAGTAGTGCTGGGGATGAAAGGGATGACATACCCGCCCTGGCACTCCTTGTTGGTCTCGAGCTCCTGCTTGATCATCCCGATCATGATGTCGTCGCTCACGAGGCCGCCCGTATCCATGATCTTCTTCGCCTCGAGGCCGAGCTCGGTCTTCTTCTGGACCTGCGACCGGAGCATGTCGCCCGTAGCCTAGAGTGACAAGTGTTAGCCAAGATTATCCCAACCCTGCCCAGGCGTAAAGCCATGGCGCGTGGGATAACGGCGTCAACATACCAGATGGCAGCAGCTAAACTTCTCCTTGATCTTGGGAGCCTGCGTGCCCTTGCCTGCAACGTGTCAGCACACCAGCTTCCGCGGAAGCATAGGGCGCAGAAGCGCGCCGGATCCAACTAACCAGCTCCAGGAGGCCCGATGAGGATCATGCGGACCTTGTCGGCCGTCGAGGAGGGAGCGCCTAGCGCCGTCTCCTCCAGCTTCTGGATGCGCGACTCGAAGCCATTGACGATGTCGCGCAGGCGCTGAACCTCGTCCTCAACAAGACCCATCTTGTCCTAGTATCCTCGTTTGTCTCGGGGGGTTGTACGACACGTCGTCGAAGCTCGTGCTCTGCGCCGAGGTCCTTTTAGCTTGCCGAGAAGAGTGGAGATTTTTCGCCAATTGAGCGCGCCGAAAGGAAAGTGAAGTCCTCAGCGTGCGACGGGGTGAAGGGGCGGCGAGCGGGTCGAGTTCAGGGGAACGGGAGTAACGCGGGCGGGTGAAGAAGGGATGGGAGGCAGGAGAGCGCGAGAAAAATAGAGGGAAGCGAAAGCTGGCGGGTTGCCGAATTTTGAGAGCGCCGGGGTTCGATCGGGACAACGGAGATTTTGCCGCGGCGTTTTGGGGCGGCCTTGGATTGCGTAGCGCTGCGGTGCCGGGTGGACCAGGGGTTTGTGGGGCGCTGGAAACCTTGGAATGATGCTTCAGTGTTCCGCCCAAAATTGCGTGGGGACCCCCACGTTGTGCCGACGGCTGTGGACACTTGCTGGTGTTGAGAGCGAGAGAAATGCCAGTACATTTTGATATTTCAGAAGTTTTGTTACTACAATTTACGGCTGGTTGGAAGCATCTATCTCTTGATGTTTTGATACACCCAGGAACGTCACCCTCGTTCGTGGAGCTCGGGTGCAGGCTGCATGCAGGAGAGCAAAGCTGCCCGTCCATCCGGCAACGAGCCAGTGGCGGCATCGGGCTCTATGCAGATGCGCCTAAGCGAGGTTTGCATGCATTCGGGTTCAGAGCGAGGTCCTTTCTCCCACTTGGCCGAGGTCAAACAGGCTGTGCTGAGCTTGGAGTTCCCCGGATCTCCGTTTCTAGTAATTCGAGTGAATGAATGGACCATTCGGCGGCCCTTTGGAGGTGGACCTTCGAATTGGCAAGCCCGTGGTACCCCCACGTGGCCTTCCGTTCCCCCGTGTACATTGGCCCTGGAACTCAGCGGGGCCATCTCCGGCCAGATGGGCAGCATGTGGTCTCTCCCCAATGTCGCTTTTCCTGGGAGAAGCCGGGTCCGAGTTAGGATGGCTGTTTCTTTCCGAACAATCCGATCCTCCTGGCTTCTCGACTGTAAACATTCTACGGGGATTCAACCCCAGTGGTGGTGTCTATTGCGGAAGAACTGAGCCGGCTATTCTGCACAAAACATTAACGTTAGGGGCAGCCGGAGCCCGGGGGACCGCTGGTGTTGGCTCATGAAGGCTGGTTCAGAGGACGGTGGGGCAAGATATGGCTATTTAAGGTTTTGTTCCGACATTTCATTGGCCTCCCCAAGATCGGTGAACCATCGTCAGGGAGGTCTTAAGCCACGCTTTCTCAGTCGGCAAGGCTCTGGATCTTTCTATAAGTAAATAGTGGGTTTGATCTTCTCTCTACGGCCGAAGATTATTTGACTCTGGCTGATCGGAGCTTCCCCAGGTGCCTCCAAAGCCATGTTAGTGCCGCCTCGCTTTATTACATACCCGTAACGCAACACATGTAGCAAAGCCATCTCCGTCGTCGGCCCTCGTCCGAAACCACCCTCCGCCAGGCGCCCACATGCTTCGGCGAACTGCAATGGCTCCGGGAGTTGCAGACTTTACATGAAATGGCGAATCGAACTTTGGGACACTTTTACTTGGAGGCCGTACCGAGTGGGTGTCCCGATATGGAGGTAGTCCTCCCGTCCGGGGACACAAGCAAATGAGGTTCCATTGGGCCAAAACCCGATAGCCTATAGTATGACCTTCGTAACAGAAATGGCGGGTCCCTCAGGATCACGTCCCTGATGCTTGGTTTTCGACCCAGCGCCATCTCGCTTGGCCTTTTGTCCGGACGTGAAGTCCTCTGGTCCGGACATTTGCGATCAGTTGCGACGCCACAGTGGCTGGAGCTCCATAACATCACGTGGGCGGCCCACAATGGCGAGGCTCAAGCTCGCCAGCAGCTCCAACGTTCCATTGGCTGTCGCCAGCTGCGCCGAAATCAGCAAGGCAGCCTCAGCACACGACGACAGCTCGCCAGAATCCGAGCTCCATCCAACGACGCCCAACAACCCTCCTCCACCTTGGTCGTCTCCGCCTAGATATTCCGACTGCAGAATCCCGCCCAACTCCACCCCCGAAACAGCACACATACCGCCACGATGCCGGCGACAACGGCAGAGACGCTCAACCTCGTCACCCGCAACGTCACGGTAGCGCCGCTCGTCCTCCTCTCGGCCGTCGACCACTACAACCGCACAATCGTCAAGGGCTCCAAGAGGCGCGTGGTCGGCGTGCTGCTGGGACACAACGACGGGAAGAATGTGCGGGTATCCAACAGCTTTGCTGGTGCGTCCCCGCCTCCTTGCACCTATGGCTCACGTTTCGTCTCTAACACACGTTGATAGTCCCCTTCGAGGAGGATGACAAGGACCCGTCGGTGTGGTTCCTCGACCACAACTACGTCGAGGGCATGAACGAGATGTTCAAGAAGATCAACGCGCGCGAGAAGCTGATAGGCTGGTACCACTCGGGCCCCAAGCTGCGGGCGTCGGACCTCGAGATCAACGAGCTGTTCAAGCGGTACACGCCGAACCCCCTGCTTGTCATTGTTGACGTGCACCCGCGGGAGGCGGGCGTTCCGACGGACGCGTACTTTGCTATCGAGGAGATCAAGGATGTGAGTTATCCCGCTGTCCCTTCCCGTGTAGGTGGATATGCTTTCTGACACGCTACTAGGACGGCACCACCACGTCCCGCACGTTCGTCCACACCCCCTCCGTCATCGAGGCCGAGGAGGCCGAGGAGATCGGCGTCGAGCATCTCCTCCGCGACATCCGCGACGTGGCCGTCGGCACGCTCTCGACTCGCATAACCAACCAGCTGCAGTCGCTCCAGGGCCTGCACCTTCGCCTCCGCGACATCGGCGCCTACCTGCAGAAGGTCCTTGACGGCGAGCTGCCCGTCAACCACGCGATCCTGGGCAACCTCCAGGACGTGTTCAACCTGCTGCCGAACCTCTCGGCGCCGAAGGAGGGCGGCGCGGGCAAGACCGGGGTCAGCGAGCTGTCGCACGCGATGGGCATCAAGACGAACGACCAGCTCATGTCGATCTACCTGAGCAGCCTGATCCGGGCGATCACGGCGTTCCACGACCTGATCGAGAACAAGGTGCAGAACAAGCAGCACGACGAGGAGAAGGAGAGGGAGAAGGACGCGCCGGAGGAGAAGAAGAACGGCGACAAGAAGGACGGGAAGAAGGAGAAGGACGAGAAGAAGGAGGGCGAGAAGGGGAAAGAGGGCGAGAAGGAGAAGGAGAAGAAGAAGTAAGGGGGCTGAGGGGTTCTAGATGGGGGCAATGATAGACCCAGCAATATGTAATACCGCGGCGCATGGGACAAACAAGGCTTGAATGAAGAGCATGGACATGAAGTGGTTTACCATATGGACATCTAACTATATCGTGTCACCTGGAGACTCTCATACGTCGGCGACTAGCCCTGCCATCTCAGCCCTGCCCAGGCTCTTCACGGGCACGAAGCTCCCTAGAACGTCCCCCCACTGCTCCGCCAGCACGCAAGCGAGGAGATGTTTGCAGCAGGGGATTGAGGCACCGAAACCTTCTTGGCCGTCAGTGCTCAGCCCGCCAAAAGTCCAGCGCCCATCTTTTTCCATCGCGGCCTCCCCGCTCCCGTACTTCCCGTCCTTCATGAGGCCGCTAGTCGAGGTCACGGGCGGGAACGCGTCGAAGGCGAAAGTTGGGCAGGTGCAGTTCCAGGTGTCTAGGAAGACGACGTAGTACCCGCCCTCCCTCCTCTTCATCGTTGAGGCAAGCGACCTCACGACGTGGAAACCGCCCCTTCTGGCGTTCTCCCCGTCTCCGGCGCCAACAAGCCCCGCTTCCTGCGGCCTCGCCGCCACCCCCTCGCCGCCCTCGTCCGTCCGGTCATCCTTTCCTTCGGGCCCTTGTTCGCCGCCTCGCGATTCTGCAGGGTTCTTGCGGAGCACCCGCGTCACGAGCCCCCTGTCCAATAGATCTAGCGCGGGGAGAAGAAGCGACGGGAAGAGGACGTGGAGGGCTGATAGAAGCGCCGTCTTCTCGTTCGGCACGTGGCGTAGAGGATTCGGGGCCGAGGTCGAGTCCCGGGGCGTCGGGGCGGAAAGAGATGTGATGAGCGAGGTGAGAACGTCGCGAGGTCCGGGTAGCGAGCTCATATCTGTGGGCGAGCCGCTTCAAAACCGCTCTTTCACTAGTGAGCGGCGAGGTTGCCGATGTGAGCGACTGCGGCTGACGCGCTAAAAAGGAAACTGGAGAAGCTTCCCGGAAAAGACATGTCCGTGATCAACCCGGCCAGCGACTCACAAGTCGGTTGATATTTCAGGGTTGGAAGGTAAGTAAGGTAAGTGAGAAGACGGAGGGGCAGGTGTGCAACTTGAGCCAAGGTTTCCGCAAGTTTCCCACCAGACTTATACGTCTCTCCCTGCTGCACCGTGTTGGACTCACGGCACTGGCAATCTACAAGCACAGGTATGCAGCCATCGAATATTCCATAATGATATGGGTTACAAACTTGATGAGTTAATCATAAATAGCAAGACACACGTCACATATTACTTGAGAACGACGGCCCCGGGAAACCCCAAGTCCTCGCCCCCCTCCGTGGCGGGCTCGCCCTAGGCGGCACCGGATGCGGAAGCGGTGAAATCGGAGGAGATGCGACTGAGAGGGGCACATGGGCGCGGAGGGGGTTCTTTATACATGTCAATACACTCCGTACATACTCTACACGATCGTACACTACACCCACTCGCGCGGGTTCTTGAGCACCTCCACCAACTCCGCCTCCCGGCTGCCTTCCTCCGGCTCATGCATATACTTCCAACTCGCCGTTACCGGCAAGCTCATCAGAATACTCTCCACCCTCGACCCGGGCGTATTTAGCCCGAACGACGTGCCCCGGTCGTGCACGAGGTTGAACTCGACGTACCTGCCCCGCCGGATCTGCTGCCACTCCTTCTGCGCCTCGGTGAAGGGCATGTCCTTCCGCTTCTCTATGATCGGCATGTAGGACGGCAGGAAGCTGGCCAGGCAGTCCTTTACGAACGCGAACGCCTCCTCCTTGCTGGCCTGCGTCTCGTCGAGGTCGTCGAAGAAGATGCCGCCCACGCCGCGCGTCTCGCCACGGTGCTTCACCGAGAAGTACTCGTCGCACCACTTCTTAAAGCGGGGATAGTACCCCTTGTCGTGCCTGTCGCACGCCGACTTGATCGTCCCGTGGAAGTGCTTCGCGTCCTCCTCGAACAGGTAGCTGGGCGTCAGGTCGCACCCGCCGCCGAACCACGACGCCTGCGCCGTGCCGTCGGGCTTGCACGTCTCGAAGTAGCGGTAGTTGAGGTGCACGGTGGGCGCCATGGGGTTCTTGGGGTGGAGCACCATGCTCAGGCCCGACGCGAAGAAGTCGAGGGACTCGGCGTCCGTGTCGATGGAGCGGTGGTTCGCGCGCATCTTGGCGATGGCGGGCTTGGGGAGCGTGCCGTAGACGACGCTGACGCCCACGCCCGCCTTCTCGAAGACGTTGCCGTCCTGCAGCACGCAGGTGATACCGCCGCCGCCGCCCGGGCGGGACCAGGAGTCGGTTCGGAAGGGGGTGCCGTCGAACTCGGAGAGGGTGGAGACGATGTGCTGCTGCTGCTCCTTTACGAATTTCTCCATGCGGAGGCGCATTGGGGAGTCGTCGGTGACAGGCTGGGTCTGTTTCGTGTAGTCGTCACGCTCGGCGAGGTTGGCGGTGTCGAGGCGTGTTGGTTCTTGTGTGGCCTGTAGGTGTCAGCGTGGAAGCTGGCTAAGGGGGTTTCCCAGGCTCGTCAATACCATTGCGAAGGAGAGCGCGGCAGAGACTGCAGCAGCGACACTGAAGGTTCCTAGGAGAGACTTGGAAGAGGTCCGGGGCTTCGTGGAGGTCGAGACGGGTCTGCTGCCGAGGTGTGCGCGACTCGAGGACCGGAGCTGGGCCACGAGCCGCAGGAACTGTCGCCGGGACGCCATGGCGGGCTTTTGAATGTCAGGTCCTGGGAGGGAGCTCCGAGATCGAACGGTGGGCTTGCAATGGGCGTCGTAGGAAGGTCGGCGGGGGATCGAACGATGGAGCCACTCAGGGTCCCATCGGGCCACTTTTTGCCGTAAATTTTCTCCGAGGCAGTGGCGGATCGGGGCCGGCGGGCGGAGGGGGCCGGAGACGGTCCACGACGTTCGGTGTACTTTCGGGGCGGTGCGGTGCTGGCCTACAGTAGGTTAGATGTTCTGGATAGCAGGTCGCTTTCTTGCGTCTTCTGTTTGAGAGGCTTTGGCGGAGCTTTAGCTGCGCGACCCTTGCTATGGACCTGCATTGTGAGCGTCGACGTCACTTGGCTGCTGTTAACAGATGGTAGCACCAGCCAGCCTCCACGGCCAAACTTGAAGTCATTTCTTGTTGGTTCAAGTCCCAGTCCTTCCTACATGAAGTCAGTGCCGGTGCATAACACAGCTGCAGAGCATTTAATTCCATCGTGTATTACTAGAACCCTACAGAAATCATCAAGCCAGGAGTAGTTGATGACCCCCGTCTTGGCCCGCCCGAAAGTTAGAACGAGGTCACCAGACCAAAGAGCAGCTGAACTCGGCTCGAGACCCCGAGTCACGGGGCAGGCAAGACGAACTGGACCTCCGTGACTCGGCTCTAGGCTCTATCGCCAGAACGGCGCGAGTCATCTATCGTCGCAACTGTCTGTGCCTGGAAACGAGAGCGGTATCTGCGGCGCTAGCTGCGCCTGCCTTAGGTACGAGGTATTTCCACTTGGCATGCGGCGGAGTCACTCACGGCGGGAGGTTCCTGCGTCCGCCTGTCACACCGACATGGCACCATGACTAATTCCCGGACTCAACTCATGCCCCTCCACCCCATTCCCCACGCTCCCATTCGCTAGCCCCGCTCGCCATCCGCCTCTGTTGCCTGAAGCGTGACCGATACGTACCTCGCCTCCCGTCTCGCTCGCTCCTCTCCCCTCCCCCATAATAAGCCCACCGCCTCGCCCAACCTTCCCGCTGACATCACCGAACTCCCCCACCAAGCAACCCAACGAACCAACACCCGACGATAACGCAACGCCAAACCACGAGCTTCTTTCGAACCCCTTCGCATATAGAGAAGAAAGAGACGAAGCTCGCGATACGTTAGCAACCATGCGCTCCAAGTTCAAGGACGAGCACCCGTTCGAGAAGCGGAAGGCCGAAGCGGAGCGCATCCGACAGAAGTACGCTGATCGTATTCCGGTATGTCCGCGCCCAGTCTCCCATCCCTCGCACCGCTCTCCTCTCCATGCCATCGTCGCTGCCCTATTGTTTCGTCTCGCCGTTGGCTCCCATCACCTCAAACCGCCTTACCGTGCCGCGACCGAGTGTCCCGACCGCGATACCCGCAGCCTCGCCTTCACCGCCCCTCCCCGCTCCCCGAAACCGAAAGCTAACAAAGCGGAACCAGGTCATCTGTGAAAAGGTCGAGAAGAGCGACATCGCCACCATCGACAAGAAGAAGTACCTCGTCCCCGCCGACCTGACCGTCGGACAGTTCGTCTACGTTATTCGCAAGCGCATCAAGCTGTCCCCGGAGAAGGCCATCTTCATCTTCGTCGACGAGGTGCTGCCACCCACCGCCGCGCTGATGAGCAGTATCTACGAGGAGCACAAGGATGAGGATGGGTGCGTTATCCCCCCGCCCCCCTTTTCCGTCCCCACCTTGGGCCGACCGTGTCGGATGCGATGGGGTTAGGCAGAAGTGCTAACTGACTGTCACTAGGTTCCTTTACATCACGTACTCGGGCGAGAACACCTTTGGCCTCGACGCCTGAGCTCGTTCGGAGAGGATGGGGGAAGCGATGTGTTTTGGGTGTTTGGTTTTCTTATGTTAGGGCGTTTCGGCAACTTGATATGAGTGGGACAAGAGGCATGCCCTTGCCTAGGATGACGCGGCCTGACTTGGTGCTCCTGTAACTTGCAACTGCTCATTCGGGCGCTCCCGCGGAGGGTGATCGGCTTGCGGCTTCGATAGCAGTATGTCCTGTGCTTTAGACCTGCAATCACGATTATACTATGTGGATAAATGTATACTGTCTCTTCGACGTGTGTGGTGCGATCCATGTCGAGGACTGTTATGTGAATACTGTGTTGGCTTCCCGTCCCTTTTCAGGCATTTTCAGCCGTGCCTTGGAGGCCACCCACGCAGAGCAAACCGCTCGGATGTCGTCTAAGAGAAGACAGAAGAGGTAAAAAGTCTATAATGCTGGCCAGTATATACCGATATCCAACAGCCTCCACCCATCACCGTGCCCGCGCCTACATCGACGAGGAAAGCTATCTTGTAATTCCCGACTCCCACCATCGCCATGCATTAAAAACCAAGCAAAAAAGAGAAGAAAATGGGTGCTCATCCACCGCGCTCCGTCGTTCATCTAGCTCACTATAGGAAGTCCCAAGGGTCCTATACATTCACTTCCATTACCGGAAGCGACGGTCACCTCCTCGGCGTAGCTGAGATGGTAAGCATCACGTTCAACTCACTGACAGAGCGCACCCGGAGAGAGAAGAGAGGCATGGAGAGCTCACCATTGACGAGATGCCGCTGCTTGTTCAGCCAGCTCTTGGGCGCCTCGTTCCGCCGCTGCAGCACCACGTGGTTGCTCTGCAGCCGGCTCGTAAGGTCGTACCACGCCGACGCAATCAGCGCGTTCTCACGCTCAAGGTTGCGGATCGTCTGGTCCGTCGCCGCCTGCAGTTTCTCAGCACGTCACATTCAAAAGCACGTTTACCCTTCGGGATCGGCAAAAGGGAATGACACAGGGAAGCAAGGATACGGGCTTGGTCCGTTTTGAGGTGGTTTGTGTCAAGGGGAGAGTGAGTTTTAGGCAACGAGGGAAGGGACAATTCGGAGGCGAAATCTATTATGCCAAATCCGCTTGTAAGTCCAAAACCAAACAAGACATACCTTCTGTGCCGCCGACGGCCCCGCTGCAAGCGCGCTCTTCAGCTTCCGCTGCAGCTCATACTTGTCCTGCTCCGCCTTCTCCAGTTGCTGCGAACCGTCAGTGGCCATCCTCAACTCCAATATGCGCCTCCCCTTCCGATCCTCCTTCAACTCCGCGCTTAGAACCAAATCACAAGGAGACCACAGAGAAACTTTCTCTGCTCAGATGAAGTGGAGAGCATCCCACTAGGAGGTCCACACCCACCGCACAAAGACGCCGGCCTTTTGCGGCTGGTTCAACTTATGACCCTTGCCCGGCGCCCAGTTGGGCTTCCCTGCAGGGGGTTCAGAGCCAAACGTCCAGTCATCCGCCCGCCCGAGAGACTCGCATGACGACCTCTTCTCGCTCGGGGGGCCCGAACCGAACGGCGTGCACGGCCTCTCCTCGTCCTCCGGTTCTTCGGCCCGGGGGCTCACGAGCTCCAAAAGCTTGTGCTTGTTGGCAGGGGACAGGGGGCCAGTGCTCACCTCTTGCCTGGTCAGTAGCCTCTCCCTCAACTTTTCGATCTTCTCGGTCATCTTGCCGACGTCCTGAGCGATTGTCTCGTCCGAGATGCTCTGTTCGTCGACCCGCTTCACGCCCGTCAGCTCATCAAGCTCCTTGCGGAACTTATCCTTGGCTACGAAAGCCTCGATGAGCTGCGTCTTGGATGTCTCGAGCTCTTCTGCCAGTGACTTGTTGCGTGCGCGCGCAAGGTCGAGTTCCTCGCGCAACGAGGTGCTGATTAGCGCGTCAGTTGCTTTGAGCTCTTCGAGAGCTTCCACGCCGCCCTTGGCCGCCGCAGAGAGCTCCGTCCGGGCCATGAGAAGGTCCCGGTCCCGGTCCGCCACCTGCATCTCCAAGTCGTCGCCCCGTTGTTTCTCTCTCTTTACGTCGACGTGCGTCTGCATCAGTTGCGTGCGAAGCTGGCCGAACGCTCGCGTCCTGTAGTAGTCATCGTTTAGCACCACCGCTTGGAGCCCTAGGAGCGCTTCGGCCCGTTTGGAGACTGACCCTTCGCCCGCGGCGTCGTTCACCAGAGAGGATATCTGGTCCTGCGCAACAGCGTGTCGCTCGACAATTTCCGTGTAGTTGCTCTGTAGCCCCGACATCTTGCTCTCCATAGCCTCGAGCTCGAGCCGCAGCTGCGGCGTCTCGCCCGTGTCTGCGTTACGCTTTAGTAACGCGTTCTCTGCCCGGAGACGGTTGACCTCAAGTGAGAGGCCCGGAGCGCTGGGTGTGCCTTCAAGCTCGTCCTCAAGGGATTGGCCCGACTCATTCGACAGGCCAGCCTGCTCCTGCAGCTCAGCGATGAACCGCTCATCGTGGGCTCGGAGCTCCTTGAGCTGTGTCACCTCTTCCTGCGCGAGGCGGCTCGTGTCCTCGATCATGCGCTTCTGGTTAGTCAGGAGGAACACCGTCTCCTCGGCCTGTGCGTGTGTTGACCGGACCTCTTCGATGGTCCTCTCGAGCGCACCGATCTTCTGCTGAAGCCGGTCATATTCGTGCGTCTTCTTGAGCAGCTGCTCTTTCTCATACTTCAGGTTATCGACCTCAGTCGCGAGGCCCTGTTGCTGCTCTAGCTTCTGCCTTAGCCGTTCGGCAGCGTTAGCTTTCCTGGTGAGCTCCGTAGTCTGGTGCCTCAGTTCGCGGAGCTCGTCATCCATTTGTTCGGCCTGCTCGGCCTTTTGTGTGAGCGACGCTACTTGGTGATACAGCTTTTCCTTCGTGATTCGGTCATCGTCAAGCTGCCCCTCCTGGGTCGCGATGAGCTCCTCCAGCTCGCTGATCTTTTCCTCGAGAGACTTGACCACCTGCGAGCCTGATGCGCCGTCCCGCGTGGCCTTCCGGAGAACCTCGAGATCTCGCTGCAGCTTGGTCTCCTCTAGCCTTAGAGAGTCATAACTGTCCTGTAGATGTTCAAGTCGGGTAATGGTATCGGCGTGCTGCTTCTTGGCCACCTCGAGCTGGGAGAGTAGCGTTGCGCGCTCCTCTTCAAAAGCCAGGCCAGTATCCCTCGAGTCCATTACCTGGTCGATCGAGTCGTCTAGGTCTGCCATCTCGGCGGCCTTCTTCGCCTCGGTGTCCTTCTCCATAATGATTTGCTGTATCTCCACCTTGGTATTGTCGTCGAACTGGGAGGAGATCTGAAGACGGCGCACGTACTTTCCGGGATCGGGCCCGAGGAACGCAACGGCAACAATAATGGAGACGAGCTGGATGGTGGTCGGTGTTAGTCTCTCCTCGTACGTGGCGACATGGACGCAGCGGTCGCGGGGGTCTACCTTGATCAGCGACTCCTCGTTGGGGTCCTCGGCGAGCGTCCGCCAGTCGGCCGACTTCACGAGCGGCTCAAACTCGGGGCACTCGCGGTGGATGTATCGGAAGACAGCCTTGTGCAGGGCCTGGAGGTTCTTCTTCTTGACCAGCCATTTGGGAGTTGAGGGCGGCGGGTCTCGGTCTATGTCGGCCGCGTCGTACTGTTCGTCGAGGTCCAGAAGGACCTGCGAGAGCAAGACTCCATCGGCAAGGTCTGTCCAGGCGTTTGCGGGTTCGACGTCAGGGAATGCGTTGACCTAGTTGTTGTTGGGGTTAGCTTGCGCACCGTGAATGGGGCTCCGGGTCTAGAGGCAGCCGGCGAGAGGGTAAGAGGTATAACATACCCATTTCAGGAGCGCTTCTCGCGCGCTTGGCGTGTAGGGCAGAGCCCGGTTCTGTGAGGACATGGTCAACAGCTAGCTGTAGATGCCAGCGGGTTATGGTCGTGGGTTGTGGGCTCGGACGGCGCAACCGCTGGTCGCTGGATGGGGCCGGAATCCGTCGCAAAGGCGAGGGTCTCGCGGGGTCGAGCCTTCGAGGTAGTCCGGCGTTCCTCTTCTGCCTCGGAGCGCTATCTCCAGCTCCTGGTGGGTGCTGGTGTTCGGCCGCGGCAGCTGCCGCTTGGGCAGGGGTAAGTGGAGCACAGGCCGAGACGGCGAGGTGGGAAGATGTGGGGAATGTCGCGGGAGCGGATGGAATGGTCTGCAGCCACTATTGGCTTAGCTGCAGCTGGTTGTCGAATCGTGGTCGTGAGGTCTTGCTGGTCGCGTTAGGCTAGCAGGTCGCGAGGCGAGTGCCCAATATCTGGCAAACCCGGGTTCGAGTAGAAATGGAGGGCGGAGACAGGAGACCGGAGATGGAACAGGTTAAATAAGGAGGACGAGGACGAAAAGAGGGTGGAGCAGGGAACAGTTCGGCATGGGATCCAGCAACTAACAAAGCAGGAGCCGTTTCATTGCCCTCCGGCAGCGCAAGAAGGCAGTCCTGTTTTATTGTTGGAGTGGACAGGATGCTGTTCGGGGTCTTTGTCGAGGTGGCATTGTCCGCGAACAAGCGGCTTTCGGGGTGACGCTTGGGCCCCACGTAATCTCGATTATCTCCAGCGCTCAGCTTGGGCCCCGGCGTGACTTCCTCTTCTTGCTCCTCTTGACACCTCCAGAATAATGCACCTGTTCAGACTCGTTCAACCAGCGCCATCTCGAAACTCTGGTCTCCAGAGCCCTCGATAACAGCCGCCATTATGAAGTGACATGCTCCGCACCCACCCAAAAACGCAGGCGGCCCGAGGAACGCCGACTGCAGGGTCCAGCCGCGGCTTGCATACGGGCCACCCTGCATAAATTCCCGCCCCGGCTCTGTAACGCAGGGATCGCTCGGCCGCGTTCTCGAAGCGGTATGGCTTTAACGTCCGTGTCCCACCCCTGAATGGGCTTGGCACCCTTGTCTCTGATCGCCTCTGAAACAGGAGCCACGAACAGGCTCTTTGCGGGGTGTTGTCCTGTCTCTGTTGTACTTCTCAGTGCTACGAATATACTGGAAAGGGGCTTCTCGCCTGGCTTATGAACGCATGTTCCTGGTTCGAGACGTTGCGTCATCGGATGTCGGCCCTGGCGAAGGGCGCTCTCTAATCCCCTCGACTCTCTGAGATGGGATTGACCTGGGTTGGAGCAGTCCAATGACTTTGGCACTTGGCACGCAGCGATCACGAACAGTCGAATCAGCTGGGGTCAAGAATCCCTGTCAAACAGACGTCGCAACTCCTCCTCCCTCTTTGCGCAGTCCTCAGACTTCGCAGTGCTCCATTATCGCACCCTGTCATCTCTTGCATTTGGCTGTCACACTAGTGGTACGGGGCAGATGCGTCGGGACGGTCGGATGGGATGAGAGCCTGCGATCGACAGAGTGGAGCTGCGTCATTCAAGCAAGCCTCACCAACCCGACAAGCAGGTCGTACCGAAAAGCCAGAGAATCCCATTAACATCGCTAAACGCCTATCCACTAGCTAACATGACTCAACGAAAGGTATCCATACTTCTCGTAATGAAGGGTGTCCAAGTCGTAGCCGCGCCTATCTCCCGCCCATCGTTTGCCTCGTATACTCGTAGCCACCGCCGCGGAACTGATGCGCCATCATGAAACTTATGCAAACTCTCCCTCCATATCACAGCCCTGAGTTAATGGACATCGTCTTGTCCTCCTCGACGGTGATGTAATCCCCACCGGCTTCCTGAATCTTGTTCACCACGTCCTCTGGCACGATGGCGTGGAACCCGCTATTACACCAGTCAGCTTACTGGCGCTCCTCGGCCACTTAGACCGCACGCTATCGGAACTCACTCGATGAACTTGAATTCATGCGTTATCCTTCCGCCTGCCTCGACGATCGTGCTCTTTGCATCGTTGATGAGCTGCGCGACGCTAGGCGCCTCGCGGTTGTAGGTTACCAGGATGGACTTCTCGATGTTGACGGCGAGAATTCCGGGCGCAAGGGCGAGGGCACCAGCCAGGACAGCGAGAGGGCGCATATTGAGCGATTCCGGGTCGGTCAGGCGCGACTGTATGGAGCTCGGATGGAATGGTCGAGTATCGGCGGCAGATTGCAGACGATTCGCCGTTGACGGTTGCGAACGATTTCGTGCGGTTCCAAGTGTTCGTAGCGGCTGTTGCTAAGGGGGTTGGATCCAGGGAGAAGTGAAGCTTTGGGTATTCGAAGGCAGTCATCCAACGGCCATCTTAAGGTTGCGTGGCGCATGTGTGACCCGTTGCCGTTGCATGCCGATGCCTCCAATAAACGAGATGACATCACGTGTCAGCTGGTGGCGCTTGGACGACCCTCCCAAAGCGGCAGGTCCCACGGGCGACATCCCACCTGCGGTATTAGGCAGCCGAAGATATCAAGACACGTCCAGTTAAAAGTCTCAGAACTTGCGCAACAGGCTGGACAGATTCTTGGCCAGCAAGGCGGGCAGAAACCTCGCGGAATGCGCCCATCTAGGCGTGAGCCGGGAAATAAAGACAATAGCAACGTCTGCTGCTTTGCCATTTCGACAGGACAAGGACCATTGCCTGAGGTTCGGAACGCATTGATATGAGGGTATCTAAATGTGACAAAAGACCAAGTAAGTTAAGTCGGAGGGTGGAGCGTCTCGACAAGCTAGTCATTTGCGCTGTTGAGCTCCGTCCACAACCACGAAACGCCATCGCCATGCCGTCGCCCTCGACTAATTGAAATGCTGTGTGATCATGACTTTGCACTCTCCGATGCGCTCTCACTCTCCCCCCAGATGTCCTTGCTCTCCTGTCCTACTTCCTTCATCGCCACGGCGACCTCCCCCAGCTTGGCCACCACATCAAGAACTCCCCGATTAACACGTTGGAAGTACTGGTCGTTCGCCTCCCGCCTCTTCCTCGCCAGCAGGATGTCCACCTCCGTCTCTTCCTCCAATTTCGCCTCTAGGCGCTCAACCCCTGCCCCACTGGCTCCCGCTCCCGGTGCACTATTCGTCCCGGCTGTAGACTTGACCGTATCAGCGGCGTCTGTCGTCCCTTTGGCGGCATCCATCGTCCCCTTGCTCCTCCGGAGTTCCTCCCCACCGGAGGCTTCGACTGCATCGCGCCCCGTCTCGATGACATCGTCCGCCTCGCTGCGAGCCCACGCCTGTGCTAGTGTTATCTGCGCCGCCCTGAGCTCCGCTAGCTTCCGGTCGTGATCCGGGCCAAAGACATGTGTGCCGCCCGACGCGGAGAGCTCAACCTCCTCCAGAGTCGCTTGCATCTCCGCCCATAGCGCATCCGTCCTGTCCGTGCTGCGGGCACTCTCGCCTGTCTTTAGGTTCCGGACGGGGCGCCCTGGGATCGGGGATACGATAGAGGAGCCTGCACCCGGGGCATTTCGCTGGACAGACCCCGAGGCCGCGGAGGTGGAGTTCCGACCGCCGGTGGGCTGCGAGCCCGGGGCGAGAATGCCGGGGAGTGTCGCATGGGAAGCGGATGGCGACGGGTGTAGGAAGAGACTCGGCGGAGGGTTTCGCTGTTTACCCTTGTTTTTTGGTTGCGACGACATGGCTACATTTTTGGTTGCTCTGGCCCTGAAATCGGGGTTGTTGAGGTAGGCAAAGTTTCAATCCATCAATAAAGTGGTGACATCAGGGTCAAGATCTGCATGACTTATCGATAAGAGCCAGCCACTACGGGGTGCATGCCATCAACCGAGATTTTGCCAGAAGTGGGGCCCAAGAGGGAGCAAAGTCCCAAGTTTTAGCCTCAGGCAAGAATCTTGCCCCCGCCAATTTGTAGGGTTTTTCGTGTGCCCTACCAAAATTCCCGTGACAGCAAGGCCAAATCTGGAGTCTCACGACCGACCCGCGAACTTCTCCTTCGAACCATCCCCCAACGCCAATCTCCATCACCACGAGCCAACCCCATAAACCGGTATGTATATCCGCCTAGCAACGATTACCTGACGCCTTTTATCCCATCACGATACGCACGTCCAACCGTCCGCGACTCCCGCTCGACACCGAATCCACTCCCCCTCACCACCGATCATCGCATAATCTTCAAAAGAAAGCCCGGTACTGACGTTGTCTCTATCAGCCAACATGCCTCGTGGACTGAACTCCGCCCGGAAGCTGCGGACTTACCGCAAGGACCAGAAGTGGGCCGACCTCTCCTACAAGAAGCGTGCCCTCGGCACTGCCTTCAAGTCTTCGCCCTTCGGTGGCTCGTCCCACGCCAAGGGTATCGTGCTCGAGAAGATCGGTGTTGAGGCCAAGCAGCCCAACTCCGCCATTCGCAAGTGTGTTCGTGTCAAGCTCATCAAGAACGGCAAGAACGTCACTGCCTTCGGTACGACCTCCCCCCTACCAGCTTACGAAGCGAGGCCGAGGACGCGCAGGCCACTGCCCATCCCTTTGGTACCCTGAGTGCTTTTTACTAACGGGAGAATACTTAATCAGTCCCCAACGACGGCTGCCTCAACTTCGTCGACGAGAACGACGAGGTCCTCCTCGCCGGTTTCGGTCGCAAGGGCAAGGCCAAGGGTGATATCCCCGGTGTCCGCTTCAAGGTTGTCAAGGTCTCTGGTGTCGGTCTCCTCGCCCTATGGAAGGAGAAGAAGGAGAAGCCTAGGTCGTAAGCGACTGTGGGGGGAATGGGAAAAGCAAATTCAAGTGGAATGACGGTATCCATTTTTCGAGGAGTCATGGGGTTGTTTCGTCGGCATCTTCGGTCAGGGTAATGAATGCTCATGGCAACCAAACGGTCTAGAAAAGTGAAATAGATCGGTGTCCTACCACACAACATTTGAAGCAGCTGGCGATGGTCTCGAGTGCGCGCTTGTCCACGGAGTGTTGGCCCAATTAGGAGAATTACCTTCTAGTTTCTTCTAGTTTGTTACAGTATTGTACACTCTATACGCTCTCGTCTCAAGACGCCTCTTGGACTTGCCTATCCTCGCTCTTCAAGTATCGTGCAGCGTAGTCTGCCGCCAAACCAAGGCTAATCGTGCCACCAGTGATCCAGCACCCATTGACGAACCACCACCAGCAGTCCTTGACATTCTTCAGGTTGACTCTCCGAATCATGAAACCCAGAGTCGCCAGCGCGCCACCACAGCTGCCGACGAAGAACAAGGGCCCAGCACCGGAAGCCACACCTGCAGCGCCCAGAAGCCCTACCTGCACCAGACCTAGACCTGTGAGAATGGTCTTGGTCTGCGCGTCGTGCTTCACGGCTATGCTCTTGATCCCTGCCTTCACATCGTCCTTTCGGTCCATATGTGCGTAAATCATGTCATAGAGGATCGTCCACGAGATGTTGGAAGCGTAGAGACAGGCGGCGGCGGTGAGCGCGGAAGGGTTAGACATGAGATCAATGCCCAACGCGGGGAACCCCATCACGGCGCCCCATGAGAACGTGAGCCCGAGAACAGCCTGGGGGTAATAGGTTATGCGCTTGGCGAGGGGATAGGTCGCAACCAGGAGGAGGCTCGGGATGCCGTAGAAGAGGCAAGAGGTCGGGAACTGGAGGAGGACGGCAAGGCCGGTCAAGAGCTGGGCGCCGGTGTAAACAAGCCCGCGGAAGGGGGTTATGGCGCCCCGGGCGATGGGGCGGAATTTGGTTCGGTTGACGTGGGGGTCGAGGTTGCGATCAAGCAGATCGTTGATGGTACAGCCCGCGCCGCGCATGACAAGGGCGCCGGTGAGGAAGAGCAGAGACTTGGCTACCACTTCTCCAGGGCCGGCCATCGGAAGGGCCATGGGAGCCGCCATCAGTGTGGAAAAGACGCATGGAAAGTAAAGGTAATAGGTGCCCGCGGGCTTGTCGAGGCGGATGAGCTCGGCGTAGGGGACCCAGGACTTGGGGAGGTACGCGAGGGGGCCGGCTGTCGGAGGCTTGTAGGTGTCGACGGACGGCTCGGGCTGGGGGTCGCTTGTCGTCGGATCAACCAAGGGGGAAGCGGCCCTCGGCACGAGCGCAAGCTTCGTCGAGTGGAAGTTGGCGACGGGGTGGCCATTGGCTCTGCTGGAGCGAAGGGCCTGGATCGCGAAGAGAGTGGGAGACCGCTTTGGAATGGACAGGAGGCTGAAGCCGTAATTGGCCCCGAGTGCTCCCCGGACTTGGCAGGGTGCCAGGCGGGAGGGCATGGTGACGCGTGAGAACCGCATCGCGATAGTTGGAATGACAGGACTGACGAGAGGTGTTATGGGAGCCTTTGAGCTTCGGCGCTGTCTTTTGACTGGTCAGGGTTTCTCGGCAGCCTTTTCACCCAGTGCCTTAGACAAAATTGGCTCCCATTGACCCCTTTGCATGCTCATATTACCGGAGCCCACGTTGGCAAGAGTCTTTTCCTCTAGCAAGTTGAGCTGCTATGAATCCGCGATATCCCGCCGGAAGTTCTGTTTGGGTGATAGCTGTTGTAAGATATGCAAATAACGATGGAATCGGTTAAAGGAGATTCTTACCGGAGGCCGACTCGCCGACTTGAGCGAAATGTTGATGACTAATAAACGTACAACCGTTGCCATCGTCGCGCGTTGCTCTTGCCGCGACGAACTCTCAGGTCACCATGTCAAGCGTTCTTCGAGAGAGCGTCCGGGTGGATTCCCTGCGACCCAGACCGGATCGCATCGGTTTTGTCTGTCCAAGGATTCCCAATCCGACTGGCTGATCGGCCTGTGACGCCAACCACCGAGTCCGCCCCTTCGCGGGGCCGCCTCACGCGTCGAGCGGCCCCTCCATCGTCGCCTCGTCTTCGCAGTCGCAACCATGCCCACCTCACTCCACCCTCAGGCGAAGTTCGACCCGATCCCTCCGGATCTAGATGTCCATGACCTCGTCGACAACAACCCCAGCTTTAGCTGGGTGCTTCGCATATCCATGGCGCAGATCCGGAATCTCAGCCAGCAGGAATTCGAGAACCTGGTTAATATCCATGTGATCCAACAAGGAAAGCCGCTGGTCATATCTGGCTGGGATGAGGTCCTTCCGAAGGATCTGTTCGCTGGCGCGTGGCTAGAGTCAACATATGACAAGAAGCGTAGGTTCTCCCCGCGACTGTTGGTCCGCCGAGCGAGTTACTAACGGTTGGGTCGTCCAGAGGAGAATGTTCGCGATATTAACACTCAAAGCGACATTCCCATGACTCTTGGCCACTACATGCGGTCCATGCGACAGCTTACAAACCAATGGAACCCCACGAACTTCCGCGACGAGCGGCGTCAACGACTCTACCTCAAGGACATCGACTGCCCACCCGAGTGGCACGAGTCACTGCAAAGGATCATGCCGCCAAACCTCTTTTACATGAACGGGAATGTAACTGATAGAGGCGTTCAAGATGCTGGAAACGATCGAGACAGCGATATCATCTTTCGAACCAAAGCTCAGTCAGCCCCTGCCGGCGACCTCATGTCATCTCTTCCGGAAGAGATGCGGGCCCAGAACCTCATGGCCTACATTGGACATGAGGGCACATACACTGCTGCACACCGCGAGATGTGTGCGAGCTTGGGCCAAAACATCATGGTTGAGGCGTCAGGAAGCGAGGACGGAGAGAAGCCGGGGTCTTCCCTCTGGTTCATGACGGAAACGAGCGACCGCGAGGTCGTACGTGAATATTTCTTGTCCATGCTAGGCCACGATATCGAAATCGAAAAACATTTCGCCCAGGTTAACGCTTGGAAGAAGGCGACGTTTCCCGTCTACGTTGTGGAGCAGAAGCCCGGCGACTTCATTCTTATCCCACCTCTCGCAGCCCACCAAGTCTGGAATCGTGGCACGCGGACAATGAAAGTCGCCTGGAACCGGACGACCGTTGAGACTCTGGAAATGGCGATGAAAGAAGCGCTTCCAAAAGCGCGCCTTGTCTGCCGAGATGAGCAGTACAAGAACAAGGCTATCGTCTATTATACGCTTCGGAAGTATGCTGCGGAACTGGAAACGGCAGAAGAAAACGACGAGACGGGCTTACTAGGCCTCGACCCGGGTCTTATTCGCACGTCACCTAGGACTCAACAGCTCGCCGCAGATTTCAAACGCCTGTTCAGGACTTTCACAGACATCCTGACGGACGAGATGTTCGGGGCAAAAGAAAAGGAACAACCTGAACTCATTCCATTCGACTCCTGCGTCACCTGCTCGTACTGTCGCAGCAACATCTTCAACCGCTTTCTCACCTGCAAGCAATGTGTCCGTCCACTGATGAACGGAGACGAAGACACGTACGACGTGTGCATGGAATGCTATGCCATGGGGCGGTCCTGTCTTTGCGTCGCCAGACTTCGGTGGTGTGAGCAGTGGGATTGGTCTGAGCTTGTCGATAACTACGAACATTGGCGGGCCATGATCATCAAGGACGATGGGTTTGTGGACGTGGAAACTTCCCCGATGCCCCTCGAGATCGCCCAAAAGCGGCGCGGCAAGAAATCGCTGGCGCAAGTCTGTCAAGAAGGGCTAAAGCGACGCCCGTTCAAAGATATCACCAAGCCTCCAGAGCCTGAAAAGGCTCAGAGCGAGTCAGAGCCGGAAGTCGACGACGAAGGCCGCGTTAAGAAAAAGAAGAAAAAGAAGAGGCAGAAGAAGGGAGACACTCGCCGCTGTCACGTTTGCTGCCACAAGGACTACGCTTACAAGGTCCACATGTGCTCAAACCCCAATTGCGCCGAGGGCTACTGCTACGGATCCCTTTACAGGGCTTTCGATATGACACCTCAGGCCGTCCAGGAGAGTGAGTATTGGCTGTGTCCGAAGTGCCTAGGGATCTGCAATTGTGGAGGGTGCCGCCGTGCGGGAACCATGAAGCCGTATGCCCCAAAGAATACGTCTCTCGGCCACGACACAAGGCCTATTGCCGATGACAGAAGCGTTGAGATGCTGGTGGACTTCAGGTTACACAACCTATCGTGGCTCAAGGCGGCGGGCGAGGAAAGCCGAAGCAATAGCAGCAAGCGGATGCAAAGACTTAGAGAGCAGGCTGACGTGGCCAAGTCGCAAGAGCAAGCCAGCCAGACGGCGGCCGATGAAGACGCTCATGCCACTACCAACGGCTCCGGTTCGAACGATACGTTGCCGCACCCTGCAACGAACGGCCACGAACGTGGCATGGAAATGCACAATGGCCATGCCGACGACCATGGCCAAGAAGGGATTGCCGGCCCCATGCTCCCTCATGACCACCCCATGGCGCCCTTGCAAATTTCTCTGGAGGAGGATGCGGATTCGACGGCATACCCCGAACCTTCGACGACCTTGCCTCAACATCTCATCGGTATGGGCTACTACGAGCAAGATGATAGCCCTGATAGGATTCTCTTTGATCCCTACGAAATACCGACGGCCGAGAGCATGGTCCTTGACCAGCCTGATGTATCGGAGTCTCTTAAGAAATCGATCCGGGCAGCCAAGCGCAAGGCACGACAAGCGAACGACGATGATCCGGACTTTTTCGTTCGACGCAGGGCCGATAGGAAGAAGCAGAAGAAGGACCATGGACCCGAAGACCTGGAGCTGGATCCCGCGCTGTTCAGCACGCCAGCTAGTAAGCCCACTGCCGATGCATCAGCGACAGAGAGCCCCGTAGATGCGGAGGCCGGCGAGGTAGGCGAGGCAGGCGAGCAGGCCCAGGAGGGAGAAGATAACGCTGGACCGTCGCTCCGTCGCGCGAGGCCGAGATACTCTTACGCCGAGACGGAGGAGGTTGATGCAACCATGGATGATCCGGATGACATCCTGCCACACTGGAGCACCGGAAAGCCGAAGCCCGATACCCCCTCAAGGGCGAGGGGACAAGGAGGAGGCTCGGAGCAGGCGACGCCGTCGACCGGTAAGAAACGAGGCCGGCCTCCCAAGAACTCAACCTCCAATCTTTTCTCCGCGCCATCGACGGAGTCGCCGGCTCCAGCTAAGCGACGCGGCCGGCCTCCAAAGAGTCGACTTAGCAATGTTATCTCCGCGGAGGATATCCAGCCTGAGACGGATGCCGAAGAGCCCGCCGAAGAGGTCGCTAGGGAGCCCACAGAGGAACCCGCTGACGAGGAAGAATATGGCACGCTAGATGATGAACTACGGATTGTCGCTCAGGACCTTCAAAAAGAGCTTTCCAATGAAGATGAAGGCGATACGGCCGTGGCTGGTCGAGAAGGCCAGGAGCGAGGGCGTGGTCGTCCTCGACGCTCCGCTCCCGATTATCGTGAAGCAGAGATATCCGACGAAAATGAGCCAGCGCCACCAGAGCAGAAACGAGGACGCGGCCGCCCGAGGCGGTCAGCCCCCATATACCGCGAGGAGCTGTCAGGGGCAGATGAAGCCGGGGCGCGGGCTGCACCTAAGAAGCGGGGACCCGGTCGTCCTAGGCGCTCTACCGCCCGTGACGGCCTCGACAACGATTTCCGACCAGCTCCCGGGCCTCGTGCGACGCAGACGCCCCGGACCGGTGCCGCTAAAAGGGGACCGGGACGACCCCGTCGTTCCGAGCCTCGGGCCCCATCCGTCTCGCCGCCGCCACCTGAAAGCACGCCTAAGAGCATGAAGATGATGTCGATGGCGGAACGGATGAGACTAAAGGGCAAAAAGATTAGGATCACGTCGCGGAAGCCCGGCGACGCTAAGAGCGGCGCATCAAAGTCGGCTTCGCCTGCCGTGAGCGATAGGAGTGGGGTGCCCGAGTTACGAGGTGAGGCGCACTCTGGTGCTTCGTCTGAGGACGATTCGATTGCCGCGATATCGAGGTCGCCGTTAGTGGTCGGGGGGAGGACAGTTCTCAAGATGGGGGACGTACTTAGCGAAGCGGACGACTCCGATGAGTCGGAGGGGAGTGGGGGAGAGATCCCGGCTAGGAGCGCGTCGATCAGGGGACGCGGCAAAGTGAGGGGGGCTTTTAGGGGAAGGGGGAGAGGCAGAGGGAGGGGCAGAGGGAGGGCGCGGGCGTGATACGTCTTGGTTGTCAGATGTGGTGGTCTACGCCTGGTCAGGGTAGAAAATGTGCTAAGAAACTGCTGTGGATGGAGGGATTGTTTGACGAGGCTGTTAAGCATTGCAGGCGGGCGTTTTAAGATGGCTATGTATGGTTATACCCCCCTTTTTATATTCGAGTCACATTTGTAGTGTGAGAGCTTTAGGCTCATCAGGTGAAGCCATGATGCGCATAGAAGTATCCAAATTGGTGATTCCCTGATTTATCATTGGGGCTAAAGAGACTTTGGCGGGCTTCCCTCTACGCCATGTTTAGGCTCGTGATCTGAGTATCGATTCTAGAGCGAAGTCAACGCGGTAGGCCCGACCCCTATTCACGTTTACAAGGAGGGGTTCTACGCCTAAGGTTACCCAGTATAGAGCTCAAAACATCACAACCATGGTGCTAAACTAGGGGAAGAAGGTGAAATGGACGTTTTATAATGACAAACATCACGAAACTCCTTACATACGCTGTGCCAGACCTTCGGCCCTCACGATCCCTCCCAAACTCCCTTCACAGCCCCCCAGTACCTCTCGGGGTCCGTCCTCGCATGCGCAACATGCCTACTAGCCCCGAAATTCAACGTCTTAACGGCGCCGTCTAGCCCTTCCTTCGCCTCTTCGGCATGCATCTCCACGTGCCTAGGGTCAACCATTTCATCGCCGTCCGCATAAAGATACACTCTCCTATCCTGGACACTGAGCACACCAGCCTCGTTCAGCACCAGTCCCCACCTCCCACCCTTGGTTCCGACGGGCTCGAATACCAGGCTGGTGACGATCTGGAAGACGATGAGGAGGTGCACGAAGGGCGACACCCACGCCGGGAAGCCCGCCGACAAAGCTTTGTGAGCCCGCATCCAGTCGAAAGAGCCCGGGCAGGAGTCCATGACGCACACGTGCCTCGGCAACTCTCCACTCTCTTTCCCCTCGCCGGCCTCATCGCGGAGGGCGTTCATGAAGTGCTGAAACATGACGCACCCGCCATTCGAGAACAAATGCAATATCATCTCCGGCACCTCCCCCGGCCCCTCGCTCCCTTCGGGCAGGATGCTGCGGAGCGCCGAAACGACCGGGCCAATCTCGCGCCTTGGTTTATCACGCAAGACGACGTTCTCCATGGGGCATCGGATAACAAGGATGGAGGAAGAGGGATACAGGGATTGGTAGCCGACGATGTACTTGGCGATATGTGGCTCCTGCGCCCCCATCCAAGTGAAGAGAGCGATGAGCTTGGGGGCCGAAGGGTCTGGGCCGCCCTCTGGCCTGTGGAGGGACACGATGGGGGAGAGGCGCTGCATTGAGTCCAGCGGCGCCCGTGATGGGGCTGGGGCGTTCGATGCCATCGTGGTCGCGACTTGGCGTGTTGAGACGGAGAAGACTTGTCAGGTCAGGTCACAGCGAAGAATTCGAAGCTCGAAAACTCCCTAAACGTCCCGGAGTGAACAGTCAGGTCGGAAGCAGGGCATCAATTCCGCTGCTTCCGGGGAGCTTCTTACGGGATCGGACGGAGGCGTGGGAGCTGAAGTTGCTCTTGATACTGGACCGAGGCGCAGGAGCTGGCGTGAAATAACCCGACGGAGCCGGCGCGATTTTGCGGCTCAACGGCCGAGGAATGGGTCCCCAACACTTTCCCGATCTGGATCCGGCCCACTCAAGGCCCATTAATCCCCGGGCAAGATCATCCCGGATCGGGATTGAGCGGGCGCCGGGGGTTCCTCACAGCGTCGGCGTTGGAAATCTGGTCATGAGACCCTCGCAAACCGCCTTGGCTTTCCTGTTTATTTGTGCCCATCTTGGTCCGCTTAGCCCGCCCATAACGACGTGGAATCCGAGGGTCACATCCGAGGACTCTGTCTTGCAGATGACCTTTGAGATCCCTGCAAGTTGTTAGCCGTCAAGCCCGCTCGTAGTAGCAGAGAAGAAGACCGAGGACGATGTTTTGCCAAGGAGCTGCTTTGACAGTAGGGGCCAGTTGGTTTTGGCTTTGAACTAAATAAACCCAATAAAAGAACGTTCCTAGCCTAATACCTTGTAGATATAACTGGCAGTCTCAGTTTCTTCGATCGCTCGCGTTAAAAGGCGCCGCCATCCCGCATCCCGTCCTCGACGCAGCAGCCACGGCGTCACGCATACACACAGTCCACTGCATCTCACGTCGCGCAGGGCTCTCTTGGCATCATATCGCCGAGCCTCGCACGGTTTCAGGTGCGTGACGAGAGGACCCAGTGGAAGACAGCCGGATCGAGACGCGGTCGCACGTTCCCAACATCGATCGAGACTGCTGAGTACGCACGCCATGCATGCAGCCGGTGTCGGCACACCTAGACGGACGGATGCATCCCACCGCGGCTTCCATGCCTCGCGGGGATGGATCAGTGTAGCGGCTTGTGCGACGGAATGCCATGTTAGGAGAATGCCAGGGACCGTGGCACGTTGCGTCCGCCTGCAAACGAGATGAAGAAGGGACGTGACTGATCCGGGAGCAAAAGGACGGTCCTGTCGCGCAAATGACCTCGTGACGAGCGGGTCCAGTCGCGATGGATAGACACCTTGATCTAGACACTAAGCCCTTGCAAGAGCAGCACAGGTTAAGGAACCCAGAATAGGTAGGATATGTGGGCTACATGTAAGGGTGCATGGAGCTGCCGCTATACTTTAGGCCATCGGCTGTTGTGGGCAGACCCCAGCCGTGTTCGATGCCCATCGAACATTTGCGCCGTTCCTTCCCTCCGTGGGCGGCTCGCGTCCTTGGGAACCACCTTCCCAGTACTTCTCGTGGGCTCTGCGGACTGGAGAGGGGAGCTCCTGCCTTGCGTCGCACCGCGCCTTCCGTCCCAAGGAACAATACAGGACCGGGATGGGCAAGTGCCACGGAAATTGAGGACTTCTGAAAGCCCCCCGCGGGACTTGTTCGCCGGGTATTAAATCTGCCTTGACATTCTGTATTCCTGCAGAAGAGAGGATGTCCACTTACATGTACTGGCCAACCCCAGCGCTGGCGGTACCTTCCGCGTCGGCACCGATGATCTCGGGGAGCGGCCTCGCGTCCTTGGTTTCTGCCGTGCTCCTTCCGCGTCTGCAGCTTGCCTCCATCCCGATAACACAAACAGTCTCGTGAGACCGGGATTTTCTCTCTCTCCAAATACACGACTGTTGGGTTGTCTTCCACCCACTTGACTTCGCCTCGTTCCGCTCCAATATAAACAGGCTTGACAGGTCTTCGGGTCGATACTTTCTGCTCAACACTCGTTTGATCCGTCTCCATCAAGATTGTAATAATCACCCTGCTCGCCCCCCCAAAAGCCGGCATCTCGTTGGCATATTCCTTCGTTTTACGCCTTACTTTCTACCCTTGTCGTCCTTTCAACCCCTTCACCATGAAGTTGTCCTCTATTCTGCCCCTCCTGGGAATTGGCCTCTTGGGATTCGATGGGGTCCTTTCAAGGGGCATCAATACACCTGTGGATGTCGACCTGTCGAGCCCCATGAAAGGCGTCTCATTCCAGCGGACCAAGGCCACTAGAAAGCCGGCTGTGGACGCCCCCGCTGCCCACTACCAGTCTATCAAGCCATTCAAGGGCCGCGCTGCTGGACGGTCCGCCGCGGATGCACTACGCATGGCCGGTTCCCAGGTACCCGGTTCTGGCTACCAGAACATCACGGCCCTCACCGAGTACTCCACCCAGTATGCTATCGAGGCCTTGTGGGACGATGAGCCGATCTGGCTTCTCTTTGACTCGGGAAGCAGCGACACCTGGGCCGTCAAGTCCAATTTCACCTGTATCTCCCAAATTGGAAACCAGGAGCAATCTGCGAGCTTTTGTGCCTGGGGCCCTAGCTTCATCGATGACTTCCGCTACGGGGAGAACCCGGATCTCCACTTCAGTGTTTCCTTCGGCTCTGGGGAGTCGGCCACTGGACCGCTCGGCCGCAGCGACATCTCCGTTGGAGGCATCACGGTTAAGCAGCAGCTATGTGGTCTCGCCAACACGACGCATTGGCTCGGGAACAATGTTACCAACGGCATTCTTGGGCTCGGATACCCAGCTTTGACGAGTGCCTACTCCGGCCCTATGGGGGACGAGCGAGTGGGGTACCGCCAGGACTATCAGCCATTCTTCGACAACATGATATCGCAAGGGCTCGTCGAGCCATACTTTGCTGTCGCGGTTGACAGGGGTGCGTCGTCCGGCATGATCGGATGGGGCGGTCTGCCCCCGGTTGAGTGGTCCGCGGCCTCGACGGCATACACGGACATCCTCATTGTACAGCTCCTTCCCCAGAGTGTGGCATCTGAAAAGTACGCTAATTGTCGTGATTAGGCCAACGTCGCGTCCGGGGTGGAAACATCTACGAGCTACGCATATTATACGATCATCGTCGACGGGTTCCAATATGGCCAGACCACGAACCTTGATAAGTACCTCTACATCGTGGACACCGGGACCACGCTAATGTATCTTCCACCGCGTGAGTTCCCCCAGACTTCATTGACTCACGGGCAGGATCATCTACTGACAACACACAATCATCCAGGGCTGGCGGAGTCTATCGCAGAGTCATTTGAGCCCAAGGGGGTGTATATGTACCAGTACGGCGCTTACTTTGCGCCATGTGACGCTGTTGCACCGCGGATCGCGGTAATCATCGACGGGGCACGATTCTGGATCAGCCCGACGGACCTGGTCTACAGAGAGCTTGTCGACCCGGCTTCGGGTATGTGCATGCTTGGTATCAGCACCGGCGATTCCGGCCCCTACGTCTTGGGATCAGTGTTCCTCCAGAATGTCCTGGCGGTGTTCGATGTAGGCGCAGCGCAGATGCGCTTCTACTCTCGGGATTAAGCGAGGAGTGTGTAAGCTAGCGTGTGGCGGTTGAAGAGAGGTATGTGCGGATGTATGGTTGGAGAGGTAGTGATGAGGGCGTCGTACAAACAAGGGCGGATCTGGCTGGCTCATCCGAAGTATTGATATATGACACCCGGGAGTAATGACTCAATTGACATGTATCTACAATGCGAGAGCTCCTAAGAGTCATGTTGGCTTATTGGTAGACTCGGGAGGGAACATGACTGCCGGTTGAAGAAGTCCACGGCCTATCCGGAGCAACACTGCTTATTGTGCTCCGTCCGGCATCGGGGATGCGCTAGATTTTTAGATTTGGTATGTGGCAACGGAGCCAGCGCGCGGGGCATTGATACATGTACATTCAAATGACTCCAACGTGGAATGGCGGGGCAGTGGTGTACTTGACGTATGTACCTCCGCCGTGGGGCAAAATAATTTACAACAACGGGCGAGAGTGACTACGGAAGAGTCACAAATCCGCCGGTCGCTCTTTGAAAAGCAGTGCTTCCCACTTCCTTTCCCTCTCAATTGAGTCCCCGCCTCGCCAGTCCGCCCATACCCGCCCTCCACCCCCTTGACACATCTGGATTTCACACTATGGAAGGCATTCGTCAGGCGTTTCAGCGGGCCAAGGCCCAGAACAGGGTCAGTGAGCCCCGCCCCCACCATGCTCGACTTTCCGCCTCTCGAAGCCGCGCCGAAGCGATCGCGGCGAGGATGCCTGTGGGCACGGGAGTAGTCCTTTGGAGCGCAACTGACAATGGGAAATAGGCTGCCCTGGTCACCTTCGTCACGGCGGGCTACCCCAAGCCCGAGCACACGCCCGACATCCTCCTGTCCCTCGAGAAGGGCGGCGCTGGTACGGACCGACCCTGAATACCCTCGACACTCCCAGCCAAAATGCTGACCCTGTGCCTCTAGATGTGATCGAGGTTGGCGCTCCCTTCTCCGACCCTATCGCCGACGGACCGACCATCCAGTCCTCCAACAACGTATGTAACCGCCTCGACCGTGGGAGCGTCCTACTGCTGACGACAGACAGGTCGCGCTTAAGAATGGCGTCACGATGGAGTCGACCTTCAAGATGATCAAGGATGCGAGGGATAGGGGGCTCAAGGCGCCCGTGATCCTCATGGGCTACTACAACCCGCTTCTCAGCCATGGCGAGGACCGCCTGCTCAAGGACTGCCACAACTCGGGGGTCAACGGCTTCATCGTCGTGGACCTACCACCCGAGGAGGCCGTGTCCTTCCGTAAGCTGTGTTCCAAGGGAGGGTAAGTCGACGAACCCCTGCCCATTCGTTTAGCCTACTGCTGACACGCAGAAGCCTCTCCTACGTGCCCCTCATCGCCCCCGCGACCTCCGAGGCCCGCATGAAGATCCTCTGCCAGCTCGCCGACTCGTTCATCTACGTCATCTCCCGTATGGGCACCACCGGCGCTGAGGGTGGCCTCAACCAGGCTGTGCCCGATATCGTCGCCCGCGTCAAGAAGTACAGTGGCAACAAGCCGGCGGCCGTGGGCTTCGGCGTCAGCACGCGCGAGCACTTCGTCAGCGTGGCCGACATCGCCGACGGTGTTGTGGTCGGCTCCCAGATCATCAACACCCTCCAGAAGTCGGACGAGCAATCCTACTATGACGAGGTGCGCAAGTACTGTGCCTATCTCACCGGGCGTGTTTCGGAGGAGGAGCTCGACGGCGCGGCCGAGGCATCGATCATCGAGAGGGGTCCTGGGCCTATGGCAGAGCACTCGCTCGATCCGGAGCAGGACCGCGAGCTCGTTTCTCAGCTCGTTTCGCTGCACGGCAAGATCCCGGCCCGCTTCGGCGAATTTGGCGGCCAGTACGTGCCTGAGAGTCTGATGGACTGCCTCTCCGAGCTGGAAGAGGGCTTCAACAAGATCCGCGAGGATCCCTCGTTCTGGGAGGAGTACCGCTCGTACTACGACTACATGGGCCGGCCGGGCCACCTTCACCTTGCAGACCGCCTGACGGCGCACGCGGGTGGCGCCAACATCTGGCTCAAGAGGGAGGATCTCAACCACACTGGATCGCACAAGATCAACAACGCGCTCGGCCAGATCCTGGTTGCGCGCCGTTTGGGGAAGAAGCGGATCATCGCCGAGACCGGAGCGGGACAGCACGGTGTCGCGACGGCGACGGTGTGCGCCAAGTTCGGGATGCCCTGCACGGTCTTTATGGGTGCCGAGGATGTGCGGCGCCAGGCGCTTAACGTCTTCCGGATGAGGCTCCTGGGTGCGACGGTCGTGCCGGTCGAGGCTGGTTCGCGGACGCTGAGGGACGCTGTCAACGAGGCTTTCCGGTTCTGGGTCGTACACCTTGAGACGAGCCACTACATCATCGGGTCGGCGATTGGCCCTCACCCGTTCCCCACTCTCGTGCGGACGTTCCAGTCTGTCATAGGGAATGAGACAAAGGAGCAGATGATGGAGCAGCGGGGCAAGCTTCCTGACGCGGTGGTTGCGTGTGTTGGCGGCGGGTCGAACGCCGTGGGAATGTTCTACCCCTTCGTCAACGACCCGAGCGTCAAGATTCTGGGCGTCGAGGCGGGTGGTGATGGCATCGAGACGCCGCGGCACAGCGCTACGCTGACGGCCGGCTCCCGCGGCGTGCTGCACGGCGTGCGGACCTACGTCCTGCAGGACACCCACGGGCAAATTGAGGCCACGCACTCCGTCTCCGCCGGCCTGGACTACCCCGGCGTCGGGCCCGAGCTTTCCTCGTGGAAGGACAGCGGCCGGGCAACCTTCATCGCGGCGACGGACGCGCAGGCGTTCGAGGGCTTCCGGCTGATCAGCACTCTTGAGGGTATCATCCCTGCGCTAGAGAGCGCGCATGGGATTTACGGCGCGATAGAGCTGGCCAAGGGTATGGAGAAGGGGAAGGACATCGTCATCTGTCTCAGTGGAAGGGGAGACAAGGACGTGCAGAGCGTTGCGGATGAGCTGCCCAAGATCGGGCCCAAGATTGGCTGGGATCTGAGGTTCCAGGGAGACGGCACGGCGTAGACGAGTCTCCGGTGTTGAGCCAAGAGGAATGTGACAAGTTTTGTTTATGTAGGCGTACATAGTGGTACAATGATATAAAAAGAGCTTGGAATACAGACATTCCCTCCCCAGGTCGACTCTTAGCCAGGAGGGACCACTCAGTCTTTCTTGATCTCGCCCGTCTGCTCGATCTCCTCCCCGTCCTTATCCGACTCGACAACCTTGACCTCGAAATTGTCGTTCTCTCCTCCGAGCGCGAACTCCTCTTCCAGCATCTCAGTCCTCCTCGCCAGGATATCCCTCGTCGACCTGCTCAGTCCTCCGGGTGTCGCGTAATCCAACGCAATCTGCACCCTCTCCTTCCTCAGGAGACCGTCCTCCTCGCTCACCTCCTTCGGCGCGAGCCCCAACGCCTCCCTCTCCTTCCTAAACTTCTCCTGCATGCTCTCGGTCTGCATCACAAGCCACCTCAACCTCCACCCCGCGGGGCCCAGCTCCTCCACCCTCCTCTTCTTGTGGCCGACGAGGTACTCGTCCAGGCTGCCCTCCTTCTTGATGGTGCGGTAGACGCGGGTTGTGAGGCGCGTCTTGACCCAGGCGCCCAGGGACTCGGACCACAGCTTCTTGCGGTGGATGTTGGGCTTCCAGGTGCGCGCGGTGCGGATCTTGTTGCGGCCGGAGATGATGTCGCCGAAGCTGATGCGGGAGCCGCCGTAGAGGCCGTTGTTGGACTGCTTGTAGAGGAGGTTGTCGCCGGGGGGGTAGTCGGGCGCGAGCGGCCGGGGGATCTTGTGCGGCTGGATGGTCTTGGTGCAGCGGGCCGAGGTGGTGGTGAAGGTCCGGGCTGCCGCGGGCTGGAGCCGGAGGGCACAGAGGCCCGTTGTTAGGGGCCGGAGCCCGTTTGCTGACGCCATGGCTGGGGGTGTGGTTTGTGGAGCGGAGGCGGGCGTTACCGTGGCCGCATTGGTGGTGGGAGCCAGGAGAACTGTTGACGGCGGCTCTGCTGCGTAAAAGGGCGACGCGATTCGGCATGGCGAGTGAAGTCGAGAAATTTTGGAACAGGCATCTCGAAATGGGAGTGTTATGTAATCTGACGGTCGCCGGCACTGCTGCCAGTTGTCCATGCCTACCAATGATGCTTCAGTTGACATTGCAACCAACAAGAAGTCTCCGACTGCTGCCCCACCAAGCCGGAGCTCCAAGCGGACTTTCACCGCGAAGCTGCCCAAACTACATTCAACATCACACCCCGAACGGGAAAACAACCCGGATCTTGCCCATTGACTGGGGTTTTCTCGACAATGTTCCCACCCGTGGAACCCTCCGTTCTAGAGAACAACCCGGACTTTGCGTCCCTCCACAAGGCCCTCACGAACTCGATCCTAAACGCCGATGGCACGACGCGGGCTGATCCGGCGTCCAAGGAGCGGGAGGCCGTCCGAGATGTGAGTCCTGTCATTCTCTCTTCCCCCCCGGCCCGAATGCTCATCTAGTGAACCCCAAGCACTGACCTCTTGTAGGAACTCCGCGCCCACCGCCTCAAGACCGCAAAGCGGCATCTCCTCGCCTCGTCCATAAGCCGCGCTCCGCCGAAGGAGGGCCTTCCGGATCCCCTGCTCGACCTCCTATTCCTCCTCCCGCCGCTATTATCCCACCCAGTACCAGATTCGGCCCTCCTCCTCTCCTCTCCGCCTTTCTCCTCGCTACCGGAGCTTCTCCCCGAGCTCGCCCAACTCACCTCACAATCGCTGCGTACATCCGCGCTGGCGCTCGCACGAATAGCCAACCCGGCTACGAACGCGTCATATCTTCACCGCTCGATACCCACTCTCCCACAGTCCCTCTCCACGCTCCTCGACACCACGCAGACCCTCTCACAGAAGACAATACCCTCCAGTCGCCTGGCCGCTACTTCGTCCCTCGTCCCCCTCCTCAACGCACACACCAAGGCGCTCGCGCGCCTCATCCACGCCCTCGAGGCGAAACTCGCGTCCCCGCAGCGCGACCTCCTGCTCCGCGCCCAGATGCTCCCCCTCGCCGCCGAAGAGTCCGCCCTCCGCGCGAAGCTCAACCTCGACGTCCTCGAGAAGGAGGTCTACTCGCCCGAGGTGCGGGGTGCGTTGGGGAACTACAGCCGGCACCTAAGGGACGCGAGGGCACGTTTAGAGGGGAAGATACGAGAGTTGGCGATTGCGCTGGAGGCGTATGGGGTCGACGTTGGGAAAGGCGGGGACGAGGGGAGGGAGAAGATGTACAGGGAGATGGCGAGGGTTTATGGAGAGATGAGGAGGCAGGTTAAGGAGGTGGAGGGCGACCTGGAAAGGTTAAAAGGAAAGTGATTGGGCGCGTGCGCGTTCGGCTGTTGATAGTCATGGATTTTTCGGAGTCGGGAAACGTGGGCAGACGCCAGATCTTCATTTCAGATACCCCGTGGGCAGGTGCATAGTCAAGACAGAATTTACGAGGAAACGAGACACAGGATAATGTAGACGCAAGATTTCTAATCTACAGCCCTCGCATCCACAGTTTAGGAGGGTATATCAACGGACCAAACTCATCTACATCCCCTGATTTTACCACGCCCTTCACGCCTTCCTTTCGCCCCGCTCCAGACCACGTTCCCCGCTTAACCCTTGACCTTGTAGATGGCCTCGGCAAGGCGGCCGACGTTCTCGCTGGTGATGCCGGCAACGGAGATGCGGCCGTCCTTGGTGGCGTAAACGGACGTCTCCTTGGCAAGGCGGTCCATCTGCTCGGCGTTCAGGCCGGTGTAGGCGAACATGCCGATCTGGCTGGTGATGTGCGACCAGTCGTGCTTGGAGCCGAGCTTCTCGAGGTTCTCCTTGAGGAGGGCGCGCATGGTGATGATGCGGTCGGCCATGGCCTTGACCTCGCCGAGCCACTGCTTGTAGAGGGTGGGGTTGTTGAGGATCTCGGACGCGATGCGCGCGCCGTGGACGGGCGGGTTGGAGTACATGGGGCGCACGAGGATCTTGATCTGCGAATCGACGCGCTTCTTCTCCTCGGCGTTCTCGCACACGATAGAGAAGGCGCCGACGCGCTCGCCGTAGAGGCCCATGTTCTTGGCGAAGCTCTGCGCGAGGCAGATGTTGTGGCCCTGCTCGACGAAGTGGCGCACGGCAAAGGCGTCCTTGTCGATGTTGCCCGAGGCGAAGCCCTGGTAGGCCATGTCGAAGAAGGAGTAGTGGCCCGCGGCCTTGACGGCGGCGGAGATCTCCTTCCACTGCTCGGGGGTGGGGTCAACGCCGGTGGGGTTGTGGGCGCAGGCGTGGAAGAGGAAGATGCTGCCCTTGGGCGCAGCCTTGATGTCGGCCAGCATGCCCTCGAAGTCGAGGCCGATGGTGTCCTTGTTGTAGTAGCGGTACTTCTGGACGTTCAGGCCGGCGTGCGAGAAGACGGCATTGTGGTTGGCCCACGAGGGGGTGGGGATATAGATGTCCTTGGAGCCAGGGTAGAAGGCCTTGAGGAAGGCAGCGGCGATGCGGAGGGCGCCAGTGCCGGAGATGGACTGGGTGATGGCCAGGCGGTCGAGGGCCGACGAGTCCTTGCCGTAGGCGAGGACGGCGGCGGACTTGGTGAACTCGGGGACACCGGTGATGCCGGCGTACTCCTTGTTCAGCTTGGCGGCCACGACCTTCTCCTCGGCGGCGCGGACGGAGGGGAGGACGTAGGGCTTGCCAGCGTCATCGCGGTAGGCACCGACGCCTGGGGTGGGTCAGCATTCGTTCGCTCTCAAGTGTCGGGAACGGCGCGTACCGAGGTTGATCTTCTTGTCGAAGGAGTCGGCCTTGAAAGCTTCGGTGATACCTGTGGGGTGGTTAGCTGGCGGTGGCTGCGGTGTTCGGGGTTCCACATATCGGACGCACCAAGAATAGCCTATTTACCCGCAGACACAGGCGGTCAGTATGCGTGGCCTCGGGAGCTCTCGACTTTATTTTTTTCGAGCTGAGGAGTCGGAAGGCTTGGTAAAAACTTACATCCTATGGCACGTTTACGAGTTAGCACAGTCGCGATCCACGATGATGGGGAATAGGTTGGCTATTGAGCACATCTGCACTTGCTTCCAGCTATGCCATGGGCACACAGAGTGCTCAAGCATCACAATGGCTTCAAATCGCAGACAGGAATCACAGGAGCACATACCGGAGGACCCTGGGGCACGTTGGCCCAGGTCGAGGCGGCGCGCACGGCAGAGACGCCCCTGACGGCAAAGCGCCTGCCGCTGACAACACGGAGGGTCGAGAGCATTGTGGATGGGATGGCGACTGGAAGGAGTGGTAAGGACCAAGGGATGGCAGGACAAAAGATAGGGCGAGGCGATGAAAGAAAAACAAAGATGTGTGTGAGAATTCCTACGCGTGGGAGAGGGAAATATTTTGGGGGTGGCCGACCGGGAGCTCGCCCAGGGCAGGCAAAATAATGACTCGCCTCGACATGCGCTCCAGAATGGCCACAAGCATGTGGAGATCGGCTGACCCAAGCTCTCTGCGCCCCTGGTTGACGCGGTTACAGCTCCCCTGCTAGCGCTGTGGCGCTGGGGGATAGCCTTGCAGCTGGGGTCGTAATGCTGTGACTAAAGGGTTCTTAGGCGGGGAATCTCAGGGGTTTGGGGGTGCACCCTGGCAGCGAGCCCTGCAAACATGCGCGCCAGTTGCTGCGCAATGCCGCGCAGCGACCACGGCGCCACCCAAAAATGGCACTCCGGCTGAATCATGCGGGTTTTTCTTGTCAATTGTCGACGAACTGACTCATTCGAGGCGTCTGCAGCTCACGGTTTACAAGCGGTGTGGCCCAGAACCCTCTGCACTTGTGGACAGCCCTGTTTCTAATCTGGCGGGGCGGCAGCGTCTTCCAGCTCCGCAGCGGACCGCCTCGGACTCGCACTCCGCGTGGACACATGTGAACGCCCCAGCCAGAACCAGTTTGGTCATGTCTATCTCCAATTATCGCAAAGAGACCTTCTTGAATACCCATTCTATTGGGAAAGTGAAATTTTCCCCGATCGACCTGCTTACGGAGGCAATTATTCCCGCAACGCCAGTGCCTCGAGCGAGTTCTCTGGCTCTCCCCACGCGCCGAGCTCGGAACGCCCGGACCCCGGATTCCGGGTGTTGGAGATTGGAGTCCCACGCCCCACCCCCACATGGAAGAACCCCCACGGCTACATCTCCTTCAGGCGGACTTTATTCGGCATCGCTTCGACAACCTTGAAAACATATCTGCATCGTTGCGGACTGGACGTATTAATCGTCTCCAGTGGGGTTGTTTCCATTGCGAAGCGTGGATGACCGCCAAGTCTAAGCTTCAGCAGTGGCGTCTCTTGCATAATGCTCCTACACGATTATCCTGCTCAGCAAATTTTGACAGCACATGTAGAAACGGTGACCCGATGTGAACGATAAATTTCTCGTCGAATAATACATCATGTTTATCCTGCCACTTAGAAGCCTAGTACAAGAGATCCGTGGCTATCTGTTTGTCGTGTCCATATTCCTCCAGTTCTCCTTCAACTCGACGACCCAACTCCTGAAGTATTTTGATAACCTCCGTCCCGGGCCCAAGTTGCAATGCGCCCTGAGACGCGGGGTTTTCATGGTTTTCATACCAACCCAAGACCGTTTCGGCTGAGGATTCGGCGGAGAATTCGGCTGAGGATTCGGCTGGGATACGAACACTCACGACCAAACCGCGTTCGTCTCGCACCTCAGTTACCCTGAACTTGGCGTTAAAATTATCTCGATCCTGGTTTTCCTTCTTGACCGTATCTTTGGTCGCAACGAGAATAGCAAGAGTAGACAGGATGACGGCGAACACAACTGTCACATCTTTCTGGTCAATGCCCCCCGACGTATTGTGCTTGAGACAAGCCTCGAATGACGTTGCCAGGTCTTTGTAAGCCCTGATACAGGCAGTTTCAGGCGGCTTGTCCCCCTCTGTCTGCTCCACGACATCGACCCGAAGGAGCGTCGGGTCTGGATCAGGATACCTAGGGTGTATCTTCCCGAAGTTTTGCTTGATCCAGTCAGGGTCTGGGGACCTGGTTTTTAGTTTATCCGCGATATCTTTCTGGGAAAAACGACTTTCGATGTCCTCGGTAGGACATGACAGGCCGGTGCGGGAGACCGATTCGAGGAACGTCAAGATATCTCCTTCGCGAGTAGAGGCGGTGGAAGCAACTTCCTTCTTCTCCCCATTACCAGGGTTTTGGCGCTTGATTTTGTCAAGAATGAATCTCAAGATTGCTAAATCAGCCTTCAGCAGAATAATACGATCTTGGAGGACATGGCCTGGCGTAATCAGCTTATCTGAGGACATGGTTTGGTAAGGCAAAGTAACTATTAACGGATATATAGGTCTGGTTACCTGTTGGCAGGAGGTGTAGTGGGTAGAGTGTATCACGGTTCTAACATTAGGTCGCCATATGGAGAGTAGTAGGCTGGAACGCTGTGTTATATGAATGAAAATCAACCGCGGAGAGAGCAACGAAAGACTTCTACTATCAGGCTTGTCTTTGTATGGACGAAAATGCCCCCGTCTTTTGCTGGGGAGCAAAGAGCCGAAGCCCGTCAAGCTCAGGACAAAGGGGTCGTGAAAGAACGTGAAAGAACGTGAAAGAACGTGAAAGAACGTGGAAGAAAGAATCGTTTACAAACGCCTGAAGTCCCCCTCCCCAAAGGTCGCGGGGAGGAGGAGGAATAAAGGAAGAAAAAAGCAAAAGGGCTTGAAGCCGAGGACCTTACAGACGTATAATTTTCTCCAAGCATAGCTACATAGCGGTGAGAAGTTGAAATAGGTCGAGGGGACCACAGGCAGGACTGGATCTGGGCCACCGGTCTGCATTTGATACTGGTATGCATATCGTTAACCAGTGGATATGACAGTGATACCAGCCCTGAGCGTACATTGCACTGAAACTCCGCTACATGCGCCGCAAGGACCAACATGAAGCGCCAACGGCCAATTTGAGGGATCTCCACCAAACCGCTCGAGGCCCCGCACCTACACCGGAAGAAACGCGGGGAGAGACTTGACCGTTTAGGCCTCCCACAGCGACGGTGGTACAACGTCGCCGAGTACCAGAACCCAGTGGCCCTAGCGCCAAGCTTCCCCGCCTGCAGCAGCAGCCACTGCACATCCTGCCCACAAAATCCACGCCTAATCAGGGGTCTGTCTTACCGAACGCCCGCCTGCCAACGTCACTCGTCCGAACTTGCTGGCTTTGTTTCTGTATTCCGCGCACCTGCTTCCTCAACAACGGTTTTGCTTACACGCTTGAACGCTCGTTCCCCGTCGAGAGCGCCGTATCGGGGCTGGTCTTGCGCGTGCATGCCGCCTTGACTCGGACGTAACGAGCGGTGCGAGCGGCGCCAATTGCCTCCGGGCTAAATACCGAGTAGGTCCAATAACAGCTGTACGTACAAGTCCAGGTAGCATCCGCGCTCCTAGTACGACGAGGACTGGCCCGCTTCGCTTCTCATTTCCCACCCCGTTCTCCGCGGCTAACCTTGCCAATGGCCTAGAATATAAGGTGCTGGCATTCCTGTCCCATTAGCTCGACCCAAGCACGACAGCTTCCCCTCCGCGAGCTCGACCCCACTCGCGACCTCCCCGCCGATCCTCGACCGCATACCTCGTCCAGCCCGAGACCCCCCATGGTTAGGGCCTAGTTGTCGCCATGGCCACTAAGAAGGGACGCCAACGGATCAGCTATGGTGAGATCCCCGTAGTCCCGCCCGTGATCGTTGCGCCCTCGTCCTAGAACCATCGCCTAGGCAGGCTACAAGTCTGCCTCAGATCCTCGTTGCGCCGACCAAAGCAGCGTTCCGCAGGCACAAAGACATATCTGCCGTAGCCATGCTAACACTGCGACCCAGTCGTCGAATCGCCCAAGGCTTCGGCCGGCCACAAGCTCGGTGTCAATGGCCTCGCTGTAGACGCCGACAACTCCATCCTGTGAGCGCTCGCCCTCGTCCTCGCCCCCGCCCCCGCCCCCGCAAGCCCGTCGCGAAGCGACTCCCAACGTGCCACCGCTAACAGCCTCTCGCCTTCAGCTACTCCGGCGGTAGAGATGGCGTCATCTGCTCCTGGGACCTCAATCTCGACCTCAAGCAACCCCGTGCCTCCGTCGTCGACACCTCAACCCCGAAGCCGTCCCAAACTACCTTCCGCTCTCAGACACGCGCCCACATGGGCTGGGTGAACGACATCGTTCTCGCCCAGAACAGCACCATCGTCTCGGGATCCTCCGACCTGACTGTCAGGGTGTGGCGCCCGCGCTCCGCCGAACAGACCGTGCCGCAGACTATCGGCGAGCATGCCGACTATGTCAAGTGTGTGGCTGCGCCCCCGGCTGATATGGGCGCCCCATGGGTGGCTTCGGGCGGCCTGGACAAGAGGATTAACCTCTGGGACCTGAATGGCCATGGCAAGATGCTCTCTATCGACTGCAGCGGCGAGGAAAAGCCGGAGAAGGGATCCGTGTACGCCCTCAGCGCTGGCAGAAGTCTTATCGCCAACGGTGGACCCGAGTCCATCGTCCGGCTGTGGGACCCGAAATCGGGAAAGAGCGTCACCAAGTTCGTGGGTCACACGGGGAACATCAGGGCCATTCTCATCAACGACGCAGGTGACCTCCTGCTCACGGCCAGCTCCGACCAAACCGTCAAGCTCTGGAGCGTAACAGCCGGTCGGTGCATGTACACCTTTACCATGCACAACGAGAGCGTGTGGTCTCTCTTCTCTGAGTCGCCCGACCTGGGCGTGTTTTACAGCAGTGATAAGTCTGGTCTCGTCGTGAAGACTGATGTGCGCGGCTCGCTCGATCACATGGACGACGGCCTCAGTCTGGCCGTCGCCAAGGAGACCGACAGCGTGTACAAGGTGGTGGCTTGCCAGGACCACATCTGGACGGCCACCCCGAGCTCTTCCATCAACCGCTGGGCGAACGTTCCCACCGGCGCCGACATCCAGCTACCCGAGGCATACCGCCACCATCACAGACAGTCATCTGCTGCCTCCAGGATGACGCACCCGCCTCGGTCCGAAAGGAAGCCGACAGAGACTAAGCTGGCCGCGCCGAAGGAGATCTCGCCCAAGAGCATCCTCCGCATCTCAAATACGGCGTTTTACCCATCCCAGCTCGTCAAGTCCGAGTCTTCCGGTCTGTTAGAGCCCGATGTAGCACCTATCTACGAGCTGCCGGTGGAGACGATCGAGGGGCAGTTCGGCCTGCTCAAGTTCAAACTCATGAGCGATCGGCGCCGCGTGCTCACCGTCGATACGGCCGGGGAAGTTGTCCTATGGGATCTGATACAGGTTTGTCAAGCTCGAGCAATCTTGAAATCTAACAATGACTAACCCTTACAGTGTAAACCTGTGCAATCCTTCGGCAAACGACATCTCGAGGACGTCGAGCCGGAGGTGAACACGGTCGAGGCCGTGGCGCCGTGGTGTTCTATTGATACTAGCTCAGGGAGCATCACCGTCACGCTAGATCCATTCAACTGTTTTGATGCGGAGGTTTACGCGGATGAGCTAGAGCTGGAGAATGCTGCCGACTTCCGGGAAGACCAGAGAAGTAAGCCGCCGCGTGATTACAGCCAACCCTGTAAGCTTGCTAACCATGTCTAGTAAACCTTGGAAAATGGATACTACGCTATCTATTTGCGGGAGTAATAGACGAGGAAATCAAGCGAGACACAGCACACCGGAAGCCGCTGAATGAAGGCGTGGAGAGGAGGGTAGCAGCGAGAAAGACGAACCCGTCAATGAAAATCACCCTCCCCGAACATGGCAGTCTTCTATCACCCGAAATGGCGACTCCTCGTGCTGGATCGAACCACCCAATGCCGACACCCATGTCTATTGGGCTCGCTACTCCCCACCCTGTCGGTGCAGCAACGGACGCGTCGAGCACCCCGGTCCCTCCCACAACGGCGTCCCAGGTGAACCGTCTGTCCACGGAGAACGAGGACTACTTCACCAGCATCTCGCCTGTTGATGGTGGCCCCCTGAAGCAAACAGCGACCGGCCAACCTGCCGAGTCCGCGGCGGACTCCAAGTCCTCCGAACCCGACACGGATAAGGACAAGGACAAGGAGAAAGAAAAGGAGAAGGAGAAGAATGACAATGGGAAAAGCCCCGGGACACCGTTTGGCAAGAAATTCCGCATGGGCATGTCCTTCGGCACAAAGAAGACGAGCCGTTCGGCCTCCACGACGGAGAAGCCGGCCGTGACGGAAGAGAAGCCCGTAGAAGAAAGCGAAGAGTCGCTGAATCCGCTTGAGAAGGAGGTCGAGGACAACTTCTTAGGCGTCGTGCAGCGAGCTCGGAACGAGTACGAGCGGCAGCTCGCCGTCAGCCCCGACCTACCTGTGGACAGCCGAATTAACCCCACCGGCCCAAGTGAGACCCCGGTGCTGAATTTACCGCGGGGCACGAAGGTCATTATCAAGGAGGAGACGAGCGGCGAGAGCTCGAATGTTTACATTGGGACGATAGAGAGCGTCGGGAAAGACACTGATCTCATCGAGCAGAAGGGCGCGATGTGGCTGGGCGACTTGCTACTGCACGGGCAGGCGCCGCACAAGGATCCTGTGAAGGTTTCCTTCGTCCTGCTGCCGTACGGCGAGGATCTGCCGCAGCTGCCATGCGCGGACGGGAACAATAGGCTGAACGCGAATCGGATGTTGAGGGTGAGGAAGATCCTGGCGTACGTCGGGGAGAAGCTGGAGGTTGAGGAGGGGGCCAGGGCGGAGGAGGTCCTTGACCTCTATTGTAATGACCAGGTGAGTCCTTCTGGCGGATGGGTGTCGGAAGAGAAGGGCTGGCTAACTCGTTATAGGTACTACCGCATACCATGACGCTGGCTACGTTGAGGGCGCACGTGTGGAAGGGTGGCACGGATGTCGTTCTGCATTATCGGGCGAAGGGGGGCAAGACGTTGAGGGAGTTGAGGGGAATCAGTGGAGAGCAGGAGGGCGGTGGCGGCGAGGAAGTTGTTCCTGAAGGCCAGGGACCTTAGGCTACCACTCCGGAATTTCTTAACCAATAGTCTATTCTACGTCGTATGTCATGAGGTCGGTGAGGGGGCGGACGCGATCTCCAAGGTTGCTTGAGGCTGCTAATTGTATTCTGGCATACATAATATCCCTAAGACGGTATGGAGGCCAAAAGGCCGTCCGGCTCGTTTTCCACTAACGGTCTTGGATACGCGTATGTCTTATTGTTATTGCATTGTCGGGATTCCCCTGCGAAATACGCGTATCAGTTCCAACGTGTACCCAGACATACGCAGGTTGCGCATGGTTTCTCTGGGCGACTCCCCACGTCCTGGGGACGAAAGCCCTGATGTGCCAAGCAGGTCTGGTAGGCCTAGGGGAGAGGGTGGGTTGGTGTGTTATGCTAGAGACAAGTGCGAGAATGCGCTGTATATTGGGGTATTGGCCAGGTTAGCTGGCATGTCTATATCTTTTCTTTCCCTTCTATGATGATTCTGTTGTATATGAGGTATCGTACACTCCTCGGCGCGTAAAGTTTTAGGCCGCGTGGTCGACAGGAGGCGGGGATGAACCGATGGCTCCAAAGATCGCACTCCTTGCTCTGTCCTGGAGAGGGTGGCCCAACGGACCCAGCCCAGAGCCCTAGCTCTAGAGGCTAGAGTCGGTTGATATCGGTGCCATGAAACACATGGAAGGTATCGTGGCATCCTCCCGCCCTGGTTTCCAGATGATGTTGACCCCTCCGCAACACCCGTCACCCGCCCTTCACAGCCCGGCCGACGTCAACGTATTAATCCCCCACTGGTAGCTCCCCAAGAAGATGGCACCCCCAATGCTGATCCAGGTCACTCGCGGGCCCACGCCGGAGAACAGCACCTTCGGCCCCTCGTCGCGCACTATCGACGTGAGAATCTTCCGGACTGAGGGCTTTGCGCCCTCTGCGAGCATCACGCGCGTCTTGAGAACGTCGAGCGGCGTTGTGAGGCCGGCAGCTATAGCGCCGGCTATGGAGCCGTAGAAAGCGCTCTCCAGGGCCCCTATATCCTTCTCCCCGCCCTTCTCGGGGCTCACTGACTGCGCGGCCTCTCTCCTCCGCCTAGCCTGCGCCTTCATGAGCTCCCAGAGCGGGAACTGGATAACCGTGAACGGAACCTCCCTCACGATGGTGATCCCCCATCCACGGTACAGCTCCCTCCAGACACCCAGCGCCCCAATGTCCCTCCTCGAGCCCAATATCGCGCGCAGCGCCGCGGCGCTCGTCGCATGCTGCCCCGCCTGCGCGCGCTGCTTGATCACCTCTGTCGGAACGCGCACGGCGCACGCGGCCACCTCTCCCAGGCTCGCGGCGAGCATGTGCACCCCGGCGCCGCGCATGCCACCCTGCTGGCCGCCCAGGAAGGATTTCGTAGACTCGTAGGTGATGAAGAAGAGGCTCGCGCCGGGGGCGGAGCCGACGAGGACGGAGGACAGCCCGCGGTATATGCCGGAGAGGCCGCCGGAGCGCACAAGGCCCTCGCGCGACTGCAGACGGGTCTTGATGGTGTCGAGAGGGAAGAGCGAGAGGTCGACTGTTGTGCCGGCGAGCGCGCCGGCGAGGAGGGCGGCCGTGAACGAGGGCTGCGCCATTGTGGCTTCGGTTCCTGCCCGGCGGTTGGGGGAGGTGCTGCTGGGTCGGATTAGGGCGGTCGGGGTGGCATTGGAGGTTGTGCAGTCGCAAGATTGGAGAGCTGCGAGCTGTGAGTCGTTCGGAAGCCGAGGAATCGAGTTCGGCTTTTTGCGGGCATCGGCCCAAAATCGGAGGTCACATCAATTAATTGTACACCGACTCACCGAGGTATCTGTGGGTCCACCAGGCCTAAGCTCCATCGCAGCAAACTTCGCCGCGACCAACCAGAAATAAAGAAGAACGAAAAGAAAAGGACCAAAAAAACATTGGACCTCTCCATGGAGGCAGACACACTTGACAGACACAACCAAAGGATGGAGCTATGGGGTCCCTTCCGCGCGTCCTCCACCGCAGCGCGGTGCCCGTCTCCGTCGAGGAGTTCGCCGAGGCCATCCGCGCTGCCTGTCCACCGCGCCATCCGCGTGCGCGCGCGACATGCCACCGGCGCATAGGTGAGGTGTCTCGCCCGTCCCCGGCTCTCGCTCCAGTACTGACCTCTTTTGCTCTCCAGGCATGGCAATCTCCGGCGGCGTCGACTCCATGGCCCTCGCCCTCCTCTTCTCCCGGCTCCGCAGTCGCGACGCGAGCTTCGTCATCGGCGATCACCCCTGCGGCGGCGCCTACGCCTTCGTCGTCGACCACAAGCTGCGGGAGAACAGCACGGCCGAGTCCCAGGCCGTCGTGGCTGAGCTGTCGAAACTGGCACACCTCTATCCCCGCCGTCTAGAACTCGATTGGGAGGACACCGACCCGCATACCATGACCGGCCTGGAGACGGCGGCGCGGAGGCTACGGTATCGGGCGTTGGGCACCGCCTGCGCCAACACGGGCGTGACGAGTATGCTCACGGGGCACCATGCGGACGACTTGTACGAGACTGTGCTGATGAGGATGCTGGCTGGGCACCCGGCGCGGGGGCTCGCCGGGATAAGACGCTTTAATCACATACCCGAGTGCTACGATTTGCATCGCGTCTACCAGAGCGGCCTATTAGATGTCATGCACATGAAAAACCCGCCGTTGAGCTACAAACTGCCGAAACGCCACTCTCACCACCTTCGTACGAGCCTCCCCGCCGACATGCGCCCCCGTCTGCTCGACTCGGACGAAGACACGCTTGAGCGGCTCACTCTGAAGAATAATTACGGGGACCCCGAGGAGGACCCCGACGCCGATGCCGACGCCGGCCTCTTCGCCGACGTAGGCGAGTCGGTGCAGTGGCACACCAAACCCCGGGCGAACCTTATGCAGCTCGAGGCCGAGGACGGCGGCGTGCGCATCTCCCGGCCGCTTCTCGGTTTCGAGAAGGAGAGGCTGGTGGCGACGTGTGAGGCGGCCGGGATGCGGTGGTTTGAGGACCCGACGAACGACGACCCGAAGCTCACGGCGAGGAACGCTGTGAGGCATATGGTGCGGACGTCCAAGCTCCCCGCTGCACTGCAGAGACCCGCCATCTTGCGGCTTTCCGAGAGAGTGAGGGAGAGGGCCCAGTCGGAAGAGGACGAGGCGACAGCGTTGCTGGAGGAGGAGACGGAGATTCTTGATGTGCGGACGAACACGGGGACGATGGTGGTTGATCCGCCCGATCTGCTCCCCGGCGACGACTTGGACAGGAGTCGCGCCGTTGCGTCAATCTTGGTCCGGAGACTCATCAGCGTCGTAACCCCCGAACCCCAAACCGCCCCCCTCCCCTCCCTCCAAGGCACCGTCTCACGTCTTTTCCCCCGCCTCGCGACGCCAACCCAACCCTCCTCCTCGCCCTCCTCCTTCAACGTCGCCAGCGTCCTGTTCACCCGCCTCCCTTCCGCCTCCACCACCCCCGAAAAACCAAGGTGGCTCCTCTCCCGCGCGCCTCACCCCTCCGCCGGGAAACCACCACCCTCCCTCACTTACTTCCAGAAGAAGGGCTACCCCAACCACGGCATCCTCTCACATCCGAAGTCGCACTGGACCTTCATCGACCAGCCGTGGCGCCTCTTCGACGGGCGGTTCTGGCTGCAGCTGAAGCTCCGCCTGGCGGGCACCATAACCATCGCGCCGTTCAGGCCCGAGTTCTCCAAGCCCTTCAAGCAGGCGCTGCCGAAGGAGGAGAGGGAGAGGCTGGAGGGGCTGCTGGCCTACGCGCCTGGCAAGGTGCGCTACACGCTCCCGGCGGTGTACTACGACGGCGAGGTGGATCTTGAGAACATGCAGATGAAGGTGCAGGGCCCGAAGATGATGCTTGCGCTACCGAGCTTGGGGGTGGGGCTGCCGGGGCTGGAGGAGGTGTTTGACTATGAGATCCGGTATAGAAAGATAGATGCACGCGTGTTGGAGAAGTGCAATGTGGGCTTCATGCCTGGAGGTGACCTTGTATGATAGAGAAAAGCATCCATTGGGAAGCGTTGCATTTTGGATACATGTAAAACAATACAGCATTTTCTGGGGTACGGAATCGTCTGGTTCGCCTACCGTGTTCTTCTCCCCTTCGTAATACCTCGCTCACGGGTCCTAAACAATCTTCGCCGTCGCCTCCTTACGCGTGTACCTTTGATGCCAGCACTCACTCCTCTCCTATGACAATCTCAATGCTCCCACTGAAGCTCTTGGCCTTGAGCCTACTCTCCCCGTCTCCCTTCCCGCCCTTGACCCCCCTCCTCACACCCCCCACCTTCACGTCCTTGCCCCTAACGCTAACGTCCCCCGAGAAGCTCGACGCCGCAAACTCGCCCTCCCACGCGTCCGGGTAGCGGATCCTTTGGCTGCCGCTCGTGGTGTCGTGGAGCGAGGTGAGGGAGCTGAGGCCGTCGACGGCGGGGTCGTGCACGGTGAGTTCGACGTGGCCGCTCAGCGACTTGGTCTTCAGGGTTCCCCCCTCGGCGTAGATGGGGGTTAGGGACGCGGTGATCTCGCCCGAGGTTGAGCTCACGGCTGCGCTGGAGAAGGGCAACGTGACGGTAATATCGCCGGAGATGGTGGTGATCTTGTCCTCGTAGGACACATCCACGGGCACACCTTTGGCTCTCACCTCGACTTCTCCCGACACCGAGGACACTCTCACGGAAGAGTGCGAAAAGTCCGGATCAGGCACGGGCACGAGGTTCAGCGAGATGTCGCCCGATGCGGTCTCCACGTGGATATCGCTTGAAATGGGGACATCCCCCTCAACCTCCCCGGACACGGAAGACAGCCTGACTGTCCCCTTGGCTAGAGCGCCCTCCTGCACCTGCACATCCCCGCTCACGGTCCCCAGTTCGGCGCGATTAAGACCCAGACGCAGCTCGTCATCGAGGGAAATGGGCAGCGTTACGGCGTGTAGGGACAGAAGATTCAGCTTCGAACCCTCGGGGAGGTACACCACCGCATTTATCTCAAGACACGGCTCGTAGGACTCGCTCCAGGGGTGGACGGGGGGCGTGGTGATGGTGAGCTCCTGGTTGTCGTCGAAGCTGACGTCGAACGGGATGTCCCCGTAGTTGGCGGTTATGTCCAGGGTGATTCGCGCTTCGGAGCCGTCGCGGACGTCGATTTTGCCGCGAACGTGCGGGTGGCGGGCGTGGGGGTGGTGGCCATGCTCGTGGCCGTGCTTGCTCTCGATCCTCTGGATTATGGCGACGTCTCTATCAGACCCCGTCTCGAGGGGAAAGCTCTCCGAAATGAGAGTGTGGCGCTCGGAGCCGCAGATTCGGGCGAGGTGGTCACCCTTGAGGGAGAACTAGTCCTTGTTAGTGAGGTGGCGATGTCTAGAGGCGAGGGCAGGCGGACCCGGGTGTAGTTCACGAATCCGAGGAACAGGGACCAAACAGCGAAGAGCATGAAGGTTGCTGCGACGAATCGGAGGACGGCCCTCCTACACCCCGTCCGCGGCCTCTCGTGGGGCGCTCCACGCGGAGGCGGCGGGTTGAGGAGGGGATACTCTTCCTTGCCCATTGTGAGGGTTGTGGTGGTCTGGTGGACCGGGGTGTAAGTTACTGAGAGACGATATGAGTCTCACGCTTCCGCTCCGTCCGGTGGTGTTAAAAATGGATGAGTCTCGCGCTTCCGTTCCGTGCGGTAGTATCAAATTAGGATGCGTCCTCGCGGAAAGTGTTTCGAGATAGGTGTCGAGATGCTATCTCACAACAATAACAAGCAGCCTCAAACTCGACACATCGAAACGGCAACGAATTGAGGGAGACACCCCGGATTATATCTCCGTGGTCAATCGAGGCGCCAGAAGCGGGGATGGTGACGCCATGACAAAGGAGCGGCAGGCAGCAGAATAAAAAAGCAGCCAATGCAGCTATCCAGACAGGAACCATCAATGTCACTCTTACCCCTCTGCTACCACACCAACACCTTCGTATTTCGGATCGGTGCGCGTCATGTCAGAGCCCCGCGGTAGGACCGAGACGGGGGATGAATCTACCGGTTCTTTGCTCACATCGCCCAGGGGAATAACAAGAGGCCGGCCAAAACACAACTTGAAACAAGATATGGGATCCTGAGCCGATGCAATTGAACTGGATTCCATTCGACTTGAGAATTTCATGTACATATCAACACACATGTAAAGCCTTCCTGCAAACCTCAAAGTGTAGACGCTTAGAAGCGGCATTGAATCCCGAGCGTTCCTAAGCCTTTCAATCCAGTTGCCGCTTTCGCGCTTTCCCGTCCGGGTGAGTGAGGTCTTGCTGGGAAGACGCGGCCGACCCGTGCACCACTTACATACAGGGCATGTAAGTAATCTCTGTAATCCCAGAAGATGTACGCATACATCCCAAGCCTCCTCTTTCTTTCTCCCTATACCCATTCCCCGGCTCCAGTGCCTGCGGAGCTCACCTTGAGGCTAACGTGACAGGCAGAGAGACAACTAGAGAGACAGCCAGAGAGACAGCCAGAGACAAAGCAGCTGAACATGACGACATACGGGGATATAATAAGGATTTGGTGCTCGCTTCCCAAGACCGCCTACTATGTTTACCAACAGTCTAGACCAGCCGTCCTCATGGCTCCTCAAAACACCGCCTTAACCCATGACGAAGTCAATTGGACTCAAGAATCCATGTCTTGTATTGCTGTATTCTCACACTAAATCATCGAGACCAGACCCAGAAAAATAATGCCCGTTACTCCGCATCCATGCCAATTTGACCCGAACAGAATCAAAAAACAGAGAACGTTGCCGTCCTCGCCTGGCAAGAGGGAAATCCCTTCACTTCCCGCCGCCGACGCTCCTCCATAGCCCGTCCGTCAGGCTCGCGGTGGAGTCCTTCATCTCCTCGGCCACCTTCTTGCTCTTCTCCTGCATCCCCTTGTACTTGTCCGGCGAGGACGGCTCCTCCCACGCCGCGGACCGGTCGGCCTTGACGGCCTCCTCGCTGGCCGACGCCAGGCTGGCCATCCACTGGTCGTGGCCCGTCTGCGGGTTGGGCTTGTCGGACGGGGGCGTCTTCTTGGGGTCTGCGCCTTTTGCGGTTGGTCTTAGTTTCTTGGAGTGGAGGCGGGGGAAGTGTGGGAGGACTGGCTGAGATGGATTTTACCTTTGTCGGCGGCGGCGCCGGAGGAGGCGGCGCGCGTGAAGATGAGGGGCGTGCGGGAGGTGAGCTTCTGGGCGGCTAGTCTTAGACTCATGATGACTGCTTGGCTGCTGGAGTTCTAGGTAGGTAGGTAGGTATGTTGCTCAGAGCTGGTCGAGGATGTTCTAGGAGATCGTCCTTCGTTTCCGAGAGATAAACGGGACAAAAAAGCTGCAAGTTCAGGGGGAATTGGTAAAAAAGGAAAGTCGATTGCGGAAGGACGGAGGAAGAGGGCAAGGACACCGGGAGGGGAGGGTCGGTCCTGTTACTGATATACCTGGCCAGCTCAAGCGTCATAGCACTTAATAATCCCCACGCCAGGTCAACCTTTCTCCTTTTCTCCCCGGTTGCTGGACGCTTCTTCGCGGTGGGATTGTGACGTCACACCACGCTCATGCAGAGCTCCATCATGTTACGACAACAAGCTCCCGCCGCCTGCGCCCTAGTGGAGCGCAGTTGCTTCCCCTTTCCCCCTCGGCAATGGGCGGGGGGAATTGGCCAGTCAGGACTCTTTGATTTGAACATGGCGTGGAATTGGGCCGGTTATCTGCCAACACCGGGAGCTTCCCACCGCTTGAAGCAACGCGCGACCAGAGCTCTGGCCAATGGCCACATTTCCCCATGTCTGATGGGGCTTTCCCAAGCTGCTTCTATCCTGTTGTGAACAAGTGGGTTTTCTCATTGCGATTGATCCCAGTGACAGGTAGCACCTTTCCATAACCACCCGCTGGCTGATTCTGACTCCGACCGCTGGGACTGGAATCAGTCTTTTCACGAGCCCGGGCCATCCAACAGTTAACTATTTTCAACTTGATGCCCCGAGTTCTGGAATCGAACTCGACTTGGTAGCCGTAAATCATTACTCAACTGCGTACCCTGTCACGTACCTGTGTCAGACCATGAGTTCGCTCTGACGGCAGCCACTCACACCTTATTCTCACCGAGGTATCACAATCAAGGGCTGTCAACAACTAATGCGGTCTACGATTGTCACGATTGTCACAAGCAGCAGGAACAGGTCAGAGTAGGGACACCATGGTGTCTAGTACATTGTAAACCTCAATACTCAACATCATGGTCCACCGGTGCCGGGCCATCAAAAACTCCATCTCCAAAGCAATAGCTCCCCGACCAGTTCATGTCTTTACCAAAAACCGCCCAGAAGCAGCAAACACCCGGTATCCCCCAGTGATATATCCCAAATGTAGTAAACAACAGCAGCATACAATTCCAAACCCCGGTGCAGTAAACCAGACCCCGCCGTTGATATCCCCAGAGCCACGCTTCCCTAATAGATGATGGAGAAAGAAAACAAGTATGGAGCAACAACAAGAACGACAACCATTCTATATGTCCCGGTATACTTTCCTCTTTTGATTTTCTTTGATCGTCAAACCCCCAAGACCACAAGAAGAAAAAAAGCCCCGAGATTTGCAGTTCCCACACCAGTAAAGCAAGCGCGCTTCCCGCAAGAACACCGTGCCCGAGGATGAATCGATGGAGATTATTCGCGAACCGCCGAGGAAAACAATCGAACCGAACTCCGCGGGTTGGGACCAACCGCCCCTCAAACCCATGCAAATGCCGATAAAACCGAAAACATCCGTCCCCTGGGTAACGATGCAACGCCCTATTCGTTTCCAAAGCAAAGCAGCCTCATCTTGCGCGACCGAACACCGACGTTCTCCGTGGTATAGTAGAAGGACATTTGCTCAGACAAAGAAAAAGAGGACACACCCGAGGGTGATGCAAAAGATGGACGAGTCGATGGCCGAAGGAAACATGGCCGAGAAAATGATCTGTAGTGGTGGAGAGGTGTAGTTGTTGAGAAGATGTAAGGTGGTGTAGGTGGTTGTACAGGTCGAGTCGGAGAAGAGAGGTGTAGAAGGTGTGTGGGACACGACACCCCGAAGCAGATTGCGAACCCCCTCGCGAGGGTCACAACTGGACAGAATGCCTTCCCGAGAAACAGAATCGATCGATCGCCCAGATTGTCGCCGCGTCTTTTGCTCAAACCCTAAGAATGTGCGCCTTGATATTGCCGGTGCCAGCCAAGATGACAGCCCCACCCCGCTCGGAAAGAATAAGCATCAACTCCACATGAAAATCGTGACAGCAGGTTCGCGCATGATCCCCATCGACGTCCCCTCACGGTAGTCGAAACGGGAGGAAACGCTTTACCACCGACGACCCATGGCCTGGTGCATCCTAGCTGGGGACACCGAGGAGGGCGGGCTGCTCATGGCAGCACCCGTGGCGGGATTGACGATCGGGATGGCGTTGCGGCCGCGGGTAGCGGCAGGCTGGTGCAACTTGAGGCTTGACTGCTGGCTCTGGAAGGAGGGGGGCACGAAGGGGGGCGACGACGAGTTGAGCGAAAATGCGGGCGCGACGTGCTGCGGCTGCTGAGTGGGGGACGAGTCGGGCGAGGAGCTGGCGAGGGAAGACCGCTCCGAAGCGCTGTGGATGGACACCAGCTGGGACGGGTTAGCCGGGCTCGAAGACCGAGACGACGTCGATCCGGCACAACTCACATCGTTGTCCGTCAGCAGGTTCGGGCAGAACTCGAGGTCGTCCTCGAGGTCAAAGGACCTCGTGGCCTCGAAGCGGTTGCGGAAAGTCAGGAGCGCAGTGGTGTCGGGCATCTCCTTCATGGCGCGGGCCGACCTGAACTGCCTGTTGGCATTCTGCGAGACGGACAGCCTCGGTGCCCTCCGGTTCCGGCCGTGGTGGCTGTGCGAGCTGGCGGCGCCAGGGACGGCGGGGGTAGGGTGCGCATGTTGAGGCCCGTAGTAATATGCCGACATTATGTATCAATTTTTGTCGAGTGAGACGACCTTAAGAGGAAATCGAGATGGGTGGAAGCGGGTTGCGTCTTCCTTTTAATCGAGCGGCCAGAGTGGTTGTCCGGAGTGTGTGCGAGGTCGAAGCGGGATTGTCCAGCGTGAAACACAAACAGAGGCGCAAGGACCGGGAAGCGAGGTAACCGGGAAAACGTCGGTGAATGGGGTTGAACAGTTTTAACGGCGGTTCTCTTTCTCTTTTCTGGTGTTGGACAGACAATAATTATCGAGTTGTTCAAAGAAAGAAACTGCTTCGGTGGTGGATTGAGAGAAGGGTAGAGGGGATCGATGGTGTGAGAATGGTATTATGTGCTCGAGTCACGAAAAGAGGTGAATTGAAATGGTTCGCAAGGTTCAAACAGAAGGCGGGAGGAATCTGGAACAGAAAGTGCGGGCACGGGGGCATGGAGACGGCGGGTTTTTGTTGGACAGGGCCCCACGGCCGGTTGGGGCGACAGGTCGGTGGCCTGCGCACCGTACCCCTGCGAAGTACTCCGTGTATGGGCGAGAGACACGCAGCAAGAGTGGGAACGCCGAACACGGTGTACATGCGGGAGATGTGGCGAGCGGTCAGGGAAATGGGCTCAATTGGGGCAAGACCCACGCAGTGGGACCCGTCCGGGGCCAGGGAAGGAGGGAGGGTCCGATGTGCAGGTGGCCCACACCACGGCGAATCAGGCGACGACGACGAGACGTGGTGTGAGTGGAGCCTCCGTTCGCCACCAGCCTTCCATTGGCTGGGCTGGGCATTGCTTGTGCCAGAATGGACAAGCGAGGCCTCTTGGAGCGCAATCTTTGCGCCACCCAGACTAGTTCCTCGCAGCGCACTGTGCCGATACTCGGCTGGGCGGTCGTCATTGGCGAGGGAGCTCCACCGGCGCAGGCGGCAAAGCGCGGGCGGTCGAGGGCCGGCGCATGAAAGAAAGACCCGAGCGCACACGCCCGCAAAAACAAGGTCTTGGTCAGGCCCCGACTCATTACGCTTCTCAGCAGCGCCGGCCACAGCACCCCCACTGCCAATGCGAGGAAATTAAGTCTCCTGAAATGGAAAGTAAACAGCACCCCTCAGGGAGATTTGCCGCTGCCGCTCGGTGCGAGGGAGCCCTGACGGTGTGAGTCGAGAGGCCTCAACCCCCCAAGACTGCCTCGTCTACCTTCTGGCAAGGCTCGAGGAGCTTGCGGAGTTGAGGGCTCCGTCTCACCCCCAAGTGCGGAGGAAACGCTACCGTCAACAAACCGGAGATTACTGGGAGACAGAGCTCTATGATTGCCGCCAGCTCCCCTTTCCTCAGCGAGCCTGCGGTCATGAAACGCCCATAATGCGACCTCAATGCAGGCTCTCGCTGCGGTCTCCAAGAGGCTGGTCTGGCGCTCTCGAAATGCGGCCAGGGAGCGCCGGCATGCAGGCGCAGCGCTGCAACGCCCACCGCAGCAATGTTTTACCTGTCAGGGACAGAGGTGGGCCGCAATATTCCCGAACAAGTGGCGAGGGGGAAGCCCCTCCCTTCCAAAGGAGGTTCATGCGAATGCTGCGCCATGGTTGGAGCTACCCAGCCCCCCGATTCTAGTTTCCAGCTTGCGTGGTCCCTTCCGAGCTTCTCTTTGCGATTGAGGATGGCCCAAGGTGAATAAGAGAGGCACCGGCGTGTTGTGACTGTCAATGGGAACTCATTCCGGCCTTCCTTTGCCTCCAGCTCTCCAGCGGCTCCCTTTGGCAGGGGGGGGCTGGGAACGAAAACCGGACCTTTCGGTCCCTGGCATTGCGCACGCCTGGTCCAAGACCGCACTGTCACTGCAGGCACAGGGGTCATTCTCGGGGGGGTGACTGCCCCATGGAGGTACCTTTTGACTGTGCACCGTGCCCGGAGCCGGGGAGTCCTCTCTGCCTGACAGAATGGGTACCTCTTCGATCTGCCTGTCGAAGGTACTCGATTCGACCACTCAACCTGCGAGTCACTTGTCGACCCACCAAGTGCCCGCAAGTCCCAGAGTGTGGCGGGAGCTTCAAGATCGGGAAGAGCCCCTCTCGTGCCTGGTGCGACGGCTGTGATTCGAAGACGGTTCCCATTTTGAGTTCGTCGTGGACCCGACGTCCCCCATGGCTTACCCGTTCGAGAGCATCCACGGCGTCTCGGGGCGCTCGGGCGGCTCCAGTGGTCTGAAACCTTGGTGGGCGCACCAGGTTGGGTGGGATGTGCCACCCGCGGATTCCCCATGACGCCCGACTCGCCCGTGGAAGCGCCCCCTTTCTCTTGCCCAACGGGATCCTGCAGTGCGAGGGTCGGCGAGCATACCACACAGTGGGAAAGGGGCACTGATGGATGTTTGGTCCCGTCCACAGCCAGCGAACCTGGTCTGAGAGAGCTGTGGTACGGCGACTCCTTACCTGCTCCAGGCTTGACGCCCTGTGGTAACTGAGCTGTCGACTGGCACGACGGACGGACTTGCTCGACCATCCGCTCACTCTTGGGAATGTTCGTCTGGGGTCAGGCAGACGGCCCGTTGACCATTGGCAAACAATCCGAGCCAGCATCACAGCTCCCACTACCCGTCATACGGGGGCTCTGCAGCCGAGCGGGCAGACCTCAAACAGACACTCCTCGCCCCTTTACCCTATCTCCATGGTTTGGGCCCCTCGCTTCAGCCGTCTCCCGCCTCTAGATTGCCGTAAATATCCAAAGCCACCCACTCGGCACCCCGCTGATACGCATAATGCGCGGCCAATCTACATCAGACGGGCTGCGGGAAACCTTGAGTGCGCGCGATCGATTCGCCAGGCATAGAAACACGCGGCCGCTGCTGGCGACCAGGCCCGATATTGCGGCCTGATCCTGGGAGGCTATTTTAGGGGCAGCAGCTGGCAAGTTTTGCCTGCCAATGATCCTCCGTGACGGGCAGGATGCGGGGACGCGAAATGCACGGAGGCTGGGCTGGGGGCGGATTGACGCGCGGGTGGTTGGCATGCTGCATCTCGGCTTTTGGCGCTGACCCTGCCATCCCCACACTGATTTATCCATCCTGTTCGAGGCGGGAGACAGGAGGGGTTTCCAATGACGCGATGGCTGTGCTGTGAAGCCATCACGGGAAGGGGGGGCGGAAGGGAGCAGGCTCAATGCTGCTTGCCCTGGGGGCGGGGCTGTGGCACCATAATCCGGGGCATTGTTACCCCTCACCATCTCACTCTCAGGGCGTGGGTTAATAGGGGGGGGCATGCAAACCAAGGGACTCTCCCATCAGCAGGCGGCTCAAGCTCTACCTGGCCAAGCGCCGGCTCATCCCCAGCAGGGTTGGCCCCATCCTCCATGCAGCTCCCTCCCCATGTGCAGCCAGTTATGGCTTCGACGCCTCTCTCAGATCGCCCCCATTAGATCCCACATGCCATTATTATCCGCCATCCCTTGCTGGGCCGGCAGCTGATCCCGATCGCCTCCGGGCACCCTGTTGGGCAGCTCTGCGCCACACCGCTCCTCACTGCATCATGGGACAGATCGAATGCGACAGTTCACGCGCTCGCCCACACCGCCGAAATTTTCTTCCACTTCCGGGATTCCTCAACATGTCGGCATTAGCGTGGTGCTATCGTGCGCCGCCGTGATAGGGCGGCAGTCGACACTTGGTGGGGGAGCGACAATTTTAGCCTGCAGTTGCAGTCATGCTGGGCGAGGTGAGGATGGCTGGGTCGTGGCTAATACTGTGTACTGTGCGTGGTACTTGTCCTCGCGCGGGTCTTCCATGGTGGGGGAGCGCTCAATGCCATTGTGGGCCAGTATTGGATTCGATTGTGTGACCAGGTGGTGGGTGGGTTTTGGCGTGCTCGAGGCCGACGAGGGAGCTTCACCCACGGCGGCTCCCTGACCAAGCCGAGCTTCGTGGACTCTGGAACCGTGGAGTTTAGCCAGCACCGAGCTCGAGCAAGGGAGACCTGCTGCGAGACCCCGCCATTGAGCTTCAGCCCCCAAGCATGGCCACGGGGACAGAAGCAAAGACCACCCCCTCCGACGATCGATAATTCCGATGGGAATGCTGATGACGAAATGGCCTGTGGGTCCTGCACTGTGGAGTGACTTCCTCGGAAGACTGGCCGGAGGACCCCTGTCGCAGCTATGAGTACAGAATGGACATGCTTGTGCCGGACCGGTATTACTGCGGAATCCGCCCTTTCTCGACGCTCACGTGACAACCAGACTGCGGGAACGTCTCACAGGGGCTGGGGCTGGGGCTGGGGCTGGTGCTTCTCCTCATTTGAGCGTGGTCACCTCCGGAGGGGCCGAGCGGGGTTGTGACATGCCCCGCCGATGCACGCCGTGCCTGGGCCTGCTCCCGTGTCCCGGGAGGTGCGTCCTCGGGAAGCCCGTGCCTGCATGGTGTTGCGGCGCTTTTGGGCTTGATGCCAGCCGGTTACCGGGAGGACTTGGGACGATGTTGCTCTGCTTCTGGGGCTGTCTCTGGCGGCCTCTGCAGCAGCGGGGATGTCGATGTGGAGTGCGTGACGCAGCCCTATTGCGCATTCAGCTCGGATATGCCCGCTCGCCTGAGGGACGTCATCGTCGTGGCTTTGGGGATGGGGAAGCCGATACTCGGCCATTCGGTATCCCAGGGGATGCCCGTCGGGCTCCGAGACAGACCGGGGCCAAGTCTCTTCCGGCGGAGGCTGAGACTCGATGTTTCGATTGTGCCTCCGCGCATGTGGGCCCACTTGCCAGTGCGCAGATTAGTTTCGAGTCATTGTGCTCGGTTGGATCGCGGATAGAATTGCTTGTATTCAAGTGTTTCTGACGACGATACGGGTACGGAGTAAGGGAGTCTTAATCTCGTCACCGACTTCTTCGAGCCATGGTAAAGGACAGCAAGGGTCCAATCCCCGGCCACTATGAGACGGATCAGCCTGACTACCTCGTTCATTTAAACTACGCCTCGCAGAGATCCGGGTGGTGGTTCAGTCACGAATACCATCCGCTCCTCACTTTGCTACCGCCCAACCTGACTCGGGCATGAGGGCTCATGGCGGGCACCCACGGCCTGAAGGGAGACACCCTGACATAAAGTATAGTATGCCGCCAAGACCCCAGGTGTATGTCAATGCAGAGAGGTCAAGCGATATATGTTGACTAGATACAACTGGAGAACCAACAGCGACAAGAAGTCGAGCCACACCCAGTGGCAGCATGCGCCCTAAATGAAATGCACCCGTAAACAGGGCTCCGAAGCGCCATCTAACCATTACACACAAAACCAACAACGCCGCCTATGCATCATCACTTGTCCAAAGCTCTCGCCTTCACAAACCGGCTGATCTGCTCCCGAGAGAGCTTGTCGTTGTACTGCTCGTGGGCATTGTAGAATGACAGTATCTCCTGCGTGCAGTCCACCATGGCCGCCACGTCTACGTCGCTGTCCGCCAACCACACTACGAACCGCTGCACACGGCCCACACGGCCCTCCGCCGGCTTCTCCTTGTCGCCCGGTGCCGGGCCTCCTCCCGGCGTCATAGGCCGATTATGCGCCCCCGCAAGCGCTGCCGCAGCAGCAGCGGAAGCGGCGGCGGCATTCGGAATCGCGGGGCCTGGGCTGTTGAGCCCAGGCGCCTGGCCCGGGGCAGATGGTGTATTTGGCCGCAGCACCAGCGCCAGCAAAGTCGCCGTCAGCGCCACGGTGTGCGGCGGGTAGAGCAGCGGCAGATCTGTCATATAGCTATCATTGATGATGCTCCACGCCAACGCAAAGTCCTCGTTCGAGATGCGCAGCTCGCCCTGTAGACTAGACAGTGTGCGGTAGGGCTGGTGGACAATGAGCTGCGAGCTCATCTCGGAGATGAGGAAGAACTCGCACTCGCCGAGGCGCGACGTGTCGAGAAGGACCGAGTCCTGCCAGAGGGAGCGGGCCTCGGAGACGATGAGGCGGATATGCTGCGGACACTCCTCGAGCTTGCAGGCGAGGTAGAGCGAGGTGGCGATGACGAGGTAGGGGTTCGTGCGGCGGATCTCGATGTGCGTGTAGAAGCGCTTTATGTAGACCTGCGCGGTCGCGATGGCTTGCTGGCGGACCTTGAGACGCTTCCCCAGGCGGGTGAGTTCTGAGAGACGTCAGCTGTGTACTCTGCGCGGGTTGGGGAGGGCGCGAGGAGGGGCCGAGCAGCGGCGGAGGCGGGCTAAGGGCATGGCTCACGTTGGTTAAAGTAGATGTAGAGGTGCCGCGTCTCGGGAAGGCTAAATGTCTGCACGATCTCGGCGTTGTCGGCTGCCAGCTTCCGGCGCATCGAGGCCAGCTGGTCCTTGGTGAAGAGCCAGTGCTTGTGGTGCGTGGACTCCCAGTAATTGGCGGACATCTTGAGGGGTTCCCAAGGGCTCCGGGCCCCTGCGGAAAGGAGGAGTGTCCGCTTTGGCGACGTCTGTGGCCTTTCCTGCTATTGGGAAGCGACGTTGACGGATGAGGATGGCAGCCTCGTCGCCATCGCACTCCAATGAGAGGGCGCCATGGCCAGACAGAACAACAGATCAGTTGGCGGCGGTTGGCGCCGGGAGTGGCATGGGGCCTTCGATCTCCGGCTGCGCCGAGAACGCCTGAGGACCGCACATCACTATCACTGGGCGCTGATTGGCCTGCCACAGGGCCCCGCACCTCGGCGAATCAGCGCCGAGACCAGCTGGCGGTCCCGCTCTGGGCCGGCAAAGCCAAGTTGAGGAGTGCTTGGACCAATGTGTGTGTTTGGTCGTCTGCATTACTTCATCACCACGATGCTCCAAAACCCACGACGGCTCCCTCGATCCAGTTCCGACACAGCGGGGCGCCTCGCACGAATGACAGACCACATGTTATAGAAACCCCTCTAGATCCTCTCTTCCGTACCCCTATTACTCCCGCTCCTGGCCTAGTAGCCGCGATGCTGCTGTCGTAGCCGCAGGAAGAGAATTGCGACATGATTCGAGCTTGCCGACACACATTAGACCCCCCGCGTTTACGTTAGCACCGGACGACCCTGCACACCGCACGGCACGAGGGGCCCGAGGTGCTTAGTCTGAGGAAGATGGGGCGCGACATGGATATGGCCACCGAGCTCCGCAAGGAGCTGCAGGAGTCGCAGAACCAGAGAGAAAAGCGGATAGAGGACCTGTGGAAGACGTTGAATCCGGGGAAGACGGAGCTAGACCTGCGAGCGCTGCAGCGGGGTTTGAGGAAAATAGACCACCGTAAGTCTGGGCTGCGCCTCTCGACGACTCTTGCGTGCTGGGCGATTGCTGACGCGCTGGCGTGCCGTAGCGCTGGCGAATGCGGATGGCATGTTGCGCAAGATCATGGCGGCGGCGGACACCAACCAAGACGGGAAGATATCGTACCAAGGTGGGTGTTTGTCCCATTCTGGCTTGCCATTATGGGGTCCCCGGCGAAAGAACGCTGGGTCGCTGACTCGTAGAAGAATTCCGTACCTTCATGGACCACACCGAGGGACACCTCCTCACCCTCTTCCGGTCCGCCGACACAAACGGCGACGGCAAGCTTGATAAGAATGAGCTACTGGCAGCCTACCGGCGGGCGGGCGTGGCGATGCCGATGCGACGACTCGACGGCTTCTTCAAGCATGTGGACGTCAACAATGATGGCTTTATAACCTTTGACGAGTGGCGGTAGGTCATTTCTGAACCATTCAAGGCACATTGGTTTGCAGGCTTTGCCTTGGGAGAAACCCAGACTGCTGTGTGTGGGCACAGTTTCCATGGCATGGAGGCCCTCGGTGGAAGACGCTGAGCTCGGAGCAAGTGGCAGCCATGACAAGCCCTTCGCGCCTTCCTACAAGTCTTTGCCTTGGACCTCTGCACGAACCTTCCTTGTTGTTACTTTCGCGTCACGCTCCCTCCAGTCCCATCACACGCACACACATACTTTCTCTCCTGCATAACTCTGGTGAATGCACCTGTGCTAACTCAACTTTACCCAGCGATTTCCTGCTATTTATGCCAGCATTCAACTCGGAAGAGACACTTCACACGATATTGTCATTTTATTCATTAACATCAGAGGGGGATTCGCTTGTCAGCGACGAGACCCTCGAGGGCCTAGGTACGAGCCGCTCCCTTTTGTACATCTTGTTTGGCTCCATCATCAGACTCTTCGCCTCTCCGGGCCCAGACATGAGGAGCACCGTCAAGCCCGTGGCGCCCCCTCCACCAACCCCCAGCGACACCCAAGGCGCGCCCCAGTCTCCAACCACCGTCGCACAATCTATCCTCCCGCCGCCATCAGAAGAACCCCATCCGCGCTCCATCGGCGGCACCCTGCAGGATAGTGCAGCGCCCGTCGACGCGCGGTCGTCGGCCATGGCAGCCCTCTCCTACGGATCGCCCACCCTCTCGCCCGGCGCGGTAGTCGACCCGCTAAAACCCACAACACCAGCAGACGACGTCGATGGCACCCGCGACGGGGCGTCCGCGGCGCTGGCCAACGAGGAAGCACCCGAGGACGAGGCCGCGCTGGACCCCACGCCGGAGAAGAGGCTGTGGAAACTGACGGATTTTGTCCCCGATCCAGGTTACTTCCTCGCGGGTGCCATCGCCGGCGGGGTGTCACGGACGGCCACGGCGCCGCTCGACCGCCTCAAAGTGTACCTGCTGGTCAACACCAGCACGACCAATACGGGGCGGCAGGTGGCCGGGGCTGTCAAGGGGGCACAGCCCGTCGCGGTGCTGAAGCATCTCGCGAACCCGTTCGCGACCGCAGTCAGGGATTTATGGGCAGCGGGTGGCGCGCGAACCTTCTTCGCAGGTGAGCAAAGCCGATGGACTCCCTTTCTAGTGACTTGCGTCTAACGTCTGCAGGAAATGGACTCAATGTCATCAAGATCATGCCCGAGACGGCCATCAAGGTGTGTGGTGCCTCAACTCTTGTGGGGAAACGCGGGCTAACAGGTGCAGTTCGGGTCTTACGAGGCAGCCAAACGCGCGCTGTCACAACTCGAAGGACACGCCGAGCCGAGGCAGATCTCGGCCTATTCCAAGTTTGCGGCTGGCGGTGTTGCCGGCATGGTGTCGCAGTAAGCTCTGCCCTCTCCCCTTGGCCGCTTCGCAAGCTGACTCGTTAGGTTCTGCGTGTACCCCCTCGACACTCTAAAGTTTCGGTAAGATCCCCGCTCCATCTGAAGCCGTCCTCCCGCTAATGGCTCCAGCCTCCAATGCGAGACAACAAAGGATGGCCTCAAGGGCAACGCCCTGGTTCTGCAGACGGCCAAGAGAATGTTCGCGGACGGTGGCTTCCGCTCGGCGTACCGCGGTGTGACCATGGGTCTGGTGGGGATGTTCCCCTACAGCGCGATCGACATGGGCATGTTCGAGTTCCTCAAGACGTCCTACAGGAAATGGCGCGGGCGAAAGACGAACACGCATCCAGACGACGTGGTAACAGGGAACATCGTGACGGGCGTGATGGGCGCCAGCTCGGGGGCGTTTGGCGCGAGCATCGTCTACCCGCTCAACGTGCTGCGGACGAGACTTCAGACGCAGGGGACGGTGATGCATAGAGAGACATACACAGGGATCGTAGACGTGGCGAGGAAGACGGTGCGGAAGGAGGGGTATAGGGCGCTGTATAAGGGGTTGACGCCGAACCTGTTGAAGGTGGCGCCGGCGCTGAGCATTACGTGGATGGTGTACGAGAAGTCGAAGAGGGTGCTGAGGCTTGACTAGGAGAGAAGGGGCTGCGCGGCGGAAGACCCGAGTTTGGCGGGATCTGAGTTGTACCATATTTTGCTCAACGCCTACTTGGGGTGTCTTTTGCTTTTTCTTGGAGGGGGAATACCCTCAAATATGCTCACATCTGAGCAAGGTCGACACGGAGGACATCAGATATTGGGGGGGGCCTAGCATATGCTTCGCTGGGAGGGAGGATCATAGGACCATCATAAAAGAAACGTCAAAAACATAAAAGAGGTGTAGCAGCTGGAACAGCCGTCGGGAGATCCCAAGGGGTAGCATAACCAACCCCCTGGAATAAACTTTCACATTCATCAGTCCAGGTTTGGCATCGTCCCCCACAACGACTTCATACCAGCGCTGGGTGCCTTGCACAGACCAAAACTATAAGCTATGATAAGCCAGGGCGTCTCGGTGAGTATGGTTGCACATGTCCGTCTCCTTCGTCCTCTCCTTCCCTTGGTCAGCATTCTTTCTGATGGCTTGGTCCAGCCCTGTCTAATTCAAAGCCGTTGGCTTGGCTGAGAGTTCCTGAACACACCTCGACAAACACCACCCGCTTGCAGAGCCGCAGGCTAATAGTCCATACATGAATGGGAGGGCGGTAGGTTCTATCCTGTTATGGCCTGTGTGCAATGGACGCCCATCTTATGTGACAAACTTTTTTTTTTAAGTAAAATGCTGATGCTGCGCAGAAAGTCTAGGCTCTAACGAACAACCTTACACCTCAACATGGGTATATAACTCCAAGCATACACCTATGTAGGACACGGTAGGACAACCTCCAAGCCGCCCACCTTTTTCCTCATTCCCATTCTCCTGGCAACAGTAACTCCCCAAGGCGACATCACCCATGCCGCCTAGATCCTCACCCTCGGAGCCTCGCCCCAACTGTTCCTCCGACTGGCAGAAGGCGTGCCGCGAGGGGTCTGGCGCGGAGTGACCCTGCTCTCGCCGAAGAAGCGGTTCTGCTGGCTGTAGTGCCGATCGGTCATGCCGGGGCGGCGGCGATGAGCACCGCCGCCGGTAGACGGACGTTCCGCCATCTCGCCAAGAGAGCCTTCAAACATACTATTAGCAACTGATCCCCTGAAATAACCAGGGGCAATGCGCTGGGTCGACTTACTTGTTCGCCTCTCCGAGGGAGCCCGGGCGACGCTGAGCCGTCTCCCGCCCTCGACACCCTCCTCGATCCTCTGCTCGGCGAGCTGCTGGGCGAAGGGCGAGCGCTTCCGCATGGTCGGGCCCTTCCAGTAGATGACGTACACGGCTAGCACCAGGACGAACGAGATGCAGAACAGGATGGTGCTCGCGTACTCCAGGTTCTTGCCGGACTCGGCGCCAATGTTCTGGAAGAAGGGCGTCGCGGGCACGGTGAGCACACCGGCCAGGAAGTCCCTCGCCCAACCGTTGCCGCCCGTGGCACTGGCCGAGTAGGGCCCGTAGGCGCAGATCATGTAGTCGACGGTGGCCATGTATATGGCGTAGTTGGCTATGCCCACAATGGCCGCGAAGACCATGGAGCCGATCCAGTGGATAGGGGGACCGCCGCTCGTCCACGCGAAGCCGATGAGCCCAATGGGCAGGCACGGCGCCGTGTACAGGAGGAACCAGAGGCGGGACTCGTACTGCGCGTGCTCGTCATCTGGCTTGAGCTGGCGCAGCTTGGTGTTGCGGCGGATGGACGGGATGAAGGCGAGCCAGGCGATGACGTAGCCGATGCCGATGGCGATGAAAGAGAGGCCGATCTGCACAGCGTCAAAGCCCCACTGGGCGTAGACCAGCGCGAAGGACTGGATGAACATGAAGATGAGGGCGTCCGAGAAACCCGACAGCAGGGACAGCACCAGCACGATCGGCTCGGTCAAGAACATGCGGAAGGGCCGGAAGAAGGTGGTCATCATCTCGCGCATGTTGAACCGCTTGCTGAACGGAATCAGCTCGTCGGGGCCCCAGATGTTGGGGTTCTCCCCGGACTGGCGCCGCTTCTTGGCGATGCGGTTCATCATGATGGTGGAGCGCGTCTCGGGGACGGTCAAGGCGTGCACGAGCTGGACGGCGGCACCGAAGATGAGCTGGATCCAGATGGACCACCTCCAGTCCAGGTACTGCTCGCAGAACCCGCCCACGATGGGGCCCAGGACGGACCCGCCGACGGAAGAGAAGACGATGTAGGCGACGGCGTACTGCTGGACGTCCGACTCCCACAGATCCGCAATCATGCCCAGGGTGACGGAGCCGCCGGCCGTGCTCAGACCGCCGAGCGCGCGGCCCACCATGATGGTCGCGAAGTTGGGGGCCAGCGCGACGGGGATCTGCCAGATGTTGACGAGGAAGAGGGAGGCCTGGAGGATGGGCCAGCGGCCGAGCTCCTCGCTCCAGGGCGCCCAGAGCTCACAGCCAAAGGCGTAGAGGACAAGGAAGATCATGGCACCGCAGCGCGCGGCCTGGGCAGACACGTCGAATTCCTCCTGGATGCCGCCGATAGCGTTGGAGTATAGCGAGGTGTTGAAGTTCATCGAGACCTGCACCCAGAAGACGACGGTGAGGATGTACCACTTCTTGGCGTTCGAGAAGCCGTACCCCAGCTCGTCGTAGCAGTCGTCCTCTGTGATCTCGATCTTGCCGTCGGGCGAGTCGGTACCGTCACCAGAGGACCCATTGCTGTCCTCGGCCGGCTTTTCGGACTCGACATTGTGACGGGGGCTGGGGTTCGAGCTGGAGCTGGACGACGAGGGCCGCTCGAGCTGCTCATGCTCGAGCGGTCGCGACTCTGTGTTTTCGAGGTTCCGCGTGAAGGCCCGGGTGAGGTCTTGCTGGCCGAAGCCTTCGTTTTCCTCCTCGATGGGAGGCTGGCCGTTAGTGGGCATGGGCAAGGTCGGTTGCGGGCTGGCCCCGACGCGAATTGGGGGTTTGAAAGAGAGAGAAGGGGGCTGTTGTTGTGGCTGTTGTCAACTCGGGGCGCGCATGTAAGTGAGCCCGAGCAGTGAGGTGCGAGCGGAGTAAAGGACGACGCGACGGTCGATGCGGAGGCAAGAACAGGCTCAACGCCTCGGAGAAACAGAACAATTGGAAATCCGGGGAAGAATGGCAAGGGTACGAGGCGGGCTCAGCTCCATATATTCTCCGGATTTTCAGATGAGCGGCGTAGAGTTAGAGCTGTCTGGAACAAGGCCCGCGAGACGGGCGCCGCGGGGCGTTATTAAAGGCGCGCACTCCTATGGGGAGCCCCATGGTCCAGACTGAGTTTTCGCTCAGTGGGGATCTACAGTACCTCGTGAACCATTGCGGAAGCTTCTGGGAAGTCCAGCCGGCGAGTCGAGCCAGGCTCGGCTGGGGCGGCTCCACGGTGACATCACGCTGCGAGGAGGGAAGCCCGATCCATGGTCTGCCTCGCATGAGCTGCAGTTCGTACGTCCCGAGAATGTATGTACACGCACGGCGGCCGGAACCCCATGGGAGGGACGCGACGGCATGGCCGGGGACGGACTAGCGCGGTGGCGCTCCACCGGAGAGAGGCCGCATCGTCGATCGCCAGCGAGAGCTCGCGCGGCCAGAGCAGAGGCCGGCCCACAACCCCCATCTCCATCTGAGCTTGGTGGGACAGCCAGCGTCCGGACGCACCGAAGGCGCTGTCGCGGACCCAGAAGGACCGACTCTAGCGTCGAGGTCATTTCCCCATGGGTTTGCTAGTCCGGAGCGCCTGGAGAGCCCGGGGTCGAAGCTAGCCGGAGCAAAACCGCCCCGCGGAGTGGCGAGAGCCTCCCAGGAACAGCATTGGCACCGGCCGAGTACTGCCGGTACGTACATTTTCCCATCTGCTGCCGTGTTTCCCCCCGTTCTCCCAGTCGACGCAGGGGTCGAGACCGTGTCTTACTCCCAATGGCAAGCCGAACTTTTGCGCGAATACCACCTCAATAAGGTGGCGTGACGTCACGCTGAAAAGCGTCAGCATTGACGTCTTTGGCCGTCGAGCGGGAGGCGGAAAACGGATACGTCGGCAGAGCCGCATCCTTGGCAAAGCTTGATGGGAGGGTCGTCGGAAATATTTTGGTTACATCCGGAGCGCCCACAATTCTTGGCCCGAGAGCCACAGGCTTGCACGGTGTGGGAGCTCGGAGGAAGGCGACATATGGAGATTGGCGGTCGAGGTGGGTCTCGGGTTTTTCTTTTCGACTTCTTTGGACTTCTTCCCAATTTTCTTGCTCTCTCTCGGTGACTGACGTGGGCCTGTTGTGCCTTGCGAGACCCGGTCAGGCCATTGTTTTAGGCCCTAGGCGCGTGATCAGCGACACCCACAGCCGCTGATCACCCGCATATCAGTATCTTCCGGCACGTCTCTAGCAACGGCGCCTTCAAGTTCCACTTCTTCTTAGCGCGCCATACTCGGTATGTATGGACATGTGTACCTCGTACGAGGTCATTATTAGTAACAGTCCGCCTCCGGGTCTGCCTTGGTCCCCACAATATCAGCATTTCTTTCCACCTTATATCTCTCTAGCGCGCCTTTCGGCAGCTCGCCTCCCGGTTTGGCGCGACTCGCTGTCCGCCCCGAGCTCCGCCTACTCCGCCCGAGCACGATCTGCGAGGCAAAAGCTGAGTCCGCCCGCGGGCCACGTACCGAGTGAAGCAAGGTCGCCGCCCCGTTGCCCCCACTTGCGCTTATTTGACCCCGCCGGAGACCGGTTGGCGAGCGCGGAGTACCGAGAAGCTGTTGCGCACCGGCGTGTCGCAACGTTGCCGGCCCTGGCCAAGAGACGTCGAGGAGGATGCGAGGAGTGCCTTGCATGGGTGTGACATTGAAGTAAGTGTCTCAGGTGGATTCAGGGGCCGCCGAAGCCAAGCCGAGCATCGCCATGTACCTGAACTGTGGCCGTGTTTGTCTTAGGGGTGATAACGGGTCCAGGCTCAAAAAAACTCCCAGTAGAACGCCTGATGGCGGGTCCTCGTAAACCGTGCTCAGCTTCCCCTGACTGAAATAGCCTCAAGAGCCGTGACCGGTCCGCTAGCTGCCCATCTCTTGCGGCTCTCCTGAGCATCGCTGGAAGCATGCCAAGGCCCTAGTTTGAGGCCTAGACCGATCATCACTCATGTTTCTAGGCTCCATGTCTTCCTGTATTCGGTTATCCGATGCGTGGATGAACCTGAAGGCTCTGTGGCGCCGGCACCGGCGTCTGGGTACCGCCGTGGCTTCCCCCCACAGCTTTCGAGTACTTGCACCTATCAAACGACAGCGGCTACATGCCGGATAGGGATGAGACACTGATATCGTGCTTGGATGATGCTGTCTCCAGCTCTCCTCTTTCCGTCTGCTGTGCATGGTCTAGATGTGTTACTCAGTGAGTATCCGTACAACGAAAAGAGAAGATGGAGGGTGGACAGGCAGGGTGACGGCGCACAAGGGCTGTTTAGAGTCGATAAAACCTGTTGTCCATTTAAAATGAAGCCTACAATCTAGGCAATTTGATAGGTAACTGCCAGAAAACCTTGCTCGGTAGATACCCCCATGGTTATATGAAGTATACCAAACTAATAGACCGTAGACTCCATCCGGCCGCGCCTCCACTAACACTGGCACCCTACGCACGAACCCTCCGCCAGAGAACGCCATGAGCAAGGTTTGAATGGACTGCGTCGGGGAAGGAACCCCTAAGGCAGCCCCTGACCTCCGCCCCATAGCGGATAGTTCCGTCAAATCCCAAGTTGGGAGCCTCATGGCGTCGTTGTGCCGGCTGAACAGGGGGTTTGCGCATGGTTCCTGTCAACAAGCAAACGGTGGGGGCAATATCATGGAAATTTCTCTGTTGTTTTAGATTTATAGAAAGAGGTCCTTGCCTTAGCATCCACGAAAGCAAGCGTCATCCGGGCTTCTGAACGTCGTGATGCCGCGCCAGTGGAGAAGAAACGGGCTGGCAAGACGCTAGGCGGACCCGGAACAGGGTCTCCCTCTTCTGGTTTTTGTTCAAGGACCTGAAGCTCCATTTTTTTGCATCAGAATGCTCGTGATAGCCCTGATAATGATGTTGCGTACTGCTCTGCCCACCGCCGGTCTGGTTCTCTCATGATGATCTGCCTTTGCCCTTGGCCGTCGCCATGCGAACCTCAGCGTAAACAATATTAATTATTAATATTCTCAAAGTGGAATCACTAAAAAAAAGCCCCTGAAAATAATGGTCGACAAGTGCCTAGTCTTCATTGAAGAAGAGAAGAAAAAGAACGGTGGAGGACCGGTCGCCTGGATCGTATCTCTCGGCCAGGGTGTCGCGATTGAAGTTGCGGGGGAATATCTGTGCCGGGTTCAATGGGAGGTCGGAGCCGTAATATTCGGCGCCGAATACCAAACTCACAACGGCGGGCCCCGCCATGAAATTGGCCTTGCGTTTGCCAACAGCTGACAGCCCCCCCACACTTCTGATAAGCTCCGATAAGAGATTTTCCAGCACCGCCAAATTATTTTTTTTTCTCCCACCCTCGATCGCTGCGTGAGACTCTGGTCCAACTACCACGAACACCCGCAACGAAACACATTCCTAGCTGCACAACATGGGCGTATCCGGGAAGAAGAGAAAGTTTGCGGACGCGAACGGGTCTGCGAAGGCCGCTGCCGGAAAGAGGGCCGCCGATGCCACCGCTGCGCCCAAGAAGGTGAAGAAGGCCAAGTCCGCGCCCGCGGAGGAGCCCGATTCCGAGTCCGAGGAAGATGGCTTTGGCGGTTTCAGCGAAGGAGAGGAGGACGATGAGGAGAAGAGCGACGGTGAAAACGAGGAGCCCAGCGAGGACGCCGAGGACAAGGATCAGTCGACCGACCTCCCCGCCGACCTCCCGTCCAACACAAGCCTCTCCCTCCCGCCCGCTGGCACCGAGCCCAAGACCTTCGCCGAACTCAACCTCTCCGAAAAGACCCTCAAGGCCCTCAACGAGATGGGCTTCACCGAGATGCGCGGCATCCAGCAGCGCACCATCCCGCCCCTCCTCACCGGCCGCGACGTCCTCGGCGCCGCCAAGACCGGCTCCGGCAAGACCCTCGCCTTCCTGGTCCCCGCCGTCGAGATGCTGCACTCGCTGCGCTTCAAGCCGCGCAACGGCACCGGCGTCATCATCGTGTCCCCCACCCGCGAGCTGGCGCTACAGATCTTTGGTGTCGCGACGGAGCTGATGGGCCACCACTCGCAGACCTACGGGATCGTCATCGGCGGCGCGAGCCGGCGCGCCGAGGCGGAAAAGCTGGCCAAGGGCGTGAACCTCATCGTGGCAACGCCCGGCCGTCTACTGGACCACCTGCAGAACACCAAGTTCGTGTTCAAGAACCTGAAGAGTCTCATTATCGACGAAGCGGACCGTATCCTGGAGATCGGCTTCGAGGACGAGATGCGGCAGATCATCAAGATCCTCCCCAAGGAGGACCGCCAGACGATGCTCTTCTCCGCCACCCAGACCACCAAGGTCGAGGACCTGGCCCGGATATCCCTCCGGCCCGGCCCGCTTTACATCAACGTCGACGACCAGCAGAAGTTCAGCACGGTGGAGGGGCTGGAGCAGGGCTATATCGTGTGCGAGGCCGACAAGCGCTTCCTCCTCCTCTTCTCCTTCCTGAAGCTGAACCAGAAGAAGAAGGTGATCGTGTTCTTCAGTTCGTGCGCCTGCGTGACGTACCACTCGGAGCTGCTGAACTTTATCGACATCCCCGTGCTGGCCCTGCACGGCAAGCAGAAGCAGCAGAAGCGGACAAACACATTCTTCGAGTTCTGCAATGCGAAGCAGGGCACGCTGATCTGCACGGACGTGGCAGCGCGAGGGCTGGACGTAAGTTTTCTCCCCCCCGCCTTCTTACCGTAAGAAGGACTCTGTGCTGACAGGAGCAGATCCCCTCCGTCGACTGGATCGTCCAGTTCGACCCGCCGGACGACCCCCGCGACTACATCCACCGCGTGGGCCGCACGGCGCGCTCCGACGCCACCGGCCGCTCCCTCCTCTTCCTGCAACCCAGCGAGGTCGGCTTCCTCACGCACCTCAAGGCGGCCCGCGTGCCCATCGTCGAGTTCGAGTTCCCCACCAAGAAGGTCATCAACGTGCAGTCGCAGCTCGAGCGGCTCATCTCGCAGAACTACTACCTCAACAAGAGCGCCAAGGAGGGCTACCGGAGCTACCTGCACGCGTACGCGAGCCACTCCCTCAGGACGGTGTTCGACGTGCACAAGCTGGACCTGGCCAAGGTGTCCAAGGGCTTCGGGTTTAGCGTGCCGCCGAGGGTGGACGTTGTGGTGGGGGCGAGCGGGAGGGACAAGGACAAGGGGAGGAGGTCGTACGGGAGCCAGCCGGGGAGGAAGGGGTTCAAGCCGAGGCGTTAACGGAGGAGTAAGCAAAAATAGGGATGGGGCGAGGGATGTAACGGTGTTAGGGTATAATTCGTCATTTAAAAGGGTAGCAAAACCACGTTTATGTCCGTCTCTAGACCATTGGGTGCGCGAGATGCTGGGCGACACCGGCACGGGCCGCTCCTTGAACCTTGCATGACGAATTCCACGCCTCCAGGAGAACACCTCTACTCTGGGCAGACGGGGCGACAAGTGGCGGGCACGAAATCCATTCACCACACGAGGGCACATCCATTAGGGTTGCCGCATTTGCTGAGACTGTTGCGTCTTGTATTACTTCTTTTGCTAACAATATTTAACTCCTGTGGATGCTTTTACTGGATATTAGACCCAAAAAGAGAAAGCCCTTCACCCCTGGCTGTGTTTTTTTGCCCGGTGCTCGCCCCTCTGCTCTCCCTATCCGCTACCAGCCCTTGCTTTCAGGCCTAACCCCTTACATCCCCTCCGGCAACGGGTCCTCATGCTTCGCCGTGCTCCCCTTTCCTCTCCACGTGCTCACGGCCGGGATGTTCGCCGGATACCGCACCTCCTCCGTCCCGTACGCCCTCGGCGTCAGCTTGATGAGCGTGTGCAGCGGCACGTTCATCCACGGGCTCTTCGCCTGGTCCTTCTTCATGTAGTATGCGTACACGCACCTCAGCACCGCCTGGTGCGTGATGATGAGGATGTCCTCCGACCTCTCCAGCTCCATGATGATGGGCTCGAGGCGGATCACCACGTCGCGGTAGGACTCGCCCCCGCGGTACCTATAGTTGTACTTGTCGGCGTCCCGCGCGGCGAAGTCCTCGGGGTAGCGGTTCTTGATGTCCTGGTACGTGAGGCCGTCGCAGACGCCGGCGTCCAGCTCGTCGAGGGCCTTCCATTGGAGCTGGTTGTAGGTTGTGGGGAGGAAGCGGGCGGTGGCGATGGTGCGCTTGAGGGTGGAGGTCCAGACCGTGAGCGGGCGGTCGTCCTGGAAGGTTTAATTAGAGAAGGCTCCGGGTGAATAGGGGGAGGGATTTGGGAGAAAATACGTACGCCGACCGATTGCCGCACAAGATCGGGGAGTTTCCTCGCGTACTGCTCACCCCTCTGCGAGAGATACGAGTCACCCCCGATCTTGCCGTCCAGGTTGTATAAGCTCTCGCCGTGCTGCTCCAGTTAGCAAGCGCTCTCGGACGCCGCGGCGCAGATAGGGGTAAGGGGCAACCAACCCTCGACAGCCAGACCGACCGTTGCCGTATGTGCAGATTCATCAGGTAGTACACCACCCGGCTCTGCAGATAGTCCTCGATCCGGTTGATGATAACCTGCCGCCCAACGTCCATGATCTTTAGGTACGTCAGGTGGCTCTCGTCATCGTCCTCGTCTATGCTCCGGTACACCTTCTCGTACATCCTAATCCTGTTCCTGAAGTCCCGGGCGGCCTCCTCGGGGTCCTGCCCCTTGTAGTCCGGGCTCGTAGTCTTGACGTCGCGTATGTTGGCCATGATGAGGTCCTCATCGTCGCACTTGCTCTCGACGAAGAGCACCTCGACGTTGGCGGCCTGGCAGGTCTCGAGGACCCAGCGGCGGCGGTTGACGGTCGAGTTGGTGGCGTCGAGGATGCCGATGACGCCGCCGGCGCGGAACCAGGCGAGCATGTCGGCGACGGCAGCCTGGGCGGCGGCGCGGCGCTTGGCCTCGCCCTGGGCGTTGGTGGTGGAGAAGAAGTCGGCGGTGGGCTGGGGCGCGTCGTTGCGGCGGTAGTTGCCGACGTTGAAGGTCTTGGCGGGGATGGAGAGCCACTGGAGGTAGCGCTGAGCTGTCGGGGAGTCAGTAGGGGAACTCTGTGGGGAGCGCGGACGGACAGCGGGAGGAAGACGCACCCTTCTGTGCTATGAAGCTCTTGCCCCTCGCCGGCAGTCCAACCATGACGACGCAGATCTTGGTGTCCTCGGCCGAAACGCCGACTCCGTTAGTGCGGCGCGGCATCGTGGCGAGGTCAATGTGCGATCGGGGGGTGTAGGGAGGTAGCTGGGACTCTGGACCAGGGAACTGTCCGAAATAGAGTTGAAGGTAGAGATCGGGGGGACGACCGAGTCGAGGTTGTTGAAGTACGAGGTGCTCAAGCGGATAAGACCGAGCTTAAAGAGGCGTTTGCGGAGGGATGTGGGGCAGCGTACGACTCTCGCATGCGCCAAGACCAGCCGAAATGCCAGATAAAAGCTCGCTGGTGACTCGGCAAGGATTTGGTCGCCACAGCGCGCGATGACTCGGGAGTGAGTGAATAGGGTTGCGCAGGAGGAGCAGATCGGCTGTTGCTCGCGCGAGGTTGAGCTGAAGACCCGGAGGGAGAGAGGCCAAAGGTGAAGTGGGGTGAAAGACGTGAAGTCCGGGACCCGCTTTCCGAAATCTTAACCCTGGCAATTATTATCGGAGCCAAGCTAGGGAAGAATCGGGAAGCCCGTGATTCCTGGAGCGCGGATCGCTGGTGGGACCGCCCTGCCGGTGGGACGAGGCACAAAGTTCGAATTGGAGACTGAGGTCGGACCGGTGAGTGGAAAGAAGATGTGTTCGATGCTCGAGAGATCGGGTGAACGAGGACGGTGATGGGGAGGAAGGGAGCGAGTGACGAAGAAGAGAGGAGATGGGCCAAATCGATCGGACGCTATCGGATCTGTTTGTACATTGTCTCTTGATTCGCCGATTGGGCTTGGGCTGGGCTTTTGGTGTCCAGCCGGCATATCTGCCAGCACAACTATTACTCGGTACATGTGGACACGCCACGGAATGCAGCTAATTAGACAGAAGCTTCGCCAGAAGGCCAGAGGACTAGAGGCAGAATTGCATATAATTTCTGCCCATCATCCGACGGTTTGCGCAAAAAAGATCTCCCTGCATGTATGTACCTCCATGCAGAGTCGGGCAGGAACATGGCAGCAGTGCCGGGAAAAATCGGCCAATGATCTCATCAATCCCACGATTACGAGAGACCTTTTCTGCTCTCGTGACGCAAGATCCTTCAGTCCAGATTCCCTTGTGATTGTACATTTCCTTTAATCCCCTGCTTTCCCCAGCTTTTCCGTTCCTAGTTAGAGCTGAGAAATCCGAGCACCTGATGAACACTTACGGGTCCGACTGCAGATGAAGAGCTCGAGCTCGAGGCCAGTGTGGACCGCCCAAATCTCGTGCCACAGCCGTGGCCACCATTGCTCGTGCCTTATCAGCACCGCGTAGTTGTATCACCTCGCCAGCCACTCCGTCGCCCGCCGCGGCCCTGTCCCTCGTTCTCCGCCTTGTCTCCGAGGCCGTAGTGGCGCCATCGCGGACGTGCAGGCGCCACCGTCGCACACCGTCACTTCGTGTTGCCGCCAAACTTGCGGCTTCCCAGAGCCGCGGATTCCACCCATGTAGTATCACGTGACTCTGCTTCCCGCTGTTCGGCGGCTCTGGCAAGATGCTAGCGGGAGCCAATTCTCACGGGAACAAAATATAATGCGGAATAATGTATACGAGCGAGCGGGAGTCTTTCCGAGGATACTGGCCCCGGGCGTCGAGCCGGTGAGTATTGGGGATGTCTCTCCGAGCGGTCCCCGGGAACTGCGCCATCTCGCCCGGGATCGGGCCGGCCGGCCTTCGGGACCGGGAGCTGCATGTAGCCCCGGCCAGAGAAAGAGCACACATTTCAACATGAACCACTGGAGCGTACGTACCACGACGACCATCCCATTACATCAAAGCGTACCTAAACCTTGACCTCCATGAAACTAGTAAAGAGCAGAACTGATGAACAGCACCATCCGAGTTTCCCACCCATAAAGCCCCAACCGCAGAACGGAAAGGCCGAGTAACACCAGAACCAGAGCGAGACATAAAATTCCGCGAAACAAAACAGAACCGAAGAAGCAAGAATGTGTCGTGTGGAAGGACATGTCATCATCCCCCTTTTCCTAAACTCCCCTTCCCTTTGCTTTTAGCGTCCTCCCTCCATCCTCTCCTCTTCCTTGTCGTGTCCGCATGTCGGAGAAGGCCCTCTGCCGAGGACACGACTCCGCGACGGCGGTCATAGTAGAGGCAAGAAAGCACCGAACCACCACGCTGGCGCAAAAGACCGTAAATCCGTGATCAAGATTGCAAATGGAAAATATCATGTCCAACCGCATCACAGTAGGAAGGGTGTAGTGACGCGCCTGCTCCATCAAGCGTGCTCGTGCCAGGCACCATGGACGTAGAAGCGCCATGTTAAGGAGCACAATGGTCGAGACCACAGCGGCTCTTAATCAGCCTACGGCGCTGCCGGCTGGGCTCCATCGCCGCCTTGCTGGCCTGCGGCGCCCATCCACTGCTGGTACCACAACGCCACGTAGTTGTTGTATCCGCCATCTGCAGCTCGTTAGTCATGATCCCCTGTTTCCGCTTCGCGAGGATACCGGAACTTACACTGAGCGTAGGGGTCTTCAGCACCCTCCTGCTGACCCTGCGCCGCGGCGCCAGACGGCCCAGACGGCGCGGCCTGTCCGTATCCGTGATCACGTCCTCCTCCCCCCCCTCCCCCACCACCCCTATGAGGTGGACCCGAGCCCTTCGTCCTCTGCACGCGGTTAGCTTCCGATTTAACACACTTGTCGTATGGGACGACTCACCACCGCATCCACCTTCTCCTCGATCGCCATCTTGGCACGGCTGACACTATCCGTCGTGCCGATTAGAGCAATCTCCCTCTCAACCTCACCGTCACCCGACGACTGCGCAACGTTGATCTTGCACCCCGTCGTGTTCTGGATCTCCCGGATCGTATCGCCCCGCTTGCCGATGATCATCCCAACGGCCTCGGACGGGACGCGGATCGAGTCGTGCACCTTGCCGTCCCCTCCTTGCCCGCCCCCACCTCCTCCATAGCCTCCACCTCCGCCATAACCTGCACCTCCGCCTCCGCCCCCGCCGTACATTGGCGCGGGCGTCCCACTGCCCCGGTGATCGTCATACGGCATATCACCGCCCTTGCCCATGCCGCCCTTCTTGAGGCTGCCGCCCTCACCCCGGCTGTCACTGTCGACAATCTCCATTATCAGATCCTTTGCCTTCTGCGCCGCCTCGACTGATCCTATCAGGTTGACCGGCCGCAAGCCGTTCATGCTCTTCGTCTCCCCCACAATGTTAATGTGACACCCGGAGCGCTCCTGAAGGTCGCGGATCGTCTCGCCGCCCCGCCCAATAATGAGCCCGACGGTTGGGTCCGGCACCATGATCTGCACGTGGTCCTCACCCTCGCGGAGCGCCGCCGCCCCGCCGCGGTGGTCCTTGGGTTGCTCCGGCGGCGCCGGCCGGTTGCTCTGCACGCCCGTGTCGCGGACGATGCGATCAATGGCAGTCTTCACATCTGCACGGCGAGCGCGCGGGCCCGAAATCTTGCATTGCCGCATGGAGCTATTGCCGTCAGGGTTACCCAGGAACTGCACGCGACAGCCAGTCTCGCCCTCTATCCGCCGCAGGTTCTCGCCCTGCCGGCCGATGATAAGGCCCACAAGACTGGCCTCGATCTGGATAGTCTCCGAATTGTCATCACCACCAGCGCCGCCACCCCTGGGGGACCGTTCGTTTTCCCTTCCAGCGCTACGATAGTGCCCATTGCGGCCACGTTCTTCAGGCGAAAAGGAGCGGCCCCCTCGGTGGCCGTAGTCATTGCGGTGATTATCCCGTCGCTCATCCCTGTATGGGTTGTAGTTATCACGATACACCTCACGGCGCGCGGCTGGAGATCGGGAGCGGCTACGACGGCGATAGTCACGGCCATCTCCACGGTTATCATGCGGCTGCGGGGAATACACATCGGGACGGTCATAAGATGTCACACCGGCCTCGGCGGCATATGACTTGGCCTTGGCGATCGCGTCCGCGATGCTGACCGTCCCGGAGTTGACGGGTCGGATGGCGCTGAGGTCCAGCGCGCCGGTCGTGGCTGGAGCCGGCACGGGATATGCTGGGGCGCCGTAGGGAGCCGCGGGCGGGTACGAAGAGGCGGGGGGTTGTTGATCCGACCCCGGGGGCGCGTAGCCCGGGGCCACAGGGCTCTGGCCGGGAGCGGCGCCCGCAGGCGGGGCTCGCTGAGAAGCTGGGGAGCGGAAAGGTCAGTACGTGGGAAACAGGCAGGGTACGTGCGTTGACGAGCTCGAGGACATACCGAGAGCCGCGAGAATCGACTGGATGTCGGGAGCTTGCGAAGTCATGGTTGCAGTTCAAGATGCGAATCCGGGAATCAACAGCGACAACTAAACACTATGAACTAGGACTCAGGCGGAAATTCTGGATCTAGGACTTGATTTGACGCGTATCACCAGCGGAAAGTCCACTTGGGTCGATAGAAGAAGAGAGTCGCCTCAGATGGTTCAAGTGCGAAGAGTGCGAAAAAGGTTGGTTAATCAAGAGACAGCTGGAAAGATTGAATTGAACAAAGTCAAGAAAGGTTATCAAGCCGTGATTTGTCTAAATCAAGCGTGCCCAGATCCCTCTCTGCTTTGTCCAGTGCCCAAGGACTCAAAGATGCCGTGGAATGGGAACTCAACGGGTTGGTTCGCCTCGGGTGTGGCGAGGAAGGCCCAATAGCGCCCTTTGGGCTGTGTCGGTCCGGATGCTCCAGGCCTCTGGCAGGATTTTTGGGGCTTCACAAAGATTCGCGATCCTCGACGATGAAAACAGCGCTTGATAGCTGATGGTTGGAAGAGGCGCAGGCGGCAACAAAGGCGTCGCGTTCCTGAAACTGGCAGTAAGCTGGCTCCACACCTCACAAAGATCAGCTCTGCGTCACGAAGGCGTCGACCGCGTGCAGGTGCAGGCGCAGTCTCGAAGGGAGTACAAGAAAAGAACCCAAAGGCTGAGTCGACGTTTCTGGACAAAAGGCCCCCAAATGGCGAAAGTAATGGACTGGGGGGAGAATGGATGGAATGATGGTTGATTGAAAGAGGTTGGTGACGAATTTGCAGAAGCTGATGCGCTCTGGGTCCTGGCTGCATTATGATTAGGTAATGGCATTATGAGCATGGTGGCCCTGGGCCATTGTGCCTGCCGTTGTTGAACTGCACTTCACGTGACCTTGTGACCTTCCAGCAATAGTGCGTTGCACCTTCCCAGAAGCACAGGTGAGGTCAAGTTCGCACAAGAAGCACAGGCAGGCACAACTGATATTTGGGGTCGAGTCGGCTGCAGTACCTGCCGACTCGAATGCATTCGATTCACCGAGGTCTTTGGAGATTGACCCGGCCTTCTCCTTCCTTTCACCGTAAAGGCTGCCTATAGTACATGCTCCCGTTGTCCCGCCAAGCACATTATCCGATGCTGTTCATGCCATATACCCTCATAATTCGGCAGGTTCTGTTTGCCGCTTCCCTGATATGCGTAAAAAAACAAAACGCCGCCCAATGCCCAGTTCTATATGCCCTCGAATTCTCAAAACTCCTCATGATCCGGGATCCCGGCTCCAAGCCGCTTTGTCCCATCGCACCCCGAAACCAAAAACTCCGTAACATGCAAGTTCGTGAACCATGTCCGCTCTATCATGACAGTCATACCAGCGTTTGAAAAAAAAAATAGAAAAATGCAGTGTTGCTCTTGCAACGAATGAGGCCCCATGCAGAGTTCGATGCTTCTCAATGAAGCTCAATGAGGTGCGAGAGGGTGAAATAAACGTATGATGGGTCCATGCTTTCGAAGGAACCCGTAACGTATGGAGGGTCTAAACTTTCGTAGAGGCCCTCGCCATTGATTCGATGGTGATCGTGCGTGTCCCCGAGTCGGCGCGAAGCCTCTTCGGGCCTCCTGGTTGGCCCCTGAATTCAGCTTCAGGGCTCCAGAAGTGATAAACGTTTGCACAGGACATGCTGTCCTGTGCGGAGAGTCGACAGGAAACTCGCAGGCGGCACGGCGCTAAGGCGAGTTCCGTCTCGGAAGCGCTCATGGCGCTAGCGTAGTGGTTGCTGCTGTGAGGCTAGCAGGCTTGCCTGATGGGTGTTGCGTGGTTTGATGTGTGTATGCCCGGTGTACAATCTGTGCAAACGTATCTCCCCGCCGGTCTCTCTCTTGCGAGGAGAGCGGCATCCAAAGAAAGAAGCGAGTCGGAAAGGAAATGAAGGAAAAGGACAGCAAGCAGTAGGAAAGAGAAAGATGAAAGGAGGCGTACAAGAAATCGTCATCTGGTGTAGGGGGTAGGGTAAGCAGGGTTGCTAGCCTCGAGTAGTGATGAAGGGAGCCATGAAGAAAGAAGAGTCCGTGAGAAGCAAGAGGAAAGTCAAAACAAATCTGGGGCCGTGAGGTTCGGGATGAATTCTCGAACCTCTGACAAGGAAAAGCAAACAAGACCGTTCCAAAACAGACCATAACAGACAGAGAAAGTGTGGGCAAGTAGTAGTACATCGGGTACATCATCAATGCAACACCCATCAAAACGTGGATGGTGGAGGACCAGGCGAGGTGGCTCAAGGCCAAACGTGGTGGGTCCTCGGAACAATAGTCCCAAGGTGAAGTGGATGGTAAGGCAGCACCGGCTCAGACGCCGCCCATCGACATGCCATACTCGTCCATGGGAGAGAACTCCATGTACGGCAGTCCCGGCGACATCGTCTGGCTGTGTCCGGATACCGGGAACTCCTCGAGCGAATCGTCGAAGCCGAGCTCCTGCTGCAGAGGCGACATGCTCGAGACAGACGAGAAGGGCGAGAGCTCGCTGTTTCCAGGCATGAAGCCCTCAGCCGGCGACCCATCAGCAGTGTCGACGGTGAGCTCGGGTAGCATGGACGGGTAGTTCGTGCTCGTGTCGAGCCCGGAGTAATCGAGCGCGCCGCCATTTCCGTAAGTCATCCTCTCCACCTCCCTCGAGAACGCCTCCGGTTCCTCTACCTCTTCGACAATGACGTTATTCCGCACCGATACCTTTTGCATCCAGTGCTTCAGGTCCGTCATGGGTGGCCAGTCACCCCCCCCTTTCCCAGCCCTCCTCTCGCTCTCCTCACCAGTGCGCTTCCTCTTGGAGGGGCGCTTCCGGAAGTGTGCGCGCCGGAGGTGCGCCGCGGCGTTATAGTACGCACCATACTGCTTCTTCGCTAGACAGGCCTTGCACTTGCTGAGCGGGTTCACGGCCTGGGCCTTAGACTCGTTTCCGGGGTCGCGGCAGACCCACTTGGTCACGGTATCGGAGTGCTTCGAGCTGGTGTGGCGGCGGAGCTCGTGCTCGCCGCGGAATCCGTCCGGGTGGTCGGCACACTTGTCGCAGAAGACCTTGGGGTGCTTGGGGCGCTGGTACTGCGTTTTGTTGCCGACCACAGCGAGCTTGGCATCCTTCTTGGCCGCGTGTGGAGAGAGATGCGTGGGATTGGGCGTGTCGATCTCCTCGGACAAGGGCCTGGGAGCGATGTTACCGTTGCGGATACCGTTCTGGATCTGACGCTCGCGGGCCTCCTTGGCGCGGCGCTCTTGGCTGGAGGCAGTAGACTTGGTGCTAGTGTTCGAGGTGGAGCGATACATCTCAGTTGAGTGTGCGGTGTCAGGATCGGCGTAGTTTTGCGAAGGCGGGCCAGTTGGGACGATGCCGAGATTGAAAGGGTACGTGTTGTCCATGGCAGCGGTCTGCTTAGCGCCGGGGTTGAATTGAATATCGCGGGCGAACTGGTCCTGACTCGCGGCCCGGACCATGGACAAGTTGGTTGAGTCCAGCCTGGCGAGCTCCAAGGCGCCGACAAATGACTCCCCGACGGAGCTGTTGTCCCTCGTGAGGGGACTCCCTTCGGGCACCGCGGCGGAGTCGATGGAGACTAGAGAAGGAGTCGAGGAGGAAATGGAGGCCATGACGTTGGTGGGATATTGGAAATAGTCGTTGGGATGGTTTGGCGTGTAATAGGTGCCCGGGAATGAGGCCGGTGCGAAAGCGCTCCCCTCATCCTCGGTCGACATGAGAAAGTCAACGGGATTCTGGCCGATGTTTGCAAGAGGGTCGTCGCCAAGAGGGTCCTCCTGCACCTCTGGGAGGCGACTAGTCGAGTAACGGGCGCGCCCTCCAAGAACCTGTACATTGGCTGGCTCGTTCTCGTACAGACGATCCATCATGCCGGTGCTGGTGCCGGGATACAGGGAGCTGGTGGCATGCGGAGCCCTGGACAGGTCCGAGGCCTGGGACACGCTGCGGCTCATGGGTTGAGACAGGGCTGAGATGCTTGAGCGCGACCGCTGGATGACGGTTAGCTTAGGTTGTGAGATAGAAGGACGGCAGACCAGAAGAGAACTAACAGCCATGTTGGTGTCAGGCCTCGCAGACAGAGAGCTCACGCCCATGTTAGACTGACTGCGCGGGGTCATGCCAACCGTCGCATGCCTGGCAGAGGCGGAGCCGTGCTGATACCGCGACCTATCGACGCCGACGGGTTCGTAGCTGCTACACGGGGAGATGCCAGACCCATGTTGCTGAGCCAGGTAGTTGTTGACAGCGATGGGGGTCGAAGACGAGTTGACCCTCACCAGCCTCTCCCGTACAAGACGTTCGCGTTCCTCCAACATTTGGAGTTCTTGCTTCTTCTTCTGTATGTCTTCTAGTTCGCGTTCGAGTGTTTGACTCGTGGAAAGTTCCATGTTCATCGTGTGAGGTCCCTCGCGGGGGTTAAAAGGGTATGCGGATATGGTGTTGGGCTGCAACGTGAAGTTGGGTCGCGTGGGCGTTGAGCGGCGGATGTCCAATGACACGTCGTTGACCGAGAAATGGGCGGGAGAGGAATCTCGAGGAATAGGCCTCGAGTGTCGAGAGATGTCAGGCTCAAACTTAGCAAACGAAATCGGGCTGAGCGACCCAGCCAGATTTCGAGGGCTGTGGATAGACGAATGAGTAAAAGAAAAAAGTTAATTACCTCTCTCTGCCAGGAAAATGACAGGAGAGCGGTAACGTGGTGGTAGAAAACGGTAGTTTCGTTGAATAAAGTTCAGGAAGGACAAGTTCAGATCGAAGGGACAGGGGGGGAGAGGACACAGCCGATTAAGAGGCAAACGAGTGGTCGGAGCCCGCCGCGTGTATCAGCCAGTCAAGTGAGGCGTCGCGATGTGAACAGCGGTCCAAGCAGGCTTGGGGGGGGATGGCTTGCTGAAGGGGTGGTACTGGCGAATGCCTGCGCGAGCTTGGGGTGGGAAGCGGCCTGAGAGCCTGGTGCATCGTCCTCCAAGCAGGGGAGGTACGTGGGCTGGGATGTACTCTGGTACTTGTCCAGAGTACGGGGTCCAAGACTCGATCCTCCTGCTCAACGCATGCCAAACGCGGATGCTCCTTGATTCGTCATTGAGCTTCGCCCGTTTCGGGAACGGCAGGGCCAAGCGGTGTTGGTCCTGCGGCTTGGTGGATCGCCGGTGATCGAGGACCCTGGGATGGGCAGGGGCATGCGGTGTCTGGTCTCCACTCTCCCCACGCAGTGCCGAGTATTGCAAGGTACGACCTCCACGCGGACCACCAAACACTCGGAAGCGACTGGGGAATGCGGATACGTGGACGTCCGGTGGACAACCTGTTGAGTGTGCGCGCGCAAAGCGATTCTGAACAGTGCCGAGTCGTAGAGAGAGGACGAGAACTGACACCGAGCAGCCCGGAATTGGGATACGTGGGCCCCACTGCCCCTTGTCGGGCGAGCTTGGGTGCCGGAAACAGGGGCTGAGCGAATCGGCTTGGAGCAGGCGGATCTCCCTTGCGAAGATGGCACGCATGCTCCATAACCCCATCAACACCGCATGTCCGAGGTGAGCAGCTTCATGAGGCGGTGTCGGCAATGTGGGGGACACGGCATGAGCCCGAAGGAACACACGGCACAATTCGAGGTTCACGAGTAATAGTCGTCAGCGATAAGCGGTCAGAGGTATGACTGGGCAGACCTGCAAGAGCCGGTGCCCGAGTGAATGCATGAGGTGCGCTCGGCTGGCTGGCCGTGATTCGCTACGGCACCACACCCTCGTGATGGTCGCCGCATGGTTCGGTGATCTTAGTGGGCAGCTGCTTGTTGCACATGCACCCAGTTTGTCTCTTGGACCATCTGGGAACCGAAACTTCGCAAAAGTCGATGTCTTCATAGCGCTGCCTTGGCTGTGGAGGAAGATCCGGCTCCTCCCAGGGGCCCGGTGTTGAAACGGCGACAAAGTGCTTGGAGCGTCTTAGTGGCATCAGACGAAGCTACAGGTCTGTGAACCCCGTGTCTCGGGCACATGCAACTGCCCACTGGCAATGTCTGTCGTCGATGTGGGGGCAGCACCCCCCAGTTCTCAACGGCCCCCCGTTCCCCAACAGACAGGGTCTAATGTAGAAGCGACGGTGGAGGACGAGACCGAGTGCGTAGACGCGGCTCATCGCGAGATGCCCAACTGTGCACATTACATTCCAGGAGGAATGCGCTCGCGGTCAATCGGCCTCAAAGCGCTCCTGCGGACTCAGGCACCCTCCACGTCCCAAGGAAGGGTTGGCGCATGCTGCTGCCATGCAGAGTCTCGACCAACCGGGGCCAATCCTCCCTGCTCGCCCTGTCTTATGAGCTGGCATACCGGGGTCCGAAAATTGATTGGGCGAGGAGGGCGCACGAAAGCGAGGCGGTCGTCCCCACAAAACTCTCGCAGGTGAGATGTATCCTGGTACAAGCTCCAGTCGCAGGCGACGAGGTACACGCACTGGACGGCATCCCGCCGCCGAAACCGAGTTGCACTTGGATAGAGACGCGGATTCAGCCGTCTGACGCACCCATTTGCAGCTCCGGATCGTGGAGCGTTACCATCGCCGAGTCCTAGGCACAGCCCCACCTAATACTTGCGGTGTCCCTTCTGGAAGACCGAGACGAAAAGACAGTGCTGACGCCGTCTCAAGCAGAAGTCGTCTCGAGTTATCCATGTTCTGTTACCGAAAGCTCTCACGCGCTCATGCCGATGGTTGCGACACCAAGTCAAGAGTGGTGCCCGGTGGTCGCAACGCCGTCTCAGCGTCGCGATCCCTCATCGAAAACAATGGAGTGGACTCAACACAGCCCATCGAGCCTCGCGCGGAGGATACCGGGGCCTCAGGAGTCCTAGATCGTATTGTCGTTCCGGCTCGCCCGGGTGTGAGATGCCTTGAGAGAGCGCCTTGCGCTATTGATTGAATGACGACACCACCACAGGCTTGGCTCAGAGGTGTCCCCATCGTCCCAAATCCCAACCTCGTCCATTGGAGATCGCTTCTGTCGCTCGCAGCTATGAGAAGCCACCGGTGCCACCAAGAGCGCAGGCACCTCATCATGAGCCATGGCTCCCGGGTCTTGTTGGGCAGAATTTCATGGACCGAAGCCCCCTTCAGTCTCGGGGCCCGGGTGTCAGCGCCCAGTCGCCTGCCCACCGGGAGATAACTCCCGACTCCGCGAGGGCTGTGTCTGATTGCCCAAGTGTGCATCCATCGCAGCTCGCGTCGCACCGCAGACGCCGTAGAACCGCGTTGTGACGGGCCTCGGAGCGAGTTATTGGACGTGGCGGTGGGAAAGAAGGACGGGTTATGCTGCGGGTTTACTGATGGTGATACGGGGCGTCGATCGGGCACCGCCCTTTTTACATTTCTGGCTTGCCTTGTGTGATTCGTGATGGCCTCGGCGGCACGTTCATGTTTGCCTTGGCGGCAGTCGGGCGCCAGAATGGAGCTGGCACAGCGCCCACATTGCAGTGGTCCTAGCGGGGATACAGTGTAATAATGGATTCAATAAGTGTCGAACACTGACGGATCATGCCAAGTGTCCGCCATCTGGTGCAGCTGTCAAGCTTGGTCAGCTCCCGCCATGAGCGGAATTGGTGCTTCTGGCTGAATCCGCTGCTCACCCAATCCGGCAAATTATCGGTTCACGATGATGCCACCTTCCCGCTTATCCCAAGCTCGACGTGACGTTGACGGGCAGTCAACCAAGCTCCGAACTATGCTCAGAAGCATCGTTTCAACATCCCTTACCTTCATGTGAACGCCCGGCATCGGATACGGCATCATGCGCCGTCTTGGCCTTCCTCTCCTGCTGCTCTGCCAGCAATGCCTGGCGCGAGGGCCCCGGTTCAACATCCACGATGACATCTTCGCCCACCCTCAGGTTCGTACAGCTATCCCGCGCCTCCGCTGCTGCATGTTATTAACCCGCAAGCTACCAGTACACTGTGGTATTCTCCGACAGCTTCGTCTCTGAACAAGAGGCACAATCCCTCGTCGACCACGCAAGCGGCGATGCCCACGCGACCTACAGCTCCGACTTCTCGGCACCCGACCTGGCACACAACATCCGCGCCGCGGGCCCCGGGGATGGTGCCTCCGAACGCCCCGAGGGCCACGACCCGGAATTCAACTACGAGATAATGAACATGCCCCCGAACAAGTACCTCTGCTCGATCCCCATTCTCGACGAGGCCCGCCCCGAGAACCGTACCGCCGCCGACCTCGCTAAGGCCGAGGAGGCCAAGGAGCTCGCGCGGGCGTCGCAGCGCGGCTGGGAGCTTCTGGCGCCGATGGATGGCCACTGCCTGCACTTCATGTCGGGCTGGTGGAGCTACCGCTTCTGCTTCGGCAAGAACATCGTCCAGTACCACGCGCTCCCACAGATCCCGAACGGCATGCCTCCGGTTCAGGATCCCGATACGCTGGCCTTCATGCTCGGCCGGGCCCCCACCCCCGAGGAGGCTGGCGCGGGGCACGCCGGTCAGGACCAGGGCGCGCCCCCGAACACCGAGCTGCAGGTCAAGGGTGACCAGCGGTACCTTGTGCAGCGGCTCGGTGGCGGGACGACTTGCGACCTCACGGGCCGCGAGCGCACCATTGAGGTGCAGTACCATTGCTCGCCTAACGCCAACATGGACCGCATCGGTTACATAAAGGAAGTCACGACTTGCGCTTACCTCATGGTCGTCAACACGCCGCGGCTCTGCGATGACGTGGCGTTCCTCCCGCCGCGGGAGACCACCGCAAACGCCATCACCTGCCGGCCCATCTCCGCAGGTAACGCTCCCGAGAACCACGACGGCCGCAGCCTCGGCGGACACGAGACGCCCAGCGGACAGGTCCTGGGGTCCACGAACCTGATGCACCCACCCGTCGTGGGAGGCATCGTCGTAGGAGGTCACAATATCCTTGCGGGCGCCGACGACGACGACTCGACGTTCAATCTGGACCAGCGCTACCTTCCCAACGCTCGAGGCGGCGGTAGAATCCCCGCCGGCACTCAGCCGAACGTGGAGGTTGTCGCGAGCGGGAAGAGCAAGGATGACGGTGGAGGCATGTCCGTCCTCTCGGATGAGGAGCTCGAGGAGCGGGACATGGACGGGGAGTTCGTGCGCGGGCTGGTCGATGAATTAAGAGACCTTGCGGGTGACCGTGGGTGGAAGCTCGAGGTCGTGGAGGAGCCCGGACAGGACAGGGAGCTCAGAGGCACCGTCGACGTTGAGGAGGGTGAGAACTTGGGGACACTGGTGCAGGAAAGGGACGAGGAGGAGGTCGATCCTAGGGGTGGGAGTGACGCCGAGAGCGAGGGTGACGATGGGAAGGGGGAGGGGAAGGGAGAAAAGAAGAAAAAGCCCGAGGGGTTCGGCTACTAGATCTTTTGGCTCCTCTGCATTTTGATTTGCGCCTGTGGCCCCATTTGGTGCTTCATGCTGGGCGAGACGGTTTAGGAATTTATGGGCGACTAAGGCGTTGAATGGCGGTCTTCCTTTTCCCTCGCAGTTGTCTTTGCAAAGCGGGTTCCCTTTGATTATGGATTAGCGGTTTCCAATTCAGGTCTTGGTTTGGTTTTGCTAGCCTTTATTGAGAATGCTGGGGAGAACAGGTGCCACAAGCGTTCTTTGGTCGACGTCATGTATTTAACGGTTGAGAATGCGAAGCGGATTCTTACCACCCGCTTGCCACCGTAGTATTGAGCTGACCGTGACGAGGACACCAAGATACCTGGGCGGTAGGTATATAGGGCCCAATGTTAACAAGTATTGGAGGGCCGCTTTGATGTAAGTTGGCGTGGGTAACAAAGTGCTTGGCTCGACCCTCCTGCTTCTCGGAATGGACTAAAACCTCGATTCGAAACCCATCTCCTCTGCTAGTACCAGCGAGGGGTGCATCCCGCCGAACCGTGCCTCGTAGAAGGGTAGCCGGTATCCCTCCGCCTCCCCGCATTCGCTTCTCCATCAAACGACGGGCCTCCGGGGATATCGGCCCCACAAGGGGTCCCAGTATGTGGAGGGCAACGGGAAGGCAAACGCCACGGTCTAGACACGCCACATCAACCTACCGAGTAGCAACTCTATTTTGACACATTATTTTAAGCGTGAGCGCTAGGAGCCATCCGCAACGGCGCCAGCCGATCATTACAACCGAACCGTTTCTGCGTCCGTCCTTTCCGACCGCTTCTATGTTAGACGGGGTCTCAGGGGTGGCCAACCTGGCCGCTCGCCCTTGTCGAGATTGGCGATGCCAGAAGGAAGCGACAACCGTGCCACTCAACAGTTTACTTGGGCGGCGCCCGTGTCTTGTCTCGGGAGGCCACAGAATTCAATTGACTTGTACAAGGGTGACGGGGCGTCTTCGTGCTACGAAGTGAGACTCTTGTGGACAGGATCGGGGTCGTCCGTCGCCTTGCGCCGCCCCCAACCAGACAGTGACCTGACAGTGATAACGCACAGTCTCAAACCTCGACATTGCCAACGCTGACCGCAAATCTCCAGCGATTGGCGGTCTAGCGAGGTAGTATTCTCGTGCACCGAATCGGAGGCGAGACGGCCTCAGTCGGCAAGCCATGAAAAAATGCGGTCGAAGGCTCCGGCGCTGGCGGGCGTGGGACGAACCGGCGGTCGGGGCCGGGAGAGCGCAGCGAATGACGTCGTAGGAGCTAAAGAGCTTGCATCCAGACCCATCGAAAAACGCAGATGGAACCCAGGGAAGAGGAAGTTTGGTGCAGCTGATTGACCGCTCCTCCCCCCAGCCCGCATATACCTGCAGCACAGACGCCAAATGAGCAGCGGCCGATCTGCTGGCGAAAAGGTCAAAGGCGCCATACAGAGCGCACCCCGTCGCAAGCTGAGGCGCCCGCGACGCGTTGTCTCGCGTGCTGAAGCGCGAAGCGCAATTAAACTCCCAATCTCTGGGGAGAGGCGGCGCGCACCCAGAGCAGCGGTAAGATTGCGCTTTGCCTGTCGCGCTAGGAAGCGGGACCTTGCAAGTGCCGACGATGATACGCCAGGTCCGAGATTAATCACAGCCTTTTGGAAAGACCTCTCCTGCTTTCCCCCCACTGGTACCCAGATCCCTCCGCGTGGAGTCGGACCTCGTACGAGGTATGGTTCCGGTTCGGCACGTTGGCTTCCCTGGCTCGGCAAGCCGCCGTTTGTTTCAAGGCCCTGTCCCCCGACTTCGCCTCGGTCGATGCCGGCTCGTGGGATGGAGGGTTGCAGCCGCGCTTGGACTTGCTTCAACGGCGTGGTGTGATGGGTGGGTTACAGTGGGACGTGACGACGATTAAGCGACGGTGACGACGTGATGGGAGGATTTGCGCTGCTTTTTATGAATTAAAACCAAGGCCATAACGTATTCGGTCTTTTTGAAGAAGCAGCGCCTGCATTTCCAACCGGTCCAGTGCCTCATGGTCTTGCTTGCCCAACAGTAGCTTGACCTTCAAAGTTGGTCGCGCGGCAGTGCCCCCGCCTGGCAACGGCTTGCGGCGAAGCTTTCCCATCAGACCAGCTGCCAACTGGGCCCGCTTTTGCTTGACCCCGCGGCCCGCCGGCCAACTTCCGGGGCGACATGGAACACCCCGGCTCCGGTCGAGTGGTACAGGCTTCTCATTGGCCAATGTTGAAACCTGTCAGCCCAGGGATTGGAGCTCCGAAAAGGGGGACGGACATTGCTTTTCCAGCCCAGCCACTTTTTTTTTTCGGCGTCACAACTTTTATGCGATACAGCTGTCCCGAGCAGAGGTCCGGCCCACAACGCGTGGACGATTGTATGTGCGATTCAGGAAATAAGACATAATGAAGTTCTGTCTCTGGCGGTCTCCCAATGAGGTGGCGCGCAGCATGCCGAGCAAGGCGGAAAAGGCCCCGAGCAAACGAGCGGTGTAATGCAAGGAGCAGTGGGCCAGCAAGTCATGCAAACACAGCTGGCCGCGCAGCGGTGTTTGCTCCCCAACGCTCCTCCTTAGCGCAAAACGTGCCGTCCCGCCGGCGCGGGTGGAAGAAAAGCGAGGTGGGTCGGATGTGTTCAGTCAACACTGAGTGACGAGGGAAGGAAAGCACGCGCACAATGCGCCGCGACCCAGCAAGCCCCTTCCCTGCTGGCACCCGCATCCCAGGTCCACAGCATCGAAGCCACAACCTGATCTTGCATAAATCCCTGCCATGTCAAGGTCACGGCCACAGCCACGGTGGAGCAGAAGCAAGCTTCGCAAATACCTCGTAACGAGGCCAAAGCCAGAGAGGGAGATGGGGGCCGTGGGGCGAAATGTTTATGCCGAAAACCAAAGAACGGGCACGAAGCAGCTTACTCGTATGCTTCCTTTTCATGGTTCCCGCTTCCCACTTTAAACCCCTGCTCCAATGAAGAGCAGGACGGAGAATTGCCTGGTTCGGTCCGCCCAGTCAGCGTCTTCCCCTGGCCGCTCCCCTGGAACGCCCATCCCTGTCAGTCTCTGCTGGTGTGCCTGGAAAGTGGAAACCAACAAGGCCCCCATCTCTTTTCCAGCTCGACTCCAAAGGCCTCCTTTTCCTCCCGTCCTCCCAATCCCGCCCTGTCGCCAACCAAATCCCACGATCCTGCATCATACCTCACGCCGGCGTGTTGTTCAGAAGCCCCATCCCTCGTTCATTCCCTCGACCACACATTACACGCATGTACCACTGGGGTTGACCTCCATCCAGCGTCTCTTGCCACTCACAGTCCGAGCTCCAGCAAATCTGCGCCCCACCAACTCTTTCCTTCGCCGCGACCCAATCGATCCCACGCAACGCGACTTTTCTCCCCAAGAGCTGCGCAGCGACATGTCTCAAGGACCTCCAGCGCCGTTCCATTCGTAGTTCCTCTAGCAACCAGAGTGGACTCTGACCTCGCGTCTCCTTTCGCCGCAAGGCCATTATCTTTGTCATTGAACGCGCCATCCTAGCTTCTCTGCTGGCAATAAGAGCCGAAAGCAAGACCAGCTCCCTCCAGTCCAGCTTTCTTCCTCAATCGGAAAAAGAAGAAGAAAACACACATTCTTTGAGAATACCGGGCGACTTTATCTCTATAATCTCAGACATTGCTCTGAAACCTCCTTGCACCCAACCACAACAACATCAATCGCCACATCCCCGGAGCGTCATATTCACCCTTTTATGTCGATCGCCCTCGTCTATCGATCAGTGGCACCCTGACTCCAGCAGGCCTTCCGCCCTCCCAGCATCTGCCGAGATCTGGGTCGAACTAGCAGTATACATCGAACCAGGTTCTGCTTCGGTTGGGTATAATACGTCCGTTAAGGCTCTGCCGACAACGCAGGGGCCATTCATACCTCCTGTTGTGTCTTGTTGAGAGCGTCCCGCGCGCTACTGCTTTCCTAACTCACCGACCACGACCGGCGACACCCCGGCATTTTCACCGGATACCGACTCGCCGGCATAGGCTTCATGCCATCTGCCAACCATGGACCACACTAACGGTCTCTCCTACCCGGCGCGGGGCCACCCCCGTGCCGCCTCGCGCGCCTCGAACAGCACCTCTAGCACGCGCGCAACCTCAAACTCCCACGGGAGCGCCAACACCTCCCACTCAACCGCCTCTCCCAGGCTCCCTCACCCTTCCTCTCTTCCCCACCGGCCCTACACCACCACCGGCATGAAGCCCCCGCCGAAGGAATCCTCAATGGACACCCACAGTCCCATGTCCTCCTTCCTACAAGAGAGACTCCAGCGCGAGCGCCGTGTCGAGCTAGACTCCCGCTCCATCACCTCCACAAAGCTGCCCCCGGACCACCACCGCGCCCTCGACCCTCGCCTCAGCCAAAGCTCCCCCATCCGCCAGGAGTTCGCCCGCCCGCCCTCCAGCGGCAGCTCCGAGTCCCGCCGCAAGGGCATGGGTGTCAAGGAGATGGAGCAAACAGTCTCCACCCTTCACAAGCAGAACTTCGACCTCAAGCTCGAGCTGTACCACCGCCGGGAGCGCCAGACTGCGCTCGAGGACAGGCTCGAGGGTGTCCTCCGCGAGAAGGACCAGGTCGAGGAGATGAACGACACGCTGGTCGCCGAGCTTGAGAAGCGCGACAAGGCCGTCGAAGAGGCCGTCGCCATGATCGTCGTCCTCGAGTCCCGCGTCGAGACTCTTCTGAAGGAGAGGGAGATGGTGCGCCATATCGAGGAGCAGAACTCTACCTTCCGCCGGCTGCAATACGATGAGTTTGACGGCGGCGCGAGGGCCGAGACGCCGCGGCCACGAGCGCCGAGTGGAGGAAGTGCCGACGCGAGCACGAGAGCCATGCACCGAGTCCCGAGCTTCGTGTCAATGCGAAGCAGCGACACGGAGAACCTGCGCAACGTATACCTCGGCGCCCACGGTAGCCTGCACAGCCTACACCGCCCCGAAGACAAGGATCGCGCAAGCGTCGCGAGCCCCAGTCTCAGTGTGCTCAGCGAGAGCTCCTTCCTAAGCGTCTACGGAAAGGACAGTCGGAATGGGGAGCACGCCCACGGGCGGCCGTCTATCGACGAGTCGCTCTCCGAAATGCGCATGGCGCAGCCGAGCAAGACGACGTTGCGGGAGTTCCGCCAACAACCAAGGTCGAACTCCATGACCACCACCCGTGGATTGACGCGCGTGCCGTCCGTTGCGAACATGGTGGATCACACCTCGCCGCTGCAGAAGCTCGAGCGGACCTTCTCCCTCAAGACGAATAGCTCGCGGCAGTCTGGGCCGGAGACCCCCGACGACTCAAAGGTCGACCCCTCGCCGTCCCACCGGAGAACGAAGGAGCAGAAGCGTGAGGCGCTAAAACGTGTCATGACCGATGCGCCCGGGCGCATGCGCGACCAGCAGGGCCTGCCGCCCACGCCCGACACCATCTCTACTACCACGCTCCGCCGGTACAAGAATTCGAACGACACGCTCTCGCGGAGGCCGAGCGGTAGCTTGCAGCACACGGAGGGTGCGCGCCTTGACCTAGCACCTCTGCTACAACCCCCCAAAGCCGCGTCCGCCGCGCTCGGGGACACCAGCTCCCAGCTACCCCCGATGACGGCCTTCGGTGCCCGGCAGAACCCGGCGTCATTCTTTGACAACCATGTGCCCATCACGAGGCCCCGCTCGGCAGGCGAGACGACCTCAAGCCGCCACGATGAGTGGGATTCCGACTCAGAGGATGCCGATGACGCGAGGTCCGCAGCCTCGAGCCTCGACATCTGGATGCGCGAGGGGTGGAAGCCCAAGAAGAGCGGGCGCGACTCTCCAGACTTGTTTGGGTTCCCATCCAGCATGGGTGCTTCGTGGGTCGGGCGGCCAAAGCGGGAGGATATGAGCGATCTGGTCGCTCAGGACGGGCTTCTACCTTCTGGAGTACCCCCGCCACCACCCAACCGGAGGTCGAGCTTGCATGCGCCTACGGGCAGCACGAGCGAGGGGGTTGAAAAATCGACGCCTCGGAGGAAGAGGCATACGAGGAGAAATAGCGATGGTATCGCTGCGCAGGACGGTGTCAACGGACACTATCCGCCGACCGCGCAGCAGAATAGGCCGCGGGGTCTGGGCCGCTTGAACCCCTTCCGGAGGTCTATAGGTGGTGGGGAGGTCACCCCGACCGTAGAGGCCAACACGGCGTCTCCGGCGGCCAAGTCCGGCATGGGCATGCCGTCCTGGATTCGCAGCGGCGACGACGACAGGCCGAGCGCCACGCCGCCGCCCATCCTCCGCAACCGCGGCGCGAGCTTCGGGGTTGCAGACGACGACGGCGGTGTCTCTCTTGACACCGAGGACATGCCCCCGGCACCGCCAAAGCATGCAGTGCCCCCTTCTGCTCCGGCATCCGCAGGGGGCGCAGGCGGGAATGTGGAGGGAAGGAGGAAGTGGCTTGGGGGCTTCGGGAGGAGAGACTCGCGGAGGGTAGGCTAGGGACTGGCCCGAAGGGGTGTCTCTTCTCTTGTTGGCTTGCTGGCGTTGAGGGAGGGAAACGGGAGGTGAAAAGTTGTATAACATGGATCTTCATGGCGTTTCAAGGGGCAGGCCGGATTGGCTTTAAATTGCAGGTCACAGGATGCATAATTACAAAGATATTTGAGATCCATTTACTTCTGATGAGTGATTATGACATGGTGATGAGGACGGACATGGTGAGCCGGGCGATGGATGATGAGCCAGTCTGTCTTCGTTGGTTTTTGTGTCCGAGATGGCGACATGCGAGGTTCAGCATTCCACTTGGCAATGGACCCATCTCATGTGCTCGTTGTAAGGCGATGAACACCTTGCAGAGGTCCTCTGGAAATGGCCAAACCACATATGTAAGCTCCATTCAAGCGGACGGCATCGAACTACTGGGCGCCAAGTTCAGAGCGATGGAGGCTTTCCAGTCCCTCGAGACAAGATATCAGACAAAGCATTCGCTACCTATCAACTAAGACGAAAGCACGTAAACGTACGGGTATCATTCAACCAACTATCATTCTCACACTCTAATAGAAATCTCGTCAAAACCAGACATCCTACTTCGAGCCCCCATTGCAGCAAACTCCCCCATTCTCCGAACAGAACACGCCGCCGGTTTCCGAACACGCAACCCCCCCGTTCTCGGAGCAGCAAACGCCCCCATTCGAAGAGCAAAAGATCCCAGCCCTGTCGGAGCAGATGACCCCGTCGTAGTCGGAGCATATGACGCCGCCGTGGTCCGAGCAGCCGAAGCCGCCGTGGGAGCTGCACATGACGCCGCCGGTCTCGCTGCAGCACACGCCGTCCTTCTCCTCCAGCTCGCGCCACCGCCGGTCGTCCTGCCACGGCTTCATGCCCTCGGGGAGGACGTAGCCCCGCGTGTCGACGGCCGAGGGCGGCGGCGCGTGGTGGGCGGCGGCGGCGGTGGGGGGTGCGTAGCCGCGTAGTTCAACGTTCGAGGGCTGCGGCTCGGCCGTGACGTCGTTGTACGCCGGCGGCGGCTCGTCTTTCGGCATGGTGGCGGGATTTTGGCTGTTCTAGATCCAAAGCTTCGAGGGATTCTGGTGGGCTCTGACGTGCGGGCAGGTCGATTGAGTTTCGCGTATGGCTTCGGGCCGCCTTCTGATCGATCAACCTGATGCTGCTGTGCTCGGATCTCTTTTTTTCTTCTTCTTTTCTTTTTTGGATGGTACAGCGGGTGAAAAGGCCTCGGTTCTGGCGGTCGATTCGGCGCAGCCTTTATCGATGAAAGGTGACAAGAGGCCTCACACAGCCCGGCGGGCGCAATTACGCGCGTCACCGCCTCGGGAACGGGCGAATATTACGACAGCGAGGGCGCATGGGCGCTGGGCGCTGGGGCTGAGCACAGCCAACTTGGAGGGGTATGTGGCTTACGTGAGCGGCATGGCTGCTTGCGGCGCCGCCTTTCCTTTTACTTGCATTCCTCGCCATGATTGATTCCAACTTTCCACTCCATACAGTTGGAGTGGATGTCGATGCTCCGCGCGCGAACGACAGCGCCCATAAATTGGGCCATCTCCATGCCGCCGAGCCGAGGGAGCTCTTGTGGGCCTTTGCAGCAACTCACCCACCCCCGCACGCCAGAGCAGCGGGGATCTCCAGACTCTGTGCAAACATGTCCCCCACCAAGGAAAAGAGCCTGGTCCCACCTGATATTTTGCCACCTTCCACCCTTTTATACAGTTTGGATCTGGGGAAGTCTCGTGTAGACCCACCCCCGCAAAAGACCTAATTCAAGGCCAGTGGGCCTCATGAACGAGTCGGTGGCGGCGCAAGACGCAACGCACGCCCCCCTCTTCGGCTCTCCTACGGGGGCGGGGTTGGATGGCGTTGTAAATAGATCGATATTCGCGCTTCGTGGTCTCACGCTATGCTCCGGCGGCGGCAGGGTTCGTGAGGTCCTCGTGAGACTTGGACCTTGCTGGGAGCGAGCCAGACACCCGCCTGGTTCTTCGAGACGGGCCCGAATGCCCCAAGCCACGTTCCGAAACGGGCAGTTCCCCGGAAACATGCGGTTTACACACCAACCCCGGGAACTAAGCCTGTGATACCCGTCTTGTGCCGCTCCGGGCCCGACAGTCGGGGAATACCCCAATATTATGAACGGCTCCGCAGGCTTGCCAGGAGCATGCCGTTCCATGCCCGGTCTCATACCCCACACGTCTTGTCCCGGGACGGAGATCTCTTCCCTGCCAGGAAGACTGGGTACCATGTATGTCGTATTGCCTGGAGGCCAGTCTCCGCATGACACGCCCCCTCCGAAAACCGAGTTGAGGCCGGCGACCCTGGAAGCTTTCCCGTAATGAAAGGGCCGGCCAGGTGGACCACCTCGCCTATCATTTGACGTCTCGGGGAGAGCTCCAGTGCTTCCGAGTTGAAACACGCCAGAGCACAGGAGGGGACGTCCTGGACACCCGCTTCCTTCCCGGGTTCCGCGTCCGACCCGAACGCTCGGAACCCTCCGCCAGGCCTCTTCGGACTTGGCGTTCTCGATGACATGCTAGGGGAAGCCAAAGAGTTATCAGTTGAGCCTTGTTGCAGTTCAATCTCGGAGTGCAGGCTTCGCTCAACAGCACTCGGTGACGTCAGGTGGAGGCGTCTCCTCCGCTCAACAAAGGCAAACAGAGGCCACGAGGTTGTAAGCTGAAGCTTCCCGCGCTCCAAGGTTCAGAACCCTGCGAATGGAGCAGCCAGTGATGACCACCCCTGGAAACCCCCAAACCCCCCCCAGAAACCCACGCGACCGCCTGACCCCGGCTTTCGCTCCGGCCGTTGGGCTCCACTAACACCATGAGTGCATCCGCTGGGTTCCTGCCCACATACCTTGACGAGACCCACGCCAAGGCATTCTCAGCCGTTGCGACCACGAGGTACTCAGTAGTGCCGTCTTGGGGCTCCTCCGGGCGAAAGTCTCCCCCGGTTTGAGCTAAATCCCCCGATATCTGCCTTGTCCTTCCCCACACTCCCTTGGCTGCCGCATGGCTCGGCTAATAATCCGGCCAAATAACATCTTAGTGGCGTCCTTGTTCCAGCCAGATCGCCGCCCCCGGCTCAAACCCCGCCGGGTGATTGGGCGAGAGCCGTCCGTGGCAGCACCAAAGTCCCCGCCAGGTACCGCCTATCTCGTTTCACACTTTGCACTGGCCCCCACAACGTCCCCGAGCGCTCATGACCTTTTGTCGTCCGCCGTCCATGTCGTGCAGTTGAAAGGTCTCACCTCGGCCACCATAACATCGTGGCTGGAGCCGGACTTGCGCCTGGCTCGAGTCTAGTTGTCGTCTCTGATCGAGCCGAGGGTGACTCTAGTCGGTGGACTATCGTTCAACGTGAACAGTTGCCTTGTACGTGCCGGGCAAGTTGCCCCCCCACCGAATTTTCCCGCACCATGTGAGGCTTTCGGACGGGATGTTGTCTATTGGCCCAAGCACGTCGCCATCTTCTGCACATAGTCCAGTTCCGTGCCCGACTCGCCTTACGGGACGGTGTATCAATACAACCTCGTACAGTTTCCACAATTAGAGGTCTGTTGAGTGTACCAGGGATAATTATGTAGCAATCGTTGGAGTATCATGAACCTATATTTGGAGCCTCGAATTTCGGACGACTCCCCTCTATTTGGCTAGGTCTTTTCTAGGCAGCATTGGCGCCGAGCCACATTCGACGATGAACACCGGATGGATTGTAATCTCGGGGAGGTGATTGGTGAACAGATATCCGAGAACAGCCACTTTTATGTCTCGGCGGACGTTTTAGCTGGAGATATCAACGGCCACAAGTCTGCCAAGGGTAAGCCAGATCTTGATCAATTGGCCCCGCGCCCAGAGCGCTAGCCCCAAGTTGGCGGGTCGGGCGATGTTTGTGCCCCACAGTGAGTCGCGTGTGCGGGGGATATGCCGGGAGAGTTGCCCAGAAAGGCAGGTGGCAGAGCCCGCGTCAATCCCCGGCGTCTTGGTTTGCAGGCACGGCCCGGCCGTTCGAATTGAGATTCACATGCGAATGTCTCGTGAGCCTTGCAATCTGGAAATTATTGACAGATGGATACCACCCTGTTAATAATAAGCATAATACCTCCCCAGGGTCGAATAATCGTGCGTCTATCGGTATCAGGGAAGCTTGGAAAGGAGAAGAGAGTGGGCAGCACTGCGTGGTGGAGCGAGACATTCTGGAAGGTTTCCTGAAACGGCAGGTGCCAAACAAGGATCTGACCAGCCAAGCGCGAGTCGACATGTTCAACCAGCGGGTCAGCGGCAAGGCAGGAACGGCTTCCACGTCCGTCGCAGCCCTGAAACGCCATGGAGGTGTGCGGAGCGCCCGACACGAGCCCCGGCGCTGTGCGGCTGTTTTCTCGTTCTGTGGGATGGGAGAGATAAGGGCACCCACCACGCGAGGGGCTTGCCGTTTGAAGTGCTTCCCCCCCGTCAGACGACGACAAGATAATCGCGCACTTCGCGTGGATGTGTCCGATGAATGGCCGTACCTTAGCGATGAGCGACATTTGAATATCTCAACGGAGAAAAGTCGTCCCTCACCCGAGCCAGCTCCTGTCACCCCCCTGACCCGCAAGGAGCTGACCGTGGAAGGAGGCTACCGTGGATACGATTCCGCCTCGCATGTGCAGCTGGAGATTCATTGGTCGCGCCCATGGCATCTCCCCGGCGAATCCCACGCCACACCTGGTAGTACTTGTGCATGTACCTTCTCCCCAACTGGAACTCGAGATAACCTCACGCCCCGTACCGCGAGCAATCGTGGCCTCGTGTCACTCTGACTTCCCGGGCTCCCACGTCCCGAGCGGGATCCTGCCCGTGCCACCGTTGCCACCAGCGTTCTGTGGGACGATTGGAAGGGCGGTATAACATCCGACTTTCCCTTTTCGACCGGTTCTTATTCGTCCCGAATCGGGAGCGCCCGTATCAGCGGTTTGCGGGCCCCATAGCTTATTTCGGCGCCGCCCAGCAAATAAACGCGCCAAGGCAATTCCCGCCGGGGGAAAATGCGACTGTCCGATTCACCTTCCTCTTCTTGATAAACCGCTCTCATTCCGGACGCGAACGCCATTGGTGGAGGACGCCAAGTCCTCGACACAGTGTGACGCGGGTCGTCGACATCGCCAGTACCTGCCCGCCTCTGTTAGTGGCGTTTGTCTCCAAGCTGGCCGGGCGCCGTGGCACGATTGCCGACGACGAAAGCCAAGCCGGGCCTCGAGCCCAGGCGTGTCAAATGAAGTGGCGGGACGGGTGGGAGAAACCACAGCATGAGGATGTGACAACATCCGCCCGCTGCTGTCACCGCGTCCTTTCAATCTGCTTGAGTATATTACGGCTATGCAGCCGTCAGTGTAGTGCATTAACAGGTCTCATATTCAGCACGTCCCCGGCGGCGAAGGCGTGTCGTGGGACGGTTTCTTTGAGGGAGCTCGTCTATTTCGTCTGTCGTGTTAACTGGACCTCGGGACCTTGGTCGCCTGGTGTCGACGGATGTACCGAGTCCGGGAGGGTACATGCTGGGTTAACTGTGGCTGCCCACTCCCGCCCCGGGATCGGCACCTGCAGATACATGGGTGTTCGATAACGCAAGATCGGTCAAACCCCAGGATCCTCGGACTGTCACGTCACAGCGAGCAGGCGGCCAGGTCTCGACAGGAGACTACCAAAACGCCCTGTGGACTTGTCCTGTCGTACCTGGGAGGAGGGAAACCATTGGGCCTGGCGAAATGGCCGCAATGCAATGTGGGCGCGCCGTCTCACGCACAAAAGCTGGTGAATCACTGGAGCATTCCACATCTACTACCAGCGTCAGACACTGGCATTTGATCTCGGGGATTCTTAAAAAGCACTTACCTCGTTCCCTGTCCTCACCTGTGGGAAAAGCCGCTGTCCTCAAAGCCCAAGCCCTTCTGATCCTGGTCTGCCCAGACTGGTCCCAGAACATCCCTTGGCCAATCCACACTTCGCGAGGGACCTCTGCAGTCTCCCAGCTCGGGCCACAGCCTCCAGCAAGCTCGTCCTGACCCGCTGCAACGGTGTCGCCCCCTTGTCGCCAACCCTGAGCGAAAGGGACCTTCCCCAAGGGATATACCCTTCACTTTCCTGTTCTGGCCAGACCACCCGTTCAATTGTTGCAGTATCGCACGCCCCCTCCATCCTGCAGTTTTCCCTGCCTTCCAATTGCAAGTAAGTGTGCACAAGAACGAGCTTCCATGCATAAATTGCATCCCCACTCCCTTCTGTTCGTGCCTTCCTTATCTTCCCCCCCCAAACTGGTTGATGGTGCAGTGTGCCCATACGAACAGAAGGCACACCCCTCTGTTGCACTTTCCCTTTTTTTCTCGGAAGCTCCTCCCACCCCCTTCCTTCCCCGCACACTTAAGGATTCGTTCCTTTCGTCCTCAGTCGCGTTTTCCTTTTTCTCTTCACTTCCCTTCACTTCCTTGTTCCTCTCCCCCAACCGCGTCCTGGAACCTGGGAATCAACCCAACCCACTCCGCAGCTCCGGCTAATTCCCATCCAGAGCACAAGAGTGAGGTGCTCGAGTCGAACGTCGCGTCCAGTCTTTTTCGGCTTTGACACCGTCATGGAGGCCAGCGAGAAGCACGAGTCGCCGCATGGCACGGATATCGAAAAGGCCGTTTCCCATGCCCCGGCGGCCCTCCCTGGATATGGAGGTGAAAACCGGTCTAAGGACGCCGCTGCTACCGTCCGCGAGGAGGACTTCATGACCAGAAATGGCCTCAATCTCACGTCCTTCAAGAAGCGCGACTATGGCGTTGGCATCGTCGAGCTCGACCGATCCATGAAGAAGCGCCACCTCCACATGATCGCCATCGGAGGTTCCATCGGTGCTGGCTTCTTCGTCGGTTCTGGCAAAGCGCTCAGCGAGGGTGTAAGTAGACTCCCACCGCGTTCATCCCCATGGTCGCGACTCGACGCGTCGTGTGGCCAAGATGCTAACCCGCTCATCATGTAGGGTCCCGGCTGGGTCTTGATCGATTTCCTCATCGTTGGTGTCATGATGTTCAACGTCGGTAAGTGGCCTGGGACACCGCCGCATCACCGCGAGTGGTGGTCTGGTACGAATCCTCGGTTGGCTGGCTAACGTCGTTGCCCTCATGCAGTGTACGCTCTCGGTGAACTTGCTGTCATGTTTCCTGTCTCTGGTGGTTTCTACACTTACTCAACTCGGTTCATCGATCCTTCCTGGGGTTTTGCGATGGGTTGGAATTACGTCCTCCAGTGGGCGATCGTGCTTCCACTCGAACTGACTGTATGCGCCATCACAATCTCATACTGGAATGACTCAATCAGCGAAGCCGTTTGGATCTGTGTTTTCTTGGCAGCCATTACCCTTCTCAACATCTTCGGTGCACTTGGCTACGCCGAGGAGGAGTTCATCTCGTCGATCTTCAAACTTTGCGCGATTGTCATCTTCATGATCATCTCGTTGGTGCTGGTTCTCGGCGGCGGTCCGGAAAACGGTCGATACAACGAGTACTGGGGCGCACGCTACTGGTACGAGCCCGGTGCGTTCAAGAACGGCTTTGTCGGCTTCTGCTCGGTGTTCGCAACCGCGGCATTCTCCTTCGCCGGAACTGAGCTTGTCGGTCTCGCCGCGGCCGAGGCACAGAACCCCGTCAAGGCCCTTCCTGGTGCCATCAAACAGGTGTTTTGGCGAATCACTCTGTAAGTCCGCGTGTCGCTTGCGGCCCTGCCCCAAACCCCGGAAGTTCCATCGCGACTAATGTTCGAGCAGGTTCTACATCCTCGGCCTGTTCTTCGTTGGTCTCCTTGTTCCCTCCGACGACCCGAACCTGCTGGCTGCGGAAGGCCAGAATAGCAACGACCCCAACACCTCGCCTTTTGTCCTCGCGTCCAAGTACGCCGGGCTCAATGGCTTGGATCACTTCATGAACTTCACCATCTTGGTGTCCGTGCTCTCGATCGGCGTCTCGGCTGTGTACGGTGGATCGCGCTGCCTGACTGCGTTGGCGCAGCAGGGCTATGCCCCCAAGTTCTTCAGTTATATCGACCGCTCGGGTCGCCCGCTGCCATCCGTTATCATTCACCTGCTCTGTGGCTTTCTCGCTTTCATGAGCATGGATGATAATGGAGTGGTCGTGTTCGATTGGCTCTTGGCCTTGTCGGCGCTTGCCGCTCTGTTCACATGGGGCTCGGTCTGCCTTGCACACATCCGTTTCCGGGCGGCCTGGAAGCAGCAAGGACACACCCTGGACGAGATTCCCTTCCAAGCTGTTGGTGGCGTCTATGGCTCGTGGATCGGCTTCATTCTCTGCATCATCGTTCTGGCGGCCACGGTAAGTTTGCCCCTGTCCCCCGATAACTCGTGGCTTCGCTCGGTGGCTTCGCTTGGGTACTGACAAGAGCTACCTTGTAGTTCTACAACGCCGTGGAACCGCTGGATGTGGAGAAATTCTTCATGAACTGGCTCGCCGTGCCGGTGATCATCTTCTTCTGGATCGTCGGATTCATCTGGAAGCGGACCGGTTGGCTCAGACTCTCCCAGATCGACGTCGACACAGGCCGTCGCGAGCATGATTGGGAGGAGATCCGTGCCTACCAGGCCAAGGTTGCCTCGTGGCCGACGTGGCGTCGTGCCGCCAACCTCGTCTTCTAGAGAGGTACCCGTCGTTCCCGGTGCTGCATTCTGCGGCTGTGTACGCTGTGTCATCAGCACGTTTCTTTCCCACTTATTTTCAGGCATCCCACTTGGGATGTGGCGAGGTGCTGACGGGGTAATATGGGAAGTGAGAGCGTCCACTGCGACCACAGTAGACACCAGGGCCTAAAGGAAGTTGTTCTTGTTCCGGCGGAGATGGGTTCGGGAGGTTCACGAATCTTTGCATATCCACACCGGGTTGGATCTGAGGACGACGCGGCGACTGGGTAGATGGCGGTAGATCTCTTGCGTGTCCGGTGGACGCGTCTCCAGGCGTTTCCCGTCGTTTTGTTCTTCCCTCAGTTACTCGATACCATATCGTGAATAATGCAAGAATCTGCGAAGTCGGCGTGCCCGTTCGAGTCGTGCTATAGTGGGAGGCTCCGATACCCAGCAGGGTGGGGGAGTGTCGTTTGTAGGAGCGGGATCCGCCGTGGCGAGTGCGGCTCTGACCGGATTTGAGCTTCCTTTATGTAGAGTCAGGACCTCGCGATGGTAGCCGAAGGGCGATCCGAGCCGCGGACACCCGTGTCGTGTAAGTCCGTGGCATCGTGCAAGTGGAGCAGGGGACTTTTGCCCAGCAAAATTCTCTAGCGGGTCGTCTTGGCTTGACAATATTGACAAGACGGAGAAACTGGTACGTGTCCGGGACCGCCGCCAGCTTGAAGAAAAGGGGGAGGTCGTGAGGTTTACGAGTCGCGTGGATTTTTTGTTCTTCTTGGGAGATTGGGAGAAGGCTGACTTTTACTGTGTGTATGACTGATTAGGACGCGGATGGCCAAAGGGCGTGCAACATGCCCGATGGGTTTGACATTCGACAGGGCGCGTCGAAGGGCGTTGGAAAGGATGTCAAAGGGCGGGCGCTAGGACGGATGGGGAAGTATGGGGCTTGGCGGGCCGCTTGGGGTTTCGTTTGCCATTCCGAAAGGGGAAGAGGACATGGGCTGTGGAGCGTTGGTGCGAGGCAAGTGTGAGTTGACAGGATTGACCGGCGACGGTTGAATTCCGTTGTGGGGATCTCCATGGCTGGAAAGTGGGAGTTGGTCGTACGCCGAGTCCTCGGGGCATATGCTGCAGCGAGCTGGATCGCAGCTCTGACCAAAGATCGAACGATGGGGAGGGACACCAAGGGGACGGTGGAAGGCGCGCTGGCACGGCCTAATGGCGGTCCAACGTTGTTCCGACTCGATTCTGATGACAGTCAGAGCATCGGTGGGCTGTGGGGAGGGACTGTCTGACTCCTCTTCCCCCCCAAGTTTTGATGAGACCGGGCTGGTGGAAGGGTGGCCCTGTTGGGGTTTGGCTTCATTTGGCAGGGGGGGGGGGGGGGGGGGATTCATATGGGATCCGACAAAAACCGTGGATGGGGAGGGGGCCTTGGCTGCGAGAACAAGCCAAGAGGGAAGCGCAATACGAGAGAAACCCCGGGAAGGGGATGGATTTATCTAACAGAACCCTCCCACCAGGATCTTGGGTGTGAATGAAGATGCCTGGGCTGGAGGGAGCCGGAGGGAGAAGGCGCATCCTGTCATCTTGGCTCCGGCTGCCCCATGGCTGATATGACTCCTCGATGCAATGCTGATCGATACCCGGACCTCAAAGCTCTCCCGATCTTCACAAGGCCCGGGGATGATGGTCCCTTGCTCCATGCTTGGATGTCCTGCTTGTCCGTTGAGAATCTAGCACCAGCAGGCCGCCAACGTTGCTTGAGAAAAACTATATCAAGGCAGACGTTTACTACTTCCCTGAGCACCAGGAGGATCCCGACTGCACACGTTCGTTGTTGGGCCGCTTGATTCGCCGCGTGATGCGCCTGCTGTCAAAAGGCCTGTTCTCTTCTACACACAAGTTTCCACCCGAGACTATTGAAGCAGGTATATTGGAAGGGTTTGCAAGGCCTTGCACGGTGTCTTGATTCTAGAGAAAAGCCAAGAGCCGGTCGGAAGCTCGTGTCATTGTTCTGAGCGATGAGGGCCGTGGAGACATCTCGGTGTTCGAAGCGTAGTTGGCTGCCATGAGCTGAGAAACACGAGAAACATTGACCTCGCATCAGAGCCACGCGAGTCGGTCCCGTGAGCGCCGCACAAATGACTATCTGCCCCCCAGGTCCAAGGTGTCGCTATGCTTCTGTCTTAACAAGGGCCATCACCGCAACATCGTTTACTTGGCAGTTTGGACGAGGGCACCGGGAGAGTCCGAGCACGCAGACCCCCAAATCTCCATCGGAGTCACCGCAGGCCATCGCCAACCCCCACTGCCAGCGTCACCTCAGCTCCATTGATGCCGCCACTTTTCTCCATGCAATGGGCCGCCGATGCAACCACATGGGCTCTCGATGGAGACCCGTGGCGCAACCAGACATGGATCCCCGGACGCCGCATTTCGAAATGACCAACCAGGGAGGGAGGACAGATTGATGACCTGGTTCGACTGGCCCGATACACCGAGAGGCCGAATTACCCCATGAATCTGTTACTCACTGTCTTCGCCCCCCACCGAGTGACCGCCAGCGGCCAAGGTAAGAAGTCGCTTGACGAGCCTTCTCTCGGTCACTTTCTCGCCATGCTTGGTTCGCCTAGCGCGATAAGCAAAGCCAAGTACAGGTAAGCTTAAAACGAAACTCACATCTCGGCTCGCGCGCCGTTGAAGGAAAAGATCGGTGCGCAGCAGGACCTGAAATATCCGGGGTCGCCCAGCCGAGGGCCCTTGGCTTGTGAGGCAGGTGACGACAACGCCAAATGTGCCCGCAACAGAGTACTCGGTGTAGGCTAGGGAAGGGAGCGACGCTCCCCTTGCATTCGAAACCTTCGTGGGACTTGTTGCATGAGAGTCCCGGCCTGAGCGGAGCGGTGACGCACCCGTTTACTCTGCGACTGAGCAGCGCCACCGGGACCAGGGAGTCCCCCTCCACCGACGCCAGGAGTGGCGAAGGAATCTCCACCACAGCCCTGCTGACGCGCAACGGGGGTACCCGTTCCCAGCGACGCGTCAATGATAGCGGCGCGTGGGTATCTCCAGAGATCCTGCGGCCGCGTGGAAGCCATCAGGGTGGCGGGAGAACGACAGGGGTAACAGCGTGGGGAAGATTGAGAAGACCCCTGGGCTCTGAATCCGCCCGCCCGTTTGCGGGCTCACTCGGCGCCGGGCGGCGTATTGTTTCATGCCGGCCACTTTCGACTTGGAAACCGCCAAGCCCGCCCTGGGGAATTAGACGAAGGCCGGCCTCTATTATTGGAAGTTCAGGACCTCTGTCGATATTGAAAGTCCTCGGCCGTGCGAGGCGGCGGCGGATGGCTCTTTGCGTGGAAATGCACTTCCCTCAAGACCCCGGGGCGCAGCAATTTACCAGAAACGGGGTTGGCCAGTGACGGGCACGCCGCTCGACCCGCCGTGCTGGACGCCCCCACTCGCGAATATCTCCGACGGGGGTTGCTCGGGGGAGGGATGCATGTCCATACCCTGGCTGCTTCCCCACTTCCACCTCCAGTGATATTGCCATGGGTTGCGGAGTATTCCAGCAGCAGCAGGCTCCGTGAAGGCTGTGACAGGTGGGCCGGCCCTCCAATACAACAAGGATCCACCGCGCGCCTTTCCGGTTTGGGGAAGGCAAGCCACTCGACGTGTTCGAGAAGGCTCGCGGCCGGGCTCGCAAAGGCGTTGGGGATCCACTTGCCAAATGACAACGGTTTTTTTGTTCGGACAGGGGTTAGCATCGCCGATGGCCGAGATGAAGCGTTCACCTTGTGCTCGGTTGGAGGTTTCTGAACCCGCATCCTGGAGCACATTCTCTGGTGCTGGTCTCAAGATACGCAAACCTCGCATCAGCATCGTTTGGGAGGAAGCGGAAGGGGAAGCACCATTGCCGCGTCTCACAGCGCTCACGGCGGGTATCGGACGGCTGGATCCGTCACGGAGGAACGCGGACTCCTCTGCTGGCCCTCTCGGAAAACGGGACAAGTGTCTGCCGGTTGGAGGCATGAAACGCCTGGCAGGTGCACCCGATCATGTCCGAACGAAACGCATCTGGACCTCCAACGGCAACGGCGCATCCCCTCCCCCTTTGCGTGGCCCCTGTACTCGGGATTGATTTGCTGGAGAGGCGGGGCGGCACCAGTGGAGCTCCAGGATCGTGGGAGGTCGGCCAGTCAGGCGAGAGAGCCGGCATAAAGGCTGCCTTCCCATTTTAATACCGCTCCATCCCAATGTCCAAGCCAGCAATTCTTCACCGGGTTCCCCCTTGGGTTCTCCAAGGCCGCCAACCCCTGTACGAGGTATCTGTAGAAAACACCCACCGCCCCACCGCCCCCCAGCGTGACGGCGGGAACCTGGGGGCGAGCTGCATCGCATGCGGGAATATGCCCGATTGCGGGCCCGTCCGCGGAGGGGGCGTGGTGCGTCTCTCGCCGGGTTCGGTTTTATTCAAGGAGGTGGGACGTGAAACCATAGGGCGGCGTGCACGTCCACCAGGCCCGGGAGCTGCTGTATTTTGGGCATTGGGCCGTGATGAGCAGCAGGACAGGCGTCCGTCCGGTCCTTGAGCTGCTTGGGCGTCGGGAATCGAGCCTTGTTTGGCGGGGATCGACTACACTACCCGGCACACGTATGTATGGCGCATGCCGTCTCCTCATGGAAGCTGTCTCGACATGGGGTTGTTGCCGGTCAGGAAGAAGATCACATGCTGTCTGCCTGTCTTGTCCAGGAGATGGTATGCAGCCAAGATGGATGCGTCGTCCCCGTCTAGTTGTGATTGCCTCGCTTCGGGGCTGGCGGGTCACGCCCACATCGTGCGGTATTGGGGCGATAAGCCGACCTCCCTCCATGTGCATGCTCGGTGCTCGGTCTTGGTCGAAAGGTGACGAAGCGGTGTCCTGCCAGGTCCGAGGTCCACGCACGGACGTATTACTGTACTTGTGCGAAGAAACGTCCGTGGCCGCGGGTTTCGGCCCCCAGGAAACGAGGAAAGCGGGGGAAAGACCGCTGGACGCGGCACTGGGACCGACAATTCGACAGCTCAGAAATGACCAACGGTCACAGTGTCGTATCGCATGCGGGACACCCGGAGCCAGCGCCTCTCTCGCGACAGGGACCACGTGAGAAACGCGGGCAGACGTTGCGGCCACTGGGGGCGATCACTGCAGCCCTGGCGTCCGCTGACCGCGAGCACACAAAATATAGGCGGGTGCCCCAGCGCCCAACGCGCTACCGAGTACACCTGACCCAACAACACCCGCTCCCTCCGAGAAATCCGCGCTTCAAGGCTACGGCAAGTTGGGGACAATGGGCCGCCACAATGCAGACGGGTACAACCACGCTCGGTACCTGACCCCCAACGCCCAAAACACCACGCGTGTCTCTCTCTCGTCGCCCGGCACCCCGCAGGCAGGGATACCCATGTCCGCCCAAACACCTTCTGGAAGAGCCAAAAGGCCCCACACGCCCACTCCCACGCCCACGTTCACGCCCAAGCCCTCGCTCACGCCCCGGCTCTCTCCACTCGGCCCTCTGCGCGAAAAAAAAAACCCTGCAGCCGTTGCCCACCCGTCAGTGCAAGCACAGAGAGCCAATGTTCCCAAAAGATCGTTGCCGCAGAGGAAACACCCCCCGTCGAGGGGCGTCGTGCTATCACCCTGGGGCCGGCAGTGCGAGGGGCGACGGAAACGAGACCCACGATGTCTGGGCGCAGGATAGTCTCGGCAGGGAGCTTAAATATACTCCTGGGCTCTCCCCCCCCGTCCCCGTCCCTTTCTTGCGCATTCCTGGGTTGCTTTGTTGCCGACAGTGACTCGAAACCACGATACCGACAACCGCTCCCTTGGACGAGAGACAAGACACGTTGGTTTCCCTCCCGCTGGCGGCACCGACACTCGTTTGACACACGACTCCCCCCGTTCGCTTTCGTCTGGTCCGGTCTCCCCCCTCCGCTCACCGAGTCTTGCCCTCCCCCCCACCGGCCAAGACTCGAGCACTCGGATTTTCGTCATTTCTTTCCCCGTCCGGCTCACGCCGCGTGACGCGCCATGTGCGACTACATCGAGGTGCGCCCAACCGACCCTTTCGTGGAGGCTCCTCTAACACCCCATAGCGCCAGCTCAAGTGCGGACATGTAAAGCTCATAGTCCACGCGTGGTGTCCGAACTACCGCCGCACCGAGGTCAAGTGCCCACCCAACATCGTGCACTGGGAGTTCTGGTGAGTCCCTGCAGCCCCTTTGGCCCCGGGCGGAGATTCAGCCCCCAAGAAAGAACCCTGCTGACTCGGCCATCTACCTAGGAGTGAGCGAATATGCGGTAAGTTTCTCCACCGGCAACAGGCGAGGCCTTGGCCCTTCCCCCCCACCCGCTCCACCTCGCCAACCTCGCGAGACTGGGGCGTCCCAATTTCGACACCAGCCCACGTCGATCCCGTCCCTGCGCTAAGCAAACGGCCCCTCCGAACGAAGAACCCGAAGATAAGAAAAATAGCGCTTCCCGTTCCTGTTCGCTGACAAGATCTTTGTCCAGGGGACTGCCAACCGCCACAGCGCCTCACGCCCGAGTGGGAGAACATGATTAAGCGGAACAAGACCTGCATCTGAATCTTTTTTGGTTCTCTCTTTATTGTTTGACGGCAACAGCGACTTTTTCGGGGTTTATGGGAGTGCGTATACAGGGTTTATTTTTGGTGCAAACCTGGCGTTTCGAGCATGGATGCTGCTCTGGCGGAGCTGGGGCCGGCGACTGGGCCACGATCTCGTCGCAGCCCCGGTCTCCTGTGTGTGTGTTTCTACTTGGGTATACGGGGCCAGGCGAATGGAAAGACGGGACTTGCGAATTGGGGAAACGGGAACGGGGTACTGGTGTTTACTCTTTTTTTTTTTGCGACCTGGGGAAAACCTTTGTTCGGCTTTGTACAGAAATACATCGAGCGTGTTTGGCTTACATGAAGCCCAACCGCCCTTGCGCTATCTGGAATACGGAATTGATTGGACACATCACAGTTGACCGCAGGGGCAATGGCTGGCTGGCAGCAGCAATCTACGCAGTGTGTCGTGGGGGGACGGGCTGATTTGGTGAGTCGAGCATGCCGCATGCACGGGGCCGACTCACGCTCTCCCCCCACGAGACGGAGAAAGGCCAAGAGCGAGGGTATGCCGAGTAGCGACAGAAGGACAGCCGTGTTCTCTGGTTCTTCACTTTCGTGATCCCGTCCTCGGCGAACCCCGGCCCCTCATCTCGGTGAGTGGTTCGGGCAGGGGCAGACGGTGGCGAGACCCCCACATCCTGCGGCACTCGGCCTGACGCCCAGGAACCCCCAAAATGCACCCAGTCACGCACATTTGGGGGCCAATGCCTTGCTGGCCGCCATCACTGTTTCGCAAACGGGCAATATTGCGCCACAGTGCCCTCTCGGAGTCACACAGCCGTCCGGGCCGCAAAGACAGCTGTCCTCGGCCTCCCGGTCGGTGCAGCATCGGCAAGTGGGCCTGGTCACCTCGGCGGACGGAATCCGGCAGCTGGATTTGCCGTGCCGTGCATCGCCCACCGGGTGTGCCGGGGGAGAGGGGATCATGGCAGGATCATGCCTTCCCACAGGGTGTCATTCCACTGGACGGGGTGATTTGAGTCCGTGCGTCTTATTGGTGTTTGTGATGGCAAACCTGTCGCTTGCGGCCTCACGTCATTCCCTGTTGCCGACTGGTGTGGGATGGGCGGGAAAGGCTCGGGATGGGGGCCTGTCCTCCAGGGGTGATCCTTCGCAGCCCGTCCTAATCGAGATATCTGTTCGCCGGTGTCTGTCCCAATCGGGACGCGGATAGCGGACGAAACGCCATGACTGGCATCAGGAGGGCATAGCCTCCCATCCCCTCAACCGGACCATACCTCGACCTGCCGAGAACGGCGCTCCGGCGGAAACACGGCCTCATTTCTCGCAGCGTCGCAGGTTACAACGGGGGTGGGTAGCCCGCCGTTTCCCCCACATACGCGTAAATGCTGTTCACCGAGGTTACAGCCTAGGCCACACACCCGTAGACCGACTCCCATTCCTACTCGAACCTTGGTCCAGTCCCTTTCTCCCGTTCGACATCAACGCGGCGACTATGTCGTCAAAGGATTCCCGCGGGTCAGAGCAAGACACCGGCGGAATGGAGGGTATACCGCCAGTACTTAAGACGTACGAGGTAGCACAACCGCTTCGGAACCGAATCTCGCACGGACGGTACATATCTAGAAGAGAGCACAGCAGACTTGGGGGAGGGGGGTCCCAGAGACATGCCGTCGCCCCCCATCGTGCGCCATGATTACACCACGAAATGACAAGAAGGCCGTCTTGGGATGGCGCACTCGCAGCCGACGCCGACGTGCCGGCCTCATCACCTGATCCACCGGTTCTGCGTCCTTGCCCACGCGAGGCCCACGCGGGAAGTGGGCCCTGTTTCGGTCCAAGCGGGCGGGTGGAGGCGGCCTGAAGCGAGGCCCGCGGAGCCAAAGCCATGACAGGGCCGGCCAAGAGCGCGCTGCGGGAGGGCAATCTCGCCCTGGACGGAACGTGGTGCACCGAAAGACCATGGCTGCCGAGGCATCTCGCTTCCGTCGCTCGACCCTCCATTACGCCCAACCGGCGAGGAATTGCCCAGCGCAAGTTTGCGGCCGCACGCCCGGCCAGTGTTTCCGAACCCACCCCGGTGAGTCCCGTCCCATGGTTCCGGCGATCTGCCCGAGTGGGGAAACCCTCTTTCCACGTTCCCGTGTGGTGGAAAGTGACCGGTCACGTTTCATTCTGGAAGGACTCGGGGAGGCCCTTCACGCGATAGATCAGGTTTTGGATTGATGGGAATATTACTACGTAGTAATGCCCCGGCGAGGATTCGCCCGCCACAGCGAGTGCACGGGCAGGGTGGTATTCGGGAGAAGCCACGTTCTGTGGATCCTGCTTGTCCCTTCCTCGGTGGGAGCAGAGGTTGCGCGGATTGGATCGGGAGGTGGAGATCGGGGTTTGCGCTTGCAATCTGACTGTGGAGGGCGGCTCGAGGCGAAATATTAATATTACGGAGGCGGTGATTCGGAAGATGAAGAGGAAGCATCCAGCTCCAAAGCGCGCGGCCCCGAAGCACCCGTTTCCCCTCCTCCCCTCCACCCGCTAAATGCATGCCCCTCAACGGCGTTCAGTTCACTGCTGACTCCCAGTCCCGTGACCACAGTGCCCCACGTCTTGCTGTTTCACGGCACCGAGTCTGCCACAGAAAAGTCACGGCATTTGCGCACCGAAACGTTGCACCAGGCAGGAAATCTGCACAATCCACAAACACTCCCCAGGCCTCGTGAGATAAGTTTGCCGTCAACCGATGCATCTCGCCTCCCGGGATGAGTGCACGCGGCACTCGTGTTCCTTCGACGGAGCCTTCGAGAAGCCCGAAGCGTTGTTCGTTGAGGTATCACAAGCATGGTCGTGGAGATGTCGTGTAACGCGTATTTGGGCCAGCCGTGGCGTTCGCAAAGCGGTGACAGCTTCGATATTGCATGGTTGACCTCGCAGCTATCGATCGGACTCGCTTCCAAGACGGCTGGCACGTGGTAGGGTCGCACCAACCACCCTGCTCTTTCGTGAGGTGTCCAGTCGTTCTAGCGTGCGATGGACTCGCGGGCTCCCTCGAGTGCGAGGCCAGCAAAGGCGGTTGCTAGACTACCTCGGCCACATGCAGAGGATGCGCTTCCTATCCCGTTCCCCGATTTGCTCCCGGGCCCGTCGCGCCGCTCCCTTGACCAACATTCGCCGTCCTCATCCACCACCCCGATTGAGCATCTTCGCGCCGGCCGCCAGCCAGCTCGTCAGGGACTGCTGTCAGCAGACACTTCGACACTAGCGCTCTTTTCGGCATGGCCTCTCCGCTGGAGACATGACACGGATACTAACACTAGCGGCTCCACCGAGGCTCGGTCCGTTGATCCCCTGCCGACCGGAGGCTAAACATGGCGCTAGTATGGACAACATCGACCAGATTAGGGATGAGGACGTTGGTGATGTTCGCCTGTCTCGGAGCGTTCTTTTGGTCCCCCACGACCGTCGCGGGCCCGCCTCCCGCAGAAATATCTGACCCATGTACGGATACCTTGGTCCCACATATCCTGGTTTCATTCCCTGTGACATACAAGTATACGAAAAGCCCGGCGTCACCAGTCCTTCTAACCGCCCCTAATAGGCAAGTGCTTCTCTCCCATCTCCCTCACACTCATTTTGCAAGGCTTCTTGCGTTGGTATGTGATGGGAACGGTGGGGCATGCCCGAGACATCCCGGACTTCTTGCCGCCTCTGAACCATCGCCGACGTGCTCCTATCCAGGATATGCAAAGGCCATCACATCCATCACACCCCCGCAAGCCGCAAACAACGAGGCCTGGCGGACGAGCCTCCCCCAACATCCGATGCCCCCACATCCCCCACATCCGCGGATTGACCCCCCTGAACAGCATCCACCGGACAGCAAACACGCCCGCCGCTCTTTCGCCCCGGGCAAGCCCCGACGGCAAAAAGACTGCAAGCCTTGCTTTTTCAAGCGCTCTTCCGCACACATGCAGCGCTTATCAGTCGTGTGGAAATGACAGGCCCCACAGGGATGCCCCACCAACACGCCCCTGGACATGACTTCCGCTTCCTGCATGATGCCCAATTCGGCGACGTGCGGTGAGCCGTTAGTCTTGAGCCCCCGCAATGGAGCGAGGAGGACAATGCCACGGTCCCGAGGGACTGGTTCGGGGGCGGGGCTCGCATCCCTTCTATTGAGCGCTGACGGGACAAACAACCAACCAAGAGAGAAGCAAGGGATAAACATGCAGCTCGTGGCGCAACCACTCGGCCCACCACATGCCCTCCGGTTCACGTGAAGCAGCAGGTTGTCCGCTGAAAGCGCAAGGGAGCGTAAGACAGCGGCTTCGCTCCGCTTTCGGCCGCCTGGCCCGCATCGGCTTGAAGGTTCCGCGATCTCCGGCGCCATGCCTGCCGGAGACAAGCCTGCCGCTCGCCGGTGACGGAGAGCTTATGCCGGATCCACCGTTCCCGATAGGCTGCATCTGGTGCAGGGCCGGGGATGCACTTGTTGCCCCCCCTTGATGCATGGTTGAGGGTGGCGTGGCGTGGGGGGGCGCATATGGCGGGCAACTTGTTGTGGTGATCCAATCCTTCATGTCCGCCTGCGGCAATGCGTTGAGATCTGACCAGTGTGACCAGGGACGTTCGATCCCCTGGCTGGCCCGGGATATTGAGAGCTGCACGGCCGGGTTTCGGTCACGAGGCGAACGCTTGCTCCACATTGCACACAGGTGCTTGGAAGCGCGCCCCGCCACCGCCCGACGTGTCCGCCCTGCAGTCGAGGAGGCCTGGATGGCTCATCCCGGACCTTCCCCATACAGCAGCTACGCCGGTCACATCTGCTCTCGCTTTTGGGCGATGGCCCGGGTCCCCATCTTATGCGCTGCAGAGTAGTGGGGTCCGCAGCTGGAAAGTGCCCGAAGTGCAGCAGCGTGCGTCGGTACAAGCACTGCTTGTACCTCGAGGACCGGGGGATGGGGTTGCGATAGACAGGCGGAGAGACTTGGTGGGTCTCTGCATGAGGCCACCAGAAATGGAGACCTGATCTGTCAAGTGATGACAGCAAATGAGGAGATGGGGGCTTACTATGAGACCAGCCTCTTATTCAGTCTTACTATGTGAATGACAACAAATATACGACAATTGAAGCCGTTCCCGCCAACCTTGCTTAAATATCCCGTGGCTCTAGTACGTATGGTGTCTCTCTGTTTCGACCTCGAGCCATGTGCTTGCTTCAGCCCATGTCTAGAACGTTTCTCTTGTACACTGAAAGCTTGCCGATACCCCCTATCTTGGAAAGGCAACCCCGCTCGCGAAGCATACCGTCTCCATCTCCATATGGGACAACCGTGCGAGCTTAAAGGGGATGCCAGGTAGGGAATGGCCTTGGCGTTACTGCCTGAAGCGTACGGCCTAAGCAAGCCGCAAACGGAGATCGCCACCGGCGGCTATTTTTAGCAAAGGCTGACAGACTTGTCACCGAAGGCCCCTACGAGGCGGGTTTACACTCGAAGTAGGGTGCGCAGATAATCGTTGGCCTGGTTCCCAAAGATCCGAGCACAACGCTATCATGGGGCCTCGGAAGAGCCATATCAGGCGATTTCCCCACGAAGCCACGTAGTCTGATGGGTGGCTGCACCACTGCTTCCACCCTCAACCGTCGCCAAGCTCGGGCTCTGCCCTCGAATGGCCGTGTCCGGTCGAGATAAGCGGTATACCCTCCCATCCACCCTCGCCGCTCCCCAACAAGTTCCTCATCATGGTGTTATAGGCTTCCGTCCTCGCCCAAGACACGCGGGCAGACGCGTGCGACCCCGCTGATTCCTGGCTGCCGTCCTCAGTCGCGTAGGTCTCGAAATCTCGCTTCCTTGGGTCTTCTTCAGGCTGGGGAACCCGCTTGATCTGAGATGGGCTGTTACTTTCGTCGTCGAGTATTGAGATGGGCTGGTCAATGGTGCCATCTGTGGCGAGAACACCAAGCCGAGGCGGAGAAGGCATCCCCCCACTTCGCTCAGAGATGTCAAGAGACCCAAGACTCCTCTGGCTGTCGGCATTCTGAGACGTGACCTGGGAATCCACTTGTAGCTTCATCTGGGCCTCAAGAGCCTCCATTTTCAAGTCGTGGTCAAATGTGTCGCCTGTGCAGTGCTGGCCAAAAAGAGACCTAATGCTCTTGCCTTCGGGATAGTTAGTGTCATTGAATCAAATTAGAAGGGAGGGAGGGAGGAGCATACCTTCGCTCATCCACTCGGCGGGATTAACGGTGCATGGCCAGACGTCGCGCGGTTTAAAAGCCTCCACGAAAGCACAGAGCTCAGGGTAAGACGAGTGCCTCGAGTACGGGAAATTGACCCTCCGGGAAAGGCCTTCAGCCGGCGTTCCTTGGGTTGGCCCGCCCTTCGCAGTCGATATCTTTGCAATGGAATCCGCCGCCATTTCGAGCGTCGTCTCGTTCTCGTCTCCGAAGGAGGCCATGTCCAGATTAAGCGATATGTTTCGGCCGTCGGCGGTTTTGTTGAGCAGGAACTCTCGTACGGCCTCCCTGTCTTCCGGGGAGAGAGATTCGTCCTCCGATATCCTCCACAGCTCAGTATGAGTGCGTCTTTGGGCTAGGTACTGAGAAGGAAAGACTCACAAGTTCATAAGGACATCCGTTCCCTCAAGCGACAATTGCTCCAGTTCGGCCTCCCGCTCGAGATCGTCTCCGCCGCCGCCGACACCCAGTTCGAATACCATCCCCCCTTCGGGTAGGCGCGCAACCACGGGCTGAATCCACACGACAGGCGAGTTTTTAACAACGTCGCAGTAGTTCCCCTTCTCGCAGCTGTGCAGTCGCACATTCTCATCGCGCGTGAGGCAGCCGGGATGGTATGTGTTCCCGCACATGAAGCCGACCAACGCGGACGCCTCAGCGCTGAGATGGTGGACGTGTGGCGCAGAGTGACTGTTACCTGGAGGGTGAGAGACAAGCGAGGTGTACAAACTCATCTTGTACTCATCGACGTGGATCCTTGACCTCAAGGCCTTGGCGAGAGCAACCCAGACATCTTCGTATCTAGAGATTGTCAATAAACGAGTCCTTCCGTAGAGTTGAGAGTCCTAATATGTTGGCGGAGGGAGTGGAATGAGAGGGAAAGTACCCAAAGGTCCAAGCTTGGAGATGGAATATCGTGTCATGGGGATATGCCGACACTTTGCGGAGCAGCTCAGCAACACCTTGCGCTTTGGTCTGGAACTCGGAGCCACTAGAAAACGAGGTATCGAGATAGATCTTGTCTAGGGTCCGGATACCGCTGGTGTATTCTAGAAGACAAGGATTGCGCGCGATAGAATTCACGAACCAGGGCTCACTACGGAGATCACCTGTGTAGAGAACTGCTGTGGTACTACTCTCGAATACTGGGAAGCAGGGGCGTGAGTACATGTTACAGATGCGGCAGCAGTTCACGAAACAAGATAGGCCCGGGATGGGGCGGCTTACGGAACATTACGGCCCCGGGACAGTGGTTCGCGTCGAGGAGGGTGACACGGATCTCGCGGCCGGGCCTCAGCACCAACGTCGTGGGTGTCCCCAGCGGAATGGGTTTCTTCAAGCGGATCTCAGCGCTAGGCTTTCGGTATGTCGAGAGTATTTTGCCGGTGATGGGGCATGGGAGGGAATAGCTCTACGAGGAGAACGTACCAGGAGGTTCTTGAGATGCTTATACGTCTGCACCCTCGCCTCGAGAACGCCCTTTGCGTGATTGATCCTGCAGGGATACCGCTCCAGGCGGAGAAGTATCTCACGCGTGGCCGCGGAGCAGTACACGCTGAGCGTTCCCGCTTGTCAGTGGAGACGAGGAAGGAGGACCCAAGAGGCCGAGGTGCTTACAACGGCGCCTTGAGGGTCTCGAGACCGGCGAGATGGTCGCTGTGGACATGGCTCAGGAAGCAGGCGAGGGGAGGAGGCCGCGCAGGATTGTGGCGGAAGAAGTCGGCTGGGGATCCGCGAACTTGGTGAGTAACGGGGGTCGGCGACATGGACGTGGGTAAGGGGAGCGGGCAGCAGGGGACTGGGGAGAGCTACCTCGAATATCTGGAAACTCGGCCACGATGCCGTCAAAAGTCGACATGACGGGCGGCAGCCGCGTTCGCGGGCGAGCAGCTCACACTGCCACCTCTCTCCCTGCCGATGATGTCAGAGAGCCTCCGGGATGCCGTCGGGGTTAGGCGCAGAGAGAATGACAATGGTTTGCCGAGAGGAGCGAGATACGGCCAGGGTTGGTTGCATCGGGCGATGGCGTTAATCACACGAAGTTGCATTGTGGGAATTTTGGTGGCTTGGCGCCTTGGACGGTGCAGGGACTCGGTACATGCCACTTCCATTCCTGGTGGGTGGTTGCCAGCTGTGAGGCGCCGTCGAATACCCCGCACCGCAGCGAGCGCGGGGTAGCGTGGCGGGGTTCAGGGTGCTTGCTCAGGGCCCGGGACATGCCATGTCTCCAGTGATGACACCAAACGCCACAGAACCGGGTCAATGGCGGCAGTGGAAGCCTGGAACTTGATCGAGAATTGGTACAATCGAGCAGGCGGCTCTTCTCAGCCATATCCTAATCACTGCCTTCGCACCCCAACTCCAAGAATGCCATCTCGTTGGGCACAGAACAGCACGGACGGACGACTCGAGAGACCTAGCGATGCAGCTCCACGTCCAACGTGGCCGTCCGCCGCCCCGCCGTCGGGAGAATCCATCCGAAGCCGCGCGCAACCTGCCGAGCCCCAGTCCTGTCAATCACTAATATCTTCCTAATCCTTTGTACCGTCTTTTTCGAGCTGTTTCATCTCGGGCCCCCACAACAATGCATGGCCGTCAGCGCTAATGCCAGCGCCGATCTGGGCCCTTGGTTCCACGGCCCCGCGGAGGAGCGTCGCCGTCCCCGCATTGCCGATGAGGGGCTCTTCCGTCCGCGCAGCTTCGTAAGTTCTTACGTGAGGAGGCCGGTGGGGGCAATGGAGTCTTGGGTCTGCCGCAAGCGGATAGGAGTGTGTGCTACGTATATATATGTATGGGTGTGGGTTCCTGGTGCCTGGCGCGCCTGTGGCTTCTTCCGTGCCTGTCTTTCTGTCATTCTTGAATCCTGCTCTAATTCTAATTTTATGCTTTGAACCCTCGCGACGATGGCTTCGGACGGGGACATCATCAAGACCGATCTCTTGATCGTGGGCGCTGGCCCCGCCGGCGCCTCCCTTGCTTGTTTCCTGGCTGAGCGTGGTAAGTTCGTCTGAGGCGCTTCTCCAGGCCATGGCGGCAGGTTCTAGCCCCGAACGCGAGATTACCACCGAAAGGAGAGCGGACGATGGCTAATGCAGTCACAGGCAGGACGGGAATCATGATCGCGGCCGCCCCGGGGACGGCTCACACCCCGCGCGCCCACATCACCAACATGGCTGGTCTAGGTAAGAATATTTCCATCACAGCCCCTGTCATAGGCCCCCTTCGACCGAGCTCCCCGCCTTTCATAAGCAGAGATAACCAACGACTAACGACACACAGAATGCCTGCGGGACATCGGGCTAGATGACGCCTGCCTTGATCTGGCTACCGAGAACCGCAACATGGCCCATTCGCGCTGGTGCCACACCATGGCCGGCGAGGAGTATGCCCGCATCTATTCTTGGGGAAACGACCCGAAGCGACTGGTACTTTTTTCTCTCCATCTCTGTAGCCCCGTAGGCAGCCCCAGCTGACACCACCAGGGCGACTACGAAGCTGCGAGCCCCTGCAACCACGTCGACCTTCCCCAGACCCTCCTCGAGCCCATTCTCACCCGCCGCGCCGTCTCTAAGGGCTGGAAGCTCCGCTTCAGCACCGCATTCCTCCGCTGCACGCGGCCTTCGCCTGACGTCGTCATTAGCGAGGTCCATGACATCGTCCTGGACCGCACCTTCAAGATCCAGAGCCGCTTCCTCTTTGGGTGCGATGGCGCGCGCAGCGCCGTCGTCAAGGAGCTTGGAATCCCGCTCATCGAGAAGCCGGACCAGGGTCTCGCTCTGAACATCCTCGTCAAGGCCGACCTGTCCCACGTCATGGAGAGCCGCACGGGGAACTTGCACTGGGTGTTCCTCCCCGAGAAGGAGTATCCGCCGTGGGGCTGGGCTGTCGTTGTTCGGATGGTGAGGCCGTGGAAGGAGTGGATGTTCATCTTCCTGCCGCACCCAGCGTCCGGCATCACCGCCGACGATGTGGACGCCCCGCACGAAGAATACATGGCGCGCATCAACGAGATGATCGGCGACGACTCGGTGAAGGCCGAGATCCTCGACGTGAGCAAGTGGAAGATCAACGAAGTCGTCGCCGAGCGGTACAATGACGGCAACAACATCTTCTGTCTCGGTGACTCCGTCCACCGCCATCCGCCCTTCAACGGTCTTGGATCCAACACCTGCCTCCAAGACGCCTTCAACCTTTCCTGGAAGATCGACTACGTCATGTCCGGAAAGGCTGGCCCACGCCTCCTCGAGACCTTCTCCCCCGAGCGGCAGCCCGTCGGCGACGCGGTCATCACGCGCGCGAACCAGGGGCTGAGGGACCACGCGGGCTGGATGGAGACCATCGGCATGCTGGAGACGGACGTGGTCAAGCGCAGGGAGATCCTCGCCGAGTTCGACGACGAGGGAGAGAAGGGGCGGGCGCGCCGCGCCGAGTTCAGGAGGAACATCGAGACCACGAGCTCCGAGTTCCACGGACTGGGCGTCGAGATGAACCAGCGCTACGTCTCCGACGCGCTGTACCTCGACGACGAGGGCCCGCCGCCGCCGCTGCCAGACGACCCTGTGAAGGTGCACCAGATCACGACGTACCCCGGAAAGCGGCTACCCCACTGCTGGCTCAACTCGCGCTCTCCAGGAAAGAAGTTCTCCACCATCGACCTCGCCGGCCATGGGAGGTTCACCCTACTTACCGGGCCCGGTGGCAAGAAGTGGAAGGAGGCAGCAAAGGCGGTCTCGGAGAGCGTAGGCGTCGAGATCAAGCCGTACTCGATCGGGTGGAAGCAGGATGCCGAGGACATGTACTTTGACTGGGCGCGGAGGAGCGAGGTGGAGGAAGATGGCTGCGTGCTTGTGCGCCCGGACCGGTTCGTCGCGTGGCGGTCCACGGGCATGATCGAGGATTGTGCCGGCAAGCTGGGCGTCGTTATGCGGAGGGTGCTGTGTTTGGATGACGGTGGGAATGTCCCAGTGCGTTCGTAGATGGGTGAGCTGTGAGGGCCTGGACTGCGTTTCTTGGAGATGCTTCTGTTAGCGGTGATACACAGTTACAATATATGGCAGAATCCAGTAGCTTAACCTTTCCCAATGGGCAACAACATTGTGCTGAAGCTTAAATCGCCGCAGATGCCAGATCAATCCACACCCGAACGAGGTCCCAAAGCGGCACAATAGTTCTCCTCCTTAACCCACAGGCACTGCTTAATCTACGCCCGTCTTCCGCACATCACGACTCCACGATCAAACTACTACGGCCCACTCGGACAGACCATTGCATGAAGAGAAAAGTGAATCTCTTGAACTTGAAAACAAAACATCTCCTCTGATGGGGTATCTCTGTTCCGAACTCCTCAAAATGCAAGCCCGCCAAACTCAGTCCAATCCCTGGACGAGAACAATACAACCAGCCATCCCAATCCCGGGCCAAAAACAAAATGCAGTCCAAACCCTCAATCGTGAAACAAAACCCCTGGAAAAGGCCAAGCCAGGCCAAGTCCAAACCCTCAAAACTTGAAATGCAACAATAGTCCTTCAACAAACAAACAGCCTCAGAAACACCCTCCAAGATAAACAAACGCCCTGCGATGTGGAAGTGCCGTTCACCGTGGGGACCGCCGGAGTTGGTGACCTGGCAATGGCACGAGCCGACTCACCTACTCTCGTGGCGGCAAGAGCAGGCGGGAGCTGGCGACGTGACAACGGGAGGAGCCGACTCATTCTTCTGCTCTCGTGGTGGCCTGGTTTTCTACCCTTGTGGCGGCAAGGGCAGGCGACACAGGACCCCGAGAAGTAGGACTATCTTCTACCCTTGTGGCGGCAAGGGTAGTCGATACCAAAACAGAAGGAGTGGCCGGATCTCGAATCCTCTTGGCCGCAGGAGAAGAAAAGGTGGTGGGAAAATGCCAAACGCTACATGTCTGCCCGTGTCGTCGCTCCAAAAAAAAAGCAGAAAAAAGAGAAGAAAGTCGAGAGTTGAAGAGGAAACGCGAATCGATGCAAAATAAAACATGTCGTAAAAATAGGCCCCATCGTTCTCGTAAGTCGTGATGTCCCCGGGGGGACGTCATCCGCGTCTGGCGGATCATTAGGCGCGACCAGCCTCCCGATCGCGCTTTGCCGAGGCCCTTGTCTGCCTCTTGGGGGGCGTTGTGGGCCTCGCCTTGGCCGTCTTCTTCTTCTGGCGGCCCCCCGCCCCGCCCGCCTTCACGACCCCTTCGTCGTCGTCGTCGTCGTCTTCCTCGCGGTCGTAGATGACCTTCGAGTTCTCACCCCACTGGACGCCCTTTTTTGCGGCTTTTCCAGCGCGAGCCGCCCTCGCGTCATGGACCTCCTTCAGCTCCCGCATCCTACGCGTGGCTGGGTCCTGTCGCTGCTGGGCGAGGACTTGGGCGGGGGGGACAGACTTGCCCTTGTTACGACGGGTATTAGCCCTCGTAACTGAGGCCAAGTCTGCCCCCATGGTCTCGCCTCCGACGGCCGGCCCGTCGAAGACTGTGGAGCCCACACGGACGGGGATTCTCGAGCTTGTTTCGGCCAGCGTTTCCTGGGTCCTGGCCCTGACCCGGCTGGACCGGCGAAGAGGAGCCGTGCCCGCCTTGGGCCCCAAAGCCGATTTTCGGCCACGCTTCACGGGCGGTTTGGCCGAGTCCGCCTCTTCATCGTCATCAGCCCTTCGCTTCGCCCCTGCCTTCATCGGGCTCGCGGTATTAGCGTCGATATAACCCAATGGCGTGCGAGGCTTCGGGGACCCGGTGCCGGTAGCCTGGGGAGGGAGATTTGATCCCTCGATGGTGTTTCTCGCGGCCTTACTCGCCTTGTGCTCGCTAACGAACTTGCCCAAGTACGCCCGATTCGCCGCCTCATGGTCGTCGGCGAGGTCCGATTGGTGGGAAGCCTCGGCTCCACCTGACATCTCCTTGGGCTCAGACGGAACATTGCGTTCCAGAGCGCGCGAAGGAGATGCCAGGGTGGGCCTCTGCGGCGTTCCCGCACAACTGGGCGCGAACGGAGAATCGAGGAGCGAGTCAAGAGTGGCCGGAGCGGTTTGGCTTTTCGGAGGCGAGCTTGAGGCCTGATCATCCACCCTGTCCGTCGACAGGCGAGTCATGTCACCGACAGGAGCAAACGGGCGAATAGGGGATGATGGGCGAGGGGGAGACGATTGGCGAATGAAAGACGACGGGAGAACATCGCTCTCTTCGCGAGTTATAGGTGAACCACCCAGGACAATGTGCGTGGGAGTGGCGGGGAGCCCAGCAACAAGTTCGTCCGTGTTCGTCGAGAGGTGGGTAATGTCCCCGGCGTCGGTCTCGTCATGCGGAGAATCCAAATCGCCATGGACTGCGGTGGTGGAGGTGGAGGGATAATGAGAGTTGAAGACGTCCGCATAGGTCGAAGGCAACTTAAACCTAACGACAAGCTTGCCATCAATCTTCTCGACAATCACCCTGGAGTCCGAGATGGCGGTCTCGACTCCAGTGGCAACGTCTGCCAAGGTCCGAACCGCAGTGACGGGTTGGCTGAAAATGTCAAGCTGCTCTCTGGCGTCGACTGAACACTCGGAAACGGAGGGCGCACGGCTCGCATCCGAAAGCTGGCGCTCGCTCTTCGGCCCAAAGTAAACGTCCACGGTCCGCAGGGTCTGGCCCTTGGTCTGCTCAAGGATAGAGTCCCCCAGCCGTGCCTCTATGTTAGTCTGGTCGACGACAGGCTCCTCCAGACCCGTGTAGAAAATAGACATCTCAGCGACACAGTCGTCTGAGTCGGTGTCTACGTTGGTATTCTCGACGACGGAGGGTTCTGTTCCCTCTGCGCCCGCGACGGTCTCTTCGACCATGGGGTTGTTGGAGCCTGCACCCACAGTGGTCTCCTCAACCACAGGGTTCTCCAAGCCTGCATCCGCAGTGGTCATTTTGGCCACAGGGTGCTCCAGGTCTGCATCCGCAGTGGTCTGCTCAGCCACAGGGTGCTCCAGGACTGCATCCGCAGTGGTCTGCTCAGCCACAGGTTGCTCCAGGTCTGCATCCGCAGTGGTCTCCTTAACCACAGGGTGCTCTTGGTCGGTATCCAGAATGGTAATCTCGATGGTAGGGGACTTCGGGTCGGTATCAACTGTGGCCTTGTCGATGTTGGAGCCCTCAAATACGGAAGCCCAATCAACAGTCGGCCCTTTCTCATCGATCGCAGAGAGCTTAGCTTGCGAGGCGAGGGAGAGCCTGCGTTGCGAGCGGCGGCGAGAGCGCTGGAGATGGGAAGACTCCTGGCCCTGAGCGTCACCTGTGGCAGGGGTGATAGGCTCGGGCTCGTTGGAGCTGAAAACACGGAGGGGTGTCTCCGCAGGATCTGGAGAGGCGTGCTTCGAAGGAGACATGGGACCTTCGGTCTTCGAGAAGAGAACTCGAGCAGGCGTCGATGGAGCCGGAGTATGGTCAATTCGCTTCGCGGGGCTGCGCTCTGGCGAGGGCGAGACCCGGGCAGGCTTGGTAGATCGCCTGATGGGAGAACTGCGGTACCTGGTTGGGGACCATCGGCGTTGGAGGCGCCGGATCGCCCGTGAGGTATCACGAACTGGGCCGGGAGTTCCCGGCTCAGACTCCTCATCAATGGTGGGAAGGCGGGTGATGGACGTGAACAGGGCCATTCGACGGTCTTGACGAACATCCTTAATGACAGGATCGGTCATGTCGAGAATGCGAAGGAATCTAGTCGAGGCCAAGGCCATCTTCTCCAAGTCGAGGACCAGAGCGAGATCCACAGCCGGGGAGGTGGGAGTATCGATGGTAGTGTCTCGCGAACGCTTTTGCCGAAGAGGCACCGCGTTCGTAACCCATGGAAGGACTTTGTCGACGTAGAGGGCATTGCGGGTGTGCACTTCAAGCAGGTCAGTACATGGAAGCTGTATCAAATGTCCGAGCTTTGAGAGGAACTAACCTTTGGCACTCAGATTGTCCCAAAAACCAGCGTTCTCTACACAATTATCCAGGAAAACCGGCTTATTTTCGTTCCTGAAGCGAAATTCAAAGAGGCACTCGCGCTTGGCGGGAGGCGGGACGTCGGTGTCGTCGATAGGTCGGGGTACAAGGTAGGCGCGACAGACGCGTTTATTATACCACTTCCCGGATTTCTTCGCGGGAACAGCGATGGTGTCGAAGGCTCGCAGCTTGGTCCTCCCCGAAAAGTTCAACTTGAACTCGGAGACCTGATAACACCTGAATGGGTAAGGGTGGTTAGCTCGACTCTCTCCAGGCACGCAAATGTCAAGACGGAGCGGAGCGTTTCGGCCAGCGCCTTCCGCGAGGGGAATTGACATGGGGCTCGGAAGATACTCACGTAGGTTTAATGATCTTGCCGTCGTTCTCAATCCACTGGATATCGGCATCTTCGGAGCCCATTGGGCTCGTCTGAGCGGCTTGCTTACTGCGAAAAGCGCGTTAGCTAAAGTAGGAAACGCGGAAGGAAGATTGCCGCGGGAACGTACAAAGCTTCGTCGACCATCTCGCTTGCTCGCCCAACGCGGGACTCTGTAGAAGTCGCGATGGGGGGCTTGCGGAAAGCGCGTTTGGAAATGGGTCTCAAAACCGTAGCTTGGAAAAAAAAAGGTGAGGAAGCTTGGTGAAAAGTCGACTGTGATGGAAGCACAGAATTGGAGATGGAAGTTGTTTGTTGAAAATCTATGGTGTCAGAAAACAGTCCAAATCTTGGCTAGGGGGGAAACGGAATCGCGAATAGCTTCGGTCCTGGGTTGGCGTTTATAAACACCTTGGTGGGGAGCTCCAGCTCCAGCTCCAGTGCCATCCGCGCGAAAAGTGCCCGGATTTTGATTGGCTGATAAATGCTCCGCTGGGACAGGGTAGGGGTACCTGCGGTACACCAGTATACCGCACAATATAGGCGAGATCAAGTACCGGTACTTATTTTATGTCACCGCCTTCCATAATAGGACGCGCTGTGATGGCGCCCTTCAGATCCGGCTTCGGTGGAATAATCGCGACGGGAATTCAACGCGCTCAAATGGGAAATGGCATAAATACGAGGGTACAATGGAATGATAAAGAACCAGCCAGATCAAACTTAGCTTCCGAACACTGCGAATCCGCCATCAATACCCCGTGCTCCATCAATACATGGAGGCCCATGATCCCCGCAGATACCCTTGACATTGATTCTTCCGGCAAAACCCCTTGCCAAGACAATTGATGTCCCTCTCCATTCTCTGCAACCCCACTTAGCTGCGAATGGACACACACCGCCTTCACGCATCCACGTGACCCTCCATTCAATGCTTCAAAAGTTTTGGCGCATCGCGTTTCTTGCATACCAAAGTAAGGCGACGAGACCGAATTGAACGAGCCGCGGCATGTCGATCGACGTAGCGATTCACGACGACGCCGCATAGTGTCCACCCACCGAGTAGCCGCCGAATCTATCTACCCCTTTGTATCGTTCGCTCTTCCTCGATACGCCGCACACCTCCGACACGATGCCGCAAAAGCCTATCCGCCTCCCGACGCTCCCCCGTCTCCGGGTCAAGAACCCCAACCCCAAGCAGGAAAACCCTTGCGTGCGGGTAATGGCGGGCCTTCTGGGTGAGTAGCCCTCATGTCGAAGAACCATCAAACCCGGATTGTACCGCGCCCTTGCTTGGACTGGAGGCTAATCTTGCTCTCGAACAGCTTGCTGGGCTTCTGCGGGTCACAACACCGCTGGCTGCGCCGTAATAGAACAGCAGCTTCGGACGTGCATGGACGCACCCAAGCCGCCGCCCATGCCGAGAAACAACATCAACTATCACCTTACGCGCTTCCAGAAGAGGTTTACGGGTTCGACGAAGAGCAGCTGAGCGGGGGGGCCTTGGCCGTCCAACTTAGAATGCGGGAGAGATACCCGGGATGACTTCGGGTGTTCGGGGAAGAATTTGGCTATGGAGGGGCCGGGTTGGCTCCTTTGGCGGGGATCTAAGTGGCCCCCCTTGTTGTACGATGAGAGGGATATAGAGAGGATATGGCTACGTCTGGCGTGGCCTGTCCGACGTATGAGCCGGCGCAATGAGAGGGACTTTTGGGTTCCCGGGTCACCTTTGCCTGGGCGTGTAGCTACTATCTGTAAACTCTAAACGATCTTTTCTAATGCTCATACCCAATCTGGCCTAACTGTGCAGAGATCTGTGGAGCTCGACCGGACCCCCCCTTCACCCCTCCTTTGGATCGGAACTCTGGCGTTACTTGACTACATGGAGACGCGCGGGAAATTCGGATGCACCAAAGCCACGATTACTCCTCGACCGGGGGATGCCATCTTGAGGCAGTATGCCTCCAGGACGAGCCTCGAGTCCAGACCCCTTACCTCACAAGGCGCCCTTAGCCTACCTCCCGACGGACAAAGGTAGCGCAGCCCGCACGTTGAAGACCATATTGGTGCGAGCCGCAGCGAAGACACCGTCGAGCGCTGTTCCGGGTGGAATCCGATCACCGTCGGGAATATCCCTTTTTCAAGGAAGCCTGTGTGTAGTCTCGAAGCGCCGTTGCAAGGTTGGACTCCCCGGTTCCTTACGCGCCGTCTTGTCCTCGGAGGCGACATCAACTCTTCGCGCCTGGTTTTCCAGCGCTCGAGGGACGCTTCACTTGTGCGATACATGTACGCTCGCGGCAAACGGGAAACGCGCTGCGAGTCTGCCACTCAACCACGCTAAGAGAGGTCCTCGTGGTGTGTGTCCATGTACACCTGCTCAGGATACACGAAGATCTCACGTGGCGGTGGAGGGGGCGCACGTTGGAACTGCTACGGTATCCGGCAGAAGACCTGGAGTAGTCGGGGTTAGGGGCACTTGCATGGTTTCCAGACAACGACGATAGATACGAAGTTCGGGAGAGGGTTGGAAATGGCGGATGCATCGTTTGATCCTGGTGGAGGGGCCCCGTTTCGGCGCGAAAAGGGGATTCGTTCGAGATGGGGGAGCGGATACGCGGAGCGTGGGTTGCGTCTTTTGAGATGACCACCATTCATCTATTGTATGTGTGCGCTGCGAGAGCCACCGCCCAGGCAAGCTGGATGACCGAGTTGCTCGGGGTGGTCCGCGGACATGGAGTGTTCGAGGTGACGTCGTTTCCGAACGCCATGGTCTTGGGCTGGGCTGGGCTGGCCTGGACGGATTCCGAGTCACTGTCAACATTGCATTGGCGCACATGACCCAGGCGCGTCTCAAAACACGGGCTATGTTGGGCTCTGCATCATGACGAACATGTCTCGGAACTGGCCCTATCGTCCAGCTCTCGGTGTCGTCATTCCCTGGACACTCACGGAATCAAGGCCGTTTAGCATCTTAGGTTTTAGCATTGCCACTCTCGCCATTTCAATGATGATATCTTATTGCCGGGGAAGGCTTGGGCGCACCAGTTCATATCGCGGCTGTTGGCGCCACGCGATTCTCGACGGGATCACTCCGCCGTCCATCTTCCTGAAGCCGTGGAAACTCGGCACGGCCCCCATCCGAGAGCTGGGATGTTCTCCAGTCTTGCTTCTCCACCTGGTTCACCCACAGTTCCGGCCAAGCCCAGACTAGACCCCGCAAACCGGCCACGGGAAAGACGGTAGGTACTTGTGATACAATGATACTGCCGGGCTTCCGGGTTAATGGCATTTTGAGACCACACGCCATCCGGCCCGCTGAGCGGTCCCGGACCGGGGGAGTATTTGAGTTGGCTCTTCGGAGAGAAAATATATTGTTGCCCGCGTTAGGGATCCGGGGCGACAGACCGGTACCCATCCCTGCCCCCTCTCTGCCTTAAACAAAGGCACCCAGGAGTTCCTTCGAATTACATAGTATGGAGAAGAAGCATGCGGGCCCAGGGCTTTCGGTTTGTACGTACAGTAGTACCTTGAAGGATGCTGATAATGGCGCGAGATGCCCGTCTAGAACAACATCGGTCCCTCCCAATAGCGGGGCATCCGGCGGGATTTCGCTGCCATGTGGCGGGCCTTGCTAGTCTCGGCCGTCTGCTTCTTGGGGCCCTCCCTTCCGCCGCCCGCCTTGCAGGAATAACCCCTTTCCACGATTCCATCTCGAAGATGCAACCCTTGCCTCTTCCCGATCCAGCGAATCCTGCAGAGGCGGGAAATGGCGATCCTCGTCGAGGATAGGAGAGCCCTTCTCCCGATCAGGACTAGCGTCTTCTTTCGCTAATTTGAAACAGATTCCCACGCCCCTCGTCAATGCATGAGGGGAAAGGGAGAGTCTGCCAGACCGCAACACGCAGCCGTGATCTGCGGGTATGTCTGCATCCGCATGGAGGGTCGGGCCTTCACGGGAGTATGGGTAAATGGGAGTCACGGAAGCAGGCAATTTTTTGCATATAATCGCGGAAATACACCGACAGAGGGCCCGGCTCGTCTCAACAACGTATGAGCTCCAGGTGCACCAAGTCCGGCGTCGCAGCTTTGCTCTCATCGGGTCGGGGCGAGGGCCGAGATCACGTGATACACAGGGGGAACACCCCTAAGGAATGCCCGCCCAAGGGCTGTAGCCTGTCGCTCCAGTCCGTAGCCGCCTCCGAACCGCGACTGTGTCGCATCAAATCCACTCTTATCGTACCTTCTAGAGTGGTAGCGCAGGATTAACAGCAAGCCCGACCAGGAGCTCCCTCGAAGGCCGAAAGAACACACACACGGAGAAGCTGGTATCAACGTCGTGCCCCTCCGGCTCCCTCTTCTTGACCGGGATCCTGCCTCGTGCGTCATCCAGCACTCAACTTCTCTCCGGCGTTCCACGGTGAGACTCGCTGGTCACAGGTCCATGTCAAGCGAGCACTGTTCCCCGCTGAAGGCAGAGACAGCCAGTGATTCGCACCGGGTTCTGAAGTACCGGGCATGGCATGGCCCTCGACGAGATGTACAGAATGTTCGGTGTATGTAGTTAGCCAGGGGCTCCAGGTATTGCAGGGGTCCTGGAGGTACTCTGCCGCTAGACACGCGCCTGGGACCCATGGCATATTTTTGGTGTACCCGGGAATACCTTGTGTCCCAGCGGGGTACGGTAGCGCGATAATATGGGGAGAGGAGCTACCATCGCTCACCTGAAGCCGCTGGAGAAATCGGGGTCCCCCCCCTCCTCTTCCCCCTTCGCTCCTCCATCCCTCCTTTTCGGAGCATCCACACCCACAAACCTGGCAACAACTCGTGCCATCGAGCCGCCGCCCCCAAAATTCGAGCAGCCGACCGGACGATAAACGCTCGCCCACCGCGGGCGGATGAGACGGTGCATTCCATTGGCTACCACTGTAGTTGTATGTTTCGGCTTTGTTCCCCACAGGGGCCCTCTTCCCTTAATAGCCTTTCAGCCCGTCGACTCGGTGGTCCCGCCACTGGTCCCCTGCGCTGGTTTCTTCCCAACCACGACCACCAACCACCCACCCATCGAGCCGACCGCCTCCTAATTTTCATCTCCCACCCCCACAAAGGCCCCGTGGTAATAATCGTCGCCTCCATAGGATAGCTGAACCGTGGACTCTTTCCGACCGACTTCCCCCTTTCTTCACCGATCCGCGCCGCTGCCGTACTTTTTTCGAGAGCGGCCCCGCCCCGCCCACGACGTACGCCGCCGACCGCCACACCTCGCCTGCAAGAGGAGGAACCAGGCGTGTGTCAAGAAGGCGATTGTTCGTTTCCAGGAGAGCGGGCTCAACCTCCGACCTTTGCCATCTCTCATCCTTTTGATGTCGTAATCTAGAATCCTCGCGAGAGGAATCCGCACCCGCGATACCATCGAGCGCCCCGTTCGAGCTCGACCGGCGAAACGAGGGTAACGAAGGCGTCCGTGACACCCGTTGTAATCGATTATACCACCGACCCAGGCTATGGACGTTATGGCCCATGCTCCTCTCATAAGAAACAACACGACCCCTATCTTCAAGAGAGACCGAGACCCGGACAGCGGGCCGCCCACGATGAGTGGTGCGCCGCGCGCGAGCCAGCTCTCTGGCACGACGGCGTACAACAGCTCGAACCAGTCGCTGGCATCGCTCTCCAGTGCTCAAACCGCCGTGGCCCAGCAGAATGGTGCCCCCGGGGGTAACGTCATGGCGACCGCCAACATCATCAACCAGAAGGCCGATGCTTCAAGATCCCTATACCAGATCTGCATTTCGCTTCGTCAGAGGCTTTCACAAGTTCCGGGCTTCGAAGTCCATTTCGAACAGCTTGACCAGCCTGACCCGGTCGAGGCCGTATGGTCCCTACTCAGGGAAGGCCTACCTCTCCTCACGATTTTCAACGAGGCACTACAGCCGGCCGAGCACCTAAAGATCGACGACGCGCATGCGAACGCACCCCCACCGAAGAAGTCTAAGATTGCTGCTTTCAAGTTCGTGCAAGCATGTTTGAAGGACCTGAGCATCCCCTCGTCGGAGTGCTTCGTGATCAACGATCTGATGGGAGATGATACCACCGGCTTGGTCAAGGCATGTTTAGCCCCGCAACCCCTCCTCGCCCGTTGTCGTACAGGCGGGACGGGGGACTTCCGTTTCCCACCGAGACGCCACAGCAGAGTTTCTAACACCATGTCCAGGTCACACAAGTTGTTAATTACGTCCTCGATCTTGCCGAACAGCGCGGTCTCCTGCTGGAACCCCGAGCGTTCATCGACGGCAGTCCTACGAGCCAGCCCGGCACGCAGATGAGCTACAGGGACCATGTCATAAAGGAGCTGGTTGACACGGAGAGGAAGTACGTGCAGGATCTCGAGAACCTCCACGATCTGAAGAAGACGATGGAGGTGAAGGGTGTCATACCCGGTGACGTGATCCACCAAATTTTCCTCAACATCAACGCCATCCTCGATTTCCAACGGCGGTTCCTTATCCGAGTCGAGACCACGAACTCCATGCCGCCTAATAACCAGCAATGGGGAGGCCCGTTCTCCACTTTCGAAGACGCGTTCGACATCTACACGCCGTTCATCGCGAACCAGAGGAAGGCTGCACAGACGGCCCAGGGCATTTTCGACAAGATCCAGGTCGCGGATCATCCCGTGGCTGTAGATTTCAACACCTTGGATGGTTTCCTACTGAAGCCCATGCAGAGGCTGGTGAAATACCCGCTGCTGCTGAAGGTACGCTCACCATGTCGCTTCCTCCTGTCTGGAGCATGAACTGACTTGCTTGTAGGATTTGGCGAAGAAGTGCGAGGATGAAATCGCGAAGCAAGACCTCGTGGCGGGAGTGGAGGCGGCCGAGCGTGTGCTGACCAAGGCGAACGAGGCGGTCAACCGCGACCTGCTAGATGAGGCTATGGAGGAATTGAAGGTCAGAGTTGACGACTGGAAGAACCACCGGATTGAGCAGTTTGGAAGCCTATTACGGCATGGTGTGTATACTGTCATAACGGGCAAAACCGAGCAAGAGAAAGACGTGAGTGGCCGTCGACGCCTCTCGGTGACTGCGTGCTAACTTGCGTTCCAGTACGAGATTTATCTGTTCGAGTACATACTGCTCTGCTGCAAGGAGGCATCGGCGAACAAGAGCAAGGACAAGAAGGACAAGACGCGGTCAAGCGGGCCGAAGGTTCGCAATAGGAATGCCAAGCTACAGCTGAAGGGGAGGATCTTCATGACAAATGTCACAGAGGTTGTAACACTGGCAAGACAAGGTACGTGACTGCGACTCTGACCACGGGGAAGGCCACGCTAATACTTCAGGCAGGCTCCTACAGTGTGCAGATATGGTGGAAGGGCGACCCTGGTGTTGAGAACTTCACTATCAAGTTCACGAATGAGGAGACGATGAGGAAGTGGGCGGCTGGGCTCGACAGACAGAGGAAGGCGAACGCGCTCACGAAGTCGACATCGAGCCCCGATCTGGCACCCCCGGAATTCCCGTGGCTCCGAGCGCAAGCGGGCACTATCAACTCGATGGAGAACCCTTACAAAGAGCAGGACATGGATGATGACGAGGATTACGGCGCCGGGTCGATGCCCTTCGGCGTCACCTCGTCGACCGGCGGCACGATGATCCCCAGGAATGCGTCGAGCAACAGCCTTAGGCAGAGGTCGACAACAGGGGACAGCTCCCAGTCTCTCGCAAGCATCGCCCTTGCGCCTCCTCCTCGCTACCCCATCCCGCCGCCCCCCGTTCCGCTAAGCCTCCAGACACAGCTTAACTCTAGGACGGCGCCATCGCCGGGCGAGCGCGCAGGCGAGTCATACTTCTCACCTGTCGCGGAGTCACCTGTGTCGTCGCGCACAAGCACGGCGAGCGGCATGACGACGACGCCGGGGTACCCATTCCCCAAGGCGACGACGCCCCAGCCTCCATGGGAGGACACGACGAACCGATACACGGCCCCCGCTATGCCCCGGGCACCCTCCAGAGATGGTTCGTCGCCCAACCAGCCGTACGGCCCTGGTAGGGGCTCCAGGCCGTCAATGAGTGGGATGCCACCGAGCGCAGCGCAACAACAGCGCAGCCGGTCTTACAGCACGCCCGACATAAACGGCCCGCAGGTCCAGAGAAGGAACACGGCCGGCGTTCCCGGGCCAAACAACGGCGTGCCCGCCGTGCCCGGCATCCCCGCCCATCTACATCACGACAGCAACATCCCGCGCTCGCAGAACGGTTCGCCTCGCGCCGATATTCCTGTCAGATCCAACACGCAGAGTCCCGGCGCCCAGCGCGAGCGCCTTCACCAGCCGTCGGGGAGCATCGGCGGCACGATGTCGCAGTTCCCTGCTCACCCTGTCTATCCCCGCCAGACAACGCCCAACCCGTCGCCTCCGAACCAGCAAATGCCGATGGATAGCCCCGCCCCCGCGCAGACCGCGCCTCAGGCGGCAGGTAGCCCTGCCATGTCCGACGTGCCGCTGCCAACGCAACTAAAGGTGAAGGTGAACTGCGAGGGCGGCACATACTTCACGCTGGTGGTGGCGTTCAACATCACGTACCAGACGCTGATCGACCGCATCGATGCGAAGCTGGCGCGGTTCACGAGTAACAGCATTGGGAAGGGGCAGCTGAAACTGAGATATCGGGACGAAGATGGGGATTATGTGAGCATCGAAAGCGATGACGATATCCAGATCGCGTTTATGGAGTGGAGGGAGGGGATGCGGAATATGTATCCCGGCGGTGTCGGAGAGATTGAGCTGTTCTGTGTTGGGGATACGTCTACGGGCTGAGGAGTCTCGTCGTGGAGATGGTGCTGAGCGGGATGGCGGGTGGAGGGGGAGCTTTATATATACTTATCGTTCATGGCGGAGGATAGAGCGCCGGCATATATGAGGGGATGACGACGAGGGACATCTGATATACCAGGAGCATGGGGTTGCATATTTGGCGTCTTGGTGGGGACTCTTTTCTTGGTGGCTCGCTTTTAGATGGTTCGTTGTTGGGTGATCTAGTAGTTTCAATGGAGTTTTGTTCTTACACTCGGGACCAGCATGGAAACGGTGACATGCGAACCCGTGGGCACTCAGTTGGACGTCATGCTTCGAGGAGTCAGAATGTCATCTAGGCAAGGAGGAGGGAGGTTCTGCCAGCCATATCGGGGGGTTAGCAGACGGGGCCGCCGACCTCCTGTTCGGTATCTGCGGCTGCAGAGGATGTCCGCATGCAAAGGGAACGAACGCATGCGCTCCCTCCAACTCCCCTGGCATTGTCTACTCCTAGCTACACTTCAAGCAGTCACGTCCCGCCGCCGACCGTTCCGCTTGTCCCTCCACCCGCGGCCCCAACGCCGTAGTGCCAAAACAGCCAGAACACAGCTCACGGCGTCCAAGAGCCCGAGAAGCGTGAACACCCATCCGTATCCCATAGCACCCACCAGCGGGTCCAAGACCGCCACCGCCACCGCTGCCAGCGCACACCTGGTAATGTTGTTCGAAGCGGCGGCCGTCCCCGTAGAGTTCGAGAACACGTCGACGATCAGGGTGCTGTACACCTGGAGGAGGACGGTGCATTTGCAGCCCAAGTATCCTTGCATCACGAGCGGCACGGCCGGGTGAAGCCGCTTCTCGACGACCCATCCGTACCCTACCACCACGCACATGGACACCAGGAGGACCCGGATCGAACCCCTGGACCGGGCTTTCTCGATGGGAAACTGCCCTACGTCGTCGCCGCGCACGCGGTCGACGGGGAGGCCAGCCGCCTGCGCTACGTGGCGGTAGTTCGTGTCCATGAGCTTTCCGGCGATGAACCCGCCTATTATGACGCCCGCCCCTCCAGCCAAGAAGCAGAGGCCCACGTACAAGTGGTTGAAGTGGTAGGTAAGGGCGAAGATGGGCGTGGTGGAGGTCTGGACACAGAACCAAAGGGCATAGGGGCTTCCGGCCAGCCACAGGGTGAGAAAGGTGTCTGGGTGGAAGACGATGCGGATGGACGGGAGGGGATTGGGAATTACAGCCTTTCCGCGGCCTGTCTTTCCCGCGTTCACCCCCTGCTGTTGTCTCGTGGCTACTTCTTCTGTCATAGCGTGTTCACTTCCTACCCCATCCGCGTCATTTGAGGAGACGCGATGCCGTATGCGGAGGAGCTTTGGCTTCTGGGAAATCCAATTCCACCACGTACGCCAGATGCCCATGGCAGGCACGTCTCCGTTACCGACTATGGACCGGCACGTCTCCGGCATGGTCCAGCCTATGAGGAGAAGCGCCGAGGCCCCGAATATGAGCAGCGCCCTGAAGCACCACCGGGGGTCCCCGGACGCCAGGGCGGCCCCGCCGCCGATCACGGGCCCGATACACGGGCCGAGATTCGTGGCCGTCAGCATGGGCGCCAGGAAACGGCCCCTCTCCGAGTGCACCGTCACATCCGCCACAACCGCGTAAGCCAGCGAGATGACCGCCGACCCGCCCACGCTCTGCAGGCCCCTCAGGAGCAGGAGCGCGGGGTAGTCCTTGTCCACGATGGAAAGGCCCAGCGACGCGAGGGCGTAGACCGTGAAGGTGGCGAGGTAAACGGGGCGGCGGCCGAGAGAGTCGGAGAGCGGGGACCAGAACGAGGGGGCGATGCCTTGAAAGACGAAGAAGAGGGTTATGGTCAAGTTGATAGACTGTATGGAGACTTCATAGCGAGTGGCAAGGAGGTCGAGGAGAGGGAAGTAGACGCTGGCGGTTAGGGAGGAGGCGAGCGCAACGTAGCCGAGGAGGCAGACGAGGAGGCGTCGCTGGCGGACGGTCCAGACGGTGTAAGGAGGTTCAAGCTCTGGGTGCCCGGGCTCTGTATTTGAGGGTCTAGGAGCCTGGTAAGGAGACTTGGCGTCCTTCTCGGCCATGACTTCTGCGTTGCTAGACATATCGCTTGGTGTGGTGTTCTGCCCGTGTAAGTCGGTCTGGGCTTGAAGGGCACTCACTACCTTGACTTCGCGTGGTGGCATATATTGGCGGATATTTTCCCTCCTCCTCGCCGTTTTATGTGGCCACCCGAGAGCTCTTGCGGTGAGGATACTGGGGACGCAAGGGATGGAATTCTGCCTACGGCCGCTTATGCAAAGCGGAAGCGGGCGTCACCTCCGGCGCGTGACAGATATGCGGGCATCTGCATATCTCATCACATCTCCCGTTGGGCGAGTTGGTGCGGGAAACCGACCGGATTGAAACAACTCTGGTCCGGAAACGGCGCCATGCAGGGTTGTCGCCAACATGTTTCTTTCCATCTCGACTCAGCTCAACAGTACAAGATTCGGATGGCGGCCGAACCAAGGGGTTTCCGTCATGCCTGAGCAGGCTCTCTATCACCCATATTTTCTCCCATCTGTCCACAGTTCCCATGATCAGTTCCCATGATTCAATGTCTTGTTGTCAACAGACAGCTTCAAAGTCGTAAGACCGTCCACGTCCGACGCGCTATCTACTATCACGTTCCCAGATCACTTCACCTCATCATGCCCTTGATGCTAGCCCTTTCTACGGCTGTTTCCACGCTGCCTCGGATGAAAGCGCTGCCCGCTCTCTGTGACTTCCAGGCCCCGCTTAACTACGGCTAGTTCAGACTGCTTCGCAAACAGGATCTCCCCTGCCTAACCGATTCCCACTAGAGGACAGCGCACGGAGCTCGTCCAGCTGGTGGGCACGCAGAAGTGGCGGATAAAGGTACTTCTCGAAGGATCTGTTAGGTCGAACGAGGCGATCCAAAAGTCGCTGGTGTAGACGACTAGCCGCTCACCGAAGATACCGACCACGAGGTTGATGTTGGAGGCCGGGTTTTCAATCCGGCTCACAGGTGTAAGGGGGGACGGCGAGACCACGGGACTATGAAGATCCCAGATATCGACCCTTGTACGCCTTTCCTCCTCTGGCTCCTGCGATGCCGAAGCAAAAAACTGCGTCCCCGGCAGCGGTACCAGTTTTGGACTGCATCCGAGAGACAGTGGTACTACGCTGATGAGTTCCAGATCAGCCCAGGAGAAGATGGTGGCCCCAGAGTCATCGACGTGCAACAACAGCCCCTTATTAGTCGGATGAGCTATCCAACGAGCTCCTCCGCGGTCCAATTTCGAACGTGGCTCTTGAGGTGGCCCATATCTCTGTTCTAGGATTGGCCACAAAGTCGTGGACGTTTCGGTCACCACCAAGAGCCGCGACTGGTTTCCCGACAGCAGAACCTGCTTCACCTGGTCAGGCCCAGGCGATATCACATCAACCAGCGGATCGCCAGAGACGTCCCAGGTATACTTTCTTCTGCCAACCCGTTGCTGGTCCACCATGCGTACGGTAACACGCGCTCCGAGGTCGGAGCATACCAGCATCGATTCTTCGTCGTCGAAGGAGAGCAGATGAATCGGCAGTCGCGACGGCTGTGCGAAGAGCTCTTTAGACGCTGGCATATCTGAAATATCGTATACTTTTACTATGCCGTCCTCTGTTCCCACGAAATCAGCTCTCAATCCCCTGCAGCAGGCAATGGCGGAAATATTGGACTCCGCACGAAACTCCACCTGCCGCGGCAAGGGGAGAAGAGATACATCCTCACCTCTCAGTCTGCCGTCTCCGTGGCCGCCCTGTATTAGTACCGCTGGCTCCCAGACACGACACTGAGTCCCGGTCATCTCGATCAGTCTTCGACAGTCATGTGTAAACACGAGACCCGAGGGCAGGAGGGGCGATTCGAACCGGACCTGATACAGGCGGCGCAGGGTCCCAGATTCAAAGAGCGTGAGGTTACCGCTTGAGTCAGCCCCGGCTATCGTTTTCCCGTCGCTCGAAGACGCGAGAATCAACGTATTTGCGCTCTCAATGATTGCAGTTGCCTTTCCGCAGTCCATATCATACGCGACGAGGTCCCCATCAGCGTACGTGGCGGCGAGGCAAGAAGCGCCCCTCCCGCAACTGAATGCCAGAGCACGAACCGTCGTGGTCCCATCGGCAAGCTTGTGAGATCCGTAGGCGGCTACCGACCCCGTCTCCTTTTCGTACACGTCGTAGATGCGATCATTGTTGTGCTCCCACAGTAGGATATCCTCTCCTCTGTATATGACCGCCAGGAGTGCCAGTGAGGGCTCCAGAGCGGCAAGAGTTGGAACTCTGGAGAGCTGCGCTTCTTCGAGGTCCGCCGGCCAAGATAACGGCTCGTCATGGAGGAAACACGACTGGATAATATCCCACTCAAGGAGTTTGTTTTGTCTCACAACGACTCGCAGAATGAAATCATCTGGATCAAAGGCTAGGGACAGGCACAGAGAGGAGATCCGGAAGTTCGCGACCTCACGTCCGTCCTGGGGAGTCCAGATGCGCACGTGCTTTCCACCCGCGGATGCGAGATACCTGCCACTTGATGAGAAGGCCATGCGCCACACAGGTTCCTTGTGTCCAAGGCTGCGGATTTCCGGAATACGGTATTGTCATACACAATGATGGTGCCGTGTAAGTCTAGCGTCCCAACGGCGAAGAGGCCTGGGCCAGCCGCAAGCACTCGGGGCTTCGCTGCCTTGGGGAGGGCGATGGTTGTCAAGCAGTCGTCCCAGTCAGAATCTGACAAGCCCTGGACGTGGACACCACGGGCTGACGATGAGTGCTTCTTTCTGATTGCGGACCCTGAAGGACAGAATGGCGGTATAAGATGGTGGATGGATCCTGGAGAGCTTCTTAGCTGGTGGGAGAATCTAGTAGCTAGACGCATCAGATCATCGCCCCACTGGTCAAAAGCCGTGAGCTTCTGAGCCTTTCTCGTGGAACCGTCGGGAAAAGAGGTTTGTAGTCGACGGCTTTCCAGGGAGTTAATGACTCGGCCGGCTTCGTATATGCAAGTGAGGTCACCTCGGGTCGCGACGAACTCGACCCAGCGGAGGAGGCCCGGGCCAGTCAAGAACTCGGAAAGAGTAATTAGAATCTCGTCGTGCTCAGCATGTACACGGCTGAGATGCTGGAAGAAGTACGTCGCCGCGTACTCCGAGAAATGTGTGGTGGACCGCGTTAGTTCGGGATGGCCGGTGTTGTTCTTGTGGTTAGTCCCAGGACTCCTAGATCTTGGCGCGGCCTTCTCAGCCTGCGAAAGGAACTGAAGACACACTGCTGCTAGTCGGCGATGTCCTTCCTCCTTGGTAACGATAAACTCCGAATCTAGATCTCCTCTAGTCAGGAACGTCCTGGCCGTCGCATGGACCAACTGGACTTTGCCATGAACGTCAACATGTAAAAGGCTCCCACAAGTCTTCGAAATGGCCGTCTCGATATCCATCATCTTGTCTTCAAGATCTACTTCAATCGCCTCCTGCATCTCGAAAATGTCCATCGGTCGAAAGGCATGCACCGACCATGCAATAAGAGCCTTCGTGAGGTGCTTTCCGTATGGGGCGCAACTCATGTCCTCTAGTATTCTCGAATACAAAGCATTCATGTCCGACGGAACGCTCGTGAGGACGCTATCGACTTCTTCCCTCGTTTCCGCTTTGCGCAATCCGGAACAGACAAGAGATGCCCAGAGGAAGCTGCCCCCCGAGTTGTTCGCTATGTGTTCTGCAATCTCGCCCCGGGTCGACCACCCCGGAGGTACACGAGAAGGGTGAAGCCCGGTGCTTGAGTCCAAAAATAAGGTCATATCGCCTCTGGTGTCTTCGACGGAGATTCTATGGCTCTCGATGTCCATGAAGGGTGTTTCGACGCCGAGATAAGCCTCAGCAGCGTTCGTTGAGGTGGCGAGTACTGATACGGGCAAGCGCTTCTGAATCCGATCAAGGAAGGTCATTAGGTTGACACCATTGTCGCACTCGTCAACGGCGTCAACGACCCAGAATTGGTGCCTTTTGATCTTTGCCTTAAGAAGGCCCGAGGCGTATAACATCTTCCAAACCGAGTCGGCATTTTCCGTATCAACCTTTCTCTTGTCCGCCATTGCCTCCCCAAGCTTGCTCGCAACGGCGGGATGTGCTACCGCCATCTGCCAGGCAATGGTCCTCAGGAAAGTGCTCAAAGAAGCCCCCACCCCGTCCCCTCCCTTGAAGAAGTAAAAGGAGCAGTCCACCCCGCTACCCCTGAGGTCGCGGACCACACGACTGGCTAGGAAGCTCTTCCCGGACGCGGGCCGACCACGAAGCCATAAGAACCTAGACTTTCCGGTGTTCGCCCAGGTCCTAAAGTAGTCTTTCTTCCCCAGCCACTCACATGAGCCGGGGAGGGCGTCGTAGTTCATGAGGTCTTCATCTGGTGCGCCAGAGACATCGAGAAGCCTGCTGATGGATGTCTCATCCACACGAACCCCCGCAACATACTGCACGGTACCATACGCGGGAGTACCGCGTAGCGAGGCGACGGCCTTGGCCAGAGCGTTCCGAACCGTCACATACGACGGATCACGCCGCGACGCGAACATGGCCACACGCCGGTGATCCGCATCTAGAAACGTCCTCCTCTCGTTCGGTAGGTTCATGACCCCCATGCTCTTTTCCACAACCATCCTTTTCCTTCCCCCAATCTCCATCGGCCGCGTCTCAAAGAACGACGTCAGTTGCAGGTCCTCGCAGACGGCCGGGAACTCCTCGTTGATGCCCTGGAGCGTCACGGACCCGGGAACGAGCTCGTCGACGAAGGGCTGGGCTTCAACCGCGAGCGAAAGAATGTTGGAGAGCGTTCTGGCCATGGCGGCGCCCTGGTGCGGAGTTGCCAGGAAGAAAATGGACGAGACGCGCGCGGCAACGGGCGCGAGGTCGGGCTCGTTGCGGGCGATCACGTAGGCGGCTTTCACGACGAGGCCGCCCATGCTATGGGCGACGAAGATCATGCGTGGCTACTCCTAGTGGATTAGTACCGCACGTATAGCACGCGGGTTGGCTCACAACTCTACTGCCTGCGCACCTGTGGGTGTCCCGGCCTGTTCATCACCGGCGAGTCGGCAATGGCTGCCATCAGCGCCTCCGCAAAGTCCCGGATGTTCAACACCGACCTGCGGCCGACAGCCGACGGATACCCAAAAGAATGGATCCGCACGTCCGCGAAGGCCTCGTCCTCGGGAAGCCATTCCCGCGGCCAGAAGAGAGCCGGATCGCCGCGCTCGCTCCAGGAGCTCTGTGAGCCACCGTTGAGCCCGTGGACGAAGACCAGGTCGGCGACGACAGGCTTCCCCAGGCCCGGGTCATGAAGCGTCGTAAGCCCGCGAGGCCCCTTTGGGTCATCATGGTGTTCGCGCGGACGGCGATCGAAAGCCCTAGAGAGCAACGACCTTGCTAGGGCGGTCGACATTTGCGCGTGGGGGCGGTTGGCCGAAGCTCATCGCCAGCGTCGGACGCGGGTGACAAAAAGACCCTGGAGCGAGTGACGGGAAGAGCAAACCAACAGATGCAAGGGATGTGTTGGGAGGAGGAGGAAGCCGTGACGGCCGCGGAAAGTGGTGCGTGGATGCCACCGCCCACAGCGCTGGAGGCTTGTGGGAGGGCCAGTAAGAAGCGCTGTCGACCCGCCCAGGGCAGGCGCCCAGTGCCCCCTGCATGCATGTGCGTCCGCCGTCTGCCTTCAGGCCGTTTGCGGCAACACTGAGTTTGAGGAACCAACGCAATGGGAGAGTGCCTAAAACGCTGGGAAGACCAGTCCCTGGATCGAGTGGGCGAAATCCTCACCTCACTTCAATCTTTTCGGCTGCATAGCTCGTGTAAGCTGGGCTGCAGACACTCATCTCAAAGTTGAAACAAGCTCGACTCACAACCCGAGATATACGAGGCAAAATGACAGATAAATCCGTGTGGGACCAGGACATCCCCGTGCCCAAGTGCCTTATTGAGTACATTGACCAAGGCGTGCGTGAAAGTAAGACGCCGCTCCCTCCCATCCCATCCCGCCTCACGGGCTTCGGGAACGACGCACTCACATAACCGCTGCACCACAGAGCTCCCTCCCGGAACCCAATTCCTCGGAATATTCCCTAGTGGTGCCTCTTACTGGGCTAGAACCGCAAGAATTGAGGCCACTGATGAAGCTGGTACACCGACGCCTTTCTTCCTGAAGGTAGGCTCCAACCACTGGAACCTTCCGTGGTACCGGTTCTTACTTACACTCAAACCACACAGGTCCTTCAGTTTGAGCGTGGTAGAGACATGGTATCTTCCGAGTTTAACTCCATGACTCTGTTCCATAGCATCGTGCCCGATGTTGTCGCTGAGCCTATTGCCTGGGGTTCTTACACCGAAGAACCAGACGCCCACTTCTTCGCATGCCGCTATATCCCATTCACAGACGACTTACCCGACGCCCGCGCTCTCACTACACTCGTGGCCGAGTTACACGAGCGTGCTATTTCCCCGACGGGCGATTTTGGCTCTCTGCAGGTAGGTTTCGGTGGCCGCAACCCGCAGTACTTCCCTCCGAGCAAGAGCTGGGAGGAGTGCTTCTCCAAGGGTCTTGCGGCCATATTTTCCATGGAGGAGGAGACGCAGGGGCCGGACGAGGAGATGAGAAGACTTCGAGAGGGGCTCATGACAAAGGTCATCCCAAGGCTGCTGCGCCCACTCCAGACGGAGGGGCGTGTCCTTACCCCGAGCCTTGTGCATGGGGACTTGTGGGATGGCAACACGGCGGTGGCTGCGCGGAGTGGGAGGCCCGTTATATTCGACGCCTTGCCTCTGTACGCTCACAATGAGTGTACGTTCTTTACTCTTCACCCACCCCTGTTGTCGAAAGCTAGAGAGAACTGACCACCATCCCACAAAGACGAGATGGCACCCTGGTGGGTGGAGCGACACAAGATGACAGACGAGTACATTGCCGAGTACTGCAAGCGCGTCCCAGCCACAGAGCCAGTCGAGGACTTCCAGGATCGGGGTGCCTTGTATATGTTGTGAGTATCTCGATATCCGAGGCATAGACATGCCCGTCTGACGGCTAGGGTAGGAGATTCGATCTCATGTCTTCGTCTCTATATCCGGGGAAGTTGAGATTTCGCGACCTGTGAGTCTTCCACCCTTTAACGCTTGTTTTCCTTTGGTTGTTCCAAGAATTCCTGGTCAAGGCTTTCTAAATTACTCATACTCTATAACAGCGCCATGAATACCATGAGAGACCTCCTGAGCAAGTATCCCCATGGATATGAGCGTTATGAGCGGGAGAGAACGCTCGTGGACGAAGGGTAGACGGCGGGAAATTAAGTTACTGGTTCTGAGCATTGCAGAGCTGGGCCCCCCCGCCCAGTCATTATGTAACGAGAGTAGAGTTTCTTCGAAGAACTGCTTAGAGAGTGATTGTGGTCTAGGTAGTAGACGTGGGGAATGGAAACGGAGAGAAAAGATTGCATGGAGAGATCGGACCTTTTGTCTTTGCAAGCCTTATGGAAGTAGCGAGGTGAAGAGGCAGGTTTCTGCGCTCCTGTACTCCTTCTCAGGGGTATTACTCGAGTTCAAACAGTGGGGCGATCTCTTCAAGGCCAAGTACGTGCGGCGCACTACAGTTGCGCTCGCGATCCCGTTCTTTCAGCAGATCTCAGGTTGGTACCAATGACACCGTATATTATACTACGGAATTGAAGATGCTAAATCTTACATAGGTATCAGCGCCTTTGTGTACTGCGCACCCGCCTTCTTTTCTACTCTTGGACAAAGCCATGAAACCTCTCTGATTCTGTGCGGACTTATCAATGTTTCTCAGTTTGCGTCCGGGATTCCAACTGTGCTATTCCTTGACAACATGGGGTGCCGCGAGATTACCATTCTTGGAGGCCTTGCCACGGGCATCCTTCATATTATCAAGACTGGTATTGCTGGCAAGTATAACAACAAGTGGGATGATAACCCAGACGTAGGTTGGTTTCGAGTGGCTCTTATCTGTAAGTTTTGTGTTACAAATGGTTGAAGCCGATCTCTGATGACTAGTTAGACATCTACGTTCTTACCTTTGCGGCATCTTTGGCATGGACTTTGCCGTCGGAGGTCTTCCCAATCTCTAAGCGCGCGAAAGGTGTTGGTACCGCGACAGATATGGTATGGCTGGCAAACTTTATAGTCGGCGTCGTTGTGCCTGAGATATAGATCAAGCTCGGTTGGGGTAACTACCTATTCTTTGACTGCTTCTGCTTTGCGGCCTCGGTATTCTCGTTTTTCTTCGTTCCGGAAACGGCGGGAAAGATCCTTGAACAGATTGCAGGAATCTTTGCAGATAGGCAAGACGACGAGGAGCTCGATCGAGAGCCACAGGCCGCCGAGCGCCAGTGAACATGGGCAGGATTATGATGCAACTTACAAGGGAAGTTGAATGTTTCCTAGCTAAGAAATACGTAGCACATGCTACTAAGAAGTGTGGCAGAACGCGGTACTTCCATGAGTAGCATGAGAGGATTCTAACACGCTCCACGTGAATGTAACACTCACTCGCAAATTAATATTGTTGGAGGGCCTGGCTATTGAGGCTTTATAACCTCTACTGAGTGGTAGAAATGATTTTACAAGTACACAGAGATTTCTCTATTTCTAAAGCCAAATGGCGTGCTTGATCCCACCCTCCAAGCCTTCATCCAGACCGGCCACGAGAGCCCACTCGTCGCCTCTCTCCCCACCGATGCTGTAGACCTCGATCCCACCGCCCTGCTGCCCCACCAAGACGGCGTACTTGCCGCCGTTGCTAACACGCATGCCGCGGATAGTATCGAGGCCGGCCCGCACGAACTTGACATCCTGGGCCTTCCTGCCGTCATCCGAGAGTAGGATGACGGCGACAGCATCTCCCAACGGAAGTTCCTTGGGGAGGTTTTGGAGCTGTGGCGCACGCTCCGCGATGTGCCTTTCTAGTCTGTTGCTGGCATACAGAACATTTGGGAGGCTAGGGTGAATACAGAGCTCTCCAGAGTCCATCCGCAACTGATGGCCGGGATGGACACTAGGGGGAATAATGCTGGGCGCAAAGCCGTCGGTAGGTTGAACGTTTTCGGCGGGTCCAGCTGTCAGGTCAAAGGCGATGACTGCGTGTGATAGTTCTTCGAGGATATACATGGTTTTCTCTGTTGGGGAGAGTTAGCTGGAGCCTTCTAGGGTCAACTGGATATAACCGGAAGAGACGTGCCGTCGGGTGTCAGAACAGCGAGCCGAGGATCCATCCCTGACGGGCACTGGAGTCAGCCGCATACTTCCAGCTTCTTCTGGCTACGACGAAGGACCCACACGCGATCCGATCCCAACTCTGGGGCGTATAGGAGACCCCGGGTGTCCTCGAGTATCTGGTGGGCGTGCCGTTGCTCCTGTCGAACTTTATTCGGACCGTGCCCAGCCGCTCCGTAAGGGAATTCCGGCAGAACCTCTGCCCGGGACTCACCTGCAAGCAGGAGCCCGGCCTCTTCGGTGATCGAAATAGGATAAATGGCCGCGGAGCCTCCCATAAACTATGTATTGTGAGCGCTAGAAGCCTAAACATACTCGTCGTTCAAGCACTCACAGTGGCGAGCGCTAGTGCAGACTTGTCCTGTAGCGTGATGACTGTACGAACGAAGAATGAGCAAACCCATAGGTAAAAGTAGAAACTTCTGATTTGTTGCAGTGGGCAGGTGCCGCAACTTTGGCTGCTGGCTCGTGATTTGGCAAGTCTTGTGGGCGTGGTGGATCTCGAACGTGTATAAGAGACCGGACGGCTGATCTTCCGATATGCCAATTAGGCGATCAACGTCACCACGAGAAGACGAGGGCTCGATCCAGGAAGCGTTGAAGGGCCCTGAGTAATTGGAAACGACGTTCAGCTCCTTCTTGTCGAGGTCGAGGGCCACCGTGGTGAAGCCGGTCCTCTTGGGTGGGGATGGGGGCAGCTTCTGCGCCTCTGCTCTTCGTGCATTCCTCGGGATCCGCATAATACTTTACAGAAGGTGGAAGGTTTTCTGCAACCCGCTTGTCGCTGCCGGCCTTCGTGTCGCACGCGGCGACAAGCTCGATGCGAGGCTGCTGAAAGGCGAGAATTTGTGCATGGATGGTGCCCAAACGACCAAAGCCGATGAGGGCTATCTTGGGGCAAGCTTGAGAGGCCATGTTGGTTGAGTATTATGAGTAAATGTCACGATGGTCGTAAGTGTAAGAACATGAGGGCACTGGGAATGAGCCGCTCAGCCGGATCCGACTCGATACGTCCGGTTGGCTCTAGTATGTCCGATGGGCTTCCGCATGACCAACCCCATATCCGATAGGGGTCCTTTACGGCGGAAGAAGACTCTGTCAGTGTTCTTGGTTCTTCTCGGCAAGGCCGATTCAACCGACAGCCTCAGATATTACTCGGAAAACGAGCACCACGTGTCTTACCTGGTCCATACACAGCCAGCGTATAAGAGCGAACTAGTGAAGTGGAACTACTTCTGCGATTCGTCAAAGTTCACTGTAAATCGCCTCTATAAGTGCCCCTCATGCTCTTAGTCGTTAAGCCAATGTGGTTTTGTAAGCTTATAACTATTATTATCATGACAACTTAACCGCCCGAAGCCAAATCAATATTTGTTGTCGGCGGTCCAGCGGCCCTGGGAAGACCACGGTTGCCGTGTATCTCTCCCAAAACCTCGCCGTTCCGCACCTCGAAGGAGATGACGTATGTCACGTTCTCCTAGCCCAGTCAGCCCAAAGTTTCTGCTAACAAGGTCAGTAGTATCACACCGCGGAAAATGAAAGTAAGATGGGCAGCGGCACACCTGTGGCCGATGGTGACCGACGGTGACCGGTGGGACTGGCTCATTGGTCTCCGCAACGCAGCCGTGAAACAGCTCCAAAGCTCCAGGGCCGCCATCGTCGCTTGCTCTTCGCTTCGACGCAGATACCGGGATGTATTCAGGTTACCCCCCTATGACAATCCAGCCGTGGAAGTTAACTTCATCTACCTCAGGGTTGACAAGGAGTGTCTTCAGACGAGAGCCGCCGCACGCGTGGGCTATTACGTGAAGGAGAATATGGTACGAATCCAGCTGCAATGCCTTGAGGAGCCCGCGGGGGATGAACTTGACGTAATCAAGGTCGATGTGCGGCGAGATCAGAGGGCAGTCTGTACGAATGCGCTGGATAAGGCCCGGGAAAAGTTGTGTGAGGACAAGGTAGGCCTTGATTAATGTAACAGATATTCATACAGAACATACGGGCGTCCCGCAGAGCCAAGTTTCCGGCTGTGGCCTGTCGGTCGAGTGAGACAACTGGGAAAGCTATCGGTTTCCTCATAATTAGTCTAATTAGTCTGTGGACGTATACGGCTCAGCGGACGATGGGGTGGCTGCGTAACGTAGTGAGCTTCTCCCATACGGTAATATGCCCCAGTTGAGATCGTATCCCACCCTGGACTAGCGCAACATTGAGAGTTCACTGAGAGTGCAGCTGAGGAAGCGAAGGTTCGGCCAAAGCCGACGGGAACCAATAGACGCGCACTAGCAAGGGACGGCGTCCCCTTGGGGCAAGTTGACCTTACATAATAGGCGCTCCCAGGTGCGCCTCTTGGGCCCCAGTTTGACGATTATCTGACTAATAGGATATGGGGCGAAATTCCTTCTCCACCCTTCCCGCCTTTGTGGTCCCTTGGCTCCTGTGCGACTCGATCCATGCTTCACAAACAGCCTCACCCAGTAAATTAGGCAGCCTGGCTGCTGGAACCACCGACTCGAACCCGCCCACGATATGACCTCAAATCCTAGGAGCCATTCTAGGAGTATCAACTTCCGCACAATCTAGCCTCGACGCACGAACCACCGAGACCCTCGACCAACTAGGCTATTTTGGAGCCCGCCACCCAACTCCACGCACGTCACCCATCGTGCTCGACTCCGGCATGAACACCTTCCCGTCGCAGCCCGACGAGGGTTACTCGGAGGACCCGCTGAACCCCTCGTCCGCCGTCCACCATGGGTCGCTTGCCGAAATGCCGGGTTGGCTCGCGACCCAGCTCCCTCGCATGCCTCTACCCATCAAGAAGAGTATGTGCCCTGTTCGCCTGAAACAGCCTCCTTCCGTGAGACGCTCCTGGCCGCTAACCCAACTCCGTCAGAACTCGCCGCCGCCATACTCGACGCGCTTCCCACCTCGGCCATCGCAGAAATCGTCGAAGCCTTGAGTCCGCGACTGTATATAGATTTCATCCGCCATCTCCCGCCCGAAGTCTGCCTCAAGATCCTCGAGTACCTTGATCCCACGTCCCTCATAAACGTCGCGCGCTCGTGCCGGGCATGGCACACGCTCGCCCTCGATAAGAATCTATGGCGGCGGCTATACCACCTTGAGGGCTGGTCCGTCGTGCCCTCTGAGATTCAGCGGTGGCAAGAGCGGGCGAACGGCATGCACAACACACCTGGCCCGAGCGAAGAGCGGCCTTTCAGCCGGAAGCGTGCGATATCGGACGGGCCGGATGTGGACTGCGAGATGCTGGACGCCGACCGGCCGCATAAGCAGGCTGAGCTAGGGATCCTGGGAGGAGCAGCTTTCAAGAATCCGACCTGGTCGTTCCCCGCTGCCACCGGCTCTGGTTTCCCACCAAGCGAACCCACCCCATCCTCCGGTGACGCCGCGATTGGAGGCATAAAGGGCAAAGACCAAAGTTTGGGATTCGATTCCGAAGACACGGCGCGGATGCTCTCGGAAAACCTTGGGGAGGATCAGCGTGTGCTGAGGCTTTTAGAGAGCGTACCGTCCCGGGAGGCGGACGCGCTGTCGCCGTCAACCCTGTGGACCTGGGATCCCCGCCACGAAAAGTACGTCGTCAACTGGAAGTATCTATATTCGATGAGGAGGAAGCTCGAGTTGAACTGGGAGCTGGGGCGCTACAGCAACTTCCAGTTCCCCCACCCCAACCACCCGGAGGAAGGCCACACGGAATGCGTTTACAGTTTGCAGTTCACACCCGACTACCTCGTTAGCGGTAGCAGGGACCGAACAATTCGGGTGTGGAGCATGTATACCCGCCGACTGTTGCACTCGCCTCTTCGCGCGCATGATGGTTCGGTGCTGTGTCTCCAGTTTGACCCTGACCCAGAGGAAGACCTCATCGTGTCAGGAAGCAGCGACTCGGATGTCATCATTTGGAAGTTCTCGACGGGCAAGATTATCCAGCGTCTCCACGAGGCCCATCAGGAGTCCGTCCTGAACGTTAGGTTTGACAAGAGGATACTCGTCACCTGCTCCAAGGACCGGTCCATCAAAATCTTCAACAGGCGTCCGCTTCGTTATGGCGATATGGGGTATCCGGAGTCGGAGCTAGTGCACCCAGTTCCGGTCAACGTTAAGGGGTACGGAGAGCCTAATTTGGCCGATGAACTGCCTGTCATCAAGGCTTACACCATGATCGGCGCTTTGTACGGCCACAATGCCGCCGTGAACGCTGTCCAAATATGCGGGAGCGAGATCGTGTCGGCGAGCGGCGATAAGGCCATCAAGGTCTGGGACTGGCCGAAGCAGAAGTGCACGCGGACCATCCTGGGCCACATCAAGGGCATCGCATGCGTCCAGTACGACGGCCGCCGCATCGTCAGCGGCAGCAGCGACAACGAAGTCAAGGTATTTGACAGCTCGACGGGCCTCGAGGTCGCCAGCCTGAGAGCCCATACCAATCTCGTACGCACCGTGCAAGCCGGGTTCGGCGACCTGCCTGACAGCGAGGAAGTGGACCGGGAGGCCGCGAGACAGGTGGACGACGAGTACTTCCGGGCGTTGGACAGGGGGATGGTAACGGAGTCGGCGTTCACAACGTCTCACTCAAGAAGGCTGGGCAACGCGGGGAGTCGTCGCCCGCAGGACATCACGGCGTACGGAGCGAACCTGCCGCCTGGTGGTGGAGGCGGCAAGTTCGCTCGGATCGTGTCCGGCTCGTACGACCAGAGCATCATCATATGGCGCCGCAATAAGGAGGGCCTTTGGAAGGACATCCACCGTCTCCAGCAGGAGAAGGCTGCTAGTGCCGCACAGCGGCAGACGGCGTCAGCGCAATCACGCTTCCTACCTTCGTCCACGCAGGAAGCATCGGGCGGCCCACCCGCACCACGCAACACGCATAGCCGAATCGCCCATCCGTCTTTCCTGCTCACGCCAGAGCAGGTCCAAGCCGCTATCGACTCGACTGTCCCGCGCGGCATCGCATCGCTGGACGAAGCACTGACGATGTGTCCCGCCATCCTAACACAGCAAAGCCACCTGCAGGCAGCCATCGACATGATGCCGTCGCCTCATGTGAGGAACCATATGAGGCAGGCAGTGCAGACAGCGGCTGAGAGGATTAATCTCCCCTCGCTGGGGGTGGGACCCTCGGCGGCGCCGCTTAATCCAGGCGGCGGCGCGCCGGCGGCAGTGACGGGCCAGGGAACACAACCCGCCGCCACGGACACCGCGCAAAACGCCCAAGACGAGAACGCCGTCCCCGCCCAGGACGCACCAAATGCGCAGCAGCCGGCCGCGAACGCCGCGAATCAGGCGCAGGCGCAAGCGCACCACCCGCACATGGCCGGAGATAACAACCCCGCGCGGGTGTTCAAGCTGCAGTTCGATGCCCGGAGGATCGTCTGCTGCTGCCAGACGCCGGTGATCGTGGGATGGGACTTCTGCCAGGGAGACGCGGAGCTGGAGGCAGTCAGTCGATTCTTCGCGACTATCACTTAGGCCTCGCCAGCTCGTGCCTGCTACTTTGCGTCATTCACGTTGCTTGTCTTGTATCGGGCAGGTGGGAAATGGGGGTCACGGAAGGTTTAGAAAGCTAGCGGTTTCATTTGGGTTGGATTGCAAGTTCGGGTTTAGGAACGTGGGCGTCGTGGTAATCATCTAGTTCAGTTTCTTTTTTTTTTTTTTTTACATGGGCTTGGCCTTGGGGAGGCTAAGAGATACATACAGCTCATGGTCGAGTACACATATTTGGGCTGGGACTCCTTTCGGGAGGGTTGTTAGCATCCATCCCGGCCTTGGTGTTGGGGACGTGGAGGCACAAAACAAGGCTAGCTGAGATTAAGTCTGTATCCATGCATATAACAATGCCATAATCGTGGGCGGTTCGTCTGCCTCGTGGTTCTCGACACTAAAAGGTCCCGAGCCAAAACTCCGGATAACACCCAACTCCTCTCTGCCCGATCTTCATCCTACCCCACAAGCGCGCTCATGTCCATGGCGATCTGCCGGTCATCCGGCTGCCTCCTTCACCTTCCCTTCCATCACTGGCGCCTCGTCGACGAATTCGGGCATCTCATCCTGCATGAATCCGGGCACGGCCCCAACACCCTCCTCCGCCTCCATCTCAACCTCCATCCCGAGCGCCTCCAGCTCGGCATCTAGATCAGCCTCATCGACCTCCTCGGGCACGTCATACCCCCGGCTCAGACTATCTTGTATCTCGTTCCCGACGTCCATCAGGTCCGCCATCTCGTCCTGCATCCTCTCGATCTTGTCCACGTCGACCTTGCCGTACTGCTTCTTGAGCTCCTTGTTGGTGGTCTTGAGCGCGTCGACGGTGGTCATGACGTTCTTGAGGTTGTCCTGCATGTTCTGGGCCTGCTCCATGTTCCACACCTGGCCCTGGAGCTGCTCGCGCTGGGCCTCGTAGCGGCGGCGCTGCAGGAGCACCTTCTTGGCCTTTTCCTTGAGGGCGGACTTGCCGGGGCCCTCGCGCATCTTGGAGAGCTTGGTTTGGTAGGTTGTTAGCTCGGCGGTCAGGGAGGCCAGCTTGACGTCGAGCGACTGCAGGCGGGAGTCAACATTGGTTATGGCGGAGTCGAGAGTGGGTTTGGGACCCTTGGGGGTCGTGCCGAAGAGGCGGTTCATGGTGGGGGGTGCTCGTGCGGGGCGGCGGGTTTCGGTCGTTGTAAAGGGGGTGGGCGGCTGACAGTTGGGTTTTATGGGTGTGTGTCGAGATGGAACTTGGCAGAAAGGGTATCAGGAGTCGCTGGGCCGGTCGCGCGATGAAGGTTGTTGAGGTTGGAGGAGCGAGGTACCTCGGAGTACCGAGTATGACGATGGTGGGGTTGTCGCTGGAGCCTTCAGTCCCCGCGCCCGTTGCGTTGGCGGTGGGCGAGCTCTCCACTTTTTCCGACATTCTGCCCTTGCCCCGCGGTCACCGCACTTACATACAGCAAAAGCACGAGGCAGCTCCACCACCTCGAGATCGTCAACCCCCTCACTTCATGCCTTGTCATCGCTCAGAGCTGCTGTCTCTATCTCATTCGGAACACCCTGGCAATGGCGGACGACCGATTCTCTTCCCTCGTCGAGTGGGCCTCGTCCCACGGCGCTGTCCTCCACCCTTCCCTGGAGATTGCCCACGATGAGCGCTCCGGCGCCGGCTTTCGCGTCAAGCAGGGCGCCAGCATATCGGCCGGCGACCCCGTCGTCACCTGTCCCATACCCCTGAGCCTGTCTTATCTCAACGCCCTCCCCGAGCCGCCAGCATCCTTCCACAAAGATGCCTCCTCGCCGCCCTTCCCAGAGGCATTCCTTCGGTCCGCGCCGCCGCATGTTGTCGGCCGCTTCTTTCTCGTGCAGCAGTACCTCCGGGGGCAGGAGTCTCACTGGTGGCCTTACATCCGCAGCCTCCCGCAGCCCGACGACTCGGCATCCTGGACACTGCCGCCGTTCTGGGAGGAGGATGACCGTGAGTTGTTGGAGGGGACAAACCTTGAAGTATCCATCACCAAGATCAACACCACGCTAAAGCGGGAATTCAACGACGCGCAAAGGCTGCTAGGAGAGTGGGAGGGCGGCTCGAAGTTTACGAGATTACTGTACAACTGGGCCTATGCCACCTTTACGAGTCGCAGCTTCATGCCCTCGCTCGTGGTCCCCTCGGTTAATGAGCTGGGGCTCCCCGAGGGTGTGAAGTCGTGGGATGACTTCTCCATGCTCTTGCCGCTTTTTGACGTTGGGAACCATTCCATCACGGCCAAGACAACTTGGGAAACGGAAGGGACGGGCTGTCGGCTCGTGACGAGGGACGCATATGGCGGAGGCGAGCAAGTGTTCAACAACTACGGGATGAAGACGAACGCCCAGCTCCTCCTCGCGTACGGCTTTGTCATCCCGCCAACAGAGGAGCTCCATAATGATTATATACATATCCGGAAGAGGGTGGCCCCCGGCAGCGAGGGCCAGGGGCAGAAGCAAACAGAGTACCTCTTCTCACTCCGTGCCATGGCCGATAAAAGCTCCATTCTAGGGAGCGCCATGCAGGAGCAGCCAATCCCACCGGACGAACTCTTTCCGGCCTTCAGGCACGTTCAGGACGGCATGGTCGCCGACCTCGCCCAGCAGATCGTCCAGCACAACCCCGCGATATTGCCGCCCTCGTCGGAAGACGACGCCCCGCCGGAGGGCGGCGACGATATCCTGAGGCGCATCCTCACCGCCGACCTTCCGCAGGAGTCGTCTCAGCTCCTCAATGTCGCCGTCGCAACGGTGCAGCAGAAGGCGCTGCAGGAACTCGAGAAGCTGGACGAGAGCGAGGTCGAGGTGGACGAGGAGCAGGAGGCGGAGCTGACCGTGTTCCAGAGGTTGGCGGTGGGGTATCGGAGGCAGTGCAGGGAAGTTTTGGAAGGCGTGATGGAGTCAATTGCGAAGTCGGTGGAAGACCCGAGGTATGTAGCGCTGATGGGGGAGGATGCTTCTTGATAGGGGCACTGGCTGGTCGATTGCAGCTCGGTTCGTCAACCCACGGGGCCTCGGCATATGGGTGTAGATTCTGGTGTCTCGACAATCCGACGTCCGACGAGAATTGCCCCCAACGTGATGTTTTCACGACACAGAATCGTAGAGTTCCCCGCGAGCTCGCCGATTCGGACGCTGGGTCTGGGATTTCATGGGCTTCATAGATGAATGGTAAGAACCGCTCAAGTTGAAATCACTCTTCCAGCTTCCGGTGGCACCGACTCGGCCAAAGCCAATAGCTACCTCGAGAATCAACGCATAAGGATACAGTCGTCGTATTCCTCGAGGGCCTAGCGTCGCCCCCGTTTGTCCTGCGTCAGTTACCACTCTTACCAACGAGGAGTCCATGGAATTGCGTGTACATGTCCGCTTGAGTATCTTCGACAGAACGCTCAGAGAAGGGGCCGACCGTGGGCGTTGTAAGCTGTCCCCGCGATGTTTGGTAATGAACGGTCACAGCTGTCACCCGCGTCGTCTCAATCCTTCGGGCGGCTCGCTACGCCATCTATTAACTCTATTAACTGTTCAGTCTGCAGGTCTAGCAAGTTTAGCAATACACGCCGTTTTGCCTCATCAACGCGAATCGAAACGTCATTTTATGCGACTCGCTCATTTCCAAGCCCTCCTTATTCCAGGAGATGCTGGCGGACAATTCGGCGGTTAGTTCACCATATCTGCCTGTAGGCGTGCCAATTCCTCCCTGTTCATCGTCTCGGCTCCTTACCTCGCCCCATCAGATTTGTCTTCTGTGGGCCTTTCTTGCACGGTCTCCTACGCAGCAAGATATGATAAGAGTTACAGAAATAAGATCGGCAGAGGGGGCTCCCCTGGCCACATCAGAGGGGACGTCGAGAAAGGGACATGGCAGGTTCGGCGATCGTCTGGGGAAGCCCCGCAAATGATGCACGCCCGAGCTTTGACCCTCGGGTGCGCTCACCTTGCGGGGAACACCTCGTCGGCAGTAACTGAGAGTTCTGGCGCCGCGCGGTAAGGTCTTTCCCAGTCCGTTGAGGCAGGTCATGTCCCCAGGAAGCCCGATCCGAACACAATGCTTGTGGCTAGACTCGTGGCACAAGCCCTGCAAGTTAGTCCCAATGCGGACCGGGTTCGCGGGGTGGCCATGCACGCTCTGACCCTCGACAACTCGACCCGTGCGCACGAACCGAACCGAGCTCTCCCGCCCTGTTTCGTCGGCGTCGCACAATCTTGCCGCCGACCTGCCATTGCCTGCTCGGGTGCTTCAGTGGGTTGCACGCACACACCAATCCAGCCGCGCCGCCCGTCTTTGGACGGCAGTTGCACCATCTAGTCTCCGAGGCATGGCATGGCGCTCTCGAGGACCCTAGAAACGGGGGAAGAATCACGATTCCGCCCAAATTGACAGCCCCACGAGGGTCCCTGGCGACTTGGTGTCTGAGCTGAGACGAGACCCTTGCCGGTAGCGTCGACGCCTTACCTGTCGAGGTAATGACACCCTTGGCTGACCCCGAATCCGGGAACGCGGCGCGCACAGACTCCAATTTCCACCATGACGGCTCGTTTCTCCTCACCTTCTCCAGTGCACAAGAGGCGGAAAAGGATGATCCAGGTGCGGTAGATGAGCGATGGAGGGTGCGGCAAGTTGGTGGCGGAGCCCCGAGCGCGAACGGCTCGGGGAAGGGGAAGCATCACGTCAAACTCTTCCTTGACAACATGGCGGCTGGGGTGTTTAGCGGCTGTCGCGCTCGCTGGGGGGCCATGTCCGTTGAACGGTGTATAAACCGTGCCTCACCGCGCCCCCGGACGGCTCACCCGGATGCTTTCCAAAACAGCCATCTACCAGAGTTTGGATCTGCCAGGTCCCGTTTCTCGCACAACCCACGATGGCGTCCGACCTCCCGGTACCGGGCCAGTTCCCGGATCTCGACGCGGAGACCCAGGTTCCCGTACTCGTGGGAACCTCGGTAGCCTTCGCGTTGGCTAGCTCCATCGCCGTGGTGCTCCGTCTGTATACGCGAGGCTACGTGGTTTACTCCCTCGGCTTGGACGACGCCATGATAGCCTTTGCGCAGGTATGCGCTGCAGCCAGACTTTGAAAGGTGCCGGACTTACACAAAGGCAGGTGCTGTCCATCGGCGTCTCGATCGTGACAATTCTCCGTACGTCTCCCTGCCAAGTCTTTCGTGACCCTTTCCGGGGCCTTTCTGACACCTTCTAGAATCCAAATACGCCCTCGGGGTCCACGTGTGGATGACCACGCCGGAGGGCAATATCTCCCAATTAAAGGTTAGACCCCTTAGCCACCATCTCTTGCACTCCATATCAATCGACTAGCATCTTTCTAACTCTTGAAGGCTCTCTTCGCTGGAATGGTCCTCTACAATCTTTCCCAGATCGTCACCAAGATCTCCTTCCTCCTCCAGTACCGGCGCATCTTCTCGGGTCGCACGCGGCTCGTGTGCCTCTGGTTTATCGCGTTCCTCGCTGCCTGGGGCATTACACAGGAAGTTCTTGTCGGCATGTCCTGCGTGCCAGTCGCTGTCTTTATCCCCTCGAGAGAGGGAAGGTGCGTAGATGCATTGGCCGTGTGGTACCTCACCTCCATCATGAATATCGTGACGGATTTCGCGGTCTTTGCTACGCCAATGCCAGCAATAAGGGGGTTGGCTTTGCGGAGGAAGCAGAAGATTCTGGTTGCGTCTATCTTTGGGCTCGGCTTCTTGTAAGCTATCCTCCTGTTCGTGATGCTCGCTTCAGGGGGAGGAAGCGTTGGGAGGCAGCGGAGGGCGAGAGCTGACAACGACAGCACCTGCATCATCTCCATAGTCCGCCTCTTCACCCTCCGCAGCGCCATTGACACGCACGACCCTACGTGGGACAATGCCCCGACGTCCTACTGGACCATCGTTGAGCTCAACTGCGGCATCCTCTGCGCCTGTCTCCCGACACTGCGTCCGTTCTTTCGCCAGCTCTTCCCCCCTGACCCCAGCTCGGCAGACTCCGGAAAAGGGACACTATCAACGATTGGTGAGAGGAACTTCAGGCCAAGGCCGCAAAATCCGTACACTGTCGGAAGCACATGGGAGGCGGGGAGCGGCGAGGAGCTTAGGCGGACGTATGAGGAGCGTGAGTATGTGAGGCATGCGGGGAGGATATCGAGCCTCACGACTGCGGTGTACGGAATGAGGGGAAGGGAAGAGAGCCAAGAGGGAATTACAATGACGACGGAGATTGGACGGAAGGAGTGGATGGGAAAGATGTAAGGGTTAGATTCGGACCTGGGGCGTTCTCGGCGTTTGGCGACTGGACGGGGCATCACCACCCCGGGTCGACGTTTGTTCCGGCACCCGCGTCGGTCCGAAAAAGGGTGCGCTCGGTGGTATTGGACCCCCGATTCGCATTCCTTTCTCGTGTTTATACCCCCGGGATAATGAAAATACATGTTAAACGCCGCCTTCGCAGTGAAGCCCTCACAGGTGCGGAACTGATTCGAGCTCCTGGGCAAAGTCTCCACGGTCGGGGCCGGAACTCGGCGACGCGAATGTCGTAGCTCACTCAGGTGACGTTCCTCGGTCGAGGACCGGCGGAAGAGAAGGGTTGTGCTGGGGTACTGGCTGTTCCCGGTTGCCCTCGGACCGGGGCCGGGATCGAGAAAGGCCGGCTGACGTCCGTGAATGAAGTCAGCAGAGCATGTAACGTGGTTCCCTCAGTAGAGGTTGACGGCGCTCTGTTTATAAACGATGCGAGATTTCGCGAGATCTATTTTGGGACATTAACTGATATTATCCCGATAGTGAGCCAAGGGAGGATGCACCTGGCGCTCGTTCCGGACCATAACGGCCCTGGACGAGAGCGACTCTGAGAGGGATTAGCGTGGCAAGGATGAGCCGGCCCCTGGCGACAAACACGAAGCAGCCCTCAGACCTCGGACGAGGCACGGATCCGTGAGGCATAACGCATTGCAAGGGTCCTGGAATACGAAAGAGGGTGGAACTGCTTCCGGCCCCTTCTTCTGGCCCAACCGTCAAGCGGCGACAACCCGTGACAACTCGCGACTGTGATCCGGGCTCATCGGTCCAGCACGTGGCGCCAATAGTACGAGGTGCGCATATCGCTCACTTGCGGGGGCAACTACTAATCACGGCCTCCCCAACGTGATGACAGGGGACCAGACCTCGTATCCCGCGGGGAAGCACCCCTTGCACCATCCTGCATAACGACCAACGCCCCCCTTCCAGCACCAACCCAAGATTCGGATGACGTGAGCAGGATCTGGCAGGTTGGCGTTGAAGGATTGGGGTTCGTCGACGGAAGGGGAAGTTCAGACATTGAAGTCCACAGACGGTCGATCGCCACAGTTCTGGCTGGTACAGTGGAGCTCACTGCAACCCATCCAGGGGCAGCATGACGTCGTTGGTGAGCTGCATGCGTGGATGCGTGGGAAGATCACCACAGAGGATCGTCGGACGAGCTGGGGACGGTCACGGCCGAATGCGGAAGGCCGATGTGAGCCAGCCCACTGGCCGCCGCCCTGCCTTGGTTGGTCGCTAGTCGTTGGTGGGGGGTCGGAAAACAAAAGCCCCCAACCAGAATGACACCCAAGGGCAGACTCGGGCTGGCACATGGCCGAATGCGGCGGCCAGAGCTGAGGAGGCCTTCAATATTCGCTCCCGGCACTTGCCACGCGCACTTACATCCACAAACCCAGCAGCCAGGTTCGAATCCGGGGAGGCAATTTACTGACAGCCAAAAATAAACCCAAAACAAGGGCAATTTCGACAGCCCGACCCGCCTTGAACGGCTGATCCACGGCGACAATCTCCACCGCTGCGGGATCTTCCCGAGGTGCATCCCGCAGCATCCCGACTTTTGCCCCAACCAAGGCAACGTTTCTCGTCGCCCTCTGGAATGTCTCCACGTCGATGCGACCCTGCCGCTCCCAGTGTTCACGAAATCCAGTCGCCTCACAGGGGATCCTTACCAGGGCGAGGGGCATCTGCGACGCGCCAAGGCGTGAATACGAGGTGATGGGGAGGAGCCGACCAATCGTGCACTCGCTCCGACGCAGGGTTTCCCCGCGCACTGATGGTCCTCGGCGGACGGACATTGGCTGCCGGGCGCGAGCGGTGATGTCAGTCCGCCGTCTCAGCTCACGAATACATAAACAAGCGGTCCCTCCACGGACGTCTCATGGGAAGGGGACCGGAAACATCCAAGCTTTGGCAACTTTCTGCTCTCCACAGTCGCTCACGGAACAACCAACAACATGAGGTCTTTCACTTTTGTGGCACTTGCCCTGTAAGCGCAGCCCTGCCCCGGCCCCTCCCCGGTCGCCGGACTCCACTAACAGCCCCACAGCGCCGGCTCGGCCGCCGCGCAGGACACCGACGGCGAAGTTAGCATCCCGGGCGGTGAGATCCCCACCGGCGGCGTCAGCATCCCGGGCGGCGAAACGCCCACCGGCGACGTCAGCATCCCACCCGGTGAGACGCCTACCGGCGACGTCAGCATCCCGCCCGGTGAGACGCCGACCGGCACGGACGAGCCCACGGACAGCGGCAGCCCGCCCGACCAGACTGGCTGCCCGACCGTGACCGTCACGGGCGAGCTCTGCACCACGTGCGTGGTCCCGGCGTGCCTCCAGCTGCAGACCGCCACGCAGCAGTGCGGCTGCCCCGACACTGTCCCGACCGTCACCATCGACTTCCCGTGCGACGAGGGCTGCGCTGGAGCGGGCTGCTCGACGCAGTGGGAGGTTGTAGAGCCGACGGAGACGTGTGATGGCGATGATGACGGAGGCGATGATGGAGGCGATGACGGTGGTGATGATGGAGGCGACGATGGAGATGATTGTGGAGATGACGGAGACCACGGCGGCGACGACGGGGGAGATGATGGCGGAGATGATGGTGGAGACGGAGGAGATGGAGGCAGCGGCGATGGAGGAGACGGAGGTGACGGAGGTGATGGAAGCGGCGGAGGCGGTGATGGGAGCTCGGGCGGCGACGGAGGGTCTGGAGACGGGCCCCCGACTGCCGCGGCCGGCAGGCTTCTGCCTTTCTGGGCGTACTGGCTGTAGAGCTGGATGCGGCCGACTGGAGGATAGTTGTTGATGGGAATGGAGGTGGTGAAGGATGGCGCTTGCTCCGATAGCAGTGACCATCCGGCACCGGGTGTTTCGTAGATATCCGGGTGAGCCTAGTCTGTTGGGTAGTATATACCACTGTGTTCCTTATGCCGTCTTGAGCGAATCTGTCGTTGGTGAAAAAGCGTGATCCCTTGAGAAGGGCCTCCAGAGCCAGCGACGGCGACAATGAAAGGAGGCAGCGAGCAAGAATCTCGGCTCCGACATTCGATTCCGGTCCGGTCCCGGGGCGGTGGCACTTGAAAGCGGGGCTGGCCCGTGTGGGGATCTCGGCCATTTCCTCTGCCTGGAGGACCAGACCTTGTCTTCCCTGATGTTTTTGTGCATGACTTTGTGGAATGGTGAGACATTCGGCTTCGACCTGTTAGCTAACCCATCCATCAAAGTGCCACAGAAAATCAAGATTTTGCGAATCTACGTTGGCCTAATGCAAAATGAGATTGATGGCCCTGCAGAATAACACTGCCCGGACACTGCCGGGACATTTGACTTAATGGACGGGACCACGGTGGATTCGATTGCCTCCTGCAGCGCGCTATCCAGAAGCTCCCGCCGCCACTTACACATCAATTACAACCGTGCAACCGCAGCTTGAACCCCCCAAAAGGCGCCCAATGGCGTGGTTCGTCAACCCAATGTACTAGCCTAGGACCCGCTATCAGCCCATTCCCCGTCAAATCCCTTGCTGAACGAGCCAAGGCATCCCTTGTAGGTCGGAAGCCAGGCCTGACACCAATACGAGAAATATTCTCGGATGTTTTCATCATCGCGCATTGCTGCTGCCGTTCCGTGGATGGGCGCTCCTCGTGCTACTCCTGCCGGATTTACTTGGCTCCCGCGCAGGGAACCGCGGACTTGCTTGGCGGACACGGACACGTCGTGCGACATGAGATTGGGCGTGTTCTGCATGTGCATGTGAGGGGCAAACCGAGGGGCAGCTTGGCCTATTTGAGGCAGCTGTGAGACATCCGTGCTGCTGTTGTCTCAGTAGCCCTCTCGTCTCCCAAGAAGACGTCGCTCGTCTCTCCATTCCACGGCCATCTCTGAAGCTCCAAGCCAGCAACCGTCCCCGCGACAACCCCAACATGTCCTTCGAAACCTCCCGCCAAACCACCCGCATCGCCGTGGTCGGCGCCGGCGACGTCGGCGCTGCCATAGCCTTCGCCTGCATCACCAACCACGTGGCCGGCGAGATCCTCCTCCTCGACATCAAGCCGTCCTTCCTCGCCGCCCAGGTCCTCGACCTCAACGACGCCGCCTACCGCGGCACGCCCTCCGTCCGCGCCGGCACCTACGCCGAGGCCTCGCAGTGCGACATCGTCATCATCTCCGCCGGCGCCAAGCAGCGCCCGGGCGAGAGCCGCCTGGAGCTCATCGGGAGGAACATCGAGATCCTGGGGAGCGTGATCGGCGAGATGAGGCCGTTCAGGACCGACGCCATCCTGCTGCTCGTCGCGAACCCCGTCGACGTGCTGACGTGCTTCGCGCAGGAGGTCGCCGGCTTGCCCAAGGAGCAGGTCATCGGGAGCGGGACCTTTTTGGATTCGATCCGCCTGAAGAAGAGGATCTCGGAGAAGTCGGGTGTAAGTCGGGACACACACCCGGAAGAGACACAAGTGACCCCCGAGACTGACCCGCTCTTCAGATCTCGTCCAACTCCATCGAGGCCTTTGTGCTCGGCGAGCACGGCGACAGCCAATTCGTGAGTCCACCGCCCCCCGTCCCCCTCCAAAACGCCAACTCACATCAAAGGTCGCCTGGTCCATGGCCACCATAAGCGGGATGCCCCTCCTCAAGGCCCTCCCGCCCTCCACCCTCGAGCCGGCCCTCGTCGCCGAGCAGTGCCGCAACACGGCCGCGACCATCATCTCCGGCAAGGGCGCCACCTCCTTCGGCATCGGCGCCGTGGTGTCCTCCATCTGCTCGACCATCCTCATGGACAAGCGCCTCGTGCGGCCCATCTCTCACTGGGTCCCCGAGCTGGGCTGCTGCCTCAGCCTGCCCGTCGTGCTGGGGCGCCGCGGTGCCGCGCGCGCGTTACCGTTGGCGCTGAACGACGAGGAGAACGAGGCTCTGGAGAAGAGCGCCGAGACGCTGAGGGGGGTCATCGCGGATGTGAGGAAAGATTTCAAGCTAGGGGTTTCTGAGGAGGGTGGGAAGGCCGAGGGAGCTGAGTGAAGCCCCAAGGGAGGGAACTTGGATGAGAGTTTTGGGCATTAAAGTTTTCAAAGTTTTACTCTCTTGTTGTAATAGTACTAGGCCAATTCAAAACGTATATCCACTTCCCCGTGCAATATTGCGGCCAAGCGACGAGGCACAAGCTGCTCCAACAAGAGCTTCCCGCTGCCAGATCAAAGCGTTCTATTTTGCCGTCTATCATACAATCCCAGGCACCTTCAACACCTCATCCGACCACATCAAATGTTTCATCCATCTCCATCTCGTCATGTTGCCCATTATACGGCACTCCGGAAAGCTCGTCGTCGTCCTCAGCAGCAAGACCAGCCTGCGCGATGCCCACATGTTCTTCCTGCTTCACGTCTACCTCCTCCTCTTTCATCTCGTCGTCCTCTGGCTCTCCTTCCCCTTCCCCTTCCTCTTCAGCGTCACCATCGCCCTCCTCGACCTCTTCCTCTTCGTCCCCGTCACCTTCTTCATCGTCATCCCCCTCCTCTTCGTCGTCGTCTTCGTCACTACTGGCCCCCGATCCTTCGCTTTCCCCTTCACTTCCCGGATCATAGTCCTCCTCATCCTCGTCTTCCTCATCCTGCAGCCGCTGCTCGTCCTCCCTCTGCGCCTCCTCGAGCGCGGAGACCTGTTCGCCTGGCTCTTCCTCCCCTTCCTTCTTCACCGCCTTGTTCTCCGCCAGCTCCAGCTTGGCCTTCCTCGCGTCCGCCATACTCCCGTCCTGCAGCCTTCTCCTCTTGACATACGACTCGTCGATCCCTTGGTAGTCCGCCTGGTCGATCATGCCGAACTCCACCTCCTCCGTGCTGTCCCCCTCGGTGAACACCTCCACAACGATGTTGAACGTCCGCTGCAGAACGCTAGTGTAGCTAAACGCCGCCACCCGCTCCAGTGGGATGAATAGCAGTGGCTTCTTAAAGCCCCATAGGATGCCGTTCTCAAGGAAGAATAGGAATCCGTCCTTGGACCCGCGGAATGCGCCAACGTGGACTGCCTTCTCCTTCGGCCGGTGCGACTGCGGGATGGCGCTGTGGAACTTGCTCGGGTCGGCTGATACGATATCGGCGGAGCTGCCCGCCGCGCGCAGGCGAGTTCGGATCGCCCAGTGGAAGAGCGTGTGGTAGGCGTCGGAGTGGGGCTCCGCCTGCGAAGCGTCGCGGCCGCCGATGGTGCCCTGCTTAGGGGCTGTCGCGGGGACGGTGAAGACGAGGGGCTCGGGGGCGTCGGAGGCGGTACTTTTGAGGGCGGCGAGACAGCTTCCTTTCGGGAAGAGGACGTAGTTGTGCTGGACCTGGGCCTTTCCAGGGACGGGGAGGTAAAACGCGTATTCTGGGGGGAAAAGGTCAGCGCCGCCCGGGTTCAAGCTACATTTCTTCACCACGTACCTATGTCTTCCCACGCATACACAATGCCCTGGACGGGCCCCGAAGTCCCAGGTGCCCTAGCGTAGAGGTGCTTCGCGGTGAAGCATAGCTCAAACTTCTTCCTCTGCGGCACAGACACTGATATCTCCTTGATCTCAAGCAGGACCTCTTCCGTCGACGGGTCGGCGCCGTTCGCCTCGCGGGGTCCAGCCCCGTTCGCAGCAGGTCCGTCGTCGACTCGGCGCCTCTTCGCCGCCGGCTCGGAGTTCGTCTGGAATTGGTCGTGCACAAAGTTCGCAATGTTGTTGAACAGCGTCACCCTAGCCGGGGAATCTGCAGTCTTGTTAGGCACGGCCACGGCCGCCAAACAAAACACTTGGGGATGGGCGCGCTGCGCTGCGTACCGGCGGCTGCTTTGATGCCCTGCAGAATGTCAGGGCGGGACTGAAAGACGAGGCCGAGCCTCTGGGCGTCCAGTCCGGCGGCCATTTCGAGGATGGACAGGTGGGAGGCGATGGGAGGCGACCGATGGGATAGAATTGACCGAGACAAAGAATGGGCAAAGGCTTGTTTGCCCGTGCTCGAGACGACGCGGTTTTACTCGCCGGCGTCTCGAGATCGCGCCTGGCTGCTGGGCCGCTTGCATGTACTCGCTTACTCATCAGGACCTGATCTCTGAGCTGCGAATCCATGACGCTGGAATGAAGGCTGTTAGTGGAGCGAGGGTGGGGAGGTCATTCTCCACCTTATTTGGGCAGCACGCTACTTCGCGCGGGCTTCGCATCTAACTGTCCCGCCAGGTCACCGCGAGCCCCTCAGCGCCACCAACGACGAGACAACCCAAGTCGCTGTATAAACCCAACACCAACACGGATACGAGCCCTCGCCATGTCATTCCCAAACGTCTACGCTCACAGGAAAGTGGCCGACACGTCCAAGCGGGGCTGCGATGTCTGCTTCCGGCCGACCAGCAGCGTCCTGCTCTCGGGGAGCGGCGACGCCAAGGTAAACCCCCCACCGCTTCCAATAGTCGAGTTCCGCTGAACTCTTGTGCCCAGGACTTTTTCTTCGTCTGCCCGGCTCATCTTACGGACCGCAAGTTCTGCACGCCCATAGTGGATGAGAATGCCGCCGAGGCGCGGAAGAAGAAGGCCATGGAGGACGAGATGGAGAAGGTGAAGAAAGAGTATGAGGAGAAGAAGAAAAGGGACGCGGAGAAGGAGAAGAAGGACGAGAAATCCGACGAGAAGAAGGACGATGGGGATGATAAGTCAAAGTCAAAGGAGGAGAAGGGCAAAGAAGTTGACAAGCCCAAGGAGGACCAGGATCCAAAGGCATGGCCTTCCCCGACTCGCTTCAACGACCACGATGCTGACCTATGGCCAGAAGAGCGACTCCAGCCCGGCAACACCAGAGGAGGAGCATCGGTTCTTTGCACTGCAGCGGTGCGCCAACCAAATCCCCGCAGTGGTTCCTCAGCTAATTAGACCTCAGCGTGTTCTTCACCCAGCGCGTGCAAAAGAAGCGAGAGGCCGAGATGGCGAAGCGCAACCGCGAGCGCCTCCAACAGCCCAACCTCTTCCCCTCTGTCCCGAAGAACCTCCCAGGCACTTGATTACGCGAATATTGGATCGTTTAGTAACTTTTTGCGAAGCGAGCGCGAAAGCGAGCATTCTTGTCTCTTCTTCCCACGTCATCTTAGCATCCTTGCAAGTATCTTTCTCGCCGTTTCCAAACACCACACGAAAACATCACCGTTTACTGAAGCGCGTTATTGATGTCCTGGACAAGGGCCGGGGCCCTCTCCGCGCACCCCCCTGGCGCGCCCACCCCCTATCTGGAATTCCAAGAGTCCCTTTCCCGCGCCGTCAGCACACATGATTTCACACACCTCGCCGCAAACCGCGGCTGCCGTCAGCCGCACCTTAATCAGAACCCCGAAACGATGAACCTTGCCCACCGGGCTGATCGCTGATCGCTGCTTACTGCCTCTTTGGGTTAGGCGAGCCGGACGACATGGTCCAAGGCTGCGGGTTTTGGCTCCCCTGGTCTTTCCAAAATCGAGCGCCCTCTGCGATCAAGGAATACAGAAAGAAAGTATAAATAATATACCCTGTCGTCTCCCGCCCCCACCTCCACGCCCCCGGTGTGGTGTCCACTGTTCTCAAATTTTCTCAAAGGGAGTTAGTGCTTACTCTGCGATGCACCTCACGAGCTGTGGACCTTGGCGAGACGCCACCCCCCTTCAAAGATGGAAGTTGTGAGTCCCGAGTCTCGGTCCGCTCGTCTTCTTCGCTGCCGAGAACTGCGCCGGACCCCCCGGCACACGCAATGCAATATCTCCTGCACCTATTATTGGGAGTGGCTGAACTATTGACGCCCGTTGGATTCGTGATGTGAGAAATGATGCCCCTTCACGAAGGGGCCGTCTCTCGACGCGAGATATCAAGGCCTATGGGCATGGGGGGTTTATGAGGGTACATGGTGAGCAGGTGACACGATTCTGTCTTCGGCCGTCTCAACCTCAACCTCGACCGCGCCTTGTTTCCGCCGGATTCGTTATGGATGTCATGGCGCAACACGCCAAGAGCCGAAGAGGCGATCCTCTTCGACAGTTAGTGGGACCGGCCGCCCTACCTTAGGGCTGACGGGGTGGCAAGAGCCCATGCCGGCTAGCCCCGCTGAAGCCGGTCCGCTTCGTGTTCAAAGCGCTAGGGATCGGCTAGATTCAGACTCCCGCACGTCGCAATCGCGAGAAAATAAGGACGGCTTCCTCACCAACAGCCCCCGGAGGAGGGATCTTGGCGGGTATCTTTCTGCTTCCGAACAGCCGCGCCCCGCAGTGGCAGTGGCACGCCTTCACCCGCCATGTCCAACCCCGATGCAGTGAGATGCATCGTTCTGCATGGGGAGGGGAGAGTAAGCTGCATTTTCCCACCATGCCATCCCGGACTGGCGTGGGGCCTTCGAGGCCCCAGGAGTTCGGATGCCGCAGACCAGGACTCAAAACTACCCGGTTGGGACACTCTCGTCAGCCCTTCCCCTCCTCGAGATACAAGCTGTTCCCTCTCAGAGCGTTCTTTTCCAGACACTTGACCAATTGTGGCTTGGCTTCGTCTGACATCACTGGCGTTCCCCGCAGACACTGGGGCCACTCGGGTCGCATCCTTCCATCCAGACTCCCACGCGGCGTCCCCCACACCCCCTTCAAATACCGTGGACAGGGATGTGGTCGCTCAGACGTCTCCTTGTGGAAGGGGGGGATCCACCAAACGAGTGACACGTCGCGAGGGTCCAAAGTTGCACAAAGTACAGACAATCCATGTTATCTGCAGAAAGAGCTCGGGTCGGGTAAGCGCCGATCTTCGGCCGACAGACTTGGTGATCATGGAAGATGTGGGATATGTGGGCATGTAAGCTGACGAGATGACCCTGTTGGTGGTCCTCCTTCCAAGCGAAGGCGACTGCAAGCGATTGGATGCCTGGATGGCGGTGCCCATAACAGGGAAGCGATGCAGCCGGTGTCTTGCGGGAAAGGGATAGCGGGGGCAAGGATCTGACGGCCATGTGAACGAGCCGTCTCCACTGCGGAACAGGGCCAAATCATCCCTACTCGGGACTCGACAACTGAAGGACGTGAGCGTCTCGGATGGGCTGGGGGCGGTGGCTCCCTTCCCCACAGTGACGCGAGAAACCCGAGATCTGGAGGGTTCCATCCCATGCCGCGGCCCGGCCGAATCGTCCCGTGCTTATGGCCCCCGTGGCGCAACGGTGGCCCAGTAGGCCCAGGGTCTGAAGGGCGAGCCCGTCACTCAAAGATGTGGCGGAGGAGAAAGTAATGCCTCGTTGGTGGGGAATTTCTAGAAATAATCTGCTTCGGGCGTGCGAGAGCTACACGGACGCCTCTTATGCATTAACCGGCTCAAAAAATCTAACATAGCTCGGCCGAACCTCAACCCCCAAGCCGCCTACTCCAAGTCCGCCTCGTCCATGTTCCGAATGAACGCGCTGTACCACTGCACGGTCCTCACGTGCGCCTTCACACTGACGAACTCGTCCACCGTGTGGATCCCCTTCCAGCTCTCGAACTCCGGGTCCCACCCGGGCGAGAACCGGAAGATGTTCTCGCTCACGTCCCAGTAGTAGCGCGTGTCCGTGTTCCCCGTCATGAGGCCCGGCGCCACCACAACCCCCTCGTAGAGGCCTCTCGTCGTCCCTGCCAGCACGGAGTACGCCGTCGTCCCGTCCACCTCGGTGGGCGTCACGGGCGCGGGCTCGAGGCTCTTGGGCCCCGACGAGAGGACCACGCTGCCCTGCTCCTCCTCACCGTCAAAGGCGTGCAGGGTGAGGTTGTGCTTCTCCGCCACCTTGGCCGCCACCTTCGCGACGTGCGCCTCGACGTCCCGAAGGGTCTCGCCCACGTTGATCCGGTGGTTCGCGATGGCGTATACGCGCTCAGGCAGGGCGTTGACCTTCACCCCGCCGCTGATGATGTCCACGGCGCTGGATGTGGTGAAGAGGTACTTCACCTGGGGCCCCATCTTCGCCGCCTCCTGGGCGAGCTTGTCCTCCCCCTTGTGGCTTCCGTGGCCCCCGACGTCGGGAAGCAGCTTCTTCAGCTTGTGGGGGAACTCGTCCGCGTGCGCGGCTCCGCACTGCAGCAGGTCGAGGAACGGGTTCTCCGGCGCGAACCACGGCTCGTAGGGGTGCGCCTCCAGGGCCACGATGACCTCCGCGAGGATGCCAATGCCGGTGTGCGGCGGCGGGACGGACGAGTGGCCGCCCTTGGTCCTCACTGCAACCTCCACATCAACGTAGCCCTTCTCCGCCACGCCCGGCGTCGCGAAGGTGGTGCCCCACATATCCTGGATCCCGGCTCCCTCGTCGACGATAGAGGCCACGCCGCCGGGGCCGTAGCGGGACAGCAGCACACCGGAGAGTTTCCTCGCGCCCTGGAGGCCCGAGATCTCCTCGTCGAAACCGAACGAGAGAACGAGCGTGCGCTTGGGCTCGAACCCGGCTCCCAGGAGAAGCTCAACAGCCTCGAGGCTCCCGATGAGCGTGTCCTTGCAGTCCGACGCTCCCCGGCCCCAGACCAGCTTCCCGTCGAACGCCCCACTGAACGGCGGGTGCGTCCACTGGTCAACGGTGTCCTCAGCCACCGGAACCACGTCCTGGTGCGCCATGAGCACAGTGGGCTTCAGCGCGGGGTCACTACCGGCCCACGTATATAGCAGCCCGTGCGTATTGACCTTCTCCAGCTGGAGCTCCTCGTGCACGCGCGGGAAGGTCCTCCGGAGATACTCGGCAACATCGTACATGGTATCCCACCGCGGATCTTCCCCCACAGGACCCAGGTCGTCGTACGAGACGGAGGGGATCTGGATTGCGCCAGCCATGCGCGTCACGGTCTCGTTGCGGAAGGCGTCAGAGGCGATGTGTGCGTCCATGCGGGCCAGCTCGTCGGACTCGGTGAGCGCGCTGGAGTGGAGAGGCTCGACCTGGGCGCATTGCTCGCCGGTGATATTCCCGGGCGTCGCGCGCAAGTACGTGTAGTCGTGGATATAGAACAGGCCCCAGTACAGCGTGGTGAGGGAGAGCAGGAGGGTGAGAGGGAAGTTGCGGATCCAGAACGGCGTCGCCCGGGGCGCGGCCGCGGCCGCGGCCGGCAGCAGCGGCCCTTTCTTTTCCAACATGGCGGCGGTCGAATTCACGTCGGCGGATTTTGATGTCGTATGCTCGTGAGATGCCCGTGTTGTGGGCAGAACCGTGGTTGTGAATGCCCTCCTCCGTCCTGCTTGAAGATATGGAAATGGGCGGGGTTGGGAGGATGAGGTTGAAATGAGCGCTCCGAAATGGCGCGCGCGATTTACGCTGTGGGGAACATGAGATGCCACCTGATGATGCCATCGGCACAGTACATACATACAAAAGTGCTTGCCAAAATGCGTGCAAAAGGCCCGCTAACCTTCCTCTATCAGCGGTCAAAGCTTTGCGGGGTTCTCCACTGAGATTGATACTCGGCCGAAACGGGTCTTATCAGCGTGGGCGAAGCATCGCCCGCTGTATTCAATTGGATTCGAAATCTTTCATGGATTATGCGCGTTGCAGCCTCTTGCCGCCGAAAACACCGCGCGCGCATCGCAGCCCGTCTGCAGGCCAATAAGATAACCCACTGTGCCTGCCATCCGCCATCCGCCGGCCCGCCCCCCGATCCCGGCCCCAGCCTCACAGGTTCTCCTTCGGCTCCGGTCCCGCCCGTGCCCCCGTTCCGACCCTGGGCGGCATCCGAATCCCCACCGCCACTGTCCTGGCCACGGCTTCTACCTTGCCCTTCTGCAGCGAGAACGCAGGCGTAACCCACTTTCCGCACGAGCACTGGAACCCCCGCCACGAGTACCTGCCCACCGACGCGCCGCACCTCTGCCCGGGACAGCTCAGTCTCCCCTCGAGCTCCCCCATCTCCAGCGTCGGGCGCATCCAGGACAGGGGCTCGATGAAGTAGTGCGGGCAGGGTGCAGAGGGCAGCGGCGCGAGCTCCTCCGCCGCCCTCTCGTCGGGCTGCACGCCATGATCTACCCTGACGATGAACTTGGCAGTCGCGAGCGTGGCGCGACACTTCCTGCACCTGATCTCAGGCCCCTCCCCTCCGCTCGTCGAGCTGACCTCCCTTGTATCCTCCGTCCCCGCGCCTTCCTCGTCTTCAAATCTTAGCTCCGGCGCCATTCCCGCCGCGACGCTCTGCTCCACCTCGCGCTTGTAGGCCCACCGCTTGTAGACCGGGTGCGCCTCCACGTCCTCGGGGCAACCCATCTCCCACCAGAGCTCCAGCTGTGTGCGGAACCCCCAGTTCGGGTCCGCCATGGGCCGGCTGCGGCGGATCCAGTCTATGGCGGCCTCGACGGTCTGCTGCGTGCCTTTCTTCCTGTCCGGGTTCGGCTTCCGGAAACGGCCCGGGTGTTTCCAAAGGAGGTAAGCCGTCGCCATGCTCACGGAGCGTGACTTTCCCATGGCGCAGTGAACGTACACACCTCCTGTAGGTTTCCTCTCGCCGTCGCCGTCCCCTTCCTCGGCCGAGTAGAGCCCCTCCTCGATGAACCTCACCGCCTTGGGGAAATGCACCAGAATGTCTTCGTCGTCCACATCGTCCACGTCGACAATCAGGTGCTTATACGTCTCACGCACCGTCTTCCAGGGTGTGAGCCCCGCCTGCTCCAGCTCCTCCGGGCGGACGTTCAGCGCGGAGACGACATGCGTGATTCCCTTCTCCGCCAGGGCCTCTGGCCGACGGAGGGGGAATATGCTGCCGAGGAGTTGAGCGGTGAGCCACGGCGGCAAGCAGGAGAACCGAACTTACCCTCCGACGTAGAGGTTTTCGGATCCGTCAATGCGGTTGTACGCCATACTGAGGCTGGGTGTGGTGCTATAATGAGTGGCGGCCCAGTGTCTTATCCTTCGATAATGGACGTTGCTGCTGGTCCCCAATTTGTGTGGGCGAATGTCCCTGTGAGGCGGTTAGGAAAAAAAGTCAAGATTGCCCCGCGCCGGCCTTCTGTGGCCCGAAGAAACGAACAAACGAGTGAGAGCCGCTACAAAGGGCGCGCCGGCGGGTCGTCGTAGAGAACCGAGATGCGCGCAGGGGACGGTATGATCACTCAAGTCTTCCCCCTCCTTTTCCTGGATGAAATCGCAAAAGAAGTCATGGAATGGGGATCACGACGCTCTCCAGTCGCTCGCTGCCTAGAAAACCCCTCCAGTGTTGTATCGCGATACACCGACAGACCCGCTAAAATAATTACCCCGTTAGATTTCACAGTATCGGGTCGATCCGATTATCAGAACCGCGTCTCCGCTCAAAACCGTCAGTAGGGCTGAATCACATGACTCTCTCCTTCGTCGCCCGTATTCCGCTGTTCAATTCCGCAGTCGGCGTGTGGAGACCCGTTCCCCTCGGCCGAGCGAGCAAAAACCTCCCACCTCGTTTCAACATAAGCTGCAACAACGAGCTCCCTTCACCACAGCCGAGACTAAAAACACAGCCCTCCGGGGCAGACGTAGACCTCGCACGTCTCGACGCCCCCGCTTCGCAAGTTCAGCGCTCAGCGCACGAACCCCGCATCACATTGCCCCCACTCCAGCCCTGCGCACCATTGAACGCCGTGCGCCCATTCGGGCTATTCGGACTCCTCTTCAACCCCGAACGCTTCCCCTCCATGCAAGTACGACGTCGGCTGCCCACTTTCATTGGGTATTACGTTTCCGTTCTTGTCCTGCGGGGCAAGAACGTCCCTCTCGCCACTCCAGTACATGGGCGGAAGCGGAAAGAGACCCTCAATTGTTAACACTTCTGTAGTACATACAGAGTACGACGCTGGCGTGGATTACCCAATTATTTGCCGCTCTCTCACTCAACTTGAAGGATGCTTGAAGGCCCCGCGAGGTACGTCGCCGAGACTCTCATTCAACATTTGCCAGCTGCGCATTGGTCATCATCGACATGGCGGCATTTCACACGATAAACGGGGAGAAACAAAGCACGGGGAACAATTCAGTCCAGCCCATTTATTCTCCTAGTTCCACATGTGGCCAGAGTCTCCTCTGACATGCTCCTTGCCCTCCCCGGTATTTCATAACACGTCAAGTAGTCATAGTACAAGTACACTGTGTCCCCGAACTCCCTCTCCCCGGTCGGCCGGCTGCGAATTTGGCGCGACGGGCACCCTTGCGCCGCCGCTGTGCAAAAGCAGCTCTGGATAACCCCAAAATAGCAGACCGCAATTTCCGTTTTCCTCAGCTCCATCCTCGCGCTGCCGTTTTGTCCTGGCCCTCACCGCTCGGTCGCTGGTATTTCCATGCATCCTTGTATGATCCCTGATCCTTCCGTCTTCCAATCTGCATCTTGGCAACCGGCCCAATTTGCCGCAGATACCTTGCCAAAACCTCGCAAACTTGAATGCCGTAAACTCCATCATCAGTCGCAACACCGCTAAGCGCCGAATAAAAGGGAAACCGGAAAAGGAAAAAGGAAAAGGAAAAAAAAGGGAAACAAGTCAAGACAACAACAAGACGTCAAGTCCTGAATGCAAGCCTTCCAAGACACATCTCACAAACGCCTCCGTCTGCAAACCAGCTGCGGCCCGATCAATGTCGTTCGAGACCGCCCGTTCTCCACTTTGGAGTGTCGCTCCACCCCTATCCGCACCCCACATCCATGCTCCTCCCAGACCTTGGCTTGTGTCGCAGTTGCATTTGCACAGCCTTCTTCGAACCCACAGGGTTCCGCCCGACTGACAGGGAACACTGCTTGGATTGGCCACCAGCTGGACGGCGAGTTTTCGTGTCCTTGACCTGCCGACCCATGCTGTTCTTGGCCAATTCCGCTCTCCTCGTGTGTCTGCAGCGGCCTGGTGCAGAGCTGGAAGTGGTGGATGAGAACCACCCGCCGAGGAACAACCCTGCCAGCTTTCGGATGGGCTGACAAAAGACATCGTCCGAGCCAATCCCCTTTTGTCGACCATGTTCCTGTTCCTGTCTCCCCGCAGCAGGTCCTGTCTCCGGCGCGACATCGAGCACCCGAGCGGCCCGCAAATCTCAAGGTCCAGACTGATCGGCCCACCCCCCCTTCTCTCAAATCGCCCGCCCCGTGAGTGCATCGATCATTTGGGCGGATCCTCCTCGATCATGCAAGCATTTTCCAGCATGTTGGTCCACTTGCCGCTGGATCCCGCGTGGCTGTGCTTGAGGTGCTGCCGGAAGTGGTCCGCGCGGAAGAACTTTTTGCTGCTGTTGCACTCCCTGAATTTGTGGTCCGTCATGAGGTGCTGCGCGCGCTCGTCCCAGTCTTGATCCGAAGCCGTGCGACCGACCCCGCCCGCCGCGACCGGTCCCGTGCGGTTGAAGTCCCGGCCGCAATAGCCACAGGTATCGGCTTCGCCCGGTCGGTTTGTGCTCTCGTGGAACGCCTGGCTGTAGTCCGTGAGCGCCTTGCAACTCCAGCTGTGCCGCCGCACATGTAGGCTGTTCTGGTGTCGCTCGGCCTCATTCTTATTCTTAAACCGGTTGCCGCAGAATGAACACTCATATTGTTTCTCGGCCTCGTGGGCGCTAGGAAGAGTTAGTTGGACGGGCTGCTGACTGTAAAATTTGGGGGGAGGGACATACGCCAGTTCTTCCATGGTCTCGAATTTCTTCGGCTTCTTCGGACAGCACTCGCACATAAGGATAAACCCGGGCATCCGCTGTCCGTTGGGCTTGGTCGCCTCCCCGACCCTGCGGGGCGATGCGGCCGGTCGGTTCTCGCTAATCGCCCGCTGATGGGATGCTCTGGCCATGGAACCATGAGGGGAAGGGCTTATGACGGCGTAAGGCGACTTGGCGTTCGGATCCGCCTCCACGGGTGACCGTCCAACCGGGGATCGCTGGCCGAACGAATTCACACTCGCAGAGCTACTATGGCCGGCAACCGAGAACGTCGATGTGAACGAGCTGCTGCGGTCCTTGGATGAAACAGAAGAAACGGAGCTCTTCGACGTCACTGCCAGACGGGGAGTGGGCGACCCCCTGGACAGCTCTCGCCGGCGGAGGTCGCCCTGGCTCGTCACCGTGTGGAGTACCGGCTCATCGCCCGGTGGCGAGGACGCGCGGCGCTTCAGCCCAGCCACGTAGTATTCCCTCGAGGCATCATCGATTCGCAGCCGTCGCATGGACGACGTCTCGGCAATCTCCGCGTCCTCCCGGACATCAGTATCGTAGCCGCGGGGTGAAACAGCATTGTCGTCAGGTAGGGATGTGCTGTTCGTTCTGACCGACAACCTCCGCCTCTGCGGGTAATCGATGTCGGAATTGCCGCCGGGCGACCTTGGGTTTCGACTGTTCATAGAGAACGGACCCGCTCGGGGTGATACAGCCGAATTCAGAGGTGTTTGCGTGAAGCGCTCGGGCTCTTCGAGGATGGAAGTTCGCAGCGGGAGCGAGACCGGCCCGGCCGGTGGAGGCAGCCGGCTGTCTGGTGACAGCCGGTGTGGAGCAAAGTCCCGAGAGCATGGCGAGCTCAGGGGCTGGGTAGTGGGGGACTTGTTGTCGAACGTGTGAAGCGGGTTGAGCTTGTTCTTCATATTATCGCAGTAGTCGTCAGCGCTCGTCTGGAACTTGTACCGGTTGTGGAAGGCTCCGAAGCCACCCGTCGGCAGTGAATCCTTCGACCTGTAGAAGTGCAATCGTCAGTGACTGGGATAGGGTCGTCGGTGGTAGCCATGGCAGCTCATATGCGGAAGCCGCCGCCGCCCGTGCAGGCTCATCCCATACCTTGTAGACGACAGGCTGGCATACCCCTCGTCACGGTCAACCCGAACGATTGGTCCATCACGCCGGTCCCCCATGCTGTTCGAGAAGCTGCCAAAAAGGCTTGGTTCCCTCGAGGAGAATGAGGAGAACGAGTGGTCGCGGCGCGGCTCTCTGTAGTCGGAATTCGGCGGCTTTCCAAAGGGGAAAGGAGGCGGCGGTAAGGCTGGTGGCACGTCCTCAATCTCTTGAACACCCGGTATCGACATGGCGCTTGCACTGGATGAGAGTGAGGGTGCTGAGTGAGGTGCATGGCGGAACCGAGGCGGTGGGTCTGTAGCTATAAGGATAGAAGGGAGACCCGAGGCCTCGGGCCCATGTTGGTGACTGCTGTAATCCATTTCGGATGTGTAGCCAGCCTTAGATACGAGGAGGGAGGGCCGCGGTGATGTCAAGAGCTAGCTGAGAGGGTCGGGTGTGTCGCCACCGGGGGGCAGCTGAGCAGGGGGGATGCTGGGACGCAGGAGGCCCAATGAGACCGTCATTAAGCGATCCGGGAGGCAAGTCGGAAATGAAAACAGGTTTGGTGTGAAGTCTTTGCGCCTCCGGCTACCGAGGACGGGTGAGGGTATTCGAAGAATCAGGTACGAGGTATGCGCAATGGGGTGGCGACTTGGGACCGGGGTTGCCGCTCGTCAGGGGGGAGAACGTGCGTCGATGTTCGCGGGTGGGAATGCCGGCTGTGCTTCTTGGCCTGCGGGAAGCGGTTACGGGGCCGCGAGGATTGGATTGGATTGGATTAGACGGGATTGCCAGCTGGTAACCTGGGGTTGGTTTGCGCAACAGGGTCGAGCAGTGGCCGGGAGCAAGGCAAGAAGAGAAGCGGTTCAGCTCGTGCTGTCGCGGTGTCGCCGGGGGACGGGCGGCTGTTAGAGGGGCCGGCGCTTCTGGGAATGCTCTTTCGGTCTGACGGAACGCAAGGCGAAGGGGTCAAGGCGGGCTTGGACTGGGGCAGCTGGCCGATTACTCCGTGATGTTTCGGGAATTTCGAATTCCACCTCGCGATGTGTGAGAGGACGACGCTGTATTCCGGGGCGACAATGGGAGAAGATGTCCAATGGACCAGACGAAACGGAGAGCGGGCGGTGGGTAAAACATATACATTGGAGGACAAGTAGGGCAACAGCGAAAGCGCCACGGGGTGCCTTATCAGGCGCAGGAGACGTCAACGAGGTGGTGGCAGGTATACCCCCTGTAGAGACCCACCTGCCTCTCTCGCTCGGTAAAGTGGAATCCAGGTCCCTCACAGATGCTCGCAGCTCTCGCAATGCATCCGTATTTGAGTACTTGCAGAGGCATCAGTCCATGCGTCTTACGGAAAATGGAGTAAGCAGGAGCTCGATCTGCAGAGTTTAATGACGGTGGCCAAGGCAGTCTTACTTCTCGTCGTCAGCATTCGCGGGGCAGGCAGACGAGGCCGTCTCAGTTAAGGAAGACCGGGGGCGCTCCAGCAGCATTGACGAGGCAGTTGACATGTATTACAGTAATAGGCCAAGTCACAGTCACTCACGCCCATGACGCCAGATCCCACCAACCCAACCCAATGTCCACCGTTAGGAAGGAGTGCCTGGGGTTCCGGCCTCGTGCGGGCCTCCATGTCTCTTTCTTGCAGCTCCAGGCGGCGGACGGCAACTGCGTAATAATCCCTGCGGCACAATTTAGCGGGTGGGGAACGGGCGGGTCTGGCTCGGCCACAGGGTGCAGGGTTGCATCGCAGGAGACCGGGAAGGTGGGGTGGAGAGGGGCTTGCCTTCCAGGGCTGGGCAACCTTCCTCGCAGGGCATGGAAGATCTGAGTGGGTTCAGGTGGTAGGAGAATTAGCGGGGCGTGGGAAGTGGGGTGTGTGACACGAGGGAATTGCGAGGGTGTCGTCGTATACAGGTAAGACATGCCGCCAAGTACCCTGGCACCGTCCGTCCTGCTCATCGGAGGAAAGTGTACCCGGGCCTGCGGCTTTCTGAGAAGAGATACTTCCTTCCGTACCCTCGTACTGTACAGTACGGACCAGTCACTCCACGGGGTTGTTGATCCTCCCGCCCTGCCACGCCGTTTGGGACCACCGTTTTGCCCCTTCTTTTGCTTGCTCGAAACAGATCTCGACGATCCCGGATCCCCGACCCTCCGGCCCACCGCGATATTATCTCCACACCAATGATGCGCAGCCCAGTTTGCATCCACAACGGTGGTTGGTGCCCGCGAGCGCCCCGAGAGGACAGATCCTGTCGCCTCAGTCTCGAGGCATCATTAGAGAGAGGCCTTTCCGGTGCCTGGTCCCCATCGGGAGCGACGCCGCGCTCTCTCCTGTCACTTCTGGGCAATACGAGGTGATGTGTCAACGCCATCAGGCCAAAGATTCCATGGCACTCTGTTCCTGAAAACCCTGGCCATACAAGCAAAACAAGGTGGGTCCAGCGTTTTCTCTCTCACAGCTGGGCGGGAAGCTTAATCATGTACCCACGGATACAACCTCAACTTTTCACCGGGGGAGATCGCCTGGCAGATGGAATATCTGCCCCGCCAACACCATCCAGGCCGTTCGACTTGGCGAGACCACATTCTCGACGACACCCCCATTGGCTCTCGTTGACATTTTGCACGTGGCAAAAAGAGGGGAACCACGGTCCGTGATGATGACATGATTCTTACCAAGATCGCAGGCCGTTTCGTGCGGCATCGGTCCGTGCATGCCATCTCATTATTACCCGAGGCGGACGGAAAGGCGGCCGGCCGGAGATGAAAACAAGGCTGACGGATAAAAGAACAATGGGACTCGGTAATGCCTTCTCTCGGCCACAGGGCCTGATCGGGCAAGGCAGACGAAGTGACGGGCCATTGTCGACTTGGCAGGGACCATTCCAATGGCCGACCTGGAAAAAAAAACAATAAAAAAAGAGTTCACAGTTTCTCCACTTGCCGGGGCGACTGCGACCACGGCGGCGGCGATCCGCGTCTTGGCCCAACCGTCACCGCCCGTCGCCAGTCCAAGTCATGGACGGTGGCTCAGCCCTACAAGTACCTCATCCTCGGGGTTGGACAAGCGAAGAATCCGGATGCCAAGCGGCTGTGGCGTTCCGCACGTGGCACCGCGTGGGCCGCTCTTGGACAAGGGGAGGCAAGCTCTGGGTGGAGGCTTCGGAAAGTGGCCAGGCCTCTGGCCCAAAAAGGCAGTGGCATCGCATTCAACCGAATCGGGGCGCTGAGACGTCTCACCGGGATCTGGTTCGCGAGATTGTTCATTACCTCACTTGCCGAGTCGCCATTCCCCGACACGGCCGAGTGGAGCCCGTTCCGGCCGGCCATCTTTCCAGGATAAGAAGGCGGTGTGGTTTGGGCCTGGACGGCGCGTGGGGTTCCTCGTCAATAAGCTTTGGAGCTAAGGGGCTCTGGACATGGCCCGACAACACCCTGGACAATGCCCCGAGCATCGCCGAGTAATGCTGCTGGCGAGGTCGAGGACGGACGGTTTCTGGTCCCGAGCGTTCAACAAGTTGGTCGAGCGGACGGGCTGGCGAGTCCGGGAATGCTCTATAACGAGACTGCCGAACACCTTGTGTCGCATCTACGAGGTATTGTTGGGCCCACGGACGAGCGATTGTACGAAGCAACGTCACGAATAGCATGGGGCAATGCGGGAGGGCTGGGATTTTGCATGGCCGGCGTCGAGAACGGGCCCAACGCTCCTTGTCATGCGACGTGATACCCTCCAGAACCAGGAGGTGTTTCGGTGAGAAGTGCCGGTTGTGCGGCAGAAAAGGACGACGCGAACCACTTGGCTCGGTTTTAGCGCGTGCATCCCTGGCACAGGGTTGGTGCGCAGGCATGGACCATGGGTGGTATCCACTCCGGGGTGCGGGAGGTTTTTGAGGAGAGCCGAGGATGAACATGCAATGCTCCTCCCGGATGGACCGGACGGAAGGACGTTCGGCCCTATGGTGGGGCCTCGGAGACGGGGGACCAGAAAAGCGGGGAGCTCGCAACGGTGTCTTGGGTGCCGGTTGAGCTGCCGGGAACAGATCACGGATGTGACGCTTTCGCCAGCGGGCTGATGCCATCACCTTAGAGTGCCACCCGGTGGCAGCTCGCCCTCGCCCCCGATAGGGGACGCGAGGGTTCGGGACGCGGAAAGCGGAGGGGAAATTTAAAATAAAAAAAATTATAAAAAAAAGGGAAGAAAAAGAAATTGGCCAGCGTCGCATGGCTGAGCTAAGATCTTCGCCCAGTCTTACGTTTGGCGCCATCCCTCGCAATATACGACCTGACCGAGAAACGCAGGTCACAAGAGGGCCATCAACCATCATGGTATCGGTATTCGTATCACCCCGACTCATACTCATACGAGGCATAAGCATAAGCAATTCTTCCCAGAATGGCTTGAATCTCCGGGCCACCCCCCGCCGAAGGCTCCTTCGTCTGACAGAAGGGCGTCGCTCTTTGGGCCTGCCCGCAAGGGTCAAATTTCCGCAGTGTCCGAGTTACCTGCAACGACGGAGAACATGTGGACTGAATAATAATATCGAGGCGGGCAAAACGACGGACAAGCACTTGAAAGGGAAGCCGCGCACGTGTGCTGAACGAGCAACGGCACTTGGCTGGACATGTGGGTCTCGCTGGAGGCGCATCGGCGCGGTTCCTGGATTCCCCAGCCAACCTGTTTGTACCTGTACGGCCAGTACACTATGTACAGTACATACAGTATTCGGGAGCTTCGAAGGTTCGTTTCTGAAGACCCAAGATGCCGGAGGTGAGATGTGTGTACTCGGTACAACACTTCCAGCCAACAATGGCGGCGCTGGTAGGTTCCCGTGTCCGATCGCCGTGGCGCAGTCGCAACCCCGCCGATCCAGATCGTCTCTGTGATCGCCCCGCTTTCATCTCTCTCTCTCTGAGCTTCCATCCACCGGATGCCCCCAACCAGGCCCAGGCGTCGAACGAGAGCCACGTTCCGATTCGGCAGAGGATCACGAGCTTGACGGGCCGCGCGAGACGCCGGACAGCGGGAAGCAGGACCCTGTCCGGCTGGACGTGCTGCCTGAGCTCGCCGGCCTTGGTCCGCGAATCGGGGCGCGCAGATGCGCAGGGCCAAGAAACCCCGTCGAATGGTCAGTGTAGCCCTGCCACGCTCGCCCCGCCCCACTGAGACCACGCCCCCCGTCTGGGCCGGGCTGGGTGGTTTGGAGGCCCCCAACCGCCACCAGCGAGGCAGTGCAGCGCCCAGCCAAGGGATTTTCATCATTTCGTCCCAGCTGCCCTGGAGGCTTCATTTCCTCGCTTTACGGCATTTGCAGGGGGGGGGATCTCTCGCGGCCCACAAAAGCCGTGGCGGAGCACAGCAGTTCCCGCGGCAATTTCAGCAATACCTCGTACGATCGCGCTGAACAGCCTTGGATACAAGTATCGTGCGGCGAACTCGTCTTCATATTACCTCATTTGCTCACCGCCCAGAGTCTGGCTCTCAGGGTCCACTCGACCCCCCGCAGAAGTGACAGCGGGGAAACAACGCAACAAGGAGCCACCGCCGTTACTTTGTCTCTCTGGGCCGGCCGGCCTCCATTTGGACAACATGATAGTCGGACTCTTGGCCAATCTGGAAGCCACAACAACTTCCACTTCTGCCGAGAATCCCCTCAAACCTATCCATTTTCGGACAAGATCACCTGCCCATGAGCACTGATCAGCAGGCCTGGGCTTTCTCCTGAGGCAATTCAGGGGTGGGCGTCCCAGTAAGAAGTCGGCCAAACTATGATGCGCCTTGGAATCCCCCGCAGAAGTGGCCAGGCACACTTGTGGTAATGGAGGAATGACGCCACGCCCGGTGCAGCCCTGTTTTCGCAAGCCCAGAATGCCCACAGTTGCCGCCCTGGTCACTGTCCGCCCCTCAATGATCTGCCACAGAGTACGAGGTTGGTCAACAGCACCTTGCGCACCAGGCATGGTTTCCCAGCCGGCCGACAACCGACCCACAGACAATGAACTAATTTGGACGGGTTGTGGCACACCCCTCCTAGCCTGAGCAGTTGGCCTCGCCAGTTGATTGGGACGATCGTATGGAGGGCTGACCGAGGTGCCGCCGCATTGGTCTGCCTGCAATCGCGAGTGGGAACGGCGAGGGACGTCGTCTCACGACGTTCTCCGCTTGCCCATAATGAGAAAAGTAAACGAGCGCCCGGTGGCCGCCATTCTTGCTTTCGTGCGAGTCCCTAGCGTGTTTGGAAAGAAGGGAGTGGGCCTAACCGCCTGGTGAAACGACACAGTCCGAAAACGTTCCGAGTAGCACAAATCACGCTGCTTGTGGGCGTCCGTTAAGCCCATCGGTTGTGGGCCGTCTAAAACCGAGGACGCCGAACCCGAGAGAGAGCTCGGTCAGCCCCTCTTTTTCGTTGCGACGGAGGGATGGGTGGTTTATTGGTATTAGTGCGGCAGGGCCTGTAGGGCTGACCACCACGGCGAGAGCAAGCGTCCAATCGACTGTGACGGGGACGTCGACACCCGCTGCGCCAGCGAACGCCGGCAGCGCGGGAGGGCTGCCACAGAGCCGTTGCGTCCGCGGAGACGTCGTGCTCGTCTCTGCGCTGCGCGGTGACGGCGGTGCCTGAGCCAGGAGGATACAAGGGCTCATCACCGCCGACTTCGCGCTAGGTCGGTTTGGCGTTGGCCGCGGACGATCCGTGTACGGAGCATCCGGCGTGTCTTTCCTTTCCACTTGCTGTGTCGCACCCTGAGTAGGGCCCACTGGGCCGGCGGAGCTCGTCGAGGAACGGGGATCTTCATGTCCCGTTGCTTTTTGCGGCCGCCCGTCGCAGGATTTCTCCAACGCCGCCCTGTCCGCCTTTTAGGGCTGACCCAAGGCTGCTGGTAATAATTCTTGGCTTCCAGGCCCGCCGCAGCACTAAAACGGCGGAACGCCGACAGGGTGCATGGCCCTACAACCTTGTTGTGGAACAGATGGCACGGATGCGAGGCTTTCCCCCCTGCTGCTCACTGCTCTGGGACCAAGTGGTCTTCAAGCAATTCTCTCGGCTGGCAGAGCACCCTTGCTCTCATCTAGTGTGAGTGCGCGTCTCATCTGGTGATCGCCCGCGCGAATCAAGGCAGCGGGATTGCAGCCCACACCAAGACGAACAGCAAAGGGTGGACGCGCAGGACCGCCACGTCCCTCCCACAACAGACCTTGCGTAAGCGTCGAGGCGCAGCGTGTCTCAACGGGCGGGGAGAAACAGAGAAACACGCGAGTATCATGTCTCGGGATCCACACATGGATGGACTCCTCCACCGTGTGTGACTTGGGGCAACTGTTCTCTTCTTCTTGTTCGGTGTCATTTGTCTCACGGACGGTTCAAGACATGTCCCGTGTCAAATTGCCTGGCCTGGCAATTGGACGGGAGCTGGGGCCTCCGTGGGCGTTCACCGTGACGCCTTCTGTTCTGGATTTTGTGGATGACGTGTGAGGCTGTGGCTTTGGCTGCCCCGAGCCGAGACGGGGTTGATGGGGCTCGAAGAAGGGGGGGGGGGGGACGAGATGTTCTCCAGAGCGTGGCCGCTCTGGAACCGCCATGCCCCGACTCCAACTTCTGCTCTCGAGGTTTGCAGGCCCCATCGGTCCAGCGCTCGACTGTCTCAGGCTCGGGGTGGCCAGACTGGTCGCCACGCTGCCACAGGCCGGGAGACACCCGACGCGGGAGCCGACCTCGCCCACCTTGCAGCAACGGAAACGCACGGTTCCAATCTCGGTGTCTTCCTCTCTCTTCCACGTTGGGGGGTGCATTTGCGGCACATGATACTGCGTCTCCTTCACGACTCCCCTCGGGCTGGGGGCACACCCACCAACAGACCCCGGGCCAGAGTCGCGATCACGCACAACGCCCATCCCATCATGACCTGGGAACCGATCGTGCACCAAGAAGTCCGCGGTGGCAGTACCGATGAGATATTTCGCATGACCGATATCGCTGTCAGCAGGTGTTGGCCGGAGCAATATTAGCAGACGTAGAACGTCCCGTTAGAAAGCCAAGATCACAAAGCAGCTAATGGCAAGTTTGTTTTCGGTACATTAGAGGGTTTGCCTTCCTCGTTCAGTGATGACGAGGCGCCGCGGCCAAGGAAACAAACGAAGAACGTTAAAGCCACGACTGGTCGATACGAGTCAATAGTGCTCGCTCGCTCGCTCGCGCGGATATCAGCTCTCGACTCGGTCTCCGCGGCCAGACCAGAGCGCCGGCCCACGCCCAAGTCCTGGTTCTCACTCAAGGGCGACCTGCATCTTCGCCTTCAGCGTGGCGGCTCTCATGTGTGCGTCCAACCAGCCGCACCATTCCCACTGACGTCACTGTCGGTCCATGATCCCAGGGCTGAACACCGGATCTGCGTTCTTCTCGCCCCTGGATCAGGACCTCTGCGCCACATCGCCCGAGCTGGGAATCCCCCTTTTCTTGGGTGAGACACAATTTGCGATTTGAACCCGGACCATGATCACAGTCCCTTTCGGCCGGACCACAAGTGCCAAGTAATCCGTGCCATTCACACGTGGAGAAAAGAGCCGAGCTGCGTCGGGCGCATCCGCGCGCGGAACCGCCGACGCCGTGCATCTCCGATCTCCTGCAGCCACGTCAGAATTTTCTTTCTCTCTAACACACATGTTTTCCCACTCCTCAGGAACGCGGAAGGTTTTGCAATGGAACGTAGCACACAGATCCAGCGCCTCGGGACAACGATACTAACATGTATTGTCTTGGCTCCCTCCTGCGCGCCACCCGCCCGGATCCCGGCGTGGCAGCCCTTGCCGCAAACCGAAGCCACACAGGCCGCCGCGTTCCAGGATGCCGTCTCTGGGATCTGCAATCTCCCTGGCGGAACGCCTCGCTGGGCGATACACCATTATCCAGCCGCCCCTGAAACCAAGCGCGGACGAATCGCTTCCTCAAAGCTAAGCTTAATATCCTTGCTTAGCCAGCCACTCGACTCGTCTCCGTCCCTCCCCACGGCGCACGCCACTCCCCCCTCCCCGCGGATTGGCTTGGCTTCGCTTTCAATCGGACGGCTGTCCGTTGGTGCCATGGAGATCGGCCCTGTCGATCAACACGCTAATCATAACGGGCCGACCTTCAATCAGCTCGGCGATGGGCTGCGGGGCGCTTCGAGGGATCCCTTGCGATGTTTGTTTGCTACCGGCACTCGGGAATGGGATTAATGAGGCCTGTCGAACCCCTGGCGCCGTTTAGCAGTCCAATGAGACCTCCCCATGTTGGTGGTGCGAAAATGGAGCCCGTCCATAGGGAAGAGGCTTTCCTAGTCATAGGAACAGGGGTAAACCATCCTGCCTGGAGGCCACGGGATGAAGACTCCGTGGGGTTCTTCACTGTGGCGGATCAAACACCGCTCGAACCCCCCTCGGAGATGCACCCCGGTGCTCAGCCGCGAACCCCCCATGCCATATCCCTTGTGTCCCTGCCTCCCTAGCTAGGGGCCGGCTCGCAGCAGCACATAATCCGCCTCACTACTACGTAAAAGGGGCGGTCCGCTCAACGAACGACGACGCAGTTGAACATGACTTGCGTCGGTGGGACACCTCGTTCTCGTAGCCACTGAGCTGGGTCTGTTATGATCCGGCGGGGGATGGCCCGAGAGAGGGCTTTCCACCTCGTCATGCATTGACACCCCCCCCCCCCCCCCCAGTGCCAATTCGGGCTTGCCAACATCTTATGCTCGTCCAGCCTTGACCTAGTCTGTGCGGAAACCCCTTAACCCCGCGCCTTCACACGCCACTGGCTTGGAAGACCCCCACGTTCCTCAGTAGATCTTACCGAGAAGTTGGGAACTTGACATGTGGCGTTGTGCAAGTGTTCAGCTGTGTCGATCAGCAGGGCGAGAACGTTTTCTTTCTCCGCGGAATAAGTCCGATGAGCGCCGGGGTGAGCAGCCCTCCCAACCTTTTGCTCGATAGACACTTCTGTGGATGGGCGCATGTGGCATCTCAGTGGGTGTTCTGTCATTCTCAGCGACTATCCGTCCCTCCCTTGACCCTGAATTCCATGCCAACTCTATACGGAGGAGGTGAGAGTATCACCCAGAGCCGCCGGGTTATTACAGGTGTTGTAGACGGGGCGCTCTCAGGACCTAGACTGGCCATTGCACATCTACTATTAAGGCGCGAGTAGCTTTTTGGACGGCATGCCAGTGGGCCAAGTGCCCACTCCAATGGAGCTGAAGAGGTTCTACCCCCCTCTCCTATGCCGCATTCCACCCTACCTAGGAGAAGCAAGGCCGCAGTGCCTAGGTACTCGGGGAGAGTTTTCCAGACAAGTAGATGTAGACTCGCGGCAGACACAGCTAGGAAACCCACAAGGAGAAAGGCCCGAAGTTCGTCGCCATCTCAAGACACTGTATGCTGGCGTCTCGCTTCACCTTTCACGTATTAATCCCATGTAATAGCCATTTGGATGCGCATTGGCTGTGCCGCGGACCAAAGCCACAGTGGAAGAGGCATTGAGGCTGGGAATTCACTGATATGGGCGTCGAAGGCAATTGCTACGTCGTGAGGCCATTTGCAGGTGAGATGCACGACATGTGTTAGAAGCATCTTGGAGTCGACAAACATCTTTTGTCCGTCGGGTGCAAACTGTCTAGGATCATTATATACATTTCCGGCGTCTATTTTAACTGATAATCGTAGCCGCCCCCTTTTACCTTCTCACTTCTTTCTCCTGTGTCGCCCATGAAGGACCCAAGGAGATTGGGGGACTACTGTCGGACGACTTGCCTTGTCGATGTGAGTTCATACCATGGAAATCGGGGAGCAGGGGATGATGAAAACTTTCTAGATATTCAAGAGGTCGAATCTCTTTTCTGACTCGTAGAGGAAACAGGAGAGTTGTTGAGAGAGGCGAGGTTCTTACCCCATTTTCGATTTCGACACATTCGCTTTTATCACTTCGTTCAAGGATATAATAAGAGACGGAGGATACCAGAACCCCTAATAAGGACTCAGAATAACCTACTCTCCTGGTAGTTCCCGGGAAGAGGTGTTGGTATATACCAGTCCAACCACTGAGCCTGCTTCTCGAGCGAAGGCGTTTTAAACGATGCCGTCCCTGGATGCCCCTGCCACTGATATTTGAGAGCCCTGTACCATACAACAAGGCCGTCAGAGAACATGACATCGGAGCAATGACCCAAGCCAGCGCCACTGTTTAAAACCAGAAGGCTTGTAGCGATCATCGAGAACAAAGCCCGCAGTTAACTTGGGTCCAGCTCTTCAATATCTCAGAGATTTTGAGCTCACTTGCCTCTGCATTTAGGTAAAAACTTCTCTTAGAGGCAGGTAAGGGCTCTCATCCCTTTGTGCTCATCGGCCCATGTAGCATACGAAGCGTAAAGCTTCATGTTCCTGGGGTCCATAGGTGGTACTGATATGGGGATTCAAGCAGAGATATAGTTGTATCCTCTGAGCGATGAAGTCTAGTACGTACCGATGTCGTCAATATGAGGCCGGGTCGGCGTATTATTCTGGGGCGCATGTCTTTATACCCTGCTATCCACGAACTCGTCCCTTACCTTACTCTCTGGCTAATATTTTACAAGGGCGGCACCGTGGGGACAGACTTATTCAAGGAAACGAAGACTAGAACACAATGTGTCTTCTGGAGCGCCACAACTGCAAGCGCATACGAAAGGAACTTCTGATCGATAGTCGGATGCACCTAATTCAAGAGGGCTGACAGGACTGAGGGAGGAATGCTCGTCTTAAATGACCTTTTTCCAACGACGGGGGTGCTTTGGGGTAGAGTGCCTTGTTCTTGTTCAGGGGCTTCCGCGACCTCTTTAGACGACACCTTGCCACAGACGACGGCTAGGGCGGCAAGGTAGAGGAAGTGTGATATTGGATAGGAAACGCTGGAAAAAGTGACGAGTGTCTTTGACTGTCGGTTTTCTGTTCCACTAAACTATGCATTACAGGTTTTACATTTCCCGATAATAGGTTGGATTCTGCGTGACTGTTAAGATACGTCACGAACTGTGTTACCTCTAACCTCATTCAAGGAACCGGCTCGCAGTGCCAATTCAGGCTTCCCCTTCTATAACTTTCCTAAGGAACATCTGTCCCCCCTCCCCTGATGCTCGGCTCTTTGTCATGGCTTTCTGGCCTGCCACGTCCCCGTGGCCGGGACCCCGACTGGCCTGGCCAAGCATGCACATAGGAGCTAGAATTACAAATTGATAAGTTGAAGACAACCTTCCACCACCGAGCACTGTCTCCGGGGCTGAACGGACCCCGAAGCCCCGTGTTCAACAATTTGGCGCTGGGATCCGGAAGGCTGGTCCAAGGGAGGTGGAAACCATGTGTCATGGCCCGGGCCTTTCCGTTGGAAGGTTTTCGCCCGATCGGGGATGGCGTTGCCGGCAGGTGGGGAAATTGCCGACTTATGCCCTGTTCCAGACTAGCTCGTCCGGAAGGGCGGAGAGCAGGAAAAATATTGCGGGGGCCCACAATGAACTTCTGTCAAGCTCCGTGCTTGTGTCATCGGCGCCCGGGGGCGGAGGATTGAGGATTTAACAAACGTCTCTGGCTCCATGTTCGCCCCTTGGCCTCTCAACGTCACGACCGCGTCTCTCCCCCCCTCAACAGCGTACTGTCTCTCGCCAAAGCCTATGCAAAATGGGGACCGAAGAAGACAAGTCCGGGTGCGATACACCGGCGGAACCGGAGGAGCCCCGGTCCCGCGGAGCCTCCACACGGGGACCGAGCGATGCCGAAGCCCAGCCCCAAGAGATAGACGTCGAGGTCCTGGGCCGCCAACGTCCAGCCGTATTCAAAACAATATGGGCGGAGCTCGGCTTTTGCTTCTCTCTCGTAGCTTCCATGCTCATGGCGGTGTGCACCCCCTGGCTCCAACCACCTTCTCAGGTAGTCCACTAACACTGACCAGGAATTCTTCGTGAGCGGGTTCCACATCGTTCTCCCCCCACTATCGGAAGCCCTCTCCATACCTTCAGCCTCCCAAACATGGCCGTCAAGCGTCTTCTCTCTCGTCGCAGGCTCATGCCTGTTGCCCCTCGGCCGGCTCAGCGACATGTACGGCGGTTATCTCGTTTTCAACTGTGGCCTCATCTGGTTCGGGATCTGGGCCATGGCGGCAGGCTTCAGCACTGACTACATCATGCTTGTCGTTTTCCGTGCCCTCCAAGGGCTTGGGTGCGCCGCCTTCCTCCCAGCAGGGATCATGCTCCTTGGCAAGACGTATCGCCCAGGTCCCAGGAAGAATCTCGTCTTTGGCATATATGGTGCCTTCGCGCCCATCGGATTCTTCTTCGGGATTTTGATCGGTGGGGTCGCTGGACAGTACCTGGTATGGAGCTGGTACTTCTGGATAGGTGCTATAGTCGTCGCCATCATCGTGGCCATGTCTCTTGTGACCATCCCACAGGACTATCGCGAGGCGAACCCGGGTGGAGTCGTCAAGATGGACTGGGCCGGCGCGCTTACCATCGTTCCAGGGCTCGTGCTAGTGGTGTTCGCTCTGACGGATAGCTCCAGCGCCGCGAACGGCTGGGCGAGCCCGCAGATTATCGTCACGCTAGTTGTGGGCGTGCTGTTCCTTTGCGCCGCCATCTATCTCCAAGGCTGGGTCTGCAAGAACCCGCTTCTTCCCGCAGACCTATTCCGGCCGAAGTACATGAAGCCAATGGTATTTTCGCTTTTCCTAGTCTACGGCGGCTTCGGGATTTTCCTCTTCTACTCGAGCTTCTAGTAAGTTGGCATTGCCCCTTTACATTCTCCCATACCATCTCTATACTATTTGGAACTAACAGTCCCGTAGTATCGAGCTAGTGATGCACCAAGAACCAATCATCACGGCAGTGTGGTATATTCCCCAAATCGTCGGCGGCCTCCTAATCGGAACCATCGGCGGCGCGACACTCCACCACTTCCCGGGCCGCGTTCTGTTCGTTTTGTCTGGAGTCGGCCACATAATGTGTGCCCTACTTTTCGCCATCATGCCCCGTGGCGTCGGATACTGGCCCTACGTATTCCCTGCCATGATATGCAGTACTATTGGCATCGACATCACATATACCGTCAGTAATATCTTCATCACCACGAACCTTCCGGCGCGTCACCAAGGCCTTGCCGGTGCCGTGATAAATAGCATGATGTTCCTGGGAATTAGCTTCTGGCTGGGCATAGCCGACATCGTGGTCGGTGCAACGGCGGACCGCGGCCTGAGGGGGAGTTACCAGTCCGCGATGTGGCTGGGCACCGCGCTGCCGGGTCTTGGAACGATATTTTTCCTCTTCATGAAGATCGGGTACGCAAAGAGCGACCTGACGCTCGAGGAGCGCCAGAAGCTGGAGGCTGAGGCGAGAGGCGAGAGTGCCACCGATTCCCAGCTTCCCGGGGACGCTGGGATGAGCGAGGTGCAGAGGCAGGATACGAGGGCCTCGCGGGCTTCGCGGGCATCCAGAGGGTCGAGTCGCATTGACAGACAGCTCACTTTCCATCCGTGACGACGCGAGCCGTGGGGATCTCTACTACTTTGAGGCGTTTGGCGTTGTTTTGGGTATTTATCATCTCTGCTCTTTTCAACAATACCAGTTCGAGGACGGATGCTTGGGCTTTCCTCAAAAGGGGCCAAGCATGGGGGTATCTGCATTCAATGGCGGCATGGTTACGCATTTTCGCAGAGATAGAGACGCATATATTTAGACGACGGGGTTTGCATTGTATTGGTGTTAACCGCCAGTGGCGCACGCTGGTTCTCACCACCTCTCGATGAAATCCACTATGTAGAAGCTGTTTATGAAGCCCACAAGTCAAAGCTCTCTGTTATCTCATAGCCACAGAACAGTTTATCTTGCTGACCGCCAGTCTCCCGATGCCATCCCTGCACTACCCCCATCTTAGCTCACAAACCTGAACTCCAATCTCCGACTGGCTTTGTCCGTCGTGGTGCTGAGATATGTCTCTTTCTCCTCCGCCGACATCGCCGTCCATTTACTCTCCCGTCTTTTGTTTCTCCACGTGTAATAAAACTTGACACCGACGTAGAGGAAGATGTTCAAGACATTGATGCCAATCAATACCCTATTTCCTCTCCGGTACTCCGGCCGGTCATCCTCCCGGTAAATATTCGCGCTAATGATACTTGAAATCTGCACGGCCATGTTATATACTGCCTATTGATTGATATCAGTGTCTTGGACATCCTTCTTTTCGTGGGTGTAGAGACTAGCTTACCGCGGACACAGTCCGGTTGCGGACCGAGTTGGAGTTGCGGCTGGCCCAGCCAACCTGCATGGGGTGCGGCGTCGGGTACGAGAGAAGGACGGTGACAATTGCGTAAGATGCCCACTTATTGGCGTCAGAGGGCAAGACGGCGAGAGGGATTAGACAGGGAAGGAACCAGAACTGGACCAAGAGGCCGGGGATGGCGCGTTGGTTGATTCGTTCTGATATGAAGGTAAAAATGAGCATCTGCGCGGCGTCCAGTGTCAGTTAATGCAGCCATTTACCATGGACAGCTTGGGTACGATGAGCCGAAGCTTGATAATATGGATGGAGGAGGGGGCATACATTGACTGTAGTTGCAACTTGACAAGGTATACTGAGAAGATTGGAATCGAAAGTGCCAAAACCCAGTTCCCGCAGAGTCAATGTAAGATACTGATCCGGCGGACTCGCTGGAATCCCAAATGTTATTCCCAGGGCGAAGATCGGCCAGAGATCGAAGTCACAGAGGGACTGCCACAGGAGCTTCGGCGTAATGGCCTGCCGATTGTGCATGTCGCTTTTAGAAGGGTCATCCCGTAGGATTCGGTTGACCATGACCTTCTCTTCCCGCTCTGTGAACCAGCCCTTCTTGCGCCACGGGGCCCGTGTTTGCGTCGGGGACGGCACCATCTGGAAGATGGACCATACTCCGATAACAAGGGTGAGGATACCTTCGAGGAGGAATAGCCTGTTGCATACTTATCAGTCTGGCTGGTATTATCGTCTAACATGGGAAGAGAAAGTCCGCTCACCATCTCCAACCCTCGTAACCGTGATAGCCACGCAGTCGCAGCAGGCCATAGGCCAACAGGGGGGCGACAACGTCAGTTAGACGATTTGCCATCCAGAATAGGGCAAGGCGGAGAGGCAACTCGGTGCCTTTGAAAAAGTAGGACATGTACTGGAAGTAGGTGTATTAGCGATTGTAAACAGAATTGCCACGTTCGTCGGCGCTACCGCCGTGCAACAACATACCAACACTATATCGGGGATGAAGCCCCCTTGAAGGAGCCCAATGAGAGCTCTACATGCTAGGAACGACGACCGACCCTTCAACCAGAACTGGGAGGCACTAACGAAACTCCAAAGACACATCTGCGCGGGTATCCATCTGTCACTACCAGGGGGTGGAGTTAACATAAGGCCCGTCTTCACTAACGTAGCGGTTCCAATGAGGATGGAGGATGGAGGATGGAAAAAGAGCTTGCACTTACGGTCCAATCTTCTTGCTAACCAACTGGCTCGGCAACTCCGCGAGTAAAAAGGCCACTCGGAATACCGTCTGCCCTAGGTTGTAATCATTTGTATCCAGCCCCAGGTCATCTAGGAAGTTGTCTGTGTTCGCCTGGCTGATGTTGCTCCGGTCCAGGTCCAGGGCGAAGAACGCAATGGCCGACCACGCCGTCACCCGCCAGTCGATCTTCCTGATGAGCGGCGTCTCCTCGGCCCAGGTCCACCGGAAGGACGGGTCGAAGCGGTGGCGGTTCTCGTACTTGTCGTTCGGCTTGTAGTGCTTCAGGTACTCCGGGTCATCAAATACGGAGGGCTGGGTGGCGATATCGCCTGGCTTGTGGTTTTTCCTCCGGCGCCAGAGGCTGGAGATGTTGGTCTCGAGGCGCTCGGCGGGCAAGGGCTGGACCTCGGCGCGGGGACGACCTTCTTCTCCGGACTCGTAGTCAGAGGCCTTGTTGCCAATACCACTGGGCTTGGAGTCGATCTCCGCTGGAGTGGTAGCGACACCTGAGACTGCCTTTTCTTCTGACATGTCGACCGCTTTACTTTCCAGCCGGAGGGGTACGCTTAATCTCACTTAATTCTGGAAGCCGCTGGGTAACAGCGTGGAGCCTAACCCAGTTTATATGACCTGTGCTACCGACGGTTTACTGATCCGGGCCTGCAAGGTCAATTCTAATATTGTACTGATACTTGAGCCCATTACCCCTGTGAAGGATGATGTTAGAATCCCGGCGTGTTGTGCCATCGACTTTGGACGCTTGGCGACAGGCATCATGTATCACTGGACATCTCGAATAAACGGCCGTCACATGCTACACCCTATAGACAATATATGCTCTCTGCCGCGTCAAAGCTGTCCCGTCCACTCTGGTAGTTGGTCGGAATGTGCTGCTTGGTCATGCGATTTCCCCGAATTTACCTGGATTTCGGGGCGTGCAAGTCCGCCGAGCTCTCAAGCGAGGTGCTACGGCGCGACTCCAGCCCCACAATGAGACACGCTTATCATTCGGCCGCCATATTATTGGAAGCCGTTGAAAACCTGCAGATCGGGACGGCAGCCGCGAGCATGGCGAGATATTTCCGGCATATGACGCGTCCGGGATCACTGCGGGGCATGCCGATGCCGGGTCGGGTCCGGGGATAAGAATGGGGTCGGTAAACGGTATCTGTATTAATAAAGGGGTACATGGCGTGTTGACCGGGATCAAAGAGCCCCCACGCCGAGTTCTGAGTATAGACGATGCCTGTATTATGGCTGGAAGGTGGTGGTGATGTCGTGCCCGCTAGACGCATGAGGTGATCTCTTCAGACGATGGCACAATTGCGGATATCCAACGTGAGGGATCAGTATGCTACGCGAGTCCGAACTCGGAGATTATGGTTCCTATTTATTGTTATTCTGGGCTTGAGATGCTCTGAAGAGCCTTGCCTTGATCCACATATTTGCTCTTATCTGTGAAGCGCACTGACCTTGGCAAATTGCTCCCTCAACCAAATCCAGCTAACACGTTGTGACAAACATGTCTACTACTGCGACGACGACGACGGCTACTGCCGAAGCCACCTCGGTCAAACTGACTGCGGCCTACGACGCGGATTACCACAAACAAGTAAGCCAAAATAACGTGTAAGACCCAAGGCCTATATAAACTAACTTGTCCCTTCAGTACAAGTTCAACGACTATCTTCCTGTGTACGACGAGGAAACCAGTTTCCCTCCTCTCCAGCCCTTTGAATTCAACGACCGCGGCCTCGTTGCGGACAAGAAGCACCGTAATCTTTTCGCGGACGAGAAGAACCTCAACGTCACGAAGCTCACTCCCGTCATCGGGACTGAGATTCGCGGTCTGCAGCTTTCCGAGCTAGACGACCGCCAGAAGGATGAGCTCGCCCATCTAATTGCAGAGCGGGGAGTCGTTGTTTTCCGTGATCAGAACTTCAAAGACATAGGTGTCGAGAAACAGAAGGAGTTCGCGCGATACTTCGGTCCGCTACACATCCACGTAAGACAGAGCCTGCCCTCGCGAATTTCCTGTTGCGGTAAAGAAACGCGGAATAGACTAACACGCTGTAGCCCGTCGGTGCCCACGTGAAGGATAATCTCGAGATCCACAACATCTACCTTGGCCCGGACAACAAGGACAGGGTGCAGCGCCGTGGGGACAGGCTCACTTCAACAGGCTACCACTCAGACGTGTCCTATGAGAGGCAACCCCCTGGAGTCACACTGCTTGCCCTTCTCTCCGTACCCCCAACTGGCGGCGACACGGCCTGGGCATCCCAGACCGCAGCGTATTCTCGCCTCTCCCAGCCTATCAAGACGCTTCTTGAAGGGCTTAGGGCGGAACACAGCGGACACCCACAGGCCGAGGGCGCGAAGAGGAGCGGCAAGTTTGTGCGCAGGGAGCCCGTGACGACACAGCACCCCATTGTGCGAATCCACCCTGTACGTTTCCCGTTGTGGGCTCGGTGTGCAAGCCGTTCCAAAACTGGCGTTTCTAAATCTAACTCATGGGGCTTCCCATTTGTAGGCCACTGGACAAAAAGCTCTATATATCAACCCGGGCTTCACTAAGCGAATCATCGGGTTGAAGGAGGAAGAATCCGATGCTCTTCTGAAGCTCCTTTTCAGGGTAAGCTAGTCTGGGAACATCACTGTAACTCCAAAACGTCACTCTTGCTAATGAAGAATCATCTATAGCACATCACCAACGGTCAAGATTTCCAAGTCCGCGTCAAGTGGGAGGAAGGCACCGTATCGCTGTGGGATAACCGTGTCACGGCCCACACTGCCATCTCTGACTACAACGTCGACAACCCGCAGGAGGGATATCGCCATGGCATCAGATTTACTACGTTGGCGGATAAGCCTACCGGCGTCAACGGACTTGAGTCGGTCATTTGAGAGTGTAGCCGTGCTTATATTCAAATTTAGCAAGTGAAGAGAAACAGCCCGGCCACCGAACGGCCCTGGTTCCCCAATGGCAGCGGCCTGAACCGCGTTCGTCCGGGTTTTGACATTCTGTTTTACCACAGTCTGGAGAACACCATGCACTATTGTGACGCTTACTTGTTGCGTCTCATGAAAATCGTAGGGAGCAGTGGAATAAGTACATCTAGCGGTGGTTTTGCCTCTGAACCGTTATCCTGCCAATCCACCCACGACCCTCCTGCTTGTCCGCAGACAACATCTCAGAAAATCCTTATGAACGGGGAAGGGAAAAGATCTAAAAGGGCAGTTCAAAAGGCAAGTCGATATCTAGACCGTACGCTTCAATGGCCTTATCAAATAGCCCGCTAACCTGGTCCACCATCCCTTGCGCAACCTCCTGCAGGTCCTCAGGCACCTTCTCGACAACGGCGGCAGATAGGCTGTCCGTCTCCTTCTTTTGCAACTTCAAGTTGATAAGGATGATTGGGCTAAACAAAAGCTTGTCGAACTTGGGCTTCGTATTTTCGATCGTCGTGAGAGTGTTCTCGATATCCGTTGTCAGGCCCTGCATGGCGGCCGCAAGCGCAACGGCTTCCTCCAATGTCAAAGGCTCCGACTCCTCAGCCACACTGCCCGCCTCTTTTGTGTCGCTCAAAAGACCCACGGACTTGGTTACAATTGGGAGGGCATCGAAAAGCTCGCCGGACCATTCGGCGACAGTGTTGTTGAGCTCGGCCGACGACGTGCTGAGGGTGCCGAGGGACTCGACGATGGCAGCACCGTCGGCCGCCGCAGTGGCGATGGCAAGGGAAAAGGCTCCGAGGATCGTTGTGGACAACATGTCTTTGATGTATCAGACACCGTAGATTATTGCTGAGACCTTATTGGTGAATTAAGTAGTAGATCGACCCGGGGATTTGCACGATGCTGTGAATGAGGAAGTCAAGGCCCGAGGGCTTGTGCTTCTCCGGCTGTCATTACAGTCCTTTTATGAGCTAATGGCGGACCCCTATTTACTCATACCTGAGGGAAACGGACATGTTCCGCACCTTCTACTCTGGGTTGGGCTACATTTTCCATGTGTGATAGGAGGCCTCGGTAGCTTATGATCGGCCCCGCGCTTCCTCGGGAAGTTCCTACAACGGCTTAACCTGACCGTGTCCTCCGCCAATTACAACGGACGAATACTTTCCGTGCTTTCTTTGGTCTGCGTAGGGCTGCATTTGACAATGTCAATACACGTATTTCGCAGGCCTCGGTGGCATATGATTTTCGACGGCGCCTACCCCGCAAACCTAATTTAAAGGGGGGCTGCAGGATTACGGACTAACTGCATTGGTTCCCATGGGCCGGAGAATCCCGCAATTAAGGGTAACCTTGACTTACAACTCCACTCGGAGGGGGGCTTTATGCGGAAGGCTGGTCAATAACGCACCGAGCCAAGAAGGTCCAGCCTCAAATGTCGGCCGACCTTGCCGCGCATTTTCTTACATGGCGCTTTATACTGTCTTATGCAAGTTGACGTCTCAGTGTATCACTGCAGGGCGTCCCTCTATCTCGGTTAGGAATTAGCGAGAAGGAAGGTATGGACGGGGTGGCGGGGCATGATGGCGTGTAAGAATGTCTTGGTTGGAACCACGGGAAGAGGACCCGGCACTGGAAAGGGAACCCACCAAGATGTGTAAGATGTTAAGATCCGCAGGAAAGCGAGATCAAAAGCATTGACAATCAGTTTGAACTTAGCGCCAATGGGTCGTTAGTTTTCCTTGTACTTCCAGGTCCTGAAGCTTCTGATACTGCCAGGTCGTGGTTGCGCGACGCACCGTGGCTCTGATTATTTGAACTAACCTGCATGATCCTTTAGTCGGATTGGTGATCTGGCTAGAAATAGCGTGGGAGATGATGTATCTTGAGGGTTGGATATCGCGGCTTGGGAAAAGAGACGGGATTGGAGCCTAGTGGCAAGAAAGATAGAGGCCACAATTGTCCAGTGTTGACACCTTTTTATGTTCTCTTCATGTTAGACTAGGCTGGTGTGTCAAGAGACGATTTATATCGCTTCACTGGAGGGACTCCTACACGCCCGTGCCCTTCCCAATGAAGGCATTGCACAGCATAGTTATACCTCACAATCCGAGTTGTATAGGCCCCCGAGCTAGCTATGCCGCCTCTTCCTCTTCTTACACCTAGTCGGTGGGGCAGACTCCAGTGCCTCACACTCAACGAGCTTATTGGTGATGCCCAGGGCGCGAATCGTTACAATTCCGTTCGGCGCCGGCTCTGTGTCTGATTGCATGGAGATCCGGAAATCGATGTTCAGAGTACCGGACCCGGTACCGTCCCCTGGCGCCGTGCAGACGGACCCAAATTGTGTTTGGTTCTCGGAGGTCAAGAGAAGCGGATCCGTGAGGTAGAACTGATCCACCGGGGTTTCTTCGTCATTCGGCCAGTACTTCCCGCTTTCAAACTGCATATTTGTTAGTCCGTTTCGTATTATATGTATTCGTGGCACAAGCGTTCATGCGGGACGCTCAGCTCAGTTTCTCAGGGGCAACAAACTCACGACATTATCCTCGTCCTCGCTCCAGTAGACGGACGAGTTGAAAACAGCCGTAGCGCCCTGAAGAAGGTAGATGTACCCCTCGGCCCTCACATCATTGATCTGAAAGCTCCACCCTTCTGGAATCCCGACGATCTCCATGCTTATCTTGCACCCGGCCTCTGTCTCGATCTCCTGGGTCTCGGACCAACCCAGGTACGCGTCGAAGTTATTGAAGCTGTAGACACCGAAGCTTCCGTCTTCCTCCAGTTCGATCGTCACACTGGCTGTTTCGTTCTCCGACGCCCTGGCGGGGCACCCCGAGCCCTCCCATGTGATGTTTTCGATTATGGGGTTGGTGGGAGGCGTGGCGGCCGGTTCTGGCACCTCACTTGTCTCCGAGGCCGGCGGATCAGTTGGCTCCGGTGCGGGGGTCTCGCTCGTGGTTGTTTCCGCGGGTGGGGCCTCTGTGGTGACAGGCTCCTCTGGGTCGTCAATGTCGTCGGCAGCGTTCTGATCGCTGGGGCGAATGGGAATGCCGAGATGCATGGAATCCTTCCCGGTTCCGCTAGCGAGGCGTGCCAGTGCGCCTGGAAAGGCGGCACAGAGAAAGAGGAGCCCAAATTTCACGCTTCTCATGGTGGCGACTGCAAAGAAGAATAGAGCTGCTGCGAGACGTGGCAGTACACGACAGGGACGCCACGAAGCGCAGCCGGCAAGGGAGGACGGACAGCTTTATTTCAAGAGACCCTTATCGGTCGGAACAAACAAATTGGATCGCCGGTCCACCACTCTGGAAACCTGATCGTGTGGTTGGGCACGGGCCGTTCGGCTGAATGGGCCGGCCTGTAAACGTCTAATAAAGAGACATTACCCATCCCAACTCGCAGCCGCGTCAACCCCACACTTCGACGATCTCACCCCGGCAGATGAACCCCCTCAGTAGTTGAGCCTGATATCTATTCCTCGAGACACTTGCATTGGACGCTGTGGCCCCCTATCATCTTATCGCCCAGGGAGGGAGACGTTGCCCCTAGCCTTGTCTAGAATTCTTGGAGATAGAAGCCCATAGAGGATTGTCGTGAGTGCTCCTGAGGCGCCTTAGGCGCTAGTATTCGCGAATAGCGCCGAAGGGTGTCTCGGAGGACGTGCCTGGCAACAGACGTAGTGGGAAGTACAATGTATGACACGAGGTGGACTATTTAAAGCGAACGAATGCCTGGATTTAGTTCAGCCCAACCGGAATGGCACTCGGCTAACGTCATTGATTGCAGTCGTGACGGGATGCAGCCCAAATCACCAAGGAGTTGAATTTGATGAAGTCCTTTTGTCAGGGAGCCATAGTGGTGCAGCTTTGCCGCTCGGCTTGCTTGTTTCGAACAAATGTGATCAGCCCTGAGTCGTCCAAAAGATATCCCTCGTTTCTTATTTTAGCCCCCTTGTCGACGGATGGACCCCACGGGCCATGTAATAGGAGTCATTCTTCGGCATTGAGCCCTGGATTCCAATGATATGGCAGCAGCCACCAAGAGGACCTATTCCGCCCGACCGAACCCGGCCCCGAGTCAATCCCTCTCCGGCTCCGGTTCCGAGGACGGACCGGCCCGGGAGCCTGGATCAGCTGCTGGCAGCCGGCTCGTCAACACCACGTCGCCCTGACTAATTGCATCACAGTTTCAGCTTGCAGCCTGGCGTGCTCGGTGCCCGTCGCGCTCTCCAAAAACAATCAAGCTTGGGATCCGCAAGCCCGTCTATATCAATCAGACAGTTTTTACCATCGCTGCTCTGTCTGTGGGCTGCTGGCCTCTTGCTCCGCCGGGATGCTGAGCGGGATCTCAATCGCCAGGCGAGGCATAGCACGCGACCTGCTCTCGACCGCGCAACAAGTGCAGCCATGCGGCGTCGACGTTTCTCTGCGACGCGTCCTGCAGTGGACCTCACCCGCCGCGATCCATTTCGACAACGCCCGCCGGCGATCAGCCAATACCTCCGAGATACCCTTCGCTGGGGAGGAGGACACGGTCAAGCTTCCCCAGGCGGCCTACCTTGTCGAGTTCAACGAGACCGTCGACATTCCCCTGGACTGCATGGGCCAGCTCTTCGTCAGGTCGTCGCTGTGGCGTGCTGGCGCTCTGGTCTCGGCCGGAGTCATCGACGCCGGGTACAAGGGTGCCCTCGGCGCTGTTCTTGACGTGAGGAACCCGAAAGGCTTAATCCTGGGCAGAAATGCGAGGATAGCACAGATTACTGTTCACAAGCTTGATGAGAAGGTGGATGGGTACAGGGGCATATACCAATCGTCGGCGAGCACGGTTGGCCGAGATGGTGAGGCGTCGTCGGGTGGGGATGAGAAGAGCTGGACCTTCATCGGCGAGGGAGGCCGGCCGGCTGCTTCGTGAGTGTGCTAAAAGTGACGCGGGCAGGGTTGGCATGGCTGTTCCTGCCAGGTTTGGGATTCACGGCGCAATACTTCGACTTCAAGCCCCTCGCATTTAGGCATTCCATTGTATTCTACTAATTACACTCCGTATACATCGCGCTACCCAGCAACTGTACCGTCGTACTTTGTGTCCCAATCGCTCCCCTGCCGGTGTCCTTCCTCTAGCTGTGCGACGCCCGCCTCGATTCTATCTTGCTCTCTTCGTCGGTAGAGGTGGCGCTCGTCCTCCTCAAGTGTAGGAAACTCGGGTCTACATGTGGATGATAGTGGCCCTCCACCACCGGCGCCTGGTATACGGTGTCGTCAATGTTGACGAGTGGTTTATCGCTCATGTTGGCAACAAATTCAAAAGGACATGTATTAGAGAAGGGTTGTTATCGAAAGTTGTCAAGTAATATGTATCTTTGAATGATGTTTAATCTGTGGTGTTCATAGCGTTTAATTGTGGGCTGCATCTATTTAAGTTGACGGTTCTGCCCTCATTCGTAAACTTGCACGTTGATACCACACGACCCTCAAAACAGGCCCCAAGTGGGCGGAGAAGAGGCAAGGTTCTCCTCACGTTTTGTAATAGTCGTGAGACCTCCCACGGCATTCCAGAATAGATAGGTTATATGGGGAGACTTGTGGCGCCCGTGTCCGCTCTGTCGCCTGACTTCAAGACCCAAGAGCCTTCATTCGACTATTCGGATTACTAAGACTAGGAGTTGTCTCACCACCATATAGAGACCGCGGAGAAGCGGTTGTGGCGGCAGCTTGCCTCCCTGATCACCGGGGACGGCTGGTGGCCTCATGCGCCGTGGACTCGCACGTTCGGAGGTTACTCTTAGGCCCATGACTTCGGCGTTCGGAGTCGGACGCGGTGGCTGCTTCACAGCAGACCACTCAGGGCGTCCAGGGGCACAGCATGCGTCAATAAACCTCCTGATGACCACCTTGCAGCCAAATATTGGCGCTGGGGGCGGCCGTGGCTTACGACTAAACCCATTTGGTGGGCCGACCGGCTCTGCTATAAAAATGCCGCCATCTGACCCTTGCGAAGGTTGTTGTTATCCGTGTGTTATTCGTTCCGGGGTCTTCAGGAAATACGACCTCTTTAAGATCATTGATATCTGAAATGTCCACTTTGACCCTACGAGTGTCGGGGCAGTGCCTGGCTCCGATGGCCAGCCGGCTCCCGTTCCTGGCGACGAGAGGTGTCGTCGCCAGAGCGGCTCCCGCAGCTGTGCTACCACGGCAAATGGTGACCACCATGGGCGCACGATGTTTTTCGTCTGCGCGTGCCAATAGTGGAAGGCGTTGTTCCCGCTTCGTTCCAACTCTTGCTACCGCCGCTGCGGTTGGCTTCGGTATCTACTTCTACCAGCGACGTCAAGGCCATGTCCGGATGGACGAGATGGCATCGTGCCACGCATGCGAGAGCGAGACGCCGCCAGGGAACGAGGTGCGTTTCGAAACCATGCTCGGAAGCCATCGTTAGAATAACCGCTGACATGTTTGAAGCCCCATATTATGATCAGCACGGCGGACCCAAGCATCAGGGCGTTTGAGACGGTCGGAAGTAGCGATCTCGCGGCAGATGACCTCCCGCGAGAGATGGCCATCCTCACCAACGCACCCCAGGTGCCACCGCCAATTACAAGAGATCACCCGGCGCTCGTGGAAGTCCCTCTGGTGACCACTACCAAGGTCTCGCAGCTCACGAGCCAATTCAAGTATGAGCAGTGGACCTTCAACGGCACCGTTCCTGGCCCCTTCATCCGAGCTCGGGTGAACGACGTCGTCGAGCTCACCCTCACCAACAAGGACACGACTGGGAACCCGCACAACATCGACTGCCACGCCTTCACGGGCCCGGGGGGTGGCGCGGCCGTCACCACCGCCGAGGAGAACGAGACCAAGACGGCGCGCTTCAAGTTACTCAACCCCGGCCTGTACGTCTACCACTGCGCTGCCGCTCCCGTTCCGGTGCACATTGCGAACGGCATGTATGGCCTCTTGTACGTGCAGCCAGAGGAGGGAAACCTGCCCAAAGTCGACAAGGAGTACTACGTCATGCAGAGCGAGTGGTACCACGAGCCGCCCGAGGTGGACGACGACGGGCGCCGTTCCGACATGGTCGAGTTCTCGTACCCGAATGGCCTACGCGAGGAGCCCCAGGTGGTCACCTTCAACGGCAACGAGTCGGCCCTGACCCGGGACAAGCCCCTGAAGGCGAATGTGGGCGAGAGCGTGCGGATCTTCTTCGGAAACGCGGGGCCGAACCTAACGAGCTCGTTCCACGTCATAGGATCGCAGTTCGAGAAGGCCTATCGGGACGGCGACGTGCTGAGCCCGCCGAGCAAGGCCGTCCAGACGCTGTCGGTACCCTGCGGGAGCTCGACTATTGTTGACATGAAGATGGTTGTACCGGGGACGTACACGCTGGTTGACCACGCAATCTTCCGGCTGGACAAGGGCGCGGTCGGGTTCCTGAATGTCTCTGGGCCGCAGAATGAAGCCGTCTATGCCAGCACACAGCCGCCCAGGCCATGCGTCGGGTGCAAATTGCACGCTTGATGAGGTCATGGTTAGGCTTCGGGTCTGGAGATTCCTTTCACTGGATCTCCGAGGAATAGCAAACGCAGGACACGCGGTAAAGTGATGCATGCTCCGCAATTAATAGGGTGATGAACGGGGACGGGGCGAGGGATGAGACTGTGGCGTTCTGGAGCCAAACCTTCCTGCATTTGCGGCGGCGAGCTAGCGAACTTCCTTCAGTAGCATTTCACACTTGGCTTGAGCGAATAGGTAGACTTTCATGCAATGTCATTTTGATAATGTCTGAACCCACCAAAAGTCCGTGTAAGCGCCATCTCAATGGCGGCACTAACAACTCCGCGGAGCGCTTATTCACAAACCACCGAAGGCCGATCTCCCGAAGGATCAGCGGGGAATGACCTCTTCTAGTCTCTCGCGTTCTGCTGTGCAACCTATTGGTGTAAATCCGTCCTGTCACGGGCACCCTCATGGGACGAGGGGCATTGAATTGTGTGCTGATTTCGAGCTCTTCAGGCCTTGGTGCAGCCTCCAATATTGCGACCTGTCATAAACGTGGCAGAGAATGGAGGGTGATATCCGGTACAGCTGTTGACTTTTGAGGTAATGGTACAAGGAACTTCTTGTTGGCGGTGACGCCTCGCGCGCGGGGAGATGGAGCACTCTCCTCCGCGCTCGTATATCTCCGGTTTCCTATTTCAGGAAGTTTGGCGTCAGGGCGGTCCGTACCAATTGATTTTCACTATCGTGGCCTGTCCGATATTCTGTGCGCAAATTCCAGGCGGTGCAACATGCCTTTGCAGACGAGACGCCTCGGATTCACAGTTGGCCCGTGGATGCCTTTGGATACTCTTCCAGTAGCAGTGACGCTCCTGAGGAATTGCTTCACCAGTGCGTAATGAGGGTTCGTGACGGAGTCCGTTTTCGTTGATTATCTCCCCTTGAAGGGAAATCTCTTGGAATTTACCCCGCTGGTCTCCCGACGACGGGAGAATGGGCAGACTGCGGGAAGGGTATGCTGGCCGTCGGGTGGAAGTTGCAGACGTATGCCGCCAACATATTCGCGTGTTGAGCCATGACTTTAGCACTTGAGAGGGTCATTGTAAAAGATTTCTTATTGACTTGTTGAAAACGCCTGCCTACGCCGGGTTCGATCCCGATAAGACGCCCCGTGCTGCACCGCTCTCGATCCATCCTCGCAGCGGCAAGACGCCGCCACACACAACTTCCTTTTTCATCTCCCACTCCCAACCAAGTCCAGGCCTTTCCATAGCTATGCTCATGTATCGCAGATACTCCCCAGATGCCCCAACGCCTCGTCGTTACCCCGAGATTCGCTCCAGAAGACCGTCCTGAACAAAAGCCCGCACCCACTCGTCACACTTCCTTCCGAGCCGGCTTTTCTGCAGCTCGAGGTTCAGCTTATTGTCGAAGAGAACTCTCTCAATATTCTTGTAGTCTTCCTGTGCCTTGCGCAGGTAGTCAATCCTTTCGTTGATCATGCTCGTTGTCTCCTCAGTCTCCGGAAGACCTGGATTCTCAAGTTCCAAGAGTGCCACCCTGGACCTCAAGGCAAGCGCAGCGATCTCCTTCGACCTGAGTCCAAGTTGCTCATCCCAGGCTTTTTTTATTAAAGACTCAGCCTCCCACATCTGGGACCGAACGGCCTTGAAATCGAGATCGAGTTGGCGGAGGGTGGCTAAGGTCTTTTCGACGATATCAGGCGGATACACCCGGCGAGCGGATCCCGGAATTTGCACAAGATTAGGGCCGACGCGAATATGTTCCGTGTGCTGTACATGGGTCCCATTGGGTTCCTCCTGGTCGTCGCGGGTCTCCGGCTGGCTCGGTTGAATGGAGAAGATAGATTGGACGGGGGCGACGGAAAATTGCGGCACCGCCTGTCGGACGGTGCTCTCCGTCGGAGGAGCCGGCGGGGTGACAGCGACGTGTGGCTCTTGCTGGACATTGTTACTGTCGGCCTGGAGGGAAGGAATAACCGACTCGTTCTGCATCGGGGTGTCATGGTCGATGCTCTTGTCGGCAATGTCGTGGGTCGGCGCATATTGCTCGCCCGGACCCTCCATCGTTCGGTCCTCGTGCGGTCTTCCGGTACTGGCTCGATTGGCAGAATCAGTCTCCCCAGCTGTAAGCTCCGTGAAAATTTCCTGCAGACGCGTGGCGCCCTCAGCGAGGTCGAGTCCAGGGATGTGCCACACGATCTGGTCGTCCCTGACTTCGGTGACCTCAATTGCCAGTACCGCTTTCCGGAATCTCTGCTGTGCAGGAGACAGGGTCAAGTGGAGGGCCTTCTCATCCGGCCAAAGGGTTGCCATGACCGTCGCGACCCAAGTTTCCCAGTCGAAATACTTGTCGTTAGAGGTCGGAGGCTCTGGGTTGCTCTCATCCCATCGGGCAAGGTGGACGAGATTTCGCTCCTGAAGCTTCCCGAGAATGGAAAACATGACACGATCGCGGCCGCAAACGAGCCATGCGGCAAGGATGCGCTCACGATCTGGTCTAGCTCGCCGATATAACTGGCACATCAGCCGGACAACGAGCCTTCCTTGGCGGCTGCCCTCTTCAATCTTGGAGTCCCGGTGAATCTCATACAAGATCCTCAGGATGCCTCTTCCGTTGAAATCGGCCCACCACGAGGCGGGGATGCCTTGGAGGCAGCAACGAAGGAATCTCTGCGCGGCTTCCTTCGATTTCAAGGCTCCCATGCTGGAAGGAGGCGCGGTCGATGACATTAAAGCGGTGGCGATGGAAATACAGAACAACAGAGGATAAAAGCCAGGACCTCGAGGCTGATGTTGTTGCGGGACGGACGGAGATGGAGATGGAGATGGAGATGGGTGATGTTTCTGGAAGATTGGAAACCAGTCCGAGTTGGGGAGGAGAATTCCAGGAGATGCGGCAAAGAGCGTGACGGCTTTTGGAAGGTGGAAGGGCCAAAGTTGTTCCTGCTGTCAGCAGCTATCCGTCAAAGCCCATGTGCAGTCTGGTTACTCTGGACGACGGGCCGGCCTTTGCTCTGTGGGCAATGGAGCGAAACGGCTGCATGTTCTCTCACACACCTTTCAAGCAGCTCCCCGTAAGCCTGACTTGACCCTTGTCAATGCAGTATTATTGCATAACCAAAGGATAGGCCAAGGACACCAAAGGCTGAAGCGTCAAGTGATCTCCCCTTCAAGCATTTGCGTTTTGTCTGCAACGCCCTGCAGCAATACAACTCATGTCGGGCGTATACACAGAATTTCTGCGGTTTATCCCATCGGATCATTTGAGCCCTCTCCCACACAGCGCTAATATTATCTCTAGTGGCGACCCGGGGCGTCTTGAACTTCCACGCGTCGTGACCTGTTCTGTAGGCATATCGGACGCAACAAATGCCATGCTTGTGGTTAGGATGAGTAAATAGGTAACAAGGAGGCAAGGATGAAGTAATAGGGTTCATGATCTAATAGTCGAATCGTCCATTCAAGCTTACGACCTGAATGTCGACCAAATCCTAATGATACGTCCGCCCTTCCATCCCTCGTAGACTTGCCCACGTCTGCGAAATACATAGATACGTGGCTTACCTGTAAGGTTCTGGATTCCCAGAGCCAACAGGTATGTCGTATATAACTAGCTCACCAGCTCAGTAACGTGGCGTCACTGACCCTGCCGTTTCAGGATCCCCCCGCGCACATGTTCGTCCACAAACTCCACGTAGACCTTCACCAGATGCTCCCTCATGCACTCGGTCCTTTGCTTCTCGCCCTGGATAAACACCTCCCTCTCTCTACATTCCGCCAGCTTCTGGCGCAGCTGACCGCAAAGGCGGTCGTTCTGTATCTCAGACCCGCTGATCGCGTCTTGTTCCTCGCTGCCCGCCGGCAGGTCGAGATGCCAGGTCAGCCGAAACTTCGTGCGCATAGCCTTCTTCTCAAGGTCTTCAAGTTTGCGCCTCTCATCAAGAGTGTTGTCGAGGAGATACGTTGCTTTGTCTACCAACTTATTTACGGTATCGAGGTGGAGGGCAAGGCCACGAATAATGTTCTCGGCATCTCTCATGACTTCCGCGGGGTAGAACTTTGGGGCGGAATCCGAAATCCGTACTTGAAATGAGTCCGGGGGCTCCTGTGGAGAAGGCTTTGAAATATAACCCCGGGCGGGCGCGAACGTGGATGACCCAGCCAGAAACTGCGTTCCAGCTGGCTCGGGAACTGGATGAGAAGCATGCGCGTCTTGGTGGCGTGCAGGGAGGGTTGGGGCGGTCCGTGTTGACTCCGATGAAGACAAAATAGTCTGACGAGAGGCGATGGCATTGGGCGGAGCAATTTTGGTTCGGGTGCTGTAACTGAGATGCTTTGCCGCGCCGTCGGTGTTCGCAGACATGTCCTTCATCTGAAGCTCCTCTGAACCCGGGACGGTGGAATCGCCGAGAACGTTAACCGCAACGTCACCCTGGATTGCGGTCTGAAGCCCTCCCGTGCGCTCCTTGAATAGGTGGTCCAAGGAAAGCGCGTTTTGAAGAACATCGCGCTCGCTATTGACGTCCAGGGAAGGGATGTGCCAGCGAACATGATTCGGTATGACTTGGATGACCTCAATTCTCAGAATCGCCTCCCGAAACTCCAGCTGCGCGGGGGAGAGAGCTTGTTGCAGGTCGTCCGTTGTCGGCCAAAGTGTGGCCGTGATGCTCTCAGCCCAAGCTTCCCAGGCAGCATTGCTGTCGCCCCGAGTGGGGGGCTTTCGGTCGCGAGCATTCCAGCGGGCAATCCCACCCAGATCTCGTTTCTTAAGCACCTTTAGAACCCAGTCTTCAATGTAATCTCGGCCTTGGGTGAGCCATGTGGCGAGGAAGGTGGCACGGGTCGGGGCTCTGTCTGAGCGTTCGAGATCCCTCTTGGTCCTGTTGCGTAGGCTTTCGAGTTTCGGATGCGAATAGTCTCTTGTGTTCTTGTCGAGCTTGCTAAGAATCTCAGCTAACATCTCGCCATCAAATTGCGCCCAGCACAGGGCAGGGATTCCCTTGAGGCAGTGACGCAGCGAGACCCGCGCGGATGCTTTGGATTTGTGCCCCACCATGGCGATGAAGCGGCGAAGGCTCGGCTCGGAGACGGCGCGGAAGAGGCAGCGCAAGGGCCGATTATGGTTTTGAGTGGAGGATGGGAAATCGAGACTGGAAAAAGCGGTGGCTGATCATGGAATATGGCGAATTGTGGACGTTGAGGGTGAGAACGACGAGAGATGCCTCGGAGACAGCTGGAGCGAGTTTGTTTGGGGCAGGTACGGTGATGGAAAGGCAACCACGTCCATTTTGGGGCTCCTTCTGAATCACTGCCTCTCCATCTTTCCGTACGTCTTTTACCACTTTCCCTATGGCGTTTCATGGCATGCCTTGAATCACGATCGATAGTACCAGTTTGTGTGACACTTCTGTTTGTTGTTGAGGCAGCCTAGCTAGAGAAAGAGAGCCAGTCACCTGACATCCCGGCTGGATGGTATCTGTGACATCGAATGCAATTTTATGCTCTGTGGAACCAAGCCCTTAGTAAGGAACGTAAGTGCTTTGATCCAATCGGTTGTGACAGCTTTGGGCTTTGCTGTGCGTCTACCTAGCCTAAACATGCTTGAGCTTTACTGCCAGTATGTATTCTTTTATGCCTTTAGTTGGATTGGAGACTTAAAATTTATGGGTCTGCAAGGCAGCATATGTTATGAATTCGTATTTACAAAGAATGGAAGTATTTCCCTGGGTCCTATCTCAGGAATAGCTTGGTGAGGCTCGCGTTGACCTTACTTTCCAACGCCGGCAATTGCCTCGACATTACCCGGGACGTCTTCGACGCTCCAATGCTCCCAGATTATAGTCTCCTGCTCTTGCCCCAGCCTGTCCACGGCAGCCTGGTCGATAATTCCGCTCACCTCTCCAGAGTTGACGAGCTGGTTCACCTGCGGCGTGTATCCAAGAGAGCCAGCAGCACTGGAAGCGTCCCCTTCTGTTTGGATAAAGTAGACGCTGCCACCGTTGGTGTAGGAGGCCTCCGTGACGGGAGTGTCAACGTTCTCAAAGTAGTTACCCTCGAGGACCATCCAGGTGTTGGTGTCCACGTCAAAGGCATGGCCCCCAATGTCCTGCGGCAAGTTAGCGATGTTGTCAAATGATTCAATCAGGGGCCGCAAAGGCTCATACCTGGAAATAGTTGTTGACAGCATGCACGATGATGGTAGAATCCGTGTTGTCCGTCCCCAAATGCGGCGACCGCCCTGAGAGGTCGTGGAACCAGTTGCCCGCAATGGTGTACGAATCGGACTCGCCGATCAGCAGCATCGCCCAGTAGTGCTTCCCGTTGCAGCCGGCCGACCACTCCGTGCGGCCGTCGAACTCGTTATCGGAGATGGTGACCAGGCCTGCCTGACCCCAGCCCGAGACAATCATCTGGCGGCCGATCAGGGAGAACTTGTTGTTGTCGATCCAGACGCCGTCGCTGCCATCAAGGGTGATAGCATCACCGCCCCACACGAACTCGGGGTTTAGTTCCTTGTAGGGAATTAGCACCTCGCCTACACTTTCACCGGGACTGATGGGCGGAGGGAGCTCACTGTGAAGTGGATGTTCTGGATGATGACGTTGCTCGCGCCTTCATGGATACGCAGCCCCTTCCCGCGCAGCACACCGCTGTCTCCTACGCCCACGATACTCTTGTCGCTCGCCACGCTAAGGGCCGACTGCGGGGCGTTCCAGTACGTGCATTCCTCCCACGTCCCGCCATCGCACGTGTCAGCGATCCAGAGCTGGCCAGCCGACGTCCCGTCCGGGCACTTGGTCGTGCGGTCGTCGCTGCAGCACTGGCCCGTGGTGCTGCCCTCCGACTCCAGGAAGTCGAAAGTCTGGTCAAGCATAATGACGCGCGGGGCGTCGTCGCTAAGGAATCCGGCGAGCCTGTTTTCATTTGTAAGTCACAGGCCCGGCACGCTGTCAACCTTTATTGTGATGACGTCACATACTCTTCGAGGGATTGAGGGTAGACTGGCTCCGAATCTCCGCCTCCCGTCACGCCAGACGCGAAGCCGAAAGGGGCTCCATTGACCTGAGCGTAGGCCGCCGGGGCAGCCGCCAGCAGGATAGTAAGAAGAAGAGCAGATCCCATGGTGAATGGTCCAGCCGAGCGTGTAAGATAAGAAGCGCGCGGGTTCCTAATCGGACGGAATCGAAAGCACGGCGGTCGGCGACTCTGATATAACCTCCCACGGAGGAGTGTAGGCCCTCTAGCACGGACTCCAAATGCTTCTCGGTAGTTGGGACGCATGGGGCACGTCGGCCGAGCTCCACTCCATTCCGGCCCTCCCGTTGCACGGCTCTGCTCGATGCCCTCCAGCGGACGACGTCATTTGCCTCTCGATTCGACCCGGAACCCCGTTGTCTCCGCCGCGGTGGTAACCGCTGGACCGGGGTTGGCAGGCCTTCAATAATTTGGACCCTGCTAGCTTTTGGCCGCACACATGTCTGGTTGGTGGACCAGGTTTCTGAAATCGCCGGAGGCGGAACGACGAGGTCCGGGGGGGTGGTGCCCGATAGGGCAGAGCACCAACCAATCAATGCAACCGTCCATCATTCAAGACCCTTTAACACGGACTCCGCCGGCCCTTAATATGAATCTGAGATTGTCGAGGCGCGCCGCCCCGCTGTGGATATTTCGAAATGCACCAATTGGGCCCGACTCCCGATCGGGCGAAGGCCGAGCTGCATTCTGTCGTGACGGCGAAGAAACATACCGAGAAATGGAAATCCCGGGGTCTGGCAGTACAAGTACCGGGAACAATGAGGATCTAGAGTTATTAGAAAACTGGCCTTGGTTTTACCTATTCAATATGCCGGAGATAGCTCCAGCACCTTGTAAGTGGGCAACCCCGGTTCTACTAGTTTACTAGATACGCTCGATGATGAGTACAAAATCGGCCTATTATGTGAGCCTACTTCTTTTCTTTTGCTAGGACCGAGTTGCTTTAGCCTCCCATGCGGAAGCAGGTCGAACTGAGTGGAGGGAGATACAGGGAAATACTGCATCCATACCACCATAAATTGAGCCGATGCACATATGAGAGCATTCAGTTGATAGGTATCTACCTACGTCTTGGGGTTTACCGTGCAATAGAATCCCATACTGACAGGAGACGTGGTGAACGTGGGAGTAATTCTCAACAAATTGAGAAGGGCTGTAATGCCCATGTCTGGACATTGTCCCCAGCGGTGCAAGTGGCAAAGATATTGGAACAACATTCACTGGAAGTAAAACCAACTGTGTCATTCTGGACAAAAAAGCAAGTAAACTCCGTTCAACCAAACAATAAACCCATAGTCTCCGTATCGGTATCGCCAGATCTCACCTAGCGCTAGTCTTTTCTTACTGGAACAGACGACCGAAAAATTCCGAAAATTCCGCCACCAAGCTCTCCTTCCATGTGTCCCCAGAATTCTCCACATGGCGGGCGTTATTCAAGCGGTTTTCATACTTCATTTCGTACTCGTATGACATGGCTTGCCGGTACCGTCCAGGTCCCGTACATAGATGCATCTCGGCTCTAACAAAGTGGGTTAGCAAGCGTTACAACGGAAAAGCAGGGCGGGAGAGGCAAAAGGGAGCAAGAAGCTAGAAATCCTTATTAAGCCCACTTACCTATCGGTTCTGGCATTCGCCATGATCTCAAAGGGGTTGTGTTTCAAGGCATCGAGGCGGGTTAGATGGCCCACGGTAACAACGGCTGCGAATTGCGGCTGCGGCGAGCGGTCGATCCATTGAGTTTGGCTCACCCAAGGGCGCGCGGTGCAGCAGTCGCAGGTCTCCTCGAAGTAAATCTTCTCTCCGACGCGCTGCGTTAGAGATGAACGCTTCCAGGGGACTCCCGCCTTCAGCCGCGCTGGAAGATTGTTGAAGTAGAGCGCAGCGGTTAGTCTCGACCCCGTCAGCCAGGAGTACTGTGACATCGAGAGGACACAGTCGAAGTGCTTGGTCCAATCGTGGCCCCTGATGGGGTGCTCAACCTCGCCGGGCGCAAGGCCACGGTAAATCCTGAGATACATCTTGAAGCCAGTACGGTCGTTGAATGTGTGGAGCTCTTGGCGGGTCGGCGTCACGCGCTTGCTTGACTTGGACAAGAGGGTGTGAATGGACGAGATGGGATGGTGTAGCTTTCGTTCCGCTCCAGCAGCAAGCCTGCGTCCACCCTCGCTAGAGACCTTGAACGAAGAAACCACACTCTCCCCAGCTCCATGGATGAACCTGTCCATTTTTCTGGCAGAAGAGCCTATCGTGGAAACGGCTTTGGCCATTATATGGCTGGTCGGCTTGTTGGGTGGGACCACTGAGCCATCCGAAGATGAAGAGACTCGCTTCTCCGGTTTGTTGTCTCCAGGGCCCTTGGCAGCGCGTTTTTTTGACTTTATCGGGGCCGACCGTAGATAGCTCTTCGGGAAGGGCGCTTTGTACGCCTCCCCGAGGGGGACGTGCCGAATGGTGGTGTCGGGATCACGCCTGGGGTTGCTTGCCGTTGTTGTTCCATTGGGTTTCGCCGACTTCGTGTCCTTCTTCCCTTTCCAAACCAGGAGACGGATCTTTTTCCCTTTCCAAACTGGGAGACGCATATTTTCCCCTTTCCAAACCGGGAGACGGATCTTTTCCCCTTTCCAAACCGGGAGAAGGATCTTTTCCCTTTTCCAAACCGGGAGACGGATCTTTTCCCCTTTCCAAGCCGGGAGACGGATCTTTTTCCCTTTCCATGAAATTCCTGAGTAGTTTGGAAGGGGAACAGCCGGTTCTCGGGGTGCCTTCATCCTACGGTGGTCGAACTCTGGCGCGGCGGAGGTTGAAGCTGTCATAGTTACACTGGACGCCTTGTCGTCTACCGTCTGGGGGTTTAGCCCCTTCGGCCACGGGAGTCCTGAAGTATACGGCATCTTCTCAGCTCCTGCACCAGGAAATGCATATGGGTCAAACTGCGCCTCTTTCTTAGGCATGCAGTTCAGAGCCATGGCAGCAACAGGTCTGGTTTCCGCTTGGTTGTGATGTCGCGAGGGATGGTCTGGGGAATGGAGGTGCGAGTCGGGCGTGGCGGTGCTTTGTTGTGACTGAGGATATGAAAAGGTGCAGAAACTGGGAGGCTTGTCTCTAAAGTAGAAATGAGGGGGTCATATATTTACACTCGAACCTTACGATGCAGGCGCCTTGGCCCGTGTGTTGCCCCGGAGATTTTCTTGAACTCAGTTGTGGAAGCATCTGTGCTTCGGCTACAACAGGGAAACCGCGTACACATTGGGTTCAAGGTACCTGGAAGGGACGCATAGATAAGCAGGAACGGCCATAGATGAACCCAATCCTGGATAACGTTAATTCTCACTCTGATCGTCTGCTCGGACCATGTCGCCCAGGTCTTAACACTAACAGCCCCCCGACGATCAATAATCAGGCCATAAGGTGTGGTAGCACATCTTGTTCCCCGACGATTGGCTCAGGTGCTCAGGGTGGTCGTGTCCTGAACACCGCGCGATACTCAGCCGACAGCGGTTTGTAGCTACCACCGTCTAACCTGCAGATGATCCCCTTTCGTAGAAAGGAAATCATTTTAATGTGAGATTGTAGCATATTTATCTGTAGGATACCCCCAGGGGCGCCGCCTAGTTGACCGAAATGGCGATTTAGGCTGAACCGCAAGTTCAGCGCATCAAACCAAGACCGTTTCACCGCGGACAGGATTGGGAGATCTTTCTGTCGCGTAGCTTTTTATTCTAGACAGATACCCTTTACATAGGATGACAGAGATTTACAATACTCCGAATGATCCCCCAGCCGTTGATCCGTGGGGATGATTTCCACATTCTCTCTCTTCACGAACAACGCCGACGCGAGACACCAGCAGGGTATTTTGTTGCAACTATCGATCATACATATCCAGGAAAACGAGAAAAAGCCCTCAGTCTCGATTTTGAGGCACCACAGTATCCACGCTCTTACGCTATTTCCACTCCGCTACACCGTACTATTGGCCCACGGGAAACGGCGATCAGCCCTCACCAGGGTAACTCCAGGGAATCACAGTTCATGATGCTCCCCCGTCTAAATCTGCGGCCCCGCAGGAGCACGGAATCCACGAAGCCCTTTGCACTCAGCCCCATATCCACGGATCGCCGCTCCCCCGAAGCCAGAGAAGAACCGCCTGTTCCTCCCTCGAGCGAATTGTCGACGGGCCTTCCCGCAATCGAGACAACTCGGCCAAAGACCCTATTCCATAAGATTCTCGGCTCTACCGCGCCGTTTTGCAGGCACGTCACGTTGCCTCTCCCACTGGCGGTGGTGGTTCTGGTAGTGTACGTGCAAATTAGCGCATACCAGGGTGTCTGGAGGCAGTTGAATAGCCGCAAGGGTGGGCCAAGTAGCATAACCTGGGCACCGTTCTGGATCGCGGTATCTTACGTACGTGCACCGCCGGCCCAGTCCATTTACCATCACTAATGTTAAAATGTACCAGTTCCTCGTCTACGTGCCGTGGTGGTACGTCGTATGGGCAAACCAGTGGCGCTCCCAGCGCAAGAAAAGGGCCTTCCTTTCGTGCGGCGTCCATATCAGCGGGGAGATAGTGGCTCTCGCGACGACCTTCGTTACCCTAGGCCTAACAGCGCTCATTGCGCAGAGCGACGGGCTGTTAGTTGTGGGGTTCTCCTACGTAACAACTATGGCGGCGTTCTTCGGAATACAGATGTAGGGCTCCGTTCTCCAAACGTACCCGCCTCAGGGGTGCGAATCATGCTGACAGTGCCAACACATAGACTCTTCTTGGCCGGGACATTGGTGGGTGTGGTGTACGAATGCTGGTCCGAGACGAGGTTTCCTGGCAGCGGGGTGCACCACATATGAAGTTCAGGGAGCTGGAGTGCTGTCCATACTAGGCCCCCTTTATTAGGGGGTCTGTTCCACTACTAATTGAGTCTCATGTTGTCAACCAGGTGGCAGTAAAAAAGCGGGCTGAGTTAAGGTGGCGCTGTGTATGCATTGTGCAATGACGCCTCGGACTGGCCAATTAATAACGGGTCCTTTCTCCACTCTTCTCCCACGGCGCAGACCATAATCCCGTCGAGGTACTTCCGACGCGCCTAAATCTCTTCACTGCTATCAAGTCGCCTACCATGGACTCATCAAAGTGGAGGATATCCAAAGCGTGCGAGGTATGTCGGCAACGCAAGCTAAGATGCAACGGCGAGGAGCCCTGCGAGCGATGCCGGCTCCGGAGTCTCACCTGCGTCTACCGGGAGAAGGCCCGAAACAGGCCTCGGAAGCACCGGAACCTGCCGGCCTCGACGGTGTCTAGTCTTACATGTCCCGAAGACACCCGGCAGGCCCCGGCGGCGGAAGTTGAAGTCTCGGGGGACAGCCCGAGCATCCACGTTCACAGCGTCGCCGCCACGCACCGCGCCTCGCCGTCCTGTGTTCTGCAGCTTTACTACGGGCCATCGTCAAATTTCTCCATGCTCCATTCGATATACCACCAGATAGAGGGCACTCGGCTTGCACCGGGATCGGGAGAGGATGCAGAGGAGGTTGGACCTAGCCTGGACCTCTTTAGCAACCGGCGCTTGTTCTTTGGTGACCTGGCCGACGATAAGCGGCGCGGTACCTTGGGCGACAATGCCGCCTTGATACTCGACCACGCGAGATCGAAACGGTACGTCGAGAGGTACCTGGAAACTTACTGGAACATAATCCCGGTACCCTCGAAGGACGAATACCGGCGGCGTCTCGACAGGCTCTGGGAACCCCCCAGCATTCTCACTTTCGACTCACTGGAAAACATCATTCTCGCGCTTGCTATGGCGATGGGGGCATGCACCATGGACGAGGAGAACATGGCGGAACTGCTGTTCCAAAAAGCGAAGCAGGGGGCGGCTAAGTTGGATGAACTGGTCAACATCGAGGCCATCCAAATTCCAGTGATGATTATAAGTCCCACATGCCGTACGCCCTGGCTAGAACATTGCTAATATCGATATACGCGCACTACCAGACCGAGTGTGCGCGACCGAATGCTGCGTACCTACACACCGGAACAGCCGTTAGGAAGGCCGTAGCAGCGGGACTACACAAAAGCATGAGGTCTGGCAGTAGTCATAGCGTGGAAGAGACTCGACAGCGACACACCACGTTTTGGAGCCTGTATTTCTGGGAAACGTTGGTACTCTCCTCCTGGTCCACGTCAAGGCATTAATTAACTTATGGAGTAGTTGGATAAGCCTCAGTCTTGGACGTCCGAGCTCCATCTCCGAGCCGTCCCCAAGTATCCCAGTTCCTGATCGCGATAGTCTCCTACGCTCACTGGTAGCCCTCTCTCGCATCATGTCGACGTGTGCCTCACGCGTTTACAAGCAGAACCATGAGTCCCTTCTCTCGATATGGATCGCGGCGAATGATATCCGGCGCGATCTAATCGCCTTTGCAGATCAACAGCGGAAGGACATGGGGTTCGAGATGGCGAGCGATCTGCAGACAGGTGAAAGGGGGGTTTGGCAAACCATAATTTCCACGAGTAAGGGATATATCCTTTCCCCTGCTGCACAATGGGCCTAACAACAACAGTGTATCATCACACCTTCGTCCTAACGTTCCGCCCATTTGTGGTTCTCCGAGCCAAAATAAAAAATGCCGCGACAGACCCAATGCCCCAGTGGTTAGACGCCGGGTGCGAATACGGACTAGAAGCAGCCCGGCATTCGATCAACTTTCTTGCCCGTGCCTGCGAACAGAACACCCTGTGCCGGGTAAGAGCCATCCGACACATCATACCCGGGCCCATCAACGGCTGACACAGTACCAGGCAATAAAATACCATGCATTCTTTGTGGAAGGGGCGTGCTGGGTTCTATCATGCGACATGTTACGGGACAAGACGTCCTGCGACAAGAGTCTTCCATGGGTGAGAGTCGGGCTTAAGACTCTCGACGTAATACTTAAAAATCATGCCTCCATCCACGGGCACCCGCCGCCTCAGGTGTTGGCTGTAGAGCGCATGATCCAAGGGGCAGTCCGGGCTTTTCAGCTGAATGCTCCCGTCACTGGGGAAACCGACAGAGCAGCAGAGCATCCTGGGGCGAGCCACCCTACCACTGACAACCCGACCAATTTCGATCCAGTCTCAGAGGACACATCTGGAAGGGGAGAGTCAGTACCAACAAAAGGGGCCCCATCAGCCCCATTTACCAATGCTGATGACTCAAGCAACATGGATATGGATTGGAATATCGACTTTGGGGCGATGGACATGGAGGCCTTTCTATCGATAGACGTGACGCAGGATTTCAACTTGGGCGTGTAAGTAAGGTACTTTCGGATGTTTCCGAACTCGGCGTCCGCTAGTTCTTAGTCGAAGATTCTTCCGCTTAGCACAGGAGCGGGACCGGGAAATCGGCCTCTGGGAAGCACCAGAGAGGCAACCTCGTCATCACCGGATTGACTGAAAATGTGGACCCCACCGGATTTTAAGGCGATTGATAATAATGCGTGGCCTTTAAAGAGGACCCATGTGGAACCGCTGGGCCCCAATCTTAGGAATTTTCTAGAGGCAGCAGTGCCAGCGGCACGGATATACGGAATTACGGATGTACGGATACTCGGAAGTACGCGAAGTTCTCTTAGTCCCACCGGGAACGCCTTTGGGAATATTTAGATAAGATCTCGGACATTTAGTCTTGATCTCCTTCTGGAAAAGTTTAGGATTGTGCTCGAATGGCCAGTTAAAGCATCACATCACTCGCCATGGACATGTCCGGCTCTGAGGCAACACTGCGCGGCTTACCGAGGAGTCCTCAAGGCGGCGAAGTAGGGGTCAAGGGGAGTCATACGGAGGAGGACCTTGCCGGCAAAGGACTTCAATCGTCGAGTGAGACGGACATTGAGGCCCAAGAGCCTTCTGGAAACAGCCCCGGAAATTCCGCTGTCCGCAAGCAGCTGACTCTCACTTTCAACCACCTTACGGTACGGGGAACCTCGTCAGACGGGGCATTGGGCGAGACATTGTGGTCTAGGGTCGATCCAACCCAGCTGCTGGATTTCTTCAGAAATCGCAAAGCGCGAGGAAACAAGGTACGGCAATCTGCCCGCCCTCACGGCCTCGACGTGGCTAACACGAACACCACGACCAAACAGACAATCCTGCACGATGTCAGCGGCCAGGTGAAACCAGGAGAAATGGTTGGTTATTATTGTAAACCGTCCCTGCACTCTACCAATACTCACCAGCTGTTTACCCTCACAGTTACTTGTTCTTGGGCGGCCTGGGTCAGGGTGTACGTCACTCTTGCGCGCACTCTCGAACCAGAGAGAGTGTTTCGACGTGGTTGAGGGCGAGACGAGATATGCAAGCATGACCCACGATGAAGCCAAGGAGCTCCGGCAGCAGATTATCTTCAACGCTGAAGGTGGGTTCCGACGATCTCTACGGGCATTTCCACGAGGAGACCACCGCTAATACAATCAGACGACGTCCACTTCCCAACTCTAACTGTCAACCAAACGCTGAAGTTTGCCCTGCGCAACAAGGTTCCAAAAGAAAGGCCGGAGCACATCCAAGATCCTCACAGCTACGTCCAGCAAGTCGGGACCAACATTCTCGAATCCCTCGGTATTCCCCATACGAGGAAGACGAGGGTGGGGAACGAGTTCATCCGCGGAGTATCGGGCGGTGAACGAAAGCGCGTGTCTCTAGCCGAGGTGATGGCCACCCAGGTAAGTATCATGGGGCAGTAGTGTCGTATTCACCCGCTAAACACGAAGCGCAGAGCCCAATGCAGTTCTGGGACCAGCCAACGCGCGGTCTCGACTCCAAAACCGCTCTCGAATTCTCCGACACCTTGCGCCATGACGCAGACCAGAATGGACGAACCATTCTGGCAACTATGTACCAGGCCGGGAACGGAATCTACGACAATTTCGACAAGGTTCTTGTTCTGGCCGAGGGACGTGTGATCTACTACGGACCTCGGAGCATGGCTCGCTCGTACTTCGAAGATCTCGGTTTCCTTTGCCCCAAGGGAGCGAACGTCGCGGATTTCCTTACGTCTGTTACGGTAGAAACAGAGCGGACTATCAGGCCCGGGATGGAAGAGAAGGCCCCCCGAACTCCGGAAGAGTTTGAGCGTGTTCTGAAGGAGAGCGTGTTGTATCAGCGGATGATGGATTCCGCGACGGACCCTAATACTCTCGGCAGCGAGACGGACGAGCTTAGCAGTGCCATCCAGACGGAAAAGCAGAGAAGCATCACCGGTCGAAACAATGTTTACACCATGGGCCTTGCGGCGCAAATCCGAAACTGTATAATACGGTAAGTCGGCTTCCTCTGGTTTTACTATATTCCCCAGGCCATCTAACACCATGTGCTACAGTCAGTTCCAGATCATGATGGGAGACTGGCTTTCCCTCCTCATCAAGATATTTTCAGCCATCATCCAAGCCCTCATATGTGGGAGTCTTTTCTACGACATGCCGGAAACCAGCGAGTCCATCTTTACTCGGCCCGGGCTCCTCTTCTTCCCAATTATTTACTTTATTTTGGAGTCCATGTCCGAGACGACGGGGTCGTTCTCTGGGCGACCGATCCTCGTCCGGCACAAGCTCTTCGGTCTCTACAGGCCTACGGCATTCTGCGTCGCCAACGCCATCATGGATGTTCCGGTCGTCCTCCTCCAGATCTCTGCTTTCTCGCTGATCATTTACTTCATGTCGGCGCTTCAGATGGACGCCGGGAAGTTCTTCACGTTCTGGATCATCATTGTCGCCAACACCCTGTGCTTCGCGCAAATGTTCAGAACCGTGGGGGCCTTGTTTAGAAATTTCGGCACCGCTTCTCAGATTTCAGGTCTTCTATCAACTGTTTTCTTCGTTTATGGAGGTGAGTCGGCTGTCATTTCCACTCATATGCCAAGCTTTACGCTGATAATCCCCAGGCTACCTGATCCCCTACGAGAAAATGCACGTATGGTTCCGATGGATCTTCTACCTCAACCCTGGAGCCTACGCTTTCGAGTCTCTGATGGCGAGCGAGTTTGGAGGTCGCCAATTGGCGTGTCAGCCGCCTCAACTCGTTCCTTTCGGACCAGGCTACGACAGTGTTGAATCGGACAACCAGGGCTGCACCGTCTTGGGGTCTGATTCCAGTGGGATGATTGACGGCGAGGCCTATGTGAGCGCCCAGTACAACTACACCTCCAGCCACATATGGCGGGGATTTGGTGTTCTTGTGGGCTTTTGGGTATTTTTCATTGCCTGCACGTCTCTTGCGTTCGAGCTTCGGGGTGCTCATTCTGGAGGTGGTACCCCGCTGTACCGTCGGCCAGGATTTGGAGAGAAGACCGGTGGAAAGCGGGAGAGACATGGATCGTCGAGTGGCGGAAAGGAACTTCCAACAAGCTCGGCCTCTGTGAGGCAGTCAACCTTCTCCTGGAACAACTTGGATTACTTCGTCAAGCATCAGGGCCAGCAGAAGCAATTACTGGACAAGGTCTTTGGTTTCGTGCAGCCTGGAAGCCTCGTTGCGCTCATGGGATCTTCAGGCGCGGGCAAGACAACGTAAGGACATCCCCATCCGGTTTTGAACGACGTATAGGCAAATTCTAACTCCTTTCAGGCTTCTTGATGTCTTAGCACAACGAAAAGACGCTGGCGAGATTTTCGGCTCCATCCTTATCGACGGAAGGCCACAGGGGATCAGCTTCCAGCGGACGACAGGCTACTGCGAGCAAATGGACGTCCATGAAGGGACGGCCACAGTCAAGGAGGCCTTGATTTTCTCCGCAACCCTACGCCAGCCGGAAAATGTCCCTCATGACGAGAAGCTCGCTTATGTGGATCATATCATTGAGCTCCTGGAGCTTGAAGACATTAGCGAGGCTTTGATCGGAGGTATGTTGCAATGTCTCAAGAGAAAGCACCTGTGGAACTCGGATGAAACTGACTCTCCAAAGTACCGGGGGCAGGACTCACCATCGAGCAACGGAAGCGTGTGACGCTCGGGGTCGAGCTTGTGGCGAAGCCTACTTTGCTCTTTCTGGACGAACCAACGTCCGGTCTGGACGGACAATCGGCGTACAACATTGTTCGATTCTTGCGGAGGCTCGTCGACGGCGGGCAAACAGTTCTCGTTAGTTCATATCATGGTAATTGCGCTACGGTAAGGTACTAATATTCCTAGTGTACTATCCACCAGCCCTCCGCCGTTCTATTCGACGCATTCGATGCTCTCCTTCTTCTCGCAAAAGGCGGCCGGATGGCATACTTCGGTGACAGTATGGTCGACCCCAGCCCCCTTACTCAGTCTGTCTTGCACTAACACGTTACAGCCGGAGAGGAGTCCGGAAAGGTTCTAAGCTACTTCGCGCGGAACGGGTCACCTTGTCCCCCTGACACCAACCCGGCCGAGCACATCGTCGAAGTTATCCAGGGGAAGACAAAGAATCCCGTTGACTGGGTCGATGTTTGGAGTCGCTCCCCAGAGCGAGAGGAGGCGCTAAAAACGCTGCAAGGACTGAACTCCAAGATAGCGCCCCCAAGCACCGATGAAGCGGATGAAAAGGAATATGCTGCCCCCAAGTGGAGTCAGTTCAAGGTCGTGCTTCACAGGCTCATGGTCCAACTGTGGCGCTCACCTGTAGGTGTCTCCGGATTTCTACGAGAGAGCTTGCGCTAATCTTCTGCGCAGGATTACATTTGGAACAAGATCAACCTGCATATTATCGCCGCCCTCTTCGGAGGCTTCACCTTCTGGAAGATGGGCGACAGTTCTTTCGACCTGCAGCTACGCCTCTTCGCCATCTTCAACTTTGTCTTTGTGGCACCTGGTTGCATCAACCAGATGCAGCCCTTCTTCTTGCACAACCGCGATTTGTTCGAGACGAGGGAGAAGAAGGTAATAACAAGAACCAACCAAGCCCATAATGCTAGACCTTCTGAGATGCTGACTTCCGTGTTTAGTCCAAAACTTATCATTGGCTTGCGTTCATTGCGGCGCAGGCAGCATCTGAGATTCCGTACTTGATTATCTGTGCAACCTTGTACTTCTGCTGTTGGTATTTCACTGCTGGGTTCCCCGTTGAGGCCCGGATTTCCGGCCATGTCTATCTTCAGATGATCCGTAAGTCTCCCCCAACCACGGTCCTCTCCAGTCGTCCCGGCAAAGCCGTCTAACTTGCCCTAGTTTATGAGTTCCTATACACGTCCATCGGTCAGGCAATAGCTGCCTATGCTCCCAACGAGTATTTTGCAGCGGTCATGAACCCTCTCCTCATCGGTGGGGGCCTTGTATCATTTGCCGGCGTGGTTATGCCCTACGACGGAATGCAGCCCTTCTGGAAGTACTGGATCTACTGGCTCGACCCCTTCCACTACCTTATCGGAGGCCTCCTAGGCACCGTCATTTGGGATGTTCAAGTGAACTGCCTGCCAGAGGAGATGACCAGTTTCGACCCTGTGGGGAGCCAGACATGCGGGGAGTATCTGGCGGACTTTTTTGGGTCGAGTGCTGGATACGTGCAGGATCCGAACGCGACGAGCGGGTGTCTTTACTGCCCCTATTCGACCGGAGCGGACTACGCGAAGACATTTAACCTCAAGGAGGAGTACTACGCCTGGCGAGATGTAAGTACTTTGCTTCTTTTTAATTTAATAGGAGATTGGCTGCTAACGGAAAACAGACCGGCATTACAGCGTTGTTCTGCTTGTCTTCGTATGCCATTGTTTTTGTCATGATGAAATTAAGAAGCAAGAAGACCAAGAGCTCAAGGGGAGAGTGAGATGGTCATATCCGGGTTCCTGTTCAGGGGTTAATTCATCCATGTTTCTCCGGGCTGGTGACTGAACCTCCTCCGAACGTGGGACCTCACAGGAGAGGCTCATCCAGGGCTCGTGGGTGACCAAACACCGGAGATGAGGGATTCGAAGATGGGATACCGGGCATAAAAGCGAACTAGAATTATATAGATATCTAATTGTAGACATTAGAATAGACGTCTTACTGTTAACCGGTACCATAGCTCATATCATTCTAGAGATACCGAATTCCTGAATAGGGTGGAAAACGATGGTTCCATTTAGCAAGATAAAACGAGAACTGGCTAATCTCTAACTCGAACCTTGCCCGAGAAACAGATATTTGGAACCCGCTAGAGCCGACTCTTTATTGCTAGTGTTTGAAGCGGGTCCTCATATCTCACAAACATCTCTGACTTGCTGTGGAACTGTCCATAACCCTCACGACCCCGAACCCTTCCATCTGGGTACATGTAGAGTATGCTGAATTTCGTACCACGCAGCCTCCAGTGACTGACCAAGGCCATCTCCTCGTACCCGGTGGTTAAGAAGCCCAACTGCCTCGAGGCAGCCCGGCCGGCAGCCGTGGCCGATAGGGCTTCAGGATCGGTATTAGTAAAAGAATGGAGACGAAAGATAAGAGCCGCATGGTTGAACTTACCTGAGAAGCCGACAAGATTCCAGCCCTTATTCTTCGCGATCACTCGTGTCGTGTTGAGGGCGAAATCCCCAAAGTTACGCTGGCATCTGCCGGTCTTGAACCGCTCGATGTAGAAGATATGCAGCCCCACGTCGGCTTCGCCTTCGACCGGAAACATGGTTACGGGATCTAGGTTGGATTCCTGTATGTCCCCGGCCAGCAGCGCCTCCCAGTACTTTCTAAAGATCGGGAGCATGAAAACCACGCCGACGGGGGCGGTATCCGCTCCTTCCAGCGTTGCTTGGAAGTGGATGCAGAACTCGGGACATGCGTCGGCCCAGCTCTTCAACTTCTCGTACTCCAGTGGCGTGGGGCACATATCTTGCGCTGAGTCGTAGACTCTCCGGAGGATGACATCGCTGACCTCAGCTCTCTGGATCTTAATCTGCGGCTCTTCCTGAGTCTTCGGGCGGGGAATCTCGTCGCTCATCTTGACTAGTTGTTCGGACCGCTTGATGCGGGGGATGGGCTCGCGGCAGGGGATATGGGCAAGATTGACGATAGAAACCCGCCAGGGCCCACGACTTTTATGTCGAGGGGGAAATGACCCACGGGAAGGAAGTTGTCGGTTGGATTTTATCATCATACAATCCGTAGAACTCATGTCGCCATAAGGTTAGAAAACCAGGACATGGTATGTTAAGATCATAAGAGCGCATAATACCCCACGCGAGCCGTGGAGATGCGTGTCTTTTAGCTTCCAGGAAGCCTCTCACGAACAGTGTCTAAAGCCATAACTGTCGAGTCCCACGACACAGCGTAGCAAAAGGTTACGACGTATGTTTGAGAGGGTTGATCGCCCGGGCTGTCTTGCTTTTATCTCGCCATCTCGCACGATTTTCCTTGGCTCCCAACCCTATTCTACCACACGTGGCCATAGCTTCCGAGGACTGCCGCACGTTTTAAGCATGGCATGATTGTCCAGTCTTCTGTATCGCCACTTTATGCCCTAGAGTCCCCCCTCAACTTTGGGACTGGCGCCCTCAAGCCCGGCAGAACGAGCTGGTAGCCAGAAACCTTAGTGTCAGTCACATTCCCGTCGGTCGTAGAAGTGTGACGATGTGTAAGCAGTCCTCTGTATCCTCGAATTACCCGCCAACGGGCCGGAATCCGAGAGAGTTCCTTCGGGGAGCGCAAGTCCTTCTCGGAAATATGAAGCTTCGTGTTTTAATTGAGAAACAAGAACACGGAACTGGTTATAGAGTAGGCCCAACTTGGGCGAAAGGTATGCCCATTAAGTTCCCATTATTGTGAAGAGCCCATATGTGTAGATGGGTAACGTATTAGCCACACCCTAACCCGAACGGAAATACACCCTTAAGCCCCTGGATAAATAGAAACCCAACCGCCAAAGCCATCAACAGGACCCCTGTATGAACTTCGGAATTTTGATCTCTTTCCCCCTGGTCTTCCACAAGCCTGATAAAGCCGTTGGAACCTAGTACCCACTGCAGTCACCTTGGGTGACGCTTACACCGTTGGCGCCGATGGCCTGAACATTGTACCCGCAATTAGCGGACTGGGCGATGTGGACGGTTTGATGATCGAAATCGTAAACGACGTAGGCGGCGCGGAGAAAATTGGCACCAAGAACAGCCAAGGTGTCTTGGATCTGAGGTTAGAGGTCGGGGTATCCAAGCAGCGGCCAAGGAAATGACAGGTCTTACCACTTTCATAGGCGCCAAGTACACAGTAGTTTTTGGCCTTGGGATTATGGAACGTAAACTCATAATACGGCACATTGATCGTGACGCCCCGAAAGGTGAAGCTCACGGACCCTCCCTCTCCTTTGGGGAGGCAATCCACCTTATAGTAGTCATCGGATCTTTTCTTTGCTTCCGGAAACGCTTCGAGAAGCTTGGCAAAGATCTTTGGGGGGAGGGCGGTCATGGTGAACCCGCTATCGAGGACTACGGCCTGGCCCTCGCCGCCGCCGGCGTCGAGTACGGTGGTCTCGCTACCTTCACCACCGCGGACGGATATACCGTCGAGGGACACCCACCATCGGGTGGTCTTATCCGGAGAGTCCTCAGCCGGTACCACTGGGAGCTTCGCGAGACTGCCGCTGAACTTTCCGGTATCGAGGCCGCCGAATATTATGGCTCCTGTTGCTGGCCATTAACAGCTGTATCATTCAGGGCTAGGAGTATGGTGTGGTTTGTGCTTACCCTGATTAGATTGATATCCACCCAGGTTCATGGAAAATGAACGGCTCTGAATGTGCCCCTGGCTGGCGAGATTGTCGAACAAGGAAGGGCGTTCGTGGACCCAGCCGTCCCCCGGAGGCCCGGCACCGAGAAGCCCGTACACGAATCTCTCAGTCTCGTAGGCAGCACCAAAAATCTGCCCAGAGACTTGTAAGGCTGCCAGAACAATTTGTTAGCACGAGAGAGTATTCCGGGTTCGTTTCGTTTTCCAGTGACTGGCGACCGGGACCAAGCTTACATCCGATGCTCACGATGTCCTCCACATATCGGAAGTTGGCCCATCCTTTCGCGTACTCCACGCGGCCCAACGATCCAAGTACTTTGAGGGTATCCGATTGCGTGAACCTTTGCTGTTCATGACAGATTTTGGGCTCCAGAGAATCATAGCAGATAGGGTTGACCCAGAGCTCCGAAGAGCCAGTGTCTATTTGCACCGGAACCGTCTGCCCGAGAGTCCCGAATGTGATGTCGATCGTATAGAAGGTACCGCTCTGCTGTTCAGTGGACTCGATTGCTTCTGAGCGCTTGGTGTGTTTGCCGGCGGGGTCAGGGTGTGTGCGTCTTGTAAGGGGAAAGCTGATGTAGCCCGGTCCATCCACGTCTCTCGTCTCGGTCGCGCAGGCCAAAGAGACGATGGCCATTAGCGAAACAAGATTTGCGGACATCATCTTTTGTGCCTTTGAAATCAACAGTTCCTAACCGTCTTCTGTGATTTGCCTTACGAAGCAGGCTGGATGGGAGGGCGAATTACAAGAATGGAAACCCTCAAGCCGAGGAAACGAATACCCTCTGTCTCTGGGCTTTAAGAAAAGTCCACCACGGAAAGTGAAGGAATGATGCCCGGTACCCCTGCGTTATGTTGAGCGAAGCGCCAAGTCTTTCGTCCTTGAGGGGCAAGACGGGCTGACAGCCCTTGGAAACTGGGCCTGGATGTCAGCGGGGACCTCAAGGGAAGAAAAGTGACACCAGTGCACCGGACCAAGTTTTGAGCGATGTAAATTCCGGGAACGCTCGTCATATAAGGTTGTCTTTTCTCTGTCCACATCTCTGCTGCCTTTATGTCTGAGATCCCCGGAAAAGACGCTAGAGGTACCCAGGTCCGCCAAGATGCCGAGGAATTCCGGAGGGATGTGGTTTCCAGGCAGGGAGCTTGGCGCTTTTTGAAAATGCACGTTGAGTAACTATTGATTCTAAGAATGATATTACTGGCCCCGCGGTCCTCGAATAGACCATTCCTCCCAAATAGGGTGTCCCTTGCGTCCGCCGGAGCCGCCACTGGCCCCCAAAACCCTTTCGCAGCAGCAAGGGATAAGACCCCTGTCAGGTCCTCGCGTGGCCCGCTGTAGCACCCGCAAGTGTTCGTTGCACGTCCGGCTCGCAAACTCTCCCTGTCCTCCCAACTCAAAAGATGGAACTTGATAAAAGTCCCTGCCCAATAACCAGGCTACCTATTCCCTACTGGCAGGGTGCAACTTGACCCACAAAGGCCTCTTCTCCCAGACCATGTACACCTTCTGGTCAAGCCAGTTCCCCTCGGTAGCATTTTCGATGTCGAAATGCCACAGAAGGCGCGCGATGATCAGCTTGATCTCGACATACGCGAGATTGCGGCCGATACAGTTCCGCGGCCCATAAGAGAAGGGCTGTGACGCCTCTCTTTTGTCGTCCTTGAACCTCGGGTCTTCACCGAGCCATCGTTCCGGTATGAACGAGTTCGGCTCTGTCCAGTTCTGAGGGCTCCTGGAAGCTGCGTAAATCGGAACAGCAACAGCCACGCCTCCGGGGACGTATTTGCCGTTAAGAACGGCACCTCCGGGTGGTACAATCCGATGATGTGGCTGGGGCGACGGGGGATACACGCGCAGCGCCTCTTCGATGCAAGCGAGGAGGTATTTGCACTGGTTGGCCCCAGTGATGGTGATATCTTCGGGCGCTTGGAATGACCCTCTGATTTCTTCAACAAGTTTGGTACGCACACGCTCATGCGTTAGAAGCAAGGATGTGAGCCCTGATACCCCGTTTATCAGTGTCATACATCAGGAGACACGTCGGGACATTCCTTACCAGAGAGCAGCGTGGCCGTCGTCTCACTACCCGCGCCTATGAGAATTGCCCCATTACCCTTGAGTTGCCCGAAGGTCATGGTCTTATCTTTATACGCGGCAATGAGCTTGTCCATGAAGTCGGGGATGTTCGACTTGTACTCCAGTCGGTGCTTTGTTTTCTCCTAGAACGGTGTCAGTCCCCCCATCTTGCCGTCCATGCGTGATAATGTCAGAAACTAGCCTCGTTCAATTGATTCATCATCTGTACTTCCTCCTTGACCCGTCGCGGAATCGTCCAGAGCTTCATCAGTGGCTGCAGCAGTTTGGGAAACCGAGCAATTGCTTGACTTATTGCCATGAGCCGTGCGACGCTAAAGAAGGTCTCAATCCACTTGTGGATACGGGAATTGGCCATGCAGTCAAAAGATTCTCCGAACGCTGGAAATAGGGTTCCATTAGCGTGATCCGTTTTCATGTCCCCGGTCAGTGGAAGGTCTTACTCAAGAATCCGATGAAGTCGAAAGTCAGAAACTGCAGTTTGGATACTGATCAGTGACATTCAATCGTTTCTGGGAAGGGTACGGAGAGAGCATACGTTGTACCACTTCGAGATGTCGATGGAGGCCGACCCGTCCTGGCTGTTCTCCTGGAGCTTCTGGAACAGGACGCCCACGTACTCCTGAAGTACGGTCTCTTGGGCTCGTAGTGACTTATCGGAAAAGCCATGGGCAAGAAGCTTGCGGATGTGGCTATGGTCATTTCTGTCTGCGTTGATAATGATAGGTTCACCGCTCAAACCAGAGTGGTATTTCTGGTCCTTGGAGAACTCCTGCTTGGCCCTCTGGATGTGGCCGTATATTTCTTTGAAAGCCGTGGGGTTGATGTAAGAGAGTTCGTTGGGTGCTGTCCGCACAACAGGCCCGTACCGGTTGTGGAGATCGAGAAGCTCGCCGGGGGTGGTCCCTTTGAGGTAGGAGATGGAGCGCCACCAGGGACTTGCAGCTTTGATCCGGGGGCCGGGGTATTTTCGGAGGGGGTGAAGCGCAATGTTGTACGCCAGTAGGCAGGTGTAGTAAAATAGAAACTGTGCGATGTTAGAGAGACGAGATGTATGTACGGCAATGGAGATCTACTCACAAGAACGACGCTTAATCCGAGGACGCGCCACGGCCCCAGGTCCAGACTGGTTATGATGGACAACATATTTACCTAAACTTCAAAAGGATCGTCGACAAGGGCCCATCTAAAGAAAGCGGACCTACTCAGAACAACGGGTCGCCGGAGACTCGTAGTCTTATACATTTGCTCGAGCTCGACGAGGATGCTGCAACTTTACAACGCTCGTTCGGCAACATCCCCTGCCGGCTGCACGTATGCACAAAACCCTTCGCATAGTGGAGTCAATTTTGCCGATCTTGCACGAGATGATCACCTCTACAGTCGACCTCCGCCAATAGAGGGCCGTATATTTGAGTCGGAGCTCGGGTCTCTCCAGCATCTCCACGGCTTCCCGGGCGCGGGAATGTGGGGCGGAAGAATCTCGATCCATTGGCCAAGTAATCTCCGCTCGGGCTTTCTTCGCGAGGTTGACGACTCGGGATTGGCTCCAGGGTTGCATCCGATGGGGACGACGGCCCAAGAGCGCCGAAGTTTCTGCGATATCCGAGTGCAAAGGTGCCAACGAACTTGAAACTTGATTCTCCAGCGCCAGTCACATCGGTACTATTAGCAAATATGGGCGACACACCGTCACCAGGGCCATCCGCATCCCCAGGCGGGGCCACGAGGCGTCTCGGCACTCACAGAGCATGCGACACGTGCCGTAGTAGGAAGGTCAAGGTACGCTGGCTTGGCAGGGGTTTTTGCTCGGCGGCGTGCTAACAATTAGGTCTAGTGTCAAGTTGTCGGCGACGGCACAGCGTGCGAAGGGTGCAAATTCTTGGGGGTGCCCTGCACCCAGGACAGACCAAGACGTAGGAGAGGCCCGCCCAACCGGTAAGCTCCCCTATATCATTAGGGCACTTCTCGGACATCCCGAGAACCCAGCAGTGCGCGTTATATGCTAAATCATTTCCATTCCCAGCCATGCCCCCTGCAGCGCGATAGATCATGCCCCGCCGGGCTGGGGAGCTCTGGAGCCAAAGGGACATTCGCCAGGGGGGACTTCTGGCCAGTCATCGAGTTCGGTCGACGTTCCCTCTGTGTCGCTACGATCCGCCCGTATCTTGGCCGCTCTGGGGCCTGACTGCCTGGTGAGACAGTCTATCGACTACTGGTTCGGCTCCATCCACCCGCTCATTCCCCTTTTGCACAGACGTCGATTTCTTTCCAGACTCCATGCTGGTGAGATGGACGAGAACCCGTTATTTCTCGCGCTAGTGATCTCAGTCGTGGCCGCGAGTTCTGCTTCCCTCGACGACAAGGGCCTCCCCACCCATGACACGGCGATGCCGCTTAGGTGTGCTCGCTCAATCCAGGAGAATGACCTCCTCAAGTCAGATATCTGCACCATCGACTGGTGTGTTGCACACTACAACTTAGCTTGGGCCCTGGTTTGCCACCTCGGACTGCCCGACTGGCGAGTCTTCCATTCCGTCAAGAGCTGCATGGCCGGAGTGCAATGGTTCCTGCTTTACAACCAGTGAGAGAAAACATTACACGACAATGAGGTGGCGAAACGGCTTTACTGGCTCCTTATCGGGTGGGATATGTGCGTATCTAGACCGTGCATTTAGTTCTACCCGGGTTTGTTGGCTAACATCGTTAACAGGGGCGGGGATCTCATGGGTCACTCACATCTAACTCTTCACCCCTTCGACGAGCCGTACGGTCAATTACGCCCGCAGTTCCTGACGGATAGAGACTTAGACCCAGTGCCATCGTCGCTGGAAGGAATCCCCTCTTCCGCGGATGATGGCACGCACTACGTCCCAGGTTTGAATGCCTTCGCAGAATTGTTTATGGCTTGGTGGCATGCGAGGCTGGACGTTACGCGCAAAGCACCAAAAGAGGCTCTGGAAAGAGGGCTTGCCCACGTGCAAGGTGTTTTGGACAACCTCCCCCCTGAGATACGATGGAGAGGTGGACTGTCTCGCCCGGCCGGGGCAACTGCGGGACATGATGAGCAGATGGTGCATGTCTCGGTCACCAGTCTGTATATCAAGTCAAACCTCCTTCAGCGTATCGGCGTGTTCTCATCAATCCTCACTCATCGAGACATAATCAGGTGAGTACGATATGCATTGGCCCCCTTTTCCCTTACATCTGGCCGGGATCAGTCCTACTACATCACCAATCATCTGGATACATTGATTGACGAACCCATCAAATATGAAACTCCGCGTACCACAGGTTTGGTTCTTTCGAGATAATGTGGCCTGTAGCTGACCTTGTATTCACATGTAGCGACTTGCTCGAAGTGCTCTACCACCTCCCTCACTCCGCATTCAAAGCCAACAGTTTCTCTCTGATACGGATGATGAGGGACATCAGCTCCGCTTACCTCGCTGACGTGAATGCCGGAGGTGGCGGGCTTGTGGATGATGACGTGGTGAAGAGTAGACTGCTCCTCGAGCGCCTCAAGGCGCTCGATTATCGGTTTATAACGGGGTTATCGCGCCTCAATGACCACATACTACCGTGTAGCCGATAGTACCGAGGCCATAGGTAAGCTTGCTTGTGCGACAAAGCCCACAAGGAGAAACGCACGGAGGCAAACGACTCATCTCGAGGGCACCCAACTGCTGGTATTAGGTATTCCATACGCAAGCTCGTCGCAGAAAGGCCAAGGTACACTGCCCCTAGACATAATCACAAATCATGTCGTCCAACGAAGCCTCCATGGCAGAGCCCATCGCTATATCTGGTGAGAGCCATTGCTCATACATCACCAAACCACCCCCAGTGAATTCCACTTCATCTGCATGTGCTCCCAATTCATCCAGCTCGACCGCCAGCAGCCCCTTCAAAGCCTTCAATAGTGTCCCGCCTTTCAGCATGGCTGGGTCCTTCTCGGCGTGGCCGTGTCGCACCTCCCAACCCACTCCCCAAGTCTTCCATCTTTCTGCCCGCCTTCTCTATGGATTCGAGACAGTACGGCCACCGCCTGAGAGCTTTCATATTCTATTCAGAATTTCGGAGCATGGTGAGGCGGAAGAGTACTATGATGTAGTAGGCGAGCTGCGTCAGGGCGCAATCAATCATGCATGAGCAACTCAGACGTGGGCGTAACCGGGCAGACCTGATCCGCAGAGACGACTCTCTAATGATAAAGCTACAGTTAGCATCCAGTCCCACCGCAATACAGGTTCATCTGCGTTTAGCACGGGCGCAGCCGGCGCAAGCCCGCCCGTTGCCGGACCGGATACCGCGGGGCGGTTGGGACAAGTACTCGATTGTATTCCTGTGATGCGGCATCAAGGGAACAGTAGACAGCGGCAGATACTTGAGAGCCCCAGCAAGCGAGCGCGATCTCGCAAATCGTGTTAGTGGCGGTTGCACTCGAGGGCAGGCTGCCAGAGGTGCATCCGAGGAGGCGGCCGGCGCATCCATCCATATCGGGGTTAGTGCTATGGAATGAGCGGAGCTCGGCTCGGGACTTGCCAGGCCTGGTGCGAAAAGCCGATGCCAAGAGATAACTGGGTCCGCCATCTCCACAGCGACGGAGGCATGATGCAATCCAGGGGCTGCGAAGAGACGAAGCCAACAAAAACCCTGTCCGACCTTGTACATACGGAGTTAACCGTCTCGTCTCATCGCGGCCGTTTACGTAGCAAGGGATTCCATCAAATATCACGAAGAGTATAATCCTACGTAACCCAGGTCTTTCTTGCCTCCCTTCGCCATTTTGCCCCTATTCCTGACAGGTCAAGATCGCCCAAAATGGGAAACACGCTCTCACAGGCTTACCCGCCTAAACCGTCTTTTACCGAGGAGTCCATCCCGGACCTCTATGAAAAGGTGCCATCAACCAATGCCAGCCACATCCGAGGAAGATGCTGACCGGGCATAGGTGTATATTGTGACCGGCTCCAACACCGGCGTCGGCAAGGAGGTCGCACATGTCCTCTATTCCAAGAACGCCAAGGTGTATGTTGCCGCTCGTTCGGAGGAGAAGGCCAACGACGCGATCAAAACCATTAAGGAGTCCCTCCCGGAGTCAAAGGGCTCGCTCAGTTTCCTGAAGCTCGACCTGGCGGACCTCCCCACGCTCAAGAAATCTGCCGGCGAATTCCTTTCCAAAGAATCCAAGCTACATGCTCTCGTCAACAATGCCGGCGTCATGGTCCCCGCCAATGGGAGCGTCACCCCCCAAGGCTACGAATTGCAGCTCGGCGTGAACAACATCGGCACCTTCCTGTTCACGGAGCTCCTCACTCCCGTTCTAGCCCAGACCGCAAAGTCAGAGGCGCCGGGGACGGTCCGCGTGGTGTGGGTTTCGTCGATGGCTGCCGACAAGGCGAGCCATGTGCCGGGCGGCGTTCCGATCGACGAGCTTGATGATTACAAGCACGAGAAGAAGGCAGGATTCTACAAGTATGGAGTTAGCAAGGCAGGGAACTACCTCCATGCGACGGAGTATGCGCGACGGCACAAGGACGACGGCATCGTGAGCATTCCGCTCAACCCGGGGAACCTGGACTCGGACCTTTACAGAACGTTTAATCCTCTCACGAGGACATTCCTCCGAAAGGCTTTTCTCTACCCGAGCGTGTATGGAGCGTACACCGAGTTGTTCGCCGCACTGTCGCCCGATGTGACACTGGAAAATTCGGGGGGTTGGGGTGAGTTGAAAACGCCCGTTGCGAGCCGGTCCTAGCTAACCTCATATGTGCAGTTGTCCCTTGGGGGAGGTTCATAGATATAAGACCGGACCTGGTGGCTGCGAGTAAGACTAAAGAGGAAGGCGGGACAGGTATCGCAAAGAGGTTTTGGGAGTGGACCGAGGAGCAGATCAAGCCGTATCTGTGATATTTCCCTTTCCCTTACGCTCTTATCTCACGGTGCTCCTGGAAGCATTGGTTCGCCCACGCCCACGCCCACGCCCCTGCGCTAGTGCTTTTCTCGTCCAACACTTCGTTAAAGCATTAATACATAACAAACTCTCCTTATTGCTTCCTCATACGCTTAGTAAGGGTGAGAACTCCTGTTTCTGGGGTCATTGCCGCGTTTTGCAGAGTAGATGGGAAGGGCCAAGAGGATTCCAAGCTTCTCGCTTCCGTCTTGGCCGGCAAACAAAACCCGATATGTGTAACCTTGCTGTCGTACGAGCACAATAATGATGTTGTGTGAGGAATAACATACGAACAATATGTTGTACTTTATTTACTAAAAATATACACAGGCCGGCACTCCGCTCAGGGCCCCGGAGTATCGTAGGGAGCGTGCTGCCCGAATAAAAAGCACAACAGCCACACGTTGGCATCACCTATTCGGCTGGATCCTCGGGGACCTCCTCCACGGGGTCCTCGACTGGCTCTTCCACAGGCTCTTCGACGGGCTCCTCGACGGGCTCCTCGACGGGCTCCTCGACGGGCTCCTCGACGGGCTCTTCGACGGGCTCTTCGACGGGTTCCTCGACGGGTTCCTCGACTGGCTCCTCAACTGGCGCCTCGTAGCTCGTGATTGCGTCGAGGGTGGCCTGGTACGCTGGTTTCTTCTGGTAGTTGTCGTCCCAGAGGAGAGCCACTCCCTCGCTATATCCGGAGTTAGCAAGCATGGATCTGCATAAAGTAGTCCAGGCTGTGACCTGAGGGATATGGCCAGGGTTACACCGTTAAGTAAAACAACTTACCCTTGGAAGGTCTGGGGAACCCAGCTGTGGCGGTCCGAGGCGCCCTGAAACTTTGTGTTAGTTCAATACGAGGAGATGAGACTGCAATCATCATTGGGAAGACCAGGCCGGCCGCTAAGACGCGATACCAGACCCTACAGCATCTCACGGGGCGGGATGAGGAGCAAGGGTATCAGTAAATCCACTAACCCAAACGGTAAAGCCAACACATCCTGCACATAGTTAGCTCAATAATGCCAACAACCCAGACTCGGATGGAACTCACTCTCAACCTCCATGCAGGCACCCATCATCCGGCTGTAGGCCGCGGCATGCTCCTCCAGCTTCTCTGGCGTGGAGGGCGTGTTCATCCGGATGTCTACCTCGGTGTACGCTACGTCGACGCCGAGATCCGTAAACATCCGGAGGGCGCCGGCGAGAATGTCCTGCGAAGGCGTCGGGTTCTCTTGGGTGCCGGTAGGCTCCGTGACCATGTGGCCCTGCAGGCCGACGCCGTCAATCCGAAGACCCCAGGATTGCACGAGCTGTAGACGTTAGTGTTTCTATTTTTCTCTTGAGTGATTGCGTCGGGAAAGGATTCGGAGTACCTGAACGATTCTGACAGCACCCTCGCTGTAACATTGGTGTCAGTACTGGACCACTTCCATATCCATTTACGAAGGGATCTCTTACGCCTTGGCCTCGCCGTACGCAAGGTTATAGTCGTTGTAGTAGAGCTTGGTGTCGGGGTCTGCCTCCGCCGCCATCCTGAAGGAGATGGGGAGATAATCCTCGCCCATTACTCGGAGGAAAACGTTGTCACGGTAGGAGCCATCCTCCTCCAAAGCTGCCCCGGCTGTCAGTGCATTTGTCGTGGCGATTCAACATGAGGGCGCTCCACTCACCCTCGTTAACCACATCCCAGTGCGTGCACTGCCCTCGGTACCTCCCCATAACCGTGCTGATGTGTGTCTCCATGACCTCGTAGAGCGTAGAGTTATCGTTGATCCCGTTGACCCACTGCGGAAGCTGCGAGTACCACACCAGGGTGTGGCACCGCACCTGCTTCCCCTGCTCTACGGCCCAGTTTACGTGGCGGTCGGCTTCGCCAAAGCTGAACTGGCCACGGCTCGGCTGGACGGTCTCCCACTTCTGGGCGTTCTCCGGCGTGATGGAGCCGAACTCGCCGGGGCTGAGGACGACGGACTCTTCGGAGGTGTCGCCGCGGAGGGTGATGCAGGTGCCGAAGTACTCCTTTCCGGCGGCAACCATGGCATCGTTGAGGCCCTGGGCTTGGCGCTCAATGAGAGGGTTCCTGGGTGGTATTAGCGAGGAACATAAGTGAGGCAAGAAAGAACAGGGCGGAAGTAGTTGCTGAGGGTGACTCGAGGTAGAGTTTCTTACGCCATGAGGGTTGGAGAGCCCATGGCGACACCCATGAGGGCGGCCACGGCTGGGGCAACACGGAACTGCATCTTGAAGGGGGCAACGTTGAGCGAGGACCGGCTTGACTTCTCTACAACAAGAGTAAGTGCGCTAGATGTGAGGATGTGAGAGGAGCCTCTGTAGGAAAAAAAGAAGCGGGCAGATTGGATTATATGGTCTGAGCCAAGACCCAGCATCGTCCGCATTTGTTTTCCCGGTTTATTAGTGCCCAGCCCAAGCCCGCAATCTGGGTTCCTGAAATCGTGGCGAAGCTGTGGTTAATTGGGCCGCTCCCGGCCTGTCTGCAGGAACGAGTCGTCCCCAAAGGCGGGAACGAATCACAAGCCATTATCCAGCGAGCCGGCTGGTGTCAGTCTTTGCGGGCCAGTAAGGGGCCGGGTAGAGCTCGGTGTGAATGGAAGGTGACAGCATTGCATATTACATCGGCGGCGAATGTCCATGCCGGTAAATTAAGGGCCGTCTGGGCACCCGGGCCCACCGCTGCGGTGTCTTAACCGCAGGGCCGGGTAAAGGCCATTAGGGTTATTGCAGGCAAAATAGGCTGTTGGTGGCCCACAGTTTATGCATTCATCCTGGTTCTTCATGCCCGTTCGGCACCATGGGTCGGGTCAACCAACGTTGGGAGGGAGCCTTGAGCTTGACGGGAGAGGCAGTTTCCCGGGATGATCATTAATTATTGGGCAGCTGGAAATCAGAGGCCTCTTCCGGCCGAATGGCGGCTCTGCGCCCCGCCCTCGGCTGGACTGGACGCCCCGTTCTTGGCCCCCCTTTAGCCGTTCCTCATGATGAGGCCCGTCATTTCCTTGAACAAGGTCGTTCGGGAAGATGTACCCAGCGGGAGCGGGCCCAGGCCCATGTTTGGGGAAACAGATACGTTCAATTCCCCGTGTTACACCTTTACACTCCAACAAGAATGCGACACAAGCTCCCGGGGGAGGGGCTCCTATCCCGGGACATCTGTCGAGATGCTGTGCTCCGTTTGTGTGCTCAATGGTCCGGGAGTGGATGGCCGACCTGACTGTCATGTGCAAGGGCCAGGACACAGGGCATGGGTCCTCCTACGCTAGAGAGCGGGACTCCAGCCAACCCTTGGTCTCCAAGAGCCTCAACTGGAGGCCTGACACCCTTGCTTCCCGGGCGGGGTCGGCATTGAACAGGTCCTACTGACCGTGAACAGAACCGCAGGCGGCGAACGCGCGACCGTCGAGGATCATCTTGCTGCGGGTCCCCTCATGAGGGGTGTCCGTCCGTGCGTCACTCCGAGGAAGCCAAATTTCTTCTCAAGTTTCAACTTATTCGTGCATAGCCTAGCCGCGGGGAATGACCAGGTAATCTCCACAAACTAGCCTCATTCGTCTCCCGCCTCTACAACTCTCGTCCCCGCCCTCGCCCTAAACCAAGACCTACGTAGTATGCTGCGGGAGGCCCACCACGAGCAGCTTGCTTGTTACTCGATTTGGAAAGGGCGCTGGCCAGTCGGATCAATGGGCGGAGAAGCCGGGGGGAGGGGGGAATCTCAACTCCATGCCGCCTGAACATGGAGGGGTTGGACGCCGAGGGGCTCCTGGACTGAGAGGGATGTGTATGGTGACGTCATGTAAGTATAATTCGCTCGGAGTGGTTTATGGGCAGCATGTAATGTGTCGACGTGTGTAGACTGCCGGAGCAGGCGGGCCCTCCGAAAGGGGTATCTGGCGTCAACAGTGCCCCCGGGGCGAGGCTGGGTGTCGCCAAGCCGCCTACAATGCAAGGGACTTGGGCCGGGCGAGTTCTTCAACTCGGCGCAGGGAGATTGTCGCATTCTCGAGACCGGATTGGATGCCGGCCTCCTCCAGCCAGCCCAGTGTACAGCACTACAGAGAGTGAGACGTAAGTGCAGATCGCCCGTCTTCATTTCTCTAGAACGGGGGAAGAGATTGGCCGGGCGCGGGCTCTCGTTTTGTCAGCGTGAGGCGTCTCGCGGCTCCGGGCAGACTCCCCGTCGGCATGTACACCACCATATAAAACGTGCCCGCTGTTCTAGACTCCCAGTAAGACGGCCGGAGGAAGCTGGCCGAGGTTCGTAAGCCCGCGTGCGAAATACCTGCTGCCAACTCTAATGCCGAGTGTTACGAGAAGGATCCGTGGGTAGCACAGGGCCTCTTGGTATTCGAGGTACGGCCTCTCGGCCTATCGCGTGTTGCTGAGTTCATTTTCCCGATTGGCGGTGTGATCGGCGCCGCTACACAACGACTTGGGCCACGACGGCTCCCATCGACCAGAGTGTATCTGAGGAGGGGTGATAAAACAAAACGGGTGAGCAAAAGCAGATCTCTGTTGCATCCCGGTGCTGATTGGGACAACATCAACGCCACCAGGCACGGCCCGAAGGCTCTCCCGGCGGGTTCCCTCCCCCTCTAGCACCCCACCCCCACCATGTTCTCCACGGTCTCTGCCTCAACTTTCCCCCACGAGCTTCCCCACTCCTTTACTACACTCACTCCATCCCGGCCTCCACACCGGAAGATTCGGTGATTGAAGAGCCCAGAAGCTAAACTCAATCGTTTACATGGAGTGAATCAAGTTGGAGAAACACGTGTGCTACTTCTGCGATACCGCGTCCGCGGAAGCACCAGCCGTGCCGGATCCGGCCTCTTGACGGGGTACCTCGGTCCTGTCTACAAGCCCGGGGAATTGGTTTACCTTTCCGGGAGTGCTCCAGCACGACTCGGCATACCACATGGGGCTTATGAGTGTGCCGCTGAACTGCAGCCACTCAATAGTCCTCGACTTGTACATGCACCAATTCCGCGAGGAGTCGCGTCCCGTTTGAAGATATAGATAATCAGTGAAGCATTATTAAAGACGCCCCCTTCCCAAGCTCACTCTCCGTTAGCAGTATCTCGTTCTTACCCCATAGTCCCCTCTTCACCATCTGCTAAGAAGAAACCTATTACATCTGTCCCAGCCTCAGCCTTGATACATAACCTCGCCCGAACGCGCTGCCAAAGCCCCATATGGACCCCGCAAGCAATGAGAGCTGGTCCAGGGATTGTATCCCAAGCGATGCGTAAGTTCAAACCCTGTCTCGGGAATGTCTCGCACCAGATCTTGGTCTGGGATGCCTGCTATACCCGGAGCCTAACGGTACGAAGCGGGACGGAGTATGTATCGTCAACATGGAGTGCCAAGGAGCAAGAGCTCTCGGAATACCGCGTTCTGAGGTGGCTCGAGGACCAGGAGCATAACGGGCCTCTGCCTAGTGCTTTTGGGAGTTCGGATGGAAATGCGACCGAAGAGGCAACCCCGGTGAACAATACTGCAGAGTGAATGGCGAGATGATGCGGACAATTCAGAATAAGGGAGTGAATGGGGCTTATGCAGCTCGTGAGCGAAAATGACATATCCCAGCCCGGTACAGGCTCAGGTGGGATGATTCAGTGCTAGTCTCCATTCTCGGCCGCTCGGTCGTTGATAGGAAAAGAATGAAATACACTGGCGGTCCTTATTTGCGTCTTCGAGCAGTCACAGTGGTTACATTGATGATCGAGCTTGGACCTATGCCACACAGTTGGCCTCACGGCGCCCGAAGGAGAGAGTAGAGGTAAGCTCGGGAAGAGAAAAGACGCCCCGGTGAGAAGGTACAAATGAAGGGGAGATCTGCGGGTCCAGGTACCAGATAGCTGCTTGTTTGTGGCTGGTGCAGAAGGAATCATGCAGGTGTCCAGCCAAAAGCGCGACGCGAGTAGATGCCGCCCTATTATGCCGAGGGCACGCAGGCTCTCATCTTGACGCGGCTCAAACGCTCACGCTATGACGCGACTCTGGAACTGAGTACGCAACTGTGCGTGTGGTTACAGCGGGGAGGCACCCGAGACTCGGCGGCGTGACGTCCAGTGGCCCGGGAATGCTCTCGTAGATCCTTGCGCCCAAGCTCGACGGGTTCGCTGTCCCGTTTCCAAAGCCAGGAGTTCATCTTCGTCGTTAGCCTCCAATTCCGGAGGCTCCAGGCACCCCTGGGGGAGGGTACCTTTGTCTCATCTCGCCTTTGGCCTTGGTGGTGGGATCGACGTACCCTCTGTGAGCTTGGCCAACCGCGCTCTCGTACCCGCCAGGGCTTTGACAGAAGACAACCTTCCCAGCCGGAGGCCTTCCACACCCGATATAAACCGACACTAAGCGGCTTGCAAGATGCATCCAACCCCTGAAAGTCGCGTCTCAAGCTCCCAACCCGTCCTGGCGAAACAAACTCGACGTGCTCGCGTCCATCCGCGAGGATACCAACGCCCTCGCGTTCATGCTCGTGTAACTGTGGCGCTTTTTGCTTACGCTCTCGATCAGGAAGTCGCGCGTGAAAGTCGCGGCTTCGGAACCACTCTTTCCAACAGCCGCATTCATTTCCCGCACGGGCCTCGTTTCGGTGGCGCACTGGAGGAAGTTGACGCCTTTGAGCAGGCAGGGCTCAATGCCTGCTGATGCTTGGTTTCGCGCACAGGGTTCGAAGCCCTCGAACCTATTCGCCAAATAAGCGGAGTACGAGCATGAAAACAGGGAACGGTGCAGGAGCCGCGACCGGGGTCTATTATGAACAGGGATTAGTGCTTCCAACGGGCCTCTATCCGTCCAGGAATTGACACCGGGCGAGAGAGGGAGCAGGGATAATACGGCCAAGGATCACAAGGCAGAAGAGGGAAACCGGTGAACTGGCTCGGCCGGCTCGTCGACAGAAGCATTATGAGGAGTCGCATTAGCGCGAGTTTAGCTGGGACCAACCCGTTGGAATACCAAGGCAAGAGGCCATTTCGGGGATAGGCTCTTCGCCCGCAGCGTAAGCCAAGATATTATTGCTCACCCAAGCATGAGTCACGACTCGCAGAGCGTCACGACTCGAGCCAACGGGGACAAGGCAGCTGGCTGCTGCAACATGGAGCAGGGGGCGGGTATGTGCGTCTGTCACGTCCGGGAAGTTGTTGCAGCAATCTCGATACCAAGACCGGAAACCGGCATCCGACCGAGTGTTCGCGGGAACAATGGGCGGCGGAGAAGTCGCAGGGTAGTCTTAGTCTTTGGAACCCCTAAATCTCGGGCCGTTTTGGGAAGAAACCCGCCATTCTGGGACAGCGCAAAAACAACAGGCACATGTGGATACGACTTGTTCGTCGACGTACAGGCAGATTTCCAGACACCCAGGGCTTGCCGTGAAGACCGGAAAGGGCCCTACCAGGCTTGCGGATCCATTGCGAGAGCCATCCAGTGGTATTAGTGGAGATTACAATGAGACCCCGTCCCTCCGCAGCCTTGTATTCGAGGACCTTTAGTTTCACGCCCCCTCTGCAGCTGCACCTGATCAGTCTGGGCTCAATCTTGTCCTGGAGCGTCCCTCTGCATATTTTCCCCTCAGCTCCCACACCAACACGGGCTCCAAGTCCACAGCCATCGATGGTGCTTTCTGCCTCCCCACCCTCGTCAGCAAATGCCTCAACCACTAGCGAGGAAGAAGTTGGAGCGCCATCTGTCACGTCTCACCTTCCGGGAGCGCGGCTAGCGACTCACCGACTTCCGACAATGAAGAAATGTTTGCTGCCCCCGCCGCATGGACCTTCTCCGGCTTGGCTGTTGCTTCCGGCTTTCGCTTCCGGCTCTCGCATCGACAACCATTGCCGCTCGGATAGCCCTCCGCGACTGAACTGTCATTTTCCGGGTAGCCGGAGGAACCACCCTCTGCTTGCTTTGGGCGTCGCGGGACAACCCGAAACGGCGGTGAAGGGGCGGATAATCCCTTTGTTTCTATCCGCTTCCGCCCGCGTGTGGGAAGCCATGTTCGTTATTGACGCCTCCTCTTGCAGACTCTCGACTACCGGACCAGCGCGCGTATACGAGACCACCAATGAACCGCAGGTTCTCCATCAACACGAGCTTGTCGACATCAGTCCCAAATATGAGGTAATTGTGTCGGTAACGAGGGTGAGCGTGTTCGCGACCCAGGCCGGTCAATGTGAGCTAATCGGAAGTAGAGGACACATCCCGCTGTTCGGACTGGACGCGCGTAACTGGCGCAGGTATCTGTCCTCGACACAAACACTCGACAATCGTGGTCAACGCAGGGAAATCACAGCCGCTAGTATCATCTCCCATAACGTGGTCCTGCTCTATGTTTGCGCCAACAACCCCATACGCGGGCTCGAGGTCGTCATCAAAGTGAGCTCTGAATGAATACGGCGACGAGTGTAGTTCCCCCGAGCCGGAGCCAATACCCTGAACTTCGCTAACAACCAAAACCGGCTCACAGGAGACCTGATCCGAACCCGAACCCGAACCCGCCCGCGCTCGCCCCCCTCCCGCCGAGGTCACGATCCGCCAATGGCTCATATAGATCAACATTCAATCGGCTGGTCCACGTCCTTAATCCGCACAATCTGGCTCTCTGACGACGACCTTCTGGCAAGGTAAGCAACACCGAACGAGACCGGCTCTCAAGGAGGCAGACATCGGCATGCCTCCAACCCCAAATGTCAGGGATGGACCTGCCGAACTAAAGCAGCGGGCGCCATCGAACCTTTTGTTTTGAGAAGGCCAAGGGATGATAGAGTGGCTGAAAACACGATGCGGAAGCCTGAGACCAGAATGATTTCGCGCCAGCGAATCGGGCTTTCGCAGCTGTCCAAAACGGGCAACGCGACCCGAACTCCACCTAGCTTACTCGCCTCGGTAAACATCGTGAGAGGCCCGCTCAACCAAGTCCACCCCGGTCAACCAAGTGGGCCCCTTTCCGCCGAGAACCAAAGTCTGTGACGGAACCCTGTGGTTTTGTTTTGGGCAAACAAAAGCAGCCCGTATTCCATTTGTCTCAATGCGTGGCCGGATGGATAATGCGCCTGTTCTACTCAGAGTGGTGCGACTCAATTGGTGGCACCGCTGATTCGGCGTTCACGGCCTTTGTTCAAGCAAATAACATGTTGTACGCGACAAGGAGAGTCGCCGGTCAGCTTCGCCCTTGGGCTCTCTATATTAAGCCCTTCTATGACCTCTCTCGCGCGAATTCCAACTTTCTTACCTTGACCAGTTCTCCGTCTTCAAGTTGCAGTAAGCTGTCCAGTCGCATAACTACGGGAAATCTCACGCCCCAGCAACCTCCTCATCAGGAAAACGTCCATTAACAATGGCCCCCACCGAAACCCCCCCGGAGCAAGTCTTCCATATCCTTCCAGTCTCCAGTCCCGTCCCCACCTCCCTGGTCCTCGCCCAAATCCACAAGGACAAGCGCCGCATCGCCATCACCATCGCCACCAGCATCGGCGTTGCGATCGTGCTCTTCCTGTTCGTGTTCTGGGTCTTTCGCCAGCGCCTCGTGCTCTCCAACAGGCTATCCACCGTGCGCGCGGGAAAGGGCGCAAAGTCTGAGGTGGAGGCGTCATACCCAGAAACCCATGGGGTGTCGCCGGAGAGCACGCGCCGCTGGCGTGTCCCAAAGTTTTTAACCCTATCGAAGGGAGATGCGAAGGGGTACGACAAATCGACTCCGGCGCTTCCAGAGCTTCCCGTAACGACGGATGATCTGAAGAAGTTGGGACGGGACGCCAGGGAGCTGTGGAGGGACAGGAAGGACTCCCTCGACATTCCCGGGCCGGACGATATTGGGTTGCAACGCGTGTCGACGTCGCGTCCGGATGAGACTGGCTCTCGCGGGCGGTCCTTGACCGCGAGGCCGGATAGTACTACGGTACGTTAGTGTTTTTAACGTCACTATTCTACCTTTCTACTTGGGTCCTCCGCTTTGGATTGTTCAATGTTAGTGGTGCGCCTCGGCTGGCCGGGGATGTCTTGCTTCACTCGCAGTGTTATGGTTGTGGACGAGTAGAGAAGGCTTTTGGAAAACGCCCATAGTATGAAACACCTTCACACCTTCGCCGAATCCTCGGTCTCTGCGTATGATAATCAATTTGAGACGTGCTAACTATGCTCCATACTCCCAACCTGAAAAGTTAGATAACAGATATCTGCCCGTGAAAATGACCTTAACTATACGGCTTAAATGACCATCTTGCTTCCGTGATACCTCGGCTCGTACGTCGCACCCTCGGCAGCGAGAGCCACTCCAGGTGCGGCCCTCTTCGGGAAATCGGTGAAGGACTTGGCGTAAGTGGCAACGGAGTGTGCAATGAGCTAACCCCAGCGTCAGTAAGCTCCCAGGGAAAGAAACTTTCTCGAAAGGACAGGGGAAGGGGAGTTGTTACCTTGGTGTTGACTTCCCAGGCCGTCATGTTCACATTGCCAATGTTATCGCAGAGCTGGTGGTAGCAAGGGTCGTACCACTCCCCAGCCACACCCCCGAACATCTTCGCCTCCTCCTCCGTTTTGAGACCCTCGGCCCCAGTGGCGATACCGCCACCGGGAATCCCATTCTTGATGAACGCGTCATAGTCGCTACGCCCATCAAACGGAATAAAAGTGTAGTCGAGCCCCTGCGACTCGTACCACTCAATGTACAGGTTTCGCAGCTCCTCCGAGCCGTTGGGGTTGGCCGCGTTGGTGGCATTGTAGACCTGGTAAGCAAAGTTGGGGCTGGCCATCATGTCGTAGTCCATGAACAGGCGGATCTTGGCATTCTCCTCCTCGGGGAGCTGCGCGACGTAGTAGTCCGAGCCCAGCAGGCCCTCCTCCTCGGCGGACCACCATGCAAAGCGAACGCAGTTGTTCACCTGGAACTGGGCGAGTTGGGTGGCGACCTCGAGGAGGGAGTTGGTGCCCGAGCCATCGTCGTTGATGCCTGGGCCCTCCTCAACGCTGTCGCTGTGGCCGCCCAGCATGACACAGTTCTCGGGGTCGCCGGCCGTGGTCTGGGCGACGATGTTGTGGGTGTTTATGGATTCCACAATCGAGTCGACGTACGCGCTGCCTTCGACCTTCTCCCCCTCCTTCAGCCGGGGCACGAACAACTTGGCGTCCTCCAACGAGAGGCCAAACGTCGCAACATGCTCAGGCACAGGGGTCCCAAGTGTTCCCTGCAGAGACCCCGCCTCATTATTGTATATTACCGCCGCGATGGCGCCAGCACTTCCTGCTAGGGCAGACTTGTGGCCAAACGGACACTCGCCGCGCTGGATGAAGGCGATGCTGCCCGATACGGAGGCGGGGTAGTCGGAAGCGTCGCACCCGTCGTTGGCCACGAGGGCAAACTCGCCGAGGACAGGCTCCTTATCCTTCGTTGGGGGCGTGAGACTCATAGCAGTCGCCGACTCGGGGAGGGTATCGCCGATGATAAGGCGGGATTCGAAAACATTGCCGGAGACGGCGGGGAAGGTCTGCGCGGAGACGGAATAGTAGTCTCCCAGTTCGGCGAGCACGGCGTAAATGTACGCGAGGGTTCCGTTGTGCCCTAGAGTACGAGCCAAGTTAGGTGATGTGAGCGTGGGGAGCAGGGTGAGCGAGGGCGCTCGTCACGTACCAGCACTGCCGATAACCCTCGTAGGATGGTTGTACTCGTCCTCCGAGAGCTTCGCAATCTCGTATAGCTTCTCTGCCCTGGCCTTCAGGTTCTCCGCCTTGATGGTGTCCTGGAGCGCCTTAGAATCAACGACCTTCGCCTCGTGCGAGCCGCCGGCGGGGGCGGCGCCGAGGAGTTCCTGGTTGAGGGGGATCTGTGCGTCCAAGGCGGCCGCGGCAGCAAGGCCGGCGGAACCGGCGAGCGAGAGGAGCTTCATTTCGCCGGCGGTGAGCGATAGGTGTGGTGGAGAGCGAAGAAGGGGAGGGGACGGGTGAGGAGGGAGGATGGGAGGAGAAGGTAAGGATAGTAGCTCGCAGTGTCGAGCGGGTGAAACGGGCGTGTGACCCGAGTCGCGTAATTGGTCAGCACAAGTGGACCCTGGGGAAGCTTCCCCTGTGGCCCTGGCAGGTATGACGGAATGCCAGTGGTCCGTGGGGAGGGAGGGTGGGGGGCCTCAGGCACCCGTGCTTACGTGATGCGCAACTTCAATCAACGAGCGACGACACTTCCGGTACTCGACGAGGCCAACAGTCACATTATGCCTACCTCGGCTTTCCACCAAACTGGCCCGAAAGAAGTATTTCAATCTGTATCCTCTATTTTCTAAAAACATCTTACAGCCATCCTTTCTTGTTTGTCGACGTCGCAAGCGGCGCCATCAGCATCAATGACCGCGGCGGGCCGAAAACGACGGGGCATCCGCTGCTGCCTACAGTCCTTCGTTACTTGCACACAACCCGAATTGGGAGCTACGACCTGCATGGTGTCTCGGTTAACATCTTGGGCTGTTGGGGAATGATCACCTGGGCCTGGGACGCCTATGCGCCACGCGACAGCCACAACGTTTCCGTCATTAAGCTCCTTCCCACCAGAGAACACCTCCAAATACCGGTCAAGGCCCCTTCGCATGAGGAATAAAAGGCCACTTGGTCTAGTGGTACGATTCTTGCTTTGGGTCTTCGATTGACTGCAAGAGGTCCCGAGTTCAAACCTCGGAGTGGCTCCCTCCTCACCTTTTTGCCCGTTCTTTCCTATCTTTTTCCTCCTCTTTTCTTTTCCTTTTGTTTCCTTTATTTCATTGTTTTCTTTTTCCGTCATTGGTAGGTTCTCGGTATGAAAGGCGCTAGAAGAAACTCATCTGTAGTAAAACCGCCCATAAGCATCGAATTCCCGGGCTTGCTTTCCTGTAGATGACTGCCGTGTTAAGGAGAGATGCGAACACTCACTGTTTCTCTATGGGTATTCCTGGGAAAGATACGACTTTGGTACCGGAAAGCTAGCTGGCTATGGAACCCGAAACCCTCCTCCACGTTCCCATATCCCAAACGGCTGCAGCTTTCTCACATCTTCTCGGTGAGCTCGACGATGAGATCCGAATACCAATTCGCCTTCCTCATAATACTGCCAACATCCCAATCCATTAAGCAGAGGATTGGGCATCCTATCGCTCTGTTTTCGAGATCTAGGATATCGATGCGAAAGTTCTCCTCGAATCCCTCGAGCATTTGGCGCAGCTCAGAGAGATGTTCCCTTTTGTCGTGAACACTTACCACCCCATCTCGGATTCTCTCCATCCTAGTGGAGATGCCCACCCTGCGTTCCTCGTCGAACTGGAGGTGAAGCCACGCTTTGTGGGCCACCAGCACGCTGTCGGCTTTGGAAACAATGGCAAGCGCACTCCGACTCAATGCGAGGCTTGTTTTGCGGTAATCCCGGACGAACTCTACGGCCAAATGCTGACGCAGCTTGTATTTTCCCTCAACCTCTACCAGGGCTGGGTCGAAGAGCGGGCTTCCGAACCGGCGGACGGAGTCCAGGACAAGCTTGAAGTTCCCGTACTCCTCTCGCACCTACAACTGGTTAGTCTGTCTCTTGGAAATGCTAGATGCCAATGGGGAACGGATGTATGCAATCACTTACCTCTGCGTTGCAGAAGACGCTTTTGGGGTTGCCGTTGAAAAGTGCTTCAGGCATCTTGGATAGTGTGGACGGTCCGCGCTGCAAATGGATTTGGAGTTTGAGACGGCGAGGACTGACCTTCCTGAATGGGAGGCCGTCTTGCGTGGGTGTTCTTGTGCGCTCTGTTGCTTGTAGGTTGATGGTGGAAGTTTCGAAACCGCCGAGTGTTTCCGAGAGTGTGAGAGGAGATGTTCAAGTCCTTATATGGCTTGGAGAAATGCACCCGGGGCGTGGTCTCGAATGGCGTTCGAGAAGCTCCAGTCATACACTGCATATTTCTAGTCCTTTATTCCTTTCATTTGTAACTCAAAGTTGAGAAACCAAGTCCTCGAAGCTGTACCATGTAAACAACCACTTGTTCAATGGATCACCATTACAATGCTTCACCCCAGTGTGGAAGGTTGCTCTTTTAGATATCAATATCAGCTTCAAAAGACAAACAAACAGTGTAACCATGGAAGAGACCTTAATATGCAATCTCTTCTGCCCACTCCATCATCACATCCATAACCTCGTTTAAATCCTCTACCGGCATGGAGTCCAGCACGAAGAAGTCACTCTGGGGGATCTTCTTGATCATCTCCTCTCTCATCTGCATCCTTGGCATCTCCTCTTCCACCATATCTTCAAACTCCCTACTTAACTGACGGCAGGCCTCGAGCCTTAGGCGGAGGTTGAGAACTCCTCGTTGGATCTCGGCGACTCTGCTCGAGGCACCCACCAGGAGTCCATTCTCATATTGGCAGCGCAGCCACTCCCTGTGCCTCAGCAACACGTCTGCAGCCTTGCCCGCAATCGCAGCTGAGCTGCGGAGCAGTGCCAGTTTCTGGGCTGCATAGTCCCTCCAGTGCTCCAGTGCCACGGGTTGGCTCATCAGTTTCGTTCCTTCCTCGTCGATGTACGAGATTCCGGGATTCCCAAGGCTAAAGAGCTCGAAGAGGCGATCTGTAATGGCTGTGTAGTTCTCAACCTCGGTTTGCACCTGTGGGGATCTTAGCCACTTTCACTTCGGATGGTAAGCTTTGAGGGACATGCACACATACCTCGGGGTCATAAAAGACACCCCTGGCGATGGGCTGGAAAGCGACACAGGGCATTGTAGTTTGGGTGGGAAAGCTGGGCCAGAAGGTGCTATAGATAGACTTGGCAAGACTCGGTGAGGTTGAGACAGGCGCAATTTATAACATTGGGGCAAGAGGGTCCTGAAGGTCCTGAAGGCCGCTCTTACTTAGCCATGTCAGCTCGAGGTGGCGGTCTTTGTCGTTCTGTGCGGATGTGCAGATTCAAGAAGGAGCTGTGGGCAGTTGGCCACAATTACCAAGGCATTTACAAAACGTATTGAAAAGACACAGGCTAGGTATTGAGGTCCATGCTACAGCAGATTCATTTACCACTCAGACATCGCAAATATTAGCAGTATTCTAGTGAGGGAAGAAATGGGGTATTCCATTGGCTTCCCATCGCTTTGAGAGGGCATCCAGGAACGATCGAGAATATGGCAGCTTTGGATTCCATCGTTTTCCACAGATGGACTTCGACCTTCGAGATGAGCTGGCTGGAGCTGGGATTCAGGAGGGGGATTCTAAGATTCTACTGCTTTCCACAAACTTTGGAGTTTCAATGCCACAATTATTTACCAGAGAGAGAGCATACTGGCATGAATCACTTACGCTATTCAGTTCCATGAAGTTTCCTAAGTCCACACTAGAAAATCTGTGGTGGGCAACCTTGTGGCTTCCGTAATAGGCAGTCGTTGGCAAAGTGAATAATGAAGCCCTGCCGTTTTTCAGTGACTGGAGCTGGCCAAACATTCCCTCGTGAATCATCTAGCACCCCATCTGCATACTGCTGGAGTGATTTGGGAGCCCTGGGGCCTTCCTCGAGGATTATTTAAACCACCGTCGCCCTCTCGATCCCCAACTCTCTTCCGTCAACATCCTCACCATCCTCACTCGAAAACAATCTTTTTCTCTCACTCAATCGCCGATATCCAAAGGCTTCACGACAAATATTTGAACTCAATCACTCAGAAAAACATGAAGGTTCGTTGTCAATCTCTTGCTTTGGTCAATCCCCTCCTTTGATCAACCTCCTCCTTTGATCAACCTTCTCTTTGATCGCTCTCTTCTTGCTTTTGTTCAACCACTGACTGGACTTCATGCACAGGTCTCTCATGCCTTGACCGCCATCGCGGCTCTTGCCGCCATGGATGGAACCGCCCGCGCCGGTCCGGTCGCCACGCCTCCTGGCCGTGGCGACTCGGAGCTGGCGACCACCGCGGTCGACCAGACCAGCAAGGTAGCCGCTACTACCTTGCCGACCGAGGCGCCCTCTCCCATCGGGCCGCTGGGGATCCCCCTCGGACTCCCCTACATCGCCAACTCCACTCGCGAGAGTGGTCCAATTGGGAACGGAAAGCCGTTCCTTCCCGAGCACGGCTTGCCCAAGTCCCCCAAGCCTGCTGTCGTCGACGAAATCGAGTCGGCAATTCAGGCCGTTCCCACCCTCGAGCCCCGCCAACTGGTTGACGGTCTCGCCGCCGATAACGAGTCCTCGTCGACCCCGATCGACACCAACGCATCTCAGAGCACCGATGGCTCCGTCCAGCTCCCGTATGGGCGCGTCGGTCCTCAAATCGCCCCGACTCCCGTCGACATCATCATCGCCACGGGCACTGATGACCCCTCCCCGTTTCCGGACGTCCGCGTCGGCCCCCAGATTATGCCGACTCACGTCAACATGGCCCACGCTCCTCGGGATACCGATGGGCCCTTCGCCGGCCCTGACGGCCGCGTCGGCCCTCAGATTGTGCCGACTCCCGTCGACATGAACGCCGCCAAGGGCACTGATGGCCCATTCCCCGGTCCCGACGGCCGTGTTGGCCCTCACATCGTGCCGACTCCGGTCAACATGGCTCACGCTCCCCAGGACACTGATGGGCCCTTCGCCGGCCCCGACGGTCGGGTCGGTCCCCAGATCGTGCCTGGCGAGGAGGACGGCAAGGCTCGCCGTCAGGTCTTTGGCCCGGACGACCGCAGCGTGATCCCCATGCCCACAGGTGTCCCCGAGGAGTCTGAGGACCACTAGACCTTCCCAGTATTACAACACTGATGAAGCTCACCTCTTGATTCTGTTTTTCATCTGCACCGCACAGGCACAGGGCACCAAACCAATAAAACCACAAAAACATCAGGAAACAAACAAACCCCGACAAAAAAACATTCACGGCAGCAGGCACGGAGGACTGGAGTTTGAAAGGGAAGATTATTCAATGGACTTGATGGCGAACGGAGGACCTGATACGAGAAGTACGGAGTTCAGGTAGACATGGAAATACAAAGACCCTCTTGCCCTAAACACCCCTTGACTTGATCCTGACATGTGATATCCACACAAAATGCCCCTTGCCCTCTGATTGAGGTGACCCTTTGTTAGAAGGTGTAGATGTTTGACGCTGGCTAGATTAGCAGTCCTTTGTCAAGACTTCCGCCATCCCTCGGACTTCCTTCTTCCTTGTCCTCCGAGTCTTTCCCAAACTCCCACGTTCTTCTAACTCCTCATGCTTCCAGCGTCCCGTTCAGCCTCAGATCCCTCGAGCTGCTCCCGACAAAAACCACCTTCTCCGCGTCGGTAATCACCCAGTTCTCCTCGTCCACGTCCCACGTCGCGAGGTCGCGGTACGTCAGCTCGAACGAAACGCGCTTCGATTCTCCCGCCTCCAGCTCGACATCCTCGAACCCTCTGAGCACGCGTACCGGTCCATCCGGGTCTCCGGTCGACAAATACTTCTCCGTCGTCAGCAGTGAGGCAGATATTCTGGCGGAGGAAGCACTTACCAGCTGAGAAATCTCCGTTCCATCTCTCTCCCCTGTGTTCTCGACGCTGACGGATACAGTGTACAGGGTCTCGTACAGCCCAGGATTGCCTCCCGGCTTACCACCAGCCGGGTGAACAGCTCGAGACTCGCCCTTCAAGCTTGCCTCGGGGATGCCTTCTTCGTCCTCAAGCTTCTGCTCCTCCTCCTCGACCCACGAATAAATATACCCCTCCACGGGCTCGAAATCCTCCGGCATGACGGCATCTTCTCTCTCTCCGATCTCCCCCAGTACTGGCGCCTCGCCCGTCTCTCCCTCGGCCGCCTCATACGCCACCTCTGCCGCGCGTTCTATCTCGAGATCGGAGTACTCGAACGTCGTGTAGCTCAGGCCGAACCCGAACTCGAAGCTCGGTTCGATGTCGTTCTTGTCGAAATACCGATAGTCGATGAATAACCCTGCGTTGAGGTCCTGCGACGGCGCATCCGTCTCTGCCTCGTACAACAGCTCGACGCCCCAGTCCTCGGGTTTCTTCCCCCAGGTGAACGGCGTGCGGCCTTGTGGGTTCACGTCTCCATACAGAACATCCACGAGCGCGTTCCCTGATTCCTGTCCGGGTAGACCGGCCCAGACGATGGCGGTAATGTTCGGGTGCGCCTTGTACTCCTCCATGAGGACGGGACCGGCGGTGTGAAGCACCACGACGGTGTTTGTGTTCACGCTCGCCACCGCCTTGATGAGCTCGTCGCCGCCTCTCCAGAGCGTGAGGTTATTCCGGTCTCCTTCGTTGCCCTCCACGAAGACATAGTTCTCCCCCGCATTGGCGTTCGCAAACACCAGCGCGACCTCGGCCGTCGCAGCTGCCCCCCGCGCAGTCCGGAGGTCCCAGTTAGACTCGATGTTCAAGAATACCGACCCGTCGGTCTCGGCTTTCTCGCGGAGCGCCGTGACCGGAGAAACGAGGTAGGGGAAGTCCGTCGTGCCTGAGCCCCAGCCCATCGCCAAAGTCCCGTTATTGCACGCCCTGTCAACGCACGCGTTCGGTCCGGCGGGGTTGTCCTGCGCGTCTTCGCCGATGACAGCTATGCAGTCGAACTTTGGAAGCGGTAGGGCGCCGTCGTTCTTGAGGAGGACCACCGACTTGGCGCCGATCTCCCGGATCAGTTCCGCGTGGTCCGCCTGCACATCCACATGCTCGTTCACCACGCCCCAGCTTGCGTTGGCGGAGAAGTACACCGGCCCCTCAGTCTCATTCGTCCAGGAGGAGAAGTTCACGTCGGGGCGGGAAACATCGCCTGCGTGCACCTTGAAGTAGGCGGCCATGATTCGTACGGCCATATCGTCAACACGCCACTGGGGGACTGCGCCGGAGAGGACGGCCTCGGCGAGGGCACCTCCCCAGAGAGAGGGATATGGACCAGGCGGACCGCCTCCTGGCATGGTCATGTCCAGGCCTGCGAGGGCGGAGAGTTGGCTTGAGTGCTGGGCGCCCCAATCCGAGACGACTTCGCGCGTCAGCTTGTGGAGGAGCCACCAGGAATGAGGGAAGTTCACATACTAAAGCCTTGGAAGTCAAGCTCGTGCTTGAGAAGATGGTTGGTGTATCCGTTTTCACAGCTGTAGGTCCCGTTGATACGGTTATACGAGCACATGACGGATCCGACGCCCGCCCTCACCGCGTCTGCAAAAGGCCTGGCCATTCCGGTCAGTCCACTCGTCCTGCTTCTTCCGAATGCTCCCACATGCCGATAAACTCACCATAGGAACACCTCGTGCATCACGCGGTCGTCGAGCTCTGCGGATACGCTTCCTCGGTAATGCTCCTGCTCGTTGAGGATATAATGTTTCACGCAAGCCACGACACCCTCGCCCTGCATACCCGACACAGTCTCTCCCACCGCGACGCCCGCAAGATATGGATCGGGCCCGAACCCTTCCCAGTTTCGGCCGCCTGCGGGGAAGAGCCCCAACGGGCCAACAGAAGGGCCGAGAGCAACATCGACACCTTTGCCGTAGAACTCTGCCCCAAGTGCGCTCCCTCGCTGGCGAATGAGGTTACGGGAAAACGTCGTTGCCGCGTTGAGGCCGGTGGGAAAGGCGGAGGTGTTTCCGGCTGCTTTGTGAGTCTCACTGCTCTGCGGAAGGGATATATGAGCACGGAAACGATAACTGCTCACCGAATCGCACACCCAGAGGACCGTCCTGAAGACAGAATCCACGAAAGTCTAGGCGCGGCACCGAGCCCGTCACGCCCACGCACCGATCCGATTCCCAACCAGTTCCTGTCGTCAGGTTCACCTTCTCCGCCAGGGTCAACTGGGCGACAAAGTCGCGCGCCTGCTCCACTGCTTCATCCCAGTCCGCACCGCCGGTCGCCCATGGAGAGGGAAAGTATTTTTCGGAGCTGGGGTCCTGGCATCGTGACGCGGGGAGGGCGAGGAGGCCCACGATGAGGGGAGTGAAACGCATGATGCGAGATCATGAGATGACACGAAATGAGTAGAAGCTTCATTGAGGTAATATTCAGAGGCGGGGGCGCTATATATGATTGCTATGGCCTTGTTTACGACACGAGAGTCCCGTTCATATCGCGGCTTAATTACACGGGACGGGAGATGTGCCGGAGGCCGGCACAGGAAGATCTTGTCCAAGGCAGGCCGTCCCGGGCGCCAGACCGGATTTCGGCAGAAAGCTGCGAGCGGGAGCAATTTAGAGGGGCCGCCGTCAAGGTGTGTTCGCGCTGTAGAAAACAGGATCGTCCCGTCCTCCAATCCTGAGGACATTGGGATGGTCGAAAAAGCGCTCCAATTGACAAGCTGCCGCCCATCCTGAGAAGCCATGAGCAGAGCCCTACGGTGCTGGACGGGTATCCCGCGTATTACGATGAGCAGCTGGGGTGAATGATTGCCTCTCGTGTCCCATCCGCCGCCCAACAAGCCGTGGTCCAGAGCGGCCACCGCATGGATGTGGGGGATGAAGACGGCAAGATGATTTTTTCGAAGGCGAGAAAGAGGTGAGGCCCCGTTTCCTTTGATTCACAGGGTTCATGTGCCACAGGATCTGCGAATATGCTATTGAACGAAGCTGAAGTTGTAACCGGGAGGCAGGTGCCTTATCGCCGGTGATCGTTTGGGACCGAAGCTAGTTCGGGGTTAGAGCGAGTCATGGTAGGACGTCCATGTCGGTGATTTCTTCGGAGACTGAGGAGCTCCCTGCACTTGGGTTAGCAATGTGGAAGACCTTCTGGGCTTGGGGCTCGGGTTCGCGAGATTCGATACGGCACCCATGCTGTTCCCAACAGACATCGCTCGTCTCACCGGACAAGAACTTCTATGTGATCATGGATATGTATGTGTCAATCCTTGCATCACCCTTGTCACTTTCGTGACAAGCACCTTGGCAGGTCTGGGACGAGACGGAGGAGGATGCTACCGCTTCTTCGAGCCCCAGTCTGCAGTAGTTGCGTCTAGGGTAGAGTCACACCGCCCTGGGGCATCTCAGATGACGAATCAACAGTGAATACCTGTAACGCACTGCGATGCCACTGTCCTCCCCCCTCTCGTAGATTGGATGGCAAGAGCGAGCAGCCATGGTCTACTGGAACCATCGTCCTGCCCGACATTGGTTTCCCGGCGTCCTCTCCGGCCATCTACTCTTGCGGCGAAACCTGCTTGCTATGTCTGCTATGGAGCTGGTGGACGGAGGGGTTAGCTTTGTGACCAAGACGAACCTCTCCCACAGACATCTCAAGATCAATGACGCCATCGGAGGCTCTTGGGTCCAGGTACGCCAAGGCTGTGCGGGTGACATGAAGCGATTGTACCTACCATCTCTTCTTGGAAGGGGTGGCAAGCGTCTTCGATGAGTCCGCCACCCACATTATGGTGAGGTTGCAACCTCTGGAGGGGGGCGGGGATATAGCTTGCTCTCCCACGGGCTCGGGGCAGTCTGTCGCGCTAGCGAACGCTATGCGATAGGGAATTGAAGAGATGCTCGAGAGCAACAAGCTTGTAAAGACGCCTGGCTCGGAACACCAGCCGAGGAACGCCGTGATCCCCTCTGGAAACTTTCCCGTGACCTCATGGCGTCGAAGCCACTGATATCCTAGAACCGATGCCCAAGCCCGTCCAAGTGCGGTTTGGGAAGACTTGGTGTAGCCATATCCACCATCAGCGCACGGCGCACAGGCGAAGCACGGAGTCATCGAAACCCACGCAGTCTTCGATCTCGGGCGAAGGGGCCAAGGGGCGACGCCACCGATTTCAGGACCGAGATTAACGACGAGCTGAGCGTTGAGTTCTGCCTCTCTGTCACGAGACCCCGCCGTAGCTTTGCGCTAAGAAAACATCGCAGCCTTGGCCTCCGAAAAACTTACGCAAGATGGAGATCTATCAGGGTCAGCAGGACCGCGACGGGGTTTCGTCCCCACAACGCCGCACGAACGTGGCTCCGGACAATCCTGTTATTGGCAGCCATGACTTCTAGAAGGACTATGGAAGGAAAGCCCGCACGCCATACGTCATCAGGAGGCGGGCCCTTATCGGGTTCCCCGCAACGCTTTCCCACGACAGGGCATGCTTCCTTGCGCCAGAAGCTTGGCACCGGGCTTATCTCGTACTCGCCTAGCGTCAAAAGCGCGCATTTGCATCAGGACCTTCTAGAATGACGATAGAAGGCATATCGTGCATCGGATTGGACGGGGAGTGGCCCGGGGGTCAACCACAGCCACGATCGGACGGCTGGGGCGAGCCCATTGCGCCTCGAAGCGCATGAGGGGACCCGTTTGTGCGGGAGCGTGACCTCGCGGGTTGACATCACGTCGGGGCATTGACGGCCAATGGCGCGGGCCCCCACACCCCCAATAAAAATCTTAACGGCGGCCGATGTGGAGACTGGGCTGGAGTGCGTGCGTGTCCTGGCTGTTCGCTTTCGTATCTCCGAGGCTGGCTTCTGTGGACCTGGGGAACTTGGAGTCGACACGGCCTTGACCCGGATAGCGGGAAGCAGTCAGCCTTGCTCGCCCTGTCTTCGCCATTCCCGGATTGAGGCCGTGTTCTCCGCAGCCCGACTTCTCCCGGCTTCCGCGTCTGGGGCGGGCCGGCTGATGGAGCGGCCAGCAGCCTCACATGCACCTCCCAGAATGAGGGACAGCGACACGGGAAGAGTGCCCCGTGAGCCGGCGGCCATTGATGCGAGTGCTCGCACTGGGCCATCCCCAGCCGAATGCACGTCCGAGCCCCCGTTTGCTCCTCCGCTCCGAGTCGGCGCTGGGTGGGGAAGCGCCAAGGAGATCGGCGTCGGAGCCAATAATCGGGGCCCGTCGCACCAGGGCCCAGCACGTCCCGAGCATCGCCAAGCCTCACCCGCCAGGCCCCCTTATCACCACCGCCGCCAGCCTCAAATCCTCCAGGCCTCAAATCCCCGCGCTCTGGCGGACCGGTGCCGTCTTCCGGGTATATAGCCCGCTCCGCCCATTCCGGCTGCCTTCCCCAAACCGCCTGCGGTGCCGTCTTCCCGAACCCGAGGCTCCCGAGCCCGGCGGTCGCCAGCCTCCAGCTTCTGCCCGATACGACGCGGGACTGCACCGCCCCACACCGGTGCCAACCCAGGGGCCGCACGTGAGCCCGCTGAGCCCCACGGAAGCCCACCCGCTGTCTAGAAGGTTGCCACATCGGGCAAGGTGGCGCCGATCATCCCCGACGCGGGAAACCTTCTTCTCGATGGGAGATCGGCACGTGATGGCGTCCTGACCGAGCGCAGATAAGCTTTTTCTGGGGATGGAGATGGGCTGGGGTATCAGAATGATGACGACCCCGGCGGTCTGCAAGACGAAGACGGGCAATCGCCAAAGCCCCAAACAAAGTCGCCCTTGGCGGACCGGGATTGGCCGGGGCTCGAGTCAGCAGCTGGTGGGGATCTCACATCAAAGAAGCATTTTGAGGCCCTCTTGGCAAAGTTTACCCGGATCCCCGTTGATTTCCCAAGAGGTACCGCCTCTCGTGCTCCGCCTGCGGCGCTGTGCTCGCAGCCAATGAGATGCCCGCCCGTGTAGTGCTCCTGCCGCCGATGGCCACAAACGGGAGACCACAGCAGGTGCTCCTGCCGTCGGTGAGGCACACTTGACGGCGGCAGCACCGGTCTGGGCTTTCCCTGACTGGCTCGCGCGTCTGTGCGTTGGGCCGCAAGAGGCCAACTCCGGGGGCAGGAACCGACCCGGCCAGCGCTGTCCTTCCCGATACTTTACCTTTTGAGGCCCGCTCTCCATTTGCTGGGTACTGCCCCCTGGGGCCGGGCGGTCACTCCTGCCCACCCAGATCGTAATGTTGGTCCCCCACCAATGCACATCGGCCCCATGTCACTCCCACGCTAAAATAAACTACTTCTGCAGCAAAAGAAACTTGGTACTGTGTATCCCGAGCAGGTACCTGCCTTCGAAAATTATATAGGAAGGGTACACCCCGACCTTTTCTGCTCGTCCCACTTCTTCACGCCAAGATCCGAAGCTATTACAGTGAAAGCGCCAGACCTTACTTATTACCACGTCTGCCTGTCGTGTTGCTCACCGAGACCATCACGAACACCAATTCGAAGCATCAACACCTTCAAACTGCCTCGCATTCCGCCGGCTTTCCGACCTCCCTAGGAACCTTCGTCGCCCTGGAACCACTACTGCCGCCGCCTTCGCAAGAGGAGCCGCGCCCACCCCCACCGAGCCCATTTATTCTGGCCATGGACGGAGTGCCGTAAGGATCCTTCATCAGAATAAATCCCCCCCCCCCAAAAAAAAACACCCCCAATCCGCTCTCTGGAACCCGGACTCGGCACTCTTACGCCGACACCCATCGCCACGTCCGTCAACGCATGAGGGGTCATCCCCGTACATTACCCAATCTCGGTCTTTGCCTCGATCATTTCCCAAGTATCAGAGTTTCTGGCCGTGCCCGTGAGCCTCCCGCTTGCGACCCCCAACCTCGACACCTTCGTCAACCCCAGGTCCCTTTCACGAGACCCCTCCAATCGTTAACCTTGTTGTTATCGTCTACTTCCGTCGGACCTTTTGCCGTTCCCTCGCATCAACCGAAGAACAACATCTCGGGTCTTTCCTTCTAAGGCCCAGTTTGAACAGCTACGGTGGCGTTTTCAACCAGCGACAGTTTCAACTACACACCCAAGGTGCCCCCTGAAACAGCCTGCCCGTGCTACTATCAGCAGCTGCCATTCTGCTGTTGCGCCGAGTGGATCCACGCCGGAGCGGAAACGGCCGATTTCGCCGTGCCCGAAGCCACCACCACTCCGCCGTCCGCAACCGTTCCGTCCCCCAGCGTACCGCTCTGCGGACCCCCATACGTGTTCCCGGACCTCCTGTTCGCTCCGCCGCCGCCGCCGCCGCCGCAACAGACCGCGGACCACCACCGAATCGTCGACCCGGACCCGGCGTCACCATGGTCGCCCGTTTTCCACGCGGCGTCCCCGGCTGCCAGCGCCGCCGACTTCTCTTCTTCCGGAGGCTCGCCCGCGGGCGGGCCAAGTCTAGCGGGAAGCCCGGAAAACTATGCCCTGTCACCGGCTAGCACCGCATTCGCCTGGCCCGGTAGCGGCTACGGCGACTTTTATTCCCCATCCCCGGTGCCATCTGAGACGATGTGAGTTTATCGCCCTGCCCTCTCTTGTCTGTTTCTTGCGCTTGATACCCATGATACCCCCGAGCTCGTACTTTCTTGTGCTGGTGTGCTTCGTCGCTGGACTTCCTCGTCTTTCATAAGGCTTCTCGGCTCCGCAGAGAATTGTTGAATGGACGGGGAGCTCTTGCTTCATAGAACGTAGCACAAATGAAATACAGTATCTGATAGTTCTTCCTCCCCCCCTTCTGTCTTTTTCCTCACCGTATGGGCTATAGAGCGCATCAAAGGTTCATCTTCATCCTCCCGCCGAATGCCTCTTATCCAGGAAAAACTGTTGTTGACACGAATCGCTATCTAGGAACTACAAGATTGGCCAAGACGAGAAGCTGCCTTGCGAACTCTGCTCCGTGTCATTTGCGACGCGCAAGGAGCTCAAGCGCCATCAGAGCGTCGCGCACTCGAAAGGTCTGGCCTTCAAGTGTCGTGTCCCTGGGTGCACCAAGGCGAAGACGGGCCATGTCTACAACCGTCGCGATAACTTTGTGCGCCACCTGCGGACGGCGCACTCGAGGAGCGACGGCGTCGACGTCGAGGCCATGGTAAAGGCCTGCGCCTTTGTGAGAGGGGAAGTGGGCGCGAAGAGGTGAACGTCTGGTGTGTGGAAGTTTGGCGTTTGAGATGACCCGGGGTTCTTCTTTTGCCGCCTCTACTTCTTCGGGTTACTTTCTTTGCGGCATTCTTTCCACATCCGTCTACTTGTTTTCACGAGGGAAGATTATTGGGCGACAAGAGTGCTTGAGGGGGCGTTGGGGGCTTTTCTTTTCTGTTTCTATCTGCCTGCGTGCTCAGGTGCAGAGGCCGTCCCAGGCGGCACAACAACAGCGCCGAGCCGCAAACCGGGGCAGTTCGTATTCGTTTTTCTTCCTTTTTTTTTTCTTGGGGGGCGGGGGGGATTGGTGCCGAGCGCAGCGGTGAGACTCTGTCTCGCTCGTAGGAGGAAAGGAGCCCCAAGGGGGGGCCTGCGGTAACAGCAGGGTGACCCTCCCTGGCGGCCGATGATCAGTCTCTTGGCAGGAGGCAGGCCGGGACTTGGCAGCGTTGAGATTACGCGTCAGCTTTCATTAATTATCAGCTCCAGTGGTTCGGAAGGATGGCTGGGTCCCTCCCCGGGAAGACCAGCCTACGGATGAACAGCTAATAATTATGTTGACTCTATTCAAATCGGTTCTTACGATCGTGTGGCGCTTTGCTGATGATGCTGGGATGTTTGCTTCGCTGTGTCTTTCTGGCTCTAACCTCGGCGTCCACCACGAGGCATGTCCAGTTACACCACTGTGTGCCCAAAAACGCTGATCCCGTCCCGTACCCCGCTGTACCCGCCGATCGCTCTGTCGCGTATGCTTGTTTGCACTTGCATTACCAGGGCACCAGGGCTGAGTAAGGCCCTTGGCGGTGGTGTCTTCCTTTGAGCGGACCCAGCGCCTGGCGCGAGTTCCTTGCAGCGGGGCAGGCTTACGACAGCGCCCAGGGCCAGCCCCACTAATACTGCTCGCGGGGTCCCGAAACACAGCTGCCGCCCGCAGACTCCATTATCCAGACCATCGCACCTCCGCACGCACAACCGCACTTTGCCATCGCAGACCCCGACGCCGCGACCATGTCTGGATTTCTGAGGGGCAAGCAGACGGGAATGCAGAAGGACCTGTCTGCCGGCATCGCCCCGACCGACTTCTGCGCAGACGACCTTGCGCGCTACGGCATCAACTCGCAGATCAGGTACAATTCCCCGCGCCAAAGTGTGTGACGTCAACGAGTCCTGCAGGCCTTGAGCTCCCCAAAATTCCACGACCCCGAGACTAACGGGCTCCGCCAACACAGCTGCCTCGCCTACGACCCCATCCAATCCATCCTCGCCGTCGGCACGAACGAGACCAAGTTCGGCCCCGGCAAGATCTATCTCTTCGGCCAGCGCCGTGTCACCAAGACCATCGACCCGCCCAAGCCCACCTCGATCCGCGCCCTCCGCTTCTCCGCCGGCCGCCTGGTCAGCCTCGACGCCCGCAGCGAGCTCGTGACATGGGACCTCAACTCCGCGAGCCGCATTGCCGGCGGCCTCATCCCCGGCGGCGCCGTGTGCCTCGCCATGGACCCCATGCTCGACTGGGCCATCCCAGGCCTCTCTAACGGCGAGGTGCTGGCGTATGACCTGGACAGGGGGAGGATGGCAAACACCTTCCGCCTGCCGAACTTTTGGAGGCAGAGGGACCCCGGCGCAAGGCAGACCGGCATCGTGGACATATCGTTCCACCCGCGCGACATTGGGAAGCTCCTGATCTCGTACACCCACGGCGCGGTCATCTACTCCATCAAGCAGGCCACCGTGCAGCACTATCTCGAATACGTCGTGCCCCCGGGCGCCCCGGGCGGCAAGGGTCACGCCGTGGACTCGGTGCGCGTTCCCAGGCTCACGCAGGCGCGGTGGCACCCCACTGGCACCTTCGTGCTGACCGCCCACGACGACGGAAGTCTGGTATTCTGGGACTCGAAGGAGGGCAAGATGCTGATGGCGCGTACTCTGACGGACATGAACGTCGACCGGCCGTCGGGGCACGAGGTCGCGACGCGCTTCGTGACGCCCTTCTCTCGCATCGAGTGGTGCTGCAAGGAGAACCCGGATGACACGGGCTTGCTGATTGCGGGCGGCCAGTCGTCCGAGGATCCGCAGCAGGGCCTCACCTTTATCGAACTTGGCGCCGCGCCCATCTATGCGACCTCGTCGTGGCCCGCGCTGTCCGAGCACTTCCGCGGCAAGAGGCAGATCGCCCTTCCGCTACCGCCGGGCGTGCAGGTCGACGACTTCCAGCTAGTGCCCCGCTCCTCTCCCTACTTCGGCGGCGCCCAGGACCCCGTCGCCATAATCGCGCTTCTCACCTCTGGCGAGCTCATCACCCTGAGCTTCCCGTCGGGCTACCCCATCAGCCCCACGAACCAGCTCCACCCCTCCCTCTCGCTCGTCCACCCCTTCGCCACGCAGGTCGCCGCCTCCACGCTCGAGCGCACACGCTGGCTCGGCATGGTTGAGACGCGCAACCTCGGTGATCCCATCCTCACGGGAGGTGCCGAGGCGGCTAGGCCCAAGAGGAAATACGAGAGCCGAACGATCCTGCAGGTGGCCCACGCCGACGGCACCGTCCGCATCTGGGACTCGGGCCACGGCGACGACATCGAGAACGAGGCGCAGCTGCAGGTGGACGTCGCGCGCGCGGTGTCGCGGTATGACAACGTGCAGATCAGCGCCATGAGCATGGCCGCCGGCACGGGCGAGTTCGCGGCGGGCACGACGGCGGGCGAGGTGGTGATCTACCGGTGGGGGCCCAACGAGTTCTACGGGAGGGACCAGCCGAGGCCGCACGAGCCCAACCCGGGCGGGCTGACGGACATTTCCTCGCGCGCGGAGCCGCCGCTAAAGAACGGCCTCCAGCCGTTCTCGCTGTACGAGATGGCCAAAGGCCCCGTCACGGCCCTCGCCGTGTCGGACATTGGCTTCGTGGCGGCTGGGTCGCAGGGCGGCCTCTTCAGCATCATTGACCTACGTGGTCCGTCCATCGTATTCCAGGCCTCTGTGGCGGAATTCGCAAAGCAGGAGAAGAGGAGCTCGTTCCTGAAGGGGAGCTCTGCGTCGCCGAGGGAGGATTGGCCCGTCGAGATCAAGTTTGGCGTCATGACGCTGGAGGGAGATAGCTACTCGAGCATTGCGTGCTTTGTAGGGACGAACCTGGGCAAGGTGATTACCTTCAAGCTTCTGCCCTCGGGAGACGGATACAATGTCAAGATGGCAGGGATGGTCAACTTTGGGGACCGCGTCGTATCGATCTCGCCCATCGAGGCGGACACGGGCAAGCCCGCGCTGGCAACCGGTCAGGCCGTCGCCGGCCTACGAAACGGACAGCAGGTCAACGGGGTTCTCGTAGTCGGTAAGTGGGAAACATGCCCTCGCCACCATTCCCCTTCCTTTTCATCACTGGACCCGCTCTCTAACACGACGCAGTCACGCAAAACGAGATCCGCATCTTCAAGCCCGCCTCCTCAAAAGGCGCCTCCAAGTCCTTCGACGACGTCCTCTGCGACGCCGCCTCGGTGACGGAGCTCGACTACCGCGGCGCCGTCGTCGCCGCCGTCTTTGGCGACAACACCGCGCGCGCCTTCAGCATCCCCGCGCTCCGCGAGATGGCCGTCTCGCGCCTCCCTCCCCTCGACCCAGGCCGCCGCGCCAGCACTCTCGTGACCGAGAACGGCTACGTCTTCGGCTGGGCCGGCCCCAGCGAGCTGGCGCTGCTCCACGTGTGGGGCATCGGGGAGACGCTCACCAACTCGGCAGACGTGCTGATCAACCCGGAGCTCGTCACGCCTCCGAGGCCCACCATCTCCAATCTGCAGTGGATCTCGGGGACGCAGCACATCTCGCCCACCGACCTGGACCTGCTCATCGGTGGGCCCGACCGGCCGCCCAGCAAGCGGATGCTCGAGGCCTCGGCGGCGGAGCAGCGCGCCGCGAGGGCGGGCGCTAGTGCGTCGACCGCGGCTGCGGCGGGCGGCAGCCAGGAGGGGTGGGGAAGTTATCTGAGCCGGCAACTGAACGAGCGGACGGATAGGCTGAATATCTCGGGG